>OX392517.1:0-662618 GCA_947623375.1 Apotomis capreana | reverse complement strand
AATGGATAGCGTTTAGGGCCGAATTCGAAGACAGCGCGCCGCATTTCAGTAACGTAAACAACGTAGGTAGAATTAGGCGCGCCTTACGCGGTGAAGCGCGGATAGCGGTCAAGGCTATCATGTACACAGTAACCGATCCTTACGAAATCATGGAGTCTTTAGAAAGGCATTTCGGGGATCCCGAAGAAATAGTTTTGACCGAGATCCATAACGTTAAGCGCATGCCCAGGTTAGCCGAAGACAGCAGTAATATCGTTACTTTTGCCGGCCATGTAGCAAATACGGTAGCTACCATTAAGGCATTGCGCCAAGATCAGTATTTACACGCGCCCGAGTTAGTGAGTAAAATAACTGATAAATTAAACGTAATAATTAGGTATGAATGGGCAAAGTATAAACAGGCCAATCAGGGGACGCCCGAATTAGTCGCGATGGCCAACTTCTTAAACGACGTCAGTATGGCCACGAAGCGATCACACCACAGACATTCAAAGTCCCGTGCAAACGTTCATGTGGTTAATATAAACCATGCCGAGCCAAGGCAGCCACAACAACGAATGCACGGTGGTGCGAGCCGCGGACGACCATACCAAAGTGATTCGTTCCAATTGATTGATTCGGAGTCGTCAATGAGATCGGACGTGTCCATAAACATCGTAAATAATTATTCATCTGCAAAATTGCGACCTAGAAATTATCTGTGTCACCGTTTTTGCTGAGGCATTAAGTAATATAATGAAGTGTTTCTAGTTTTTAGTTATTATAAATTCAAAACAAAAAAGAATGTCCGACGGCAACAGCCCTTTTAACCGGAGTGGGCTAACGCGCCGCAGCCCTCCGCCCACGCCCTCACCCCGCACGGAGCCCGTGCTCCCGCCCGCTCCAGCATCGCAGCCGCCGCCCGCCGCCAGGCCCACTGAAATGGAACTTATTACCACACCGGAATTACAAAATTGGTTGACGTCGATCGAGCATCACCTGAACGAGGTCTGCACCATCTCGACCGAAGGGAAGCTGAACTCCGAGCAGAAATTACGAGTCCATAATCTGTGTCGAAAAGTAGCCCACTGCTCATCTCAGTTAGCCGTCGAGTACCAAAGCTTAAAGCAGAAGGCCATCCTTAACTACACGTCTTGTAAGCACCTGCAAGAGCAAGTTGACCTGTCACAGCGCGTCCAAGAAATTAAGGAGTGCATCGCCGAGTCCACAAAACACAGCCAAGTCCCGGTTTCTTTCGCCGATATGCTGAAGAAAAATCAGGCCAGGTTCGTGCAGCCCACTAATTTCAGCTCGGTAGCGATTTATCCTACCGACAAACAAACTTCTAGCGATCAGACCAAATCTCTCGTCCAGAAGATCATCAAGCCAGACGAAATGCAGCTACACGTAAGAGGGTTACGCAAAACGAGGAACGGCGGTGTCGTGATAAGTACGGAGTCTAAGGACGACATTTTGAAGCTTAGGCAGTCTGCACAGTTAGCTAGCTCTGGACTTACGGTAGACGAACCACAGAAGCGCAGACCCAGGATAGTGGTTATTGGAGTGCCCGCGGCCATGCAGGAAGCAGATGTATTTAAATGTAAAAGTGCGAGTCCGACTCGCGCATGAAGGGTTCCGTACCTATATATATGTATATATAGGTATAACAAGTTTGTTGTATGGGAGCCCCCCTTAAATATTTATTTTTATTTCATTTTTAGTATTTGTTGTTATAGCGGCAATAGAAATACATCATCTGTGAAAATTTCAAGTGTCTAGCTATCACCGTTCTTGAGATACAGCCTGGTGACAGACGGACGGACGGACGGACGCACGGACGGACGGACGGACGGACGGACGGATGGACGGACGGACGGACGGACGGACGGACGGACGGACGGACGGACGGACGGACGGACAGCGAAGTCTCAGTAATAGGGTCCCGTTTTTACCCTTTGGGTACGGAACCCTAAAAAGATTGCGTACTTTGCAAAGGGAATCAGAAGTTAGCCGTTTGCCCGGATTTTCTGAAAAAGTCTGTCGCAGACCGGTGGGAATCAGCCCGAAGCCTTAAGCTGTGCTATAGGTGTTTAGAACCTAATCATAGGCGCCCTATTAAGTGCAAATACGTCGCATGCGGTAAAAACGAATGCGAAGCGGGTCACCATAAGTTACTTCACGGGCTTACAAGTGAAACGCAATCTGTCCGCGCAAGTGTTAGTAGCATAAATCAAATTCAGCGCGCGAATACGTACCTTATGGTGGTTCCCGTGGAAATTTCAGGCCCGTTAGGTAGTGCCGAAGCACTAGCGTTCCTAGACTCAGGTTCGACCATGACCTTGATAGAACGAGGCACGGCCGACAAAGTAGCCCCCAGGGGTTCGGGCAAACCTCTCGCGATCCAAGGCATTGGAGGTCAGATAACAGATCATGAGTCCTGTAGAATAAATTTATCGATTCGCGGTTTATGTACACGAAATCTAGAAAAAATTTCGGCGTATACAATCGATAAATTGAATCTGCCTTCGCAAGAGGTTTCTCGCGAATTAGTGGAACAATGCGACCATTTAAAATATATAACGGACCAATTAGTATATGAGCGCGGGACGCCCACAATTTTAATTGGGCAAGATAATTGGGGTTTAATTGTGTCGCGACAGCTCCTTACGGGCCCCACCTCATCAATAGCTGCGGGCTATACCAACCTAGGTTGGATCCTTTTTGGGTCCCAGGAGAGACCGGGAAAAATAGCTCGTATAAATCACGTTCGTCCGGCCACTACCGAAGATGAGATTTTAAGCTGTATGAAACAGCACTTTAGCATCGAGTCGTTAGGGGTAGAGAAAGAATTGCCCCGGGCGGACCCGGACCAACGTGCTTTAGACATATTAGAAGCTACGTGTAGAAAAATCCCGGGAGAAAATAGGTACGAAACGGGATTGTTGTGGCGATCTGATAACGAGATTTTGCCCAATAATCGCGCGCACACGCTACGCCGTCTCTATAGCTTAGAACGCAAACTGGACGGAGACGAAAGTTTTAAGGCAGAATATACCGCACAAATTGAGAATTTAATAAGTAAAGGATATGCGGAAATAATTAACTCTCGTTCCCCGCCAGAAGCGCCGCGTACGTGGTATTTGCCGCATTTCGCAACTAGACACGCGCAAAAATTAAAATTACGTCTAGTATTCGACGCAAAGGCTACAGCCTATAATACTAGCCTTAATCAGTCATTATTAACAGGGCCTGACCTGTTAAAGTCGTTGTTCGGAGTCCTGCTTCGATTTCGCGAGGGCAAAACCGCGGTTATTGCCGACGTAAAAGAAATGTTTTTACAAGTAGGCGTGTTAGAGCAGGACAGGGATAGTTTACGTTTTTTGTGGAGAGGAGAGAGCAGGACAGAAGATCCACAAGAATATCGTATGAAACGGTTGATATTCGGATCCGCTGCGAGTCCAACCACAGCCTTATACGTCAAAAACAAAAACGCGTTAGAACAAAAAAACGTTTATCCTATCGCCGCCGATATAACTATCAGAAACACGTACATGGACGACATGTTGGTAGCCTTAGATCAGGACGAAAATGAGGTTAAGCAGATAGTTAACGACCTGTATCACTTGAACATGCAAGCTTCGTTCGAATTACGGGGTTTCGCCTCTAACAACCCAAACGTCATAAGCGACGTACAGCCAAAAACAGAGGATAGTACAGTGATAGGTAAATCTGATACCGAACGTACGTTAGGGCTTATATGGAACCATAGGCGAGACACGTTAGGCTTTAACGTAAATTTGAGAAACACTCCGGAGGAAGTTCTCAACGGTTCGACTTTGCCGACTAAGGGGCAGGTCACTAGTAGCGCTATGTCTGTATATGACCCAATCGGCTATGCAAGCCCCATTTCCGTGTTAGGTAAAACGGTAATGCAGGAGGTATGGCGTACCGGTATCGGATGGGACGAGTCAGGGTCAATTAAATCGACTTTAATCGCATCCAAGGCCCGAGCAGCGCCGCTTAAAGTAGTGTCTATTCCGAGATTAGAGCTTCAGAGCTGTGTGTTTGGCACTCGATTAGCGGAATCTGTCGTCGCAGAATCCGATTACGTAATTGAGAATAGGTATTTTTGGTCCGACTCGCGAACAGTGCTAGCATGGATAAAAGCAGATCCGCGCACATTTAAGAGCTTCGTGGCTCACCGATTAGCTGAAATCGAAAGTAGCACTTCGCCAGCGGACTGGCGATGGGTGCCGAGCGCACTAAACGTAGCCGACGATGCAACAAAGGGCGCGCCCGCGAATTTCGATAACACCCACCGCTGGTTTTTCGGACCCGAATTCATTACGAAAGATAAATCGGACTGGCCGCGCGAGAAACCGTCATCTTCACCTCCACCGCCCTCGGGCGAGGAACGTAATAACGCGATTACGTTATCAATCCGTACATGCGATAAATTCGATTATTTGCCTCCGATAGAACGATTTTCGAGTTTTATTCGATTAGTTAGGGCTACTGCTTGCGTTATAGTTGCGGCTGAAGTATTTAAAACCCGATTGCTATTGAGAAAACCCGAAATAGAGATGAATAATGGACATGTAAAGATTGCGGAATTACTCCTAATCAAGCGTAGTCAATACGCAAGTTTCGAAGAGGAAGTAAAATTGTCAAGAAACGATAATCCACTGCCGCGACGATCGCCTATCCATAAGATAGCAGTGAAAATGAACAAGGCAGACGTCATGGTACTCGACTCAAGAGTAGACCGAGGCAAAGTGGATATCCCAATTTTACACGCTAAGGAAAGCTTCACGAAACTACTCATACAACATTACCATGAAAAGTACAATCATGGCAATCACATGACAGTTATGAACGAAATTAAACAGCGGTATTTTATAGTCGGTCTACGAGGGACTATGAGATATATATGCAATAAATGTCAATGGTGTCGGACCTATAAAGGAGCCACCCTCAAGGCCCCTGTAGGCGACCTACGTGTAGAAAGACTACTCGCATATCAGCCTCCATTTACCGCTACCGCCATAGATTTGTTCGGGCCGATGCAGATTACTATCGGGCGTAGAAGAGAGAAAAGATGGGGCGTGCTCTTTACTTGCCTTACGACCAGAGCCGTCCATCTCGAGTTAGCCGCATCACTATCGGCGAGCTCCACTATACTAGCCCTCAGACGCATGATAGCACGTCGCGGAGCCCCAACAACCATCTACTCGGACAACGGAACTAATTTCGTGGGCTCGGAACGAGAAATAAAAGAAGCTAAGAAATCGCTGCCCGAATCCGTGAAAGATCATCCCGCCATCCGAGACATTACATGGAAGAAAATTCCGCCCGGTAATCCCGCCGCGGGAGGTTCGTGGGAAAGAATGGTAGGCGCCATCAAAGCCGCTCTGAAAATCACACTCAGAGAGAAGGCCCCACACGAAGAGGTCCTACATACGCTCATATTAGAGGCCGAAAACATAGTCAATTCGCGCCCTCTCACTCCAATCAATACCGATATGAGCGAACCTTCCCTCACCCCGAAGCATTTTTTATTGCTGAGATCCAACGCTAGTAGCCCATGGGGCACCTTCAAGGACAAGGCGTCCCTAAAATCATGGAAGACCGCCCAAGCTCTAGCCGACATATTCTGGAAGAAATGGATCGCCGAGTATCGACCGCTGCTATGTCCGCGAGCCAGTACTTACAGCAAATTCAAGAATCCTGCTATAGGAGACGTCGTAATAGTAGCTGACAATACTATGCCGAGAGGGACGTGGCCTAGAGGCATTATAGCAAAAACCTTTCCCGGCCCTGATGGCCATGTAAGGGTGGCCGACGTCCAGACTAACTCAGGCATAATCCGACGACCTAAAAATCGACTTATCTACATTTGCTCCACTTAAATATTGTACTTTCGTACGGAGGGGGGACTGTCGCATGTAGGCTAGGTATATTATGTAATAATTATAAGTTAGCTCGATCATATATAGCATGTAAGTAATCAGCTTAGAATAAGAAAATATTATATACACAATCGTATTTCTTTTCTTATTATTTTTACTTAGTTTATGACGGCGGCGTCGTCGTGCTCGTATCTTTAATAAATTACCTTACGCGGGAAACAAGTGTAAACAGCAGCTGCACCTGGCCAGACCGATCAGGCCACTGTGACGTCACGACCTCTGTCGATAAATTGCCCTACCAGCCCGTCTAGCACAACTATGGTTCGCGACACAAGTCGCGCGACATAGTATCACCCGTCACTCTCTCACGATACTGTACAGAAAGGGATAGGTCGCATATCTCGCGCGAGAAAGAGTCGCGTGTCAAAGTTGTGCTAGAGGTGCTGGGTTGGTGGGGATCATTCTTGCTTGCGCCCTGGTCGTGTGCACTTGTTGTCCAAACCATTGAGTAATATTGTCGTTTAATTATTAGTTACTTATGGAGATTACTGTTGTTTTAAAGTAAATGTAAATTACGTGTGGTAAAATAAAACGAGGTCACTAAGTAGACTGTTTTTCTATTCGACGAGGTAACCTTTTAACACCTATATCGGACCATCCCCGATATCAGAAGTTGGGATAGTTCCTACGGCCAATGAGCGAAAAGATGGAACACAAAGCGAAGAAAGCGGAACAGCCAAAATTTGTGGCTACTCTTCGAAATACAACGAACCTGACGGCACTAAATCAAGGAACAGGAACTACAAGCGTTTGCCTCATTAAAACTCAAAGCTAACACCGTCACAGATACGAAACCGTATGAAAACAAATGTTGTTTACTACGAACATGAACAATCCGATAGTTTACTTCGTATAAAAGAAAAATCATCGGGGCTGCAACTTACCACCTCAGCGACAAAAGCCAGCAGTCAACGACAAAATACATTGAAGTTCATTGTTTGCCTCAAGAACAGCGGGACACATCGTCAGTCGTAGCACCTGTGGAAGTGACCCAGAAGCGACAGTCAACTACGAGCGACGCTTGGACATAGCGTAGGCACCATGGCCTCACCGACAGATTTTAAAATCACAGGTCAGTCGTTAACTTTTCACCACGATTCCGATATAGTGTTCACTAATAAGTGTAGCTAGATGCTGGGGTAGACTTGAGTTACACTTATTCAGTTTAGTGGGTATTTGTCAAAATGAAGTATTACCAGTACCTACCCTCCAAGTAAAAGTTGAATATTGCGTGATAGAAATTAATAATCATTTGAAAGAAAGTTTATTGCACGTTTTTGTAACGATTGTTTTCATAGTGATGTTATGACCGGACGCGAATTTTGCTACAGAGATTAAGTGTTGATTAATGTACAGTTTACCATTATTAAAGTCTAGGATGTAAAAATTGCGCTATGAGGGTGCATCAATCATACACAGTACTTAGTTGTAGTATAGAGGCGGCTGCGGTAATAATCTACCCTCTGTTCATGATTTTCCAATCGTTCTGTAGAATTTACTTTGTTTTTGAATAGTTTCTTACTCGGTGTACTTTAGCTGGTGTACCTAAGTTTAGTGCCTATAAATTCCGTAAGAACTGGTGAGCTTGAGATTCGTTTAACCGATCCTAATGTTACTTTTAATTGTGGTGATCGCTTTAACCTAAAATATTTAAACTGGAGACACTAATAGGATTAGGAGAATATTAGGACACAAAAAATTTGAAATTGAAGTTTGATTTTTATCATTAATGTTTCATAATCTGTAAAGCCTCTGTTGTCCAAAAAATATCATACAAAGTAAAGATTGTTATTTAAGTGCAAATAATGTTTTAATGAAAACATTTTCTTGTATCTACGTCGTGGATTAGATATTCTCATTAACGAATCATAATTGAAGTGTAACTTTGTGAGATTGATTTGAATTTCCTTTTTTTGTTGGATTTAAGGTTAGAATGACCGAGCTTTGTGATACTGTGCTTGTAGTTTTTGTTTCAGGAAAAGATACGTGACCTCAGCAGCTAACAGCGAAGCCATGAGTCGTCTGCTTCAGCTGCCGCGGTACAAGACATTACGCAAAGAACTGCTCAAAGGCGAGCAACAGGGCGCCTTCATCTACCGGGAAGAGGGTTGACGTGTGACGTCACCACACCATATGAGACAATCCGGTGAGGAGTTCTCATTTTATTGTGATTTGGTTGCCGAGTGATCGCTTACAGAAGAGTTTATTTCCAATAAGTTCTATGGCAGACGGTTGTATCATTCAGTCAGTATGCCGTGTACCAGTCTAGCTAAAATTGTTAGTACTGAGCAGTAAATAGAGTTACTGAAGCGAACCTATTAGAAAATAGAAATGTTGACATACAGTATTGTTACACGCGCGTACTTGCACGATAGGTTGAGGGAAATACCCGGTAGCCCTGTGCCATTTTCAGTAGACAAACAAGATAGTGAAACTGATAGGCAGGTTCTCAGTTCGGCTGGTCGACCGTACCGGTCACTTCATCGTTGCCGTAGTCCGGCAGAAGTCGGCATCTGCTCTGAGCAGTCCGTAGATACGCGGTGCGCCGTAAGTGCTGGGCGAAGGTTGGGTCTCTCTCACAGAGACCGCAGAGTCATAGGGTTGACTCGGCGACCCGTGGGGATGTGCGTAGTGGGTAGCTAGATTAGCCCTAGGCCACGATACCTGTTTTGTCGAACGGATTTTTGTTGATTTAAATGTTTTGATTTTGTCAATAAAGCGAACCATAAGGAGGTTAAATGATGGTACATGGTTCCTCATGTGTTTTCTAAGATATAAGCTGTTAATAGTTAGTATGCCTCATAACACCTAATTAACAAACCTTAAAAGAATCAGTAATGATTCAATTGGTATTGTTGTAGGATAAGATAATTCGATTTGTATTTTTTGAAATATTGCGGTTATTAAACAACTTAACTTACGGTTAACAAAAACTAACTTTGTTGTCAAAATTATTTTTGTGATAGTCTAGTTTTGGTCTATTTGATGAGAAAGAAAATTCTTTAGTCTTATTGTTTTGACGTGTTTTGTCAGGAGTGACCGAGAAGATACTGTTTTGGTTGTTGATTGTTTCAGAGTAACACACGAGGACGCGTGTCATCGCAGAATGGCTGTGACGGCGGCGGTCATGATCAACGAAACCGGCGCGCCATTGGAAGGCGACAGTAGCGCCTCCTTGAACCAGTTTTGGCGCGGAAGACAGTCTTTTCGGTTCACTTGGCGAACGCCCACACTTGAGTTTGGGTCACCATTGATGCACTATTATTTAATAAGTTTTTGATGTGGGTCTAAGTAAGCAATGCGGAGTTGTTATTGACATGATTGAAGGGCTTTTGGCTGGACCAATCTAACAGCTATAGGGACAAAAAAGAAAGTCCGGTTTAGCTGACGAAGCTATAGCTATAGGGACAAAAAAGAAAGTCCGGTCTAGCTGACGATGTTATAGGGACAAAAAAGAAGGTCCGGTCTAGATGACGATGTTATAGGGACAAAAAAGAAGGTCCGGTCTAGATGACGATGTTATAGGGACAAAAAAGAAGGTCCGGTCTAGATGACGATGTTATAGGGACAAAAAAGAAGGTCCGGCCTAGCAAACGAAACTATAGGGACAAAAGAGAAGGTCCGGTCTAGCTGAATTTCAATAGAGAAGATGGTTTGACATTACCACCGGCTTGAGATCCTGTTGTACATCTTATCAAGGATCAAGCAAGACACAAGACTGGATACCTTGGGCCTCGAACGGTGTAAAACAAATTGGTGTTAAAAGTAGTAGTATGTAGAGTTTTTGTTTAAAAGTATTTCATAGTAATAAAAAGGACAATCTGGGAGTTTTCTTTGGCGGTTCTTTCTCCTCAGTAAGCCTTATAGTGAACCGCTGGTAGATATTTTAAATAAAATAATAAATGCCCTTCTGGCACATGTGTCTTTACACACTAGGCCCATCTGGCATGTATGAACAACTTTATTTTAAATTAATATTTATAAAATGGGTAGTTTGCACAAATGTAACTTTGACAGAGAAAAATTGTGTTTTTCTCAGTCAACCTTTGACAACGGTATCTGTAAAGGTACTGAAACGTCAGGGAGGCTCAAATAATTAATATACGCGATATAATCCGTTTAAATTGTGACAGTCGCGGAAACCGAAGAAAACTCTACTGAAGGGTCGTTAGATCTGTAGGGCCCAATAAGCTGGCGGGCCGGTCCAGACTGAATTTGGCATTTAATCAGGATGAACGAACTGACCATTGTTTTGCCTTCCTCTTGTAAAACAGCGCGCACGAGGACGTGCGCATGTCAGCATGGCCGTGACGGCGGCGTCGTCGTGCTCGTATCTTTAATAAATTACCTTACGCGGGAAACAGGTGTAAACAGCAGCTGCACCTGGCCAGACCGATCAGGCCACTGTGACGTCACGACCTCTGTCGATAAATTGCCCTACCAGGGTTGGTGGGGATCATTCTTGCTTGCGCCCTAGTCGTGTGCACTTGTTGTCCAAACCATTGAGTAGTATTGTCGTTTAATTATTAGTTACTTATGGAGATTACTGTTGTTTTAAAGTAAATGTAAATTACGTGTGGTAAAATAAAACGAGGTCACTAAGTAGACTGTTTTTCTATTCGACGAGGTAACCTTTTAACACCTATATCGGACCATCCCCGATATATATAAGGTTAATTGCTCTCATTATTGTGTTAGGGTAAGATATGAAGCTTTGGTTAATTATTATGTAAAACCACCTGAATAAATATATAACGAAGACATATAGAAAGCTTCATAAAGTAGGTTGATGATACTGTAAACATTAAAATTATCCAATAAGAATCTTATATGAAAACTTGTCGATAAATATATACTCGACCAATGTATATTATGTACCTTATGTGAATGTTCTATATACTTAATAAAGGGATAATGTTGTTCACTTGCACCTACTCATCCACACCGCACACACACGAGGATTGGGGAACGCCCACTCGTCTAATAGGCCATACACGTTTAATCAAGCGCTCAGTATTTATATGGGCGCTCGATTAAATTGATTCATTCTCACGGCCGCCTCCGATCAAACAACACTTCACAGCAGCATTATGTGAAACTTACGTCACAGTGTTATTATTTATGGGAGCTTCCCTATACTACTGAAGTATCCCTTTTCCAGTTTAAAGTTAAAATCAAGCTACAGTCTACTACGAATCCCACAATATCTCTTTGGCCGACTTTGGTTTGGCATAATTTTATGTACCATAATAATCCTATAGCATACGATTACAATAGCATAATTATTTTCTACTAGCAGAAAAGTGCGTTAAGTAAACTTCACGTAGTAGAATGTAAGTACCGTTAGGTACGACGACGAGCGGTTCGAGGAGCAGTGTTTGGTATCTTGTCGCCGCGGGGCAACTGCCACTAAATTTTTAATCACAACAATTGTAATGCATAAATTAGGTCCTGATTCCACCTTAGGGCAGGTCCGACTTGGATTAGGTTAGGTACGACGACGAGCGAAGCGAGGAGGAGTGTTCGGTTGAACTGAGACCCTAACGAGCGAGCGACCCGCGCGGCATCGGCCGGCTACCATACCACTCCATGGACAAAATGTGTAATCACAACAATTTGTAATGCATAAATTAGGTACTGATCGCACCTTAGGGCAGGTCCGACTTGGATAAGGTTAGGTACGACGACGAGCGAAGCGAGGAGGAGTGTTAGGTTGAACTGAGACCCTAAACGAGCGAGCGAAGCGAGCGAGCCGCGCGGCAGCGGCCGGCGACCATACCAATCCATGGACAAAATGTGTAATCACAACAATTTGTAATGCATAAATTAGGTACTGATCGCACCTTAGGGCAGGTCCGACTTGGATAAGGTTAGGTACGACGACGAGCGAAGCGAGGAGGAGTGTTAGGTTGAACTGAGACCCTAAACGAGCGAGCGAAGCGAGCGAGCCGCGCGGCAGCGGCCGGCAACCATACGACTCCATGGACAAAATGTGTAATCACAACAATTTGTAATGCATAAATTAGGTACTGATTGCACCTTAGAGCTTGTTCACACTAACGTTTTTGCCGGCGGTTTCCCGGCGGGACGGGAGCGCGGCGTGCACGCGGAGAGCACGCAGCGATATCTTCGCGATTATTTCCCGCCGCGCTGACGTCGCGTGGACGCGGCTTCACCGCGGCGGTATGAATGAGCCCGTAAATTTAATAAAATGACATTATAGTAATAGACACTTTCAACTGAGCGGGAACGCCATGCCGGATCCTCCCAAAATCTGCGGTATCTTTTTTTTCTTGTCCCTTTTAATCGCCTTGACAGTAAAACAGCTAGAAGTATCTCCTAGTCGGAGTCCATTTTGTAATTAACGTCAACATTAGAGTGACCGTAAGTGGCTTGATCGCCGCGTCGACGCGGCTTCACCGCGGCGGCACGCTGGCGGCAGATAATCGCGAAAATAGCGCAGCGTGCTCACCGCGTGCGCGCCGCGTGCACGACGCGTCCCCGCTCCGCCGGGAAACCGCCGGCAAAAACGCTAGTGTGAACAGACCCTTAGGGCAGGTCCGACTTGGATTAGGTTAGGTATTCCGCATATGTCCTGTACAACAAAGATAAGACAATGAAGTCTATCTTGGAATCAAATGGTATTCGGCTTGACAACTTTATGCCGCCTAAAATATTATGCATAAAAAATATCTGCGAAAGTACTATTCGTTTAGAAGACTGTTATGCTCATCGACATTATGCCAATATAAGATTCGGTATTATAAAAATCTGCGAAATGATTTATGCCAAAGCATACTCTGCGTAAGATGTTTCTGCCAAACGTTACTTCTGCCAAGTATTGTTATGCAAAACAAATATATGTCAAAAAAGTTTCTACAAGATAATAGTGAACCGTCTATGGGTGTATTGTTAAAGTTATATCGACATATTTGTATCGACATAAACCAATCACTATTTATTTTTTTCTATTCCTGACAACACTTTGAGCTGTCAAGTTAGTTCGCCTAATTAAAATCCGGAGTTCACAGGTAGGTTCACGAGTTGTTCTCTAAATTATAGTTTTATCAATACTGGTTCCGTTCATAGGTACAGCACTTATCCGTAATAATAGTGGACGCTCTCGCGCCAATTTAGCGTATTGAAGCAGTTAATATACATATCTTTTACAGTTTTACAATAAAGGAGTACATTAACTATTTATTAATAAACTAACTTGTCAGTGCCACCCCTACCGCCCGCATCTGGCGCGCGCGCATCCAAAAAGCGATCACAGCTCCCCTCCCCTCCTCTCCTCCCCTCCCGGACCACACTAAACGCCCGCGTCACGACATCCTGTTTAGTTTCGCCGAAACAAAGGGAGCACTGCTTTAAGTTACATTTAACTTACGCAGAAACGCTATATTTAATATTAGCATACCGTCGGCTCCTCGAAAATCATGCGTCGTTTTTGTGAAACTTACAAGAAGCAAACATGCTGGTCAACTTGATTAACAGGACAGCTAAGACCATCAAAACGCATGTAATATTAAAACTATTGTAACCTAATAGAAAATAGCCGAAATTATAGATTTTGTATGTTAACTTTTCATTCGACAAACGTTTCATCACATCATCATAAATATTTGTCAGAAGCATTTTTCAAAAAAAAAGTAATCTTTTCGGAATCAAAAGAAAAACAACCCTGACCTAACGGCATACACGATACCTATACGATATATTTTTCCAAAAAACCGGCCAAGTGCGAGTAAGACTCGCGCACGTTTCGTGCAAAGTTCGCGCAGGGTTCCGTACAAACACTTATCCCATGTATTGTCAGACAGACAAACTGACAGACGGACAGTGGAGTCTTTGTAATATAATGGTCCCGTTTTTTACCCTTTGCGTACGGAACCCTAAAAATCATTTAAAAAGTATGGTTTAGAGAACAAGTTGTCAAGAAATGAAAACTCAATGAAAATTCAAGCATTCATATTTGTCGGCAAAGCAAAAGGAAACGCAATCCTTTTTGAAAGCTTCTAGAACAGTCAGACAGTTTACGTATTCCACATTATTATTCCAACCCATAGACTAAAGTGCTGACCATGGGTCCTTCCTAAAAACTTCTACAACGAACCAAGGGTGGCTCTTTCTCTGTATTGGTCGGCTTCCGGCAAGCTTAAAAAAACTAACTTCAAAGCCATGAATTAAAAAGGTCATGTTTCACACCTACTGAATAAAACAGATCTCCTAAAATACCGAATTCTTCCTAAACGACAAAACCTTATGCGGCTTGCATCACAGAAACACATGTTTTATCCAAAATAGATCACAAGCTACCACGCAACCGTACCACACAATAATATACCTTACACAGCTTACATCTCAGTTTCATATATAAAAACTCTTCATTCATATTTTTTAGAAATGGAAGCATAGTGGTTTTAAATTAAAGTAGGTTTTGAGTTGAAATTTCGTTTCTCGTTTGGTAACTTAACGATATTCCGAAGAAAGGAAGTATAGCAGTAAAAGATTAAGTATTGCAGTAAAAAGTAATGTAAACAAACATGGGATGTTCGGTTTGGGCACACGTAAAAACAAAAACAGACATAAACAGACAGAAAAACGATTTGATAATACATAACTGGCGGTAGTGGCACGCGTCGCGCCCCCGCCCGAATCCCTAAGGGAATCTTTATGGGAAATTTCAGCTTTTTACTGTCCTGGTGTTGATGAGTCAGTCAGTGAGTAATCAGGGTTTTTCGTTTTATATATAGACTTACATAAAATACTCGAAGAGGTCCGTTAGTGACATAACCATTACCAGACAAAGTATTACCTCTTTATGAGCTTCGAAAAAGTACACTATCCCGTAGGTAAGTAAGGGATATATACTAGAAATACTCGTAAGCGGAACGAAATTCTAAGAGTCAACTCTTAAGACTAAGAGAGATTGTATGAGAAGTTAAAAATATACTACCAGCAGCTTAAAAAAATAAAAATGATGGAAATGACTTTTCTCTTCTTGTACAGACCTTACTCTAACCTAATCGTTGTCAACGGATCCGTCATATGATTACCTAGATTAAGTAGATAGATATCTGGAAGCACGACCCAGTCTCATTCTACTAACTAAATCAAAATTCTAGAAACTCGTGAACGCAACCAATAAAGCCTGTACAAATAAGTAAACGTTAATTATTGTTGTTATAGTTAACGTTAGTTACATTACACATTATTGCCCCCATGCCATGCTCCTGCGCTATTTACAGGACTGGGGTCTGGTCACATTGATGATCCGCTACCGCCTATAAAAAAAACGCAACAACACAACACAACACAACTTCAACGCAAAAATTATCTTATTTTCGAGAGCATGAGTTACTTGGAAGAGAAGTATCCCAATCACGAAAGGTGTGCCTATAATAATATTTGAAGAGATCCCTCGATTATTCAAGGATTCAAATTCTGTCCTCATGACTGCCGTCGTCAAAAAACAAGGAACACATTAAAAAAACATCCCGGTGAATTTAGAACCTTCTCTCTTAGGAGACGGGCAGGGAAATTATTATGAAGCCGGATTTACTATGTACAGACTTGGGATTTACATAATTTGCTATCTTTCAGGGCTGGTTACATTATTTTGATAAGTTGAATTTGTAGGTATGTATTAATATAACTGAGATAGACCAATGTTCTCTGTGTGCGGTCGTTTAGTCACCAACAAGGTACGGGCTGAAAATCAGCGGCTGTAGCACTGCAATGGACACGGCTCCAATTTATGAATATTTTTGTTTTCTTTACACATAAGCCCTCTCTCGTCTCTCGATATATCTATATAGATATTTCCGAATATTTGATAATGTGTGCACACCCTTATGTCCTGAGCTAATAAAGGCCTGCGCACACGATGAGTCACAGAGTAAAGCGCGATGCACATGCGGACTAACATACATCAGTCAATGTAACTGGGATCGGCCGTCGACCCTTACTTAGAACGATGTTTTTTAGATAATACATACCTACTCGTATTACATTTATTTTCTTTACTGTAACTTCATTCATTCTTAATTTAAGAACTGTTTTTCTCTCTCGCAATCATAACCCTTGCTGGATAAGCAATATACCATGTTTCGTAAACGTACGTTCTAGAATAGAAGTCTGACGAATGCCATTGCGCTGAGTATTAAAAAAATGGGTGTAAACAATAAGTGGTACAGAGGGGGCTTTGGCGCAATGTAATGCTTAATATATATTCCGCCAAATATACTATAACGTCGCGCTAGCTCAGAGGTCAGCGTACTACTCCAAATAAGTAGAGCCCGTGGGTTTGATTCCCACCTGCAAGTACACGTTAAAACAAATTTCTGCTCTTTGTAGTAATCATCACTCGATCTACCTGGTGTCTCCTCCACTTGATTAATTTTGTTTTTCTTCGTCTCTTCTTCCTATTTTAAAAGCTTTTATTTAACTTGCAATGTATGTATGTATCTAAGTAGGTATGTTTGTTCGGGTGAAATCTTGCAACTCAATTTTGAAGCAGATATCGTCAACCGATTGAGCTGAAATTTTGCATACTTACTTAACTTTGATGACAATACAATAATATGGTACCATGAGGCTAATCTGATGATGGAGCCGGAAGGTGGCCATAGGAACTCTAAAATAGAAAAAGCAATCCTACCGAGTTTGGGCTCTTTAGAATCGTCTCAGTGAGCATTTGATGGATATTCAAAGAAAAGTACAGTTGGCTATAAAAGCTTGTCACTAAAATGAATTTTTTGACAGAAACTTATTATTTAACTTAAATTTACCTACCATAATGCTCTAATTTTTGCCTTTCATAATGTGCTAATGGTGCCCCATAATGTTTATTTTCCTCTTTTGTATAATTTATTGTTATAATACATCTTGTTCTGTAACTACCACCTGAACCTAGCTTTAACGTCCCGAAAAACTTCCACAAAACTAAAGTGGCCGTTTTAATTTCCGGCAAGATTTTGGGGATCGGAAGTGGCGCTATTTTCGCATCAAATGAAGTTTAATTAAATCCAGAAATGATTTGATACTGATGTTTATATTGTTTCTGTATTCGTTACATCATCATTCATCAACAACAAGTTAAAAAACGTGAAATATAATAACATTTCTGAAATAGAATACAATTAAATACTAGTAATTCGATTAGCAGACCCTAAAGCAATGTCAAACGAAGCTGATTGAATTGTAATGCGACACATACAACGGCCTTGCTTCAACTTTTCTATAATTGAATTCATTACAATCTTGGGACACGAAATCAAATTAATTCAGCCGCTGACAGCCCTACGTCACTTGCGCATGATCGATAGGCGCGCGCGCCGCGTGGCGAAACAAAAGCGGAGCCGGGCGGTCAAGCGCGAGACGGTTTTCTTGCTAAGGATGCCACAAGGACTTAAGAGTCAGTTTTTTAGGGTTCCGTAGTCAACTAGGAACCCTTATAGTTTCGCCATGTCCGTCTGTCCATCTGTCCGTCCGCGGCTTAGCTCCGCGATCATAAGTGCTAGAAAGCTGAAATTTGGTAAGAGTATGTGTATGTATTACGCCGACAAAACGGTATAATAAAAACTAAAAAAATTTTTTTTTTTCGTCCACCTCCCGTACTCCTAAAGAGGGGGTGAATTTTTTTTTGTTTCTACACTAGCGTGTGAGGTATCGTTGAATAGGTCTTTTAAAAATAATAGGGGTCTTCAAACATCATTTTTTGATAGAGTCAGTTCAGAAACAGCTTTGTAAATATTCGCTCGGGAAATCCAAAAAATTGTGTCGCCCCCTCTAACTTCTCAACCACGGGTCAAAAAATTATGGAAAAATTCATGAAAATGAGGCCTTATTAGTACTTTCAATGAAAACTATATTGAATAAAATCGGTTGAGCCGCTTTTGAGTTATCGCAAAATTTCGTAATTTTCTTCAATATGATGTAAGTGCCGCGCGGTGTTCTTATGCTTCAAACGTTACACATATTAGTTAAGTGCCATACTGCATTAAAACATTTCGCTCCATCTGGCGCGTATAATCGATAACTTCCAGAAGGTAATAAGTAATTATAGTACAACTTTTTTAAACTAAGCTCATCCACTTACCTGCATTCACAATGGCATTGTGTCTAATACAATCCTATCTGCTATTGTTCTCGTAAGCGCCAACCAGTTACTTACAAATAAGGTTAGAAGTAGAATTTTCAACCATATTCCTTGTTGAATAGGTTTAAAATGGTTGATGATGAGAGTTCATAGTCCTTTTTCAAGAAAATACGTTCTTGTGGAGAGTCGGGCGGTTGTAAAATTCCAAAAAAGTTATGATCACCATTATTCTGTTAGTGTATTTTGGTGTCTAATGTCCAAGGAAATAGAGTCGATAATCTATATTAACCTTCCAAAGTGGTTACAATCTGCTTTTACTACGAGCTCGCTATCTTAACACACTCAATGTTCTTATATGGATCAGCTTTTAGCTTAGAAAATTTGTACTATACAGTTACTTTGGCGTTTACGACTTTTTTATAGAGCTTGAAATCTTTCTCGTAATTTAAATTTTATTTTATTGTCTATTGTGAAGGATGGGCAACTACGGAACCCTACACTGAGCGTGGCCCGACATGCTCTTGTTTTTTAATTAACTTGTGTGTATGTATGAACTGGATTTATATACTACGTGTAATAAACGCAATAATGTCGTTTAATGTCAGATTCAGATAAGAATTTACAAATCAATGTAAAATTGTTATCTTTGCTAGATATTTGGCTATAAGAGGGAAATGGAAAATATAAATAATTTATATAACTGTTTAAGTATCACTAGCTACAGTTTATGTAGTTCGATTCACTTACTGAGTGAGCCGTGCTAAGGATCAGCAAATATTTTGAAAAAAAAAAATAAACACGCTTCCATAATAATTATAATTAAATAAGTATGTATCGATTGGCTAAGTGTCTCCCCTTGTGCCCCTTGAACCCCTTTTTGAGCGCGGTTAAGCCTCATTTTGTTATAAACCCATTTTTAGTTTATTGGTACGTTATGATTGCGTACTGTATTGTCCATTTATCTGCCTGCAGAACCCTGCAAAAACTGGATCATCCGGTCATCCCAGCATTGACAGTTGTTACCGCACGTAGGCGTCGCGGGCGCAGGCGCAGGCGCAGGTCTCCATTTAACTTAATGGTGACAAATGAACAGGCGAGATTATACTAATCAATAAGTGAGTGACACTTTTGCAACAAAGCTGAAGCAGGGATAGCACATCTAGCTTCGACCTAGCTTACTCTACAAATACAAATACTCTTTATTGCACACATCAAACATCAAGGACAAAACAACATGAGACTTACATTAAAATAACCAGCAGTGGTAAACAACAGGCGGTCTTATCGCTAAACAGCGATCTCTTCCAGACAACCTTTTGATAGTGGAGTACTTAGTTAAAATTAATCTATTTTTTATGTTTTATAAAGGGCCGGTTAGCCCTCACTAATTACAAGTGAGTTAGACTTTGTGCGGGAGTACAAACCCACTAACGGGAATGTCTCTGCGCCACAGGAGCGACTTAGCTTGTCGCATGACATCGTATTGAAAGAATGCTTGCTCGCATCACAGGCTACTGAACGGAAAGTGACGGACAATACTTGTCGTGCGACAAAGTGACACAAATATTCACATATTTTGCTCGAGGAGCTGATGTTCCAAAATAGATTGGAATCTTGTTGTTACGAGGGCTGCTACTTATGTATCCGGAATAGAAAAAATAAACAAACGTATATGGCTAAATATGGTTTTATTGTTTTTAAAGTATTCTCCGCGATGATCGATGCACTTTTGCATTCGTTGAAACCAATTTTTAAAGCACTTTTTCCACTCCGATTGAGGTATCTCCAAAACGTGCTGTTTGAACGCATCGACGGCATCTTCACGGGTCGAAAATCGTTGACCACGTAATTTATTCTTTACATTTGGGAATAAATAAAAATCATTGGGTGCCAAATCAGGGCTGTATGGTGGATGACCCGTCAATTCTATTTTTTGACTTTCCAAAAATGTAGTTGTTTCGCGTGATGTATGACAACTGGCATTGTCATGGTGAAGTATGATTCTGCGTCGCTGGTTGTTTTTGCGTATTTCCTCAAATACTTCCGGCAAACAAATGGTCGTGTACCAGTCCGAATTAACCGTTTTACGATTTTCCAGTGGAATTGTAGCCACATGGCCATTAATACCAAAAAAGCAGGCCACCATTAGCTTTAAGGTGCTTTTTGCACGAGTCACTTTTGTAGGGTTCGGCTCATTTTGAAACACCCACACTGTTGATTGTTGTTTAGTTTCGGGATCGTATGCATAGATCCAAAGAGCATATAATCACTACGTTTTAAGAGTCGGAACTTTCATACAAGCCGCTAATCGGAAATAAAAAAAAACTTTTGTACCAACCTAACAACTTAAAACAGTAGTACCAACATAGTAAAATCCAATTCTACTACGAGTATGTTGGTACCAATGTTTTTAGGGCTTGACAAATACGAATCATACTTTTCCATCGATATCGATAAATATTCGATATTCGTACTTGCGTAGGTTTGCAAGCAATATTTTTTTTGTAATGCAAAAAACGACCAACATGATTAATTGATTAAAATACAAGTCACTTTGACAAATAAATATGCTGGTCGCTTCCTGCATAACTTTGGTCAATTTTAGTGCTGGTTTTACGAAAATAAATATAAGTACGCCTTAAAAATTGTTTATTTATTTGACATAACCTAGGTAGTCAAATCGCGCCGGAGGGAAAACTACTTTTTAAAAACTAAACTTATAATTAAAATACAAGTTATTCGTACGGTGGTCGATATTAGACTGTCTTTATTTAATTAAAATGTTCTTAGGTTCTAAAGCTTATCTACGCCAGACGCAAACTATGCACTTTTGGACGCACCTGCATTAATGCTAAGTATGCCGTCTCTATACATACCGGACTCTGTAACTCCTCCCTCCTTTAGTTCGAAATTATCCGAAGAACCGTTATTCGGAGGATTATTTTGATTTTTGCAAGACTTGCATACCAAAAGTGTATATTTATACGAAAAGAATGAAAGAAAACCTATAATTAAGATTACATATAAAACAATGGTTCCTATGCTAACGCTTTCCGTATTCACTACACTTCCACTTTCCACTTCACTATTTTTCAGTGCGTACGATAACACTTTCAGGTCGGTCAACTCAACTCCTTTCAGTTGTACTGGATCAGCGCTCCGTTTTATGTCGGTTTTCAGATTTTCAGGAAACTTTACCAAAGGTAGTTTTTGGTATATGATTTTCTGTCCATTTATGGTTTGTTCTCTCAGATAATGTTGTCCAATTTTATATTCGCAATTATCGTCAATTGTAAGCAGGTATGTGCCCAAAAGTGTGTAATGAAGGATTTCGTTAGCACACGTTCTCTCAAGATCCGTAGTTGCCTTGGTATATAGAATCCATCTGTTTTTCTGTAAAAACTCTATCTTCACATTTTCCACTTCTATCGGGATTTGCATACACGGAGCATTACTTGAGTATCGCATGAGTTCGAGAATGCAGGTGTCTTTGATGGGTACTGTTAATTGCATTTCATCACACAGAAATGTTTCGTCTTCGATGAGCTTACATGGGGTGGAGAGCGAGCTAGCATTCAACCCCTTCACAATAAGGTAAGGATATTTAGGTAAAATAATTAGGGTGAGGTTTGTTTCAGGTTCGGTAATAGGTAAGGGAACAATTTTATAGTAAAAGTAAGTTTCTCTCTTAACTAATGGTATTTCCATGATGAACATTATTTCAGAATTCTTAAAGTATGATTTCAATGTAATTGACTGTTCAATTTTTACAATGTTTTCAGGATTTGATGGAAAAATAAGTTTATCTGTTCTTTCTATGAGCTTAAATGTTTTTACAAGTTCATTAGTTTTAACAATAGATTGATGCAATATACCTATTTTACTAAATGCAAGTACAGTTTCAATCTCATTCAATTTAGAATATATCAGTTGGAAATTATGAAAGAACAAGTTATAAGCCTGTATTATCTGATTGACATGAGATATTATTGAAATTTCGGTTATGTCGTTATTAACTTTATTTATGGCTGTATTCAATTGTATGAGATTGTCAGTTATATTTACAGTAGTATTTGTAAAAAGTCTCACCATTTCGGATATGAGTGTTGTTTTCTTTTCTACAGAATGCTGTCGGGTTTTGACTTCATTTATCAGATTATTATATTTAATAGCATCGTCGTGATCCAAATTTCCAGTGATAAGTTTAATTAAAGATCCTAGAGGATTGATGAGTCCTCTCTTTTGCCTGCTATTGGGAACTAATTGAGTGTATTTTTCCACAGTGATATCTAACATGTGATTTACTTGTCGCTTTACGTCATCCCAGTATATTAAGTACGATGCATTAATATTAGAAAATGAACCAACCAACCTATCTAGCTCCTTATATCTATGTATATTTAAATCTAGGTCTTGCTTAATAAGTTTAATATCTAATATCTTAATAACTAACCACTTATTATAACTAACAAGAGCGGTACCCTCTCTTATTGGAAAAACGCCGGGGTTCTTCTCGATTTTATGAAGTTGAAGGGCCCGGGTCAGTACTGCCTGGGTCAGCAGCAGGACGAACCTGTGGAGGACGTCGCACATCTTTAATTGGGACTCTGGTTTCTCTCGCGTTTGTTTCAACTGGGATTATATTTCTGTGGACCTTGCCCTTAGCCTTGGCCTTTTGATACCTAGGTTTGTCCTTAGCGCGTCGTCTATTTACGCCTCTAATGAAAATATCGTCATTGTCATCTAAGTCGAAATTGGTTTCTCCTTGCCTATCTTTTTGAACCCTTTCTTTTCTAGCTAACATTTTATCTGTCAAATATTTATATAGGTATTTTGTTCTTTTACAATGGTCTTTAACTAACTGCTGGGTATATTCTTTATCAAAATCTGCGTTAAACTGGTTTTTACTTTCGGTATGTCCAAAGACAACTTCGAACGGTGTGAGTCCTGTTACTGAATGAATAGTTTGATTATAGGCCAATATTGAATACGTCATTACGGAAGCGGCATCTGTATGTTTCCTTTCATACTTTGCAAGTCTATATATTTCTGCGATTGTGGAATGGAAGCGTTCTATCATTCCCATAGAGTTCGGGTTATTAGGGGTTCCAATGTGAATGTTTATTTTATAAAATGAAAGCATTTCGCTCATAAGTCTGTTATTGAATTCGGAGCCAGGGTCTGAACTGATTTTAGTGGGAATACCATAAAATGAGAAATACTTTATTAGGGCACGAACAACTTCGGGGGTAGACCTATCGGGAATTTCAAAAGCTTGCGCTAATTTGCTAAAAGCATCTATGATAGTTAAATAGTATTTGCCTTCTATTGTATATAGGTCTATGAATAATTCTTGAAACGGTTTAGTCTGAGTCTGTGTAAGCTGTATTTGTGGTTTGAAAGGACGTCGGTCATATTTCATCCTTTTACAGGTTTCGCAAGCGTTAATTATACTAGTAACTGTTTGTTCCATATTATTCCAAAAATAAGTCCGTTTTAAATGGGAAATTGTTTCTTTGATTCCACGGTGACATGTTTTGCCTTCATGGTATCGAAGTACAATTTCTTCCTGTTCTTTTTCGTCAGTTACGTTTACTACTCTTTCAGTACATTCGTAAAGTTGTATTGTATCCTTTCGGAATAATGCAATGACTATATCTGAAAATTGGCGTCTGTGTTCGGTATTGTTAAAGTGTATAAAATATTTAATTTTAGGTCTAATATAATCTTTGAGGAATTTCTTTATTAATTCAGTGTTGTCTAAGGGTAGGAAAACCTTTAAGATTTTCTGTTTTGGATGTGATTCTATTTTAACTAAAAGTTCATTTTTAAGCCAGGCGTTTACTAGAATTTGGTTCGGTTTGGTGTCAATAGCTTCATGCAGAATGGGTATGCCATTTGTATCCATATCTACAGCGGAATGGACAGTATCTGTACTAGAATTTGTTTGTGTGTCAGTCGGTGCTGATAAGGTACTTTCGTTTGCACTTAAAGTTCTTTCAGAGGCGTTAGAATTAATATCGGGCTGGTTTTCGTTATTAGTAGGGTTCTGAGGGTCATGTGTTTGTTGCCCTAACCTAACTATGTCATCAGTTAGTCGTTGTATGTAGTCATCCAGTTGGTCAGTATCTCCTACGTTAACTGCTGTTGATAATTGGTCGTTATCGCCGTCATTTCCTAATGCGTTTAATCGTATGCGTGAGAGAGCGTCGGCATTTGTGTTCTGTTTTCCGTTTTTATGTATGACTTTAAATGTATATTCGCTTAATCTGAGTTTGTAACGAGTTAATTTGCTATTGGGCTCTTTTAGCGAGTCTAACCAAGCCAGGGGTCTGTGATCAGTGAAAATGGTAAATTTATTGCCGTACAAGTAGGGACGAAAGTGTTTTACAGCCCATACGATGGCCAATAGCTCTTTCTCGATAGTGCTGTATCGTTTTTCAGAGTCATTTAGGGTTCTGCTGGCATAAGCGATGGGTTTGTCGCTACCTATGATACCTTGAGAAAGTACTGCGCCCAGGGCGAAGTCAGATGCATCTGTTGTCAATATGAATGGCTTCGTAAAATCGGGATATTGTAATAGAGGTGCACTTACTAACAGTTCTTTACATTTTTCGAAAGCTTTTAGGTAATTTTCGTCAATAGTAATTTTACTATTCTTTTTCAAACAAGACGTCATCGGGCGAGTAATTTTAGAAAAGTCTTTAATAAATTTTCGGTAGTATCCAATGAGTCCAAGAAAGCTCTTTATTTCGGTAACTGTTTTCGGTAATGGATATTTCAGTATAGCATCTATTTTGTCTGTGTTAGGTTTTAGTCCTTCGGGTGTTATGGTATGTCCTAAGTAATTAGCTTCTTTACATAGAAATTCAGTTTTATCGAGTTGTACTTTTAGATTCGTTTGTCGGAGACGTTCGAAAACTGCTTTAAGTTTTGTCATATGTTCTTCCAGGCTAGATGAGAAAATTATAATGTCATCGAGGTAAATTAGGCAGTGAATACCTTGCAGTCCTCTTAAAACGTTATCTACTGCTCTTTGAAACGTTGCTGGAGCCGTCTTGAGCCCAAAGGGCATGCGCAGGAATTCGTAGTGGCCGTATTGTGTAGAAAACGCTGTTTTTGGCTGATCTTCTTTTTCGATTTCAATCTGATGATACCCGCTCGCTAAATCGAGTACCGAGAAATAACTACTTTTACCTAGCTTGTCAAAAAGGTCTGTAATATTCGGGAGTGGATATTTGTCGTCAATGGTAATGTCGTTAAGCCGTCTATAATCAATAACCATGCGAAATTTTCTTTCTCCACTAGCATCCATTTTTTTTGGGACTAAATGTACCGGGGCACTCCAAGGTGAGTGGGATTCTTGAATGACATTATCCTTTAATAATGTTTGTACTTGCTTTTTTATTTCAGCTGCTTCTACTGGGGCCTGACGATATGGTTTTATATAGATAGGGTCTTCGTTAGTGGTTCGGATTTTGTGTTTTACCTGATTTGTGAAGGTTAATGGTAAATGTTCAGTGTAAAAAATATCTTTGTATTCTAAACACAAATTGTAAATTTGATTTCGTTCCTCCGAGTTCATGTGATCTAATCGTAATTTACTTAAGTTTTGAGTTAAAATTTCATCCTTTTCACTGCTATCTACTGAATGTAAACCGTTAATTTCAATTTCTTTTGGTTCATAAGGTGTGACGTTGAGAGGTTTACTGAATTTTATATCAAAGTGGTTTTCGGATGTATTTTGGATAACAGTGGTTGCAAAGCCTTCTGTACATTCTACAAGTGCTGTTGGTGTTCGTACACCTTCGCCGAAATCTATATGGTTTATAATTGCATTTCCACTATAAAGATTTACAGGAATTTTCGTGCGTGTTTCAGATCGGGGTTCAATGCGAATTGTGTAAGGTGGACGGTAAATTATAGGTATTTGTGTGTCTCGCGTTATCAGTACTTGGTTTTTCATGTCAATGTTCGCGTCAAGTTGTTTCAGTAAATCTGAGCCAATTAGTCCTCCGTAACTATTATCGACTTCGTATATATAAAATTTATGAGTGTCACAACTCTTAAAAGTTTTCAGCAATGGGATTTCGATTACTTCAGCGTGAGAGCTTCGAGCATGGGTACTTACTACTTCAAATGGTTCATTATATTTGAATTCGGAAAAGTATTTGTTTGCAATATCAGGGCTTACGAATGATCGTGTGCTTCCAGTGTCTATCATGAATTTGGAGTTTATTTCGGGAATTTCAATGTGTGGCAGTTTTAAGGCATTATGATGGTTAAGATGTACTATTTCTGGGGATCTGTCGTAGAGGCTTTTATGGGAAAATTTTCATTTTCAGGCAAGTCTTGTAACATTTCATTCTCATATTGATCGTCTAAGAAGTATTCTTCGTTTTCAGTTTGCGTGTAATACTGTTGGTAGTTTGAGTCAAGGGCGTTCGGTTCATTGAAATTTTCAGGGGCAGGTTCGATTTCTTGAAGTTCATTTGCGTAAAACAAATTGTTAGTTGTTCGCGGGGGTATGTAGTTTGGTTTTGGTTGGGGTGCTGTTCGCATAGAGACATCGTTATTATATTGGTGCGGAGATTGGCCTTGACCTTGTGGTTGTTGATATGGAGGTCGAATACCGAATTTAAATTGCGGTTGGTGTGCTGGTTGGAAATTATTAGATCTAAATTGATTGTTATTAGAAACAAATGGTCTATAACCTGCTTGTTGGGGAATCCCAAATTTAAAGTTTGGTGTGTGTTGATTGGGCATCAAAGGTTTGTATCCTTGATTTTGAGGGTTTCCAAATCTAAAACCTTGTGGAGCTGACTGGTTGGGAATGCCAAATCTAAAACCTTGAGTTTGTGGGAATTTATTTTGTGCGGTATTAAAATTGTATCCTGCATTTTGTGGTTGAGAAAATCTCATATTCTGTCCAAAATTATTATTTTGTGGGAAAATGGGCCTTTGCTGTGAAGGCTTACTATTGTTTCTATTTTTTGCGTTATACTGGTTTAAGAAATTGACTTCTTCCATTACTATTGTTAAAGCGTCTTCCAGCTGATTGGGATTATTGAGTCTCACTATGCGTAACATGTCTTCCGGCAAATTATAAAGAAAGACGTTTAGGGACAAGTGATTATAAATTGTCTTTTTCGTTTCTTTTTCACGAGGATCTTCAATTAAATTTATTTTGGCAAATAATGTACTTCTGACATTTTGAATACGATTACAGAAGCTAGCGTATGATTCACTGTGCCTAATCTTTAAATTGTCTAATTCTATCGCAATACACTCTTCCGACCTCGGGTCGCCGAAATGTTGAGTTAACAGCTTTTTTAATTGCATCCAAGTATCTATATCTTGTCTTTCGCTTATCAAGTGGGCGGCTTTGCCAGTTAGCCGGCCAGTAATTGCATGAAATATATACAAATCCTGAGCAAGATTTTCGGGGTTTCTAAAAGCTTGAATTACATACTCACTTTTACTTAAAAATAAATTTAACAATTTTTCATCACCATCAAATTTCGGAATTAAATCCATCATTTCTCTAGGAATTACTTTAATTTGATCCATGTTTTCTCTTTGATTTACTATATTTTCTTCAATATTATTATTATCTCTGGGAACTACTCCTATTTCTTCCATTTAGTATTTTAATAATCGTTTTTTAAACACACTTAACTAGCTTAATATTAGGACGATATAATTCACAACTATAGAGTTTGTATAGAGAGCTTATTATAAAGTCTACACTAAATTACACAGCCAATGGAATAAGAACAGGGATAGACGGGACAGTGAAGAGGTCTACTCACAGTACGCTTTTCCCCATTTCCTCCAATTATAGCCGCAGGCGTTTTCGTGTTGTCCTCCAGGCACTGAGACAAATTTATTTGGTTCGAAGATACCAGTTCTCACGTAAACACGTTAACGAAAGTCATGCACTCGGATCAATTCGTGATCCTCACAGGCGCAGGATTTCGTACCGGTATCCTGTCCGCAGCGCCAGTCAAATCGCGCCGGAGGGAAAACTACTTTTTAAAAACTAAACTTATAATTAAAATACAAGTTATTCGTACGGTGGTCGATATTAGACTGTCTTTATTTAATTAAAATGTTCTTAGGTTCTAAAGCTTATCTACGCCAGACGCAAACTATGCACTTTTGGACGCACCTGCATTAATGCTAAGTATGCCGTCTCTATACATACCGGACTCTGTAACTAGGTATATGAACAGTTTATCATTGGTTTTTGTTTTCAAGCAACATATTACCTAGGACCTAGGACCTGTAAAAGAAACGCTTTATGAGATTTTCACATTTTCATTTAACTTTCTAATCGGTAAATATTACGCCAAGTCCTCATTGCCTGTTAACTTCACGCATAAACGGCACCTAAAAATAAAACATCAAATGTTATCGATAATTTGTTTACACCACTATGTTATTGCTTGCTTAAAGTATGATTAGATTTTTCAGAAAATACATTATTTACCTGATATCTACTACAATCTGAGTAAAACAGCTAACAAATACGATATATATATAAAGTAAATTGGCACTGAAATACACCAAGTTTTACCTGATCGGGTCAAGCGGAAATCTTGCTAAAATTTGCTACATTTTTTTTCTTGCACTCCCAATGCCACAAACTTCACACTTTCTTGTATATTTCCCTGGCAATATTCTTATAAAACACTGACACACTACCATAACATAATAATAATTTTGTTACAACAAACCAAACAACAAGAAAATTTTATTCCGCCATAGATTTTTACAACTTGCGTCGAATTGAGGGTTGTATGACATTTGTTATTGTGTCTTAATCAAATATACGTTATGAGGCTTGTTACGCGAAGGAATCGGTTGTCATTTTAATTTAGTAGAATTATTTTTATATTTCAATGTTGGCGCTAAAGGCTTTCATAATTCAGTTTTGTATGGAGTGTCGCTGGACTGCATAGATCCAGGATTAGTCACCTGTGTAGATATTATAAACAGATTTTGATTCACCTCGGTTAAATTTTTTTAACGTTTTCTTGCACCATTCGACGCGAGCTTCTTTTTGATCCTGAGTTAAGTTGTGCGGGATCCAACGCGAACAAATTTTTTTTACAGACAAATATTCATGTAATATCTTATGAATGCTCGTCATACATATGCCCTGAGTGGCCTCTATCTCGCGATACGTAACATGACGGTCTTGCATTATAAGTTTTCGCACAGCTTCAATATTTTGTGGCACAACGACCGATTTCGGGCGACCTTCCTTAACTTCGTCCGTGAGCTTACTCCGTCCACGATTAAATTCACTAAACCAGTGATACACAGTGGTTTTCGATGGAGCTTCATCACCAAAAGTCGAAGTTAATTGATTTACGCACTGTTGTTGCGTTAAACCACGTCGAAAATCGTAATAAATCATAGCACGAATATTTTCACGAGTGAGTTCCATCATTTCAGCGATATGACATTTTAAACCCAACAAAAACAAAACACTAGCGTACATAAGAAAAAAAAAATGCGGCCATTATTAAAAAAAAATACAAATCTTACCATGGAGGTTAGACATTGCGTTTAAAAATGTTGGAATCCCAGATTCCGGATACATAAGTAGCAGCCCTCGTATTTAGAGGGAGATTTGCAGTGCCTATAGAGTTCTTCAAAAAAGGAGTGTACAGACTTTTAAAGGGTTGGCAACACGCGTGTGAATCCGCTGGAGTAGCAAGCTTATCATCAAGCGGGCCATACGCTTGTTTGCCACCTTTGTAGTATAAAAAAAGAAGAATCTCAATACAGAGAAAAATGGAGTTTTCTTGTGTTGGTAGCCAAATTTTGTTTGGGTCACCGAGCTAACATAGTAAGTTGGTTTTGAGGATATCTCTCTTTGATCCTGAACTGATTAATAAAATCAGGTAGATTTTGTATAATTACCTAAAGTTGAATACTTAATAGAAATGTTTTCATTTATGTTATGAGGGGATGTTTGTAAGTAAAACAATGATGCGGATATTCTATTGACATTAGACAGTCCTTATCAACGTTTCTCTGTATAATTATTTACACTTGTTGTAAATAGTTTTATCATATAAAAACATATTTGCGAATGCTATCTAATTGTATAATATATTGTAGTTCCCACGCAAAATAAGTCACAATGTTATGATTATGAATGAAAACTATACGAAAAAGTGTAATAACTAATAAATATTAAATACTATTTTTGCACTATCTTCTATATTTCTACCAAGTATTTTATATTTGTGATTTTTTTACTTAATGGGGACTCCAGTTTGCTGTTATCTCGTAAGAGTATTGATTACAAAGCCATCTCTTAGCAATTTCCAATCATAATTATACCTAAAGGCTAGATATATGGTTTAAGACATTTAATTAAAGACTAGTTTATCCGTATTCGAGGAATGAACTTGCGGGCGTCTACTTTGATTTTTTTCATAATTTCCTGCCTTACAGTGTAAGCTAATGTAATGAGGCATGTTTGGGTGCGTTCCTAATTGTAATTTGTAATATCCGGTACAAATCATTAATAAGCGGTGGCCTTAACGCTCAGTTAGATCTCTAATTCAATATAATTCACTAATTAGCGGAATGTGCCTTTGATTGAACTGTCAATGAAGGTGAGCATAATTTTTTATGCTTACGGTTTACGGTCAGCCACTTCAATCAGATATCGTGTTACAAAACTTACCAATACCTTATATTGAATAATTACTAGCTGTGTCACGCGGTGTTACACGAAACACAACACTATTTGTTTGATATTAAAAGTAGCCTATGTTATAATCCAGGGTGTCAGCTACCTTCATAACAGAATTTATCAAAATTGGCCCAGCCATTTGAGCGTGAAGAAGTAACAAACATATGATACACAAACACACTCGCAAACCTTCGCCTTTATAAAATAGACACGTTAACTCATGGTAAGAGTGCTGTTGTCTCTCATCAGGGACTTATTAGGACTCTTAAAAGGATTTTCCACTGTTGGTGATCGAGTATTCCATCCGAGGCCAATTGGCACCATCTCGTTGTTGACTGCGACAAATTAAGAGGAAATAGAGGAGGTTGAGTTCTCGTCTGTTCCTTCTCCATTAACCAATCTATACAAAATTTCAGGAACCAAATGAACGGGAAAGAAATGTTCCTTCACAAATTCTATAATAATTTGCGCAAAAATCAAAACCTCGATTTGTATAACCCGGTTACGTTAAGTTTGGGCCTCATTTGTATCCGACGCCATTGCTACCAAGTGCATACTTAACAATAACTGATAGTATTGGAAAAGGGGCAGTAATAGAAATATCTTATTTATAAACGCATACATTAACACCAGTCGCGTGGACGGCTCAAGAGCAGTTTAAAATGCATACAGTTACATACATGTTTGCTCAAGAGTGGCAAGTGGTTCGTGTAGGAGAGATGTAAGTACCTACGCGTAGACATTGACATTTACTCGGAGAGATGTCAAATCAGTGTCAAACCCGTCGGCCATTCCGATACCATTACCATCCGCTGACCTATCTGTCACGTCATTTCCGGGCCTGCTGTGTAATACGTTCTGACGCTTAATTATTGTAGGTAATTCGTATTTATTGAGTGATAAAAATTCATATAGCTTATGAATCCATTGACTTATTGTCAAGGTCTTTCATCTTGCATCTAATTTGTACACTTTACTGACGTTACCAAATCTTGAAATTGTAGTTTTTTTTATATAGGTACCTAATCTGCCGGATAGAACTCCGCGTTTTGGCTGCCCTCTTGAGGAAACTTGAAGCAATTTTGAGGAAACTTAAACGGTATCAAGAAAAACGGTTTGCTTTCTTTCATTAAGCTCTGCTCTAGTCTCCTTGTAATGCCCATCAGAAAACGATACTCTTCATTGCGGATGTCAACAAAAAGTAAATATAAACACTGATATGGTAAAAGAGTGATCTCTCGGAGACATGTTGTGTGCTTTATAATTTTGACAAAACTTTCATGAGTCATCTCCAATAATAATTAAAAACAAAGAGACAGAAATAATTCTGGACCGTTCCTGACAATTTTTAAACGGTTTTATTTAGCTTGCCCTGTTTGTTTATTTGGGTCAAATCTAGTAATTAAAATTTTACCCCCTTCCTGTTGACGTACTGATCTGAAATTTGGTACGCATGTTTAGTTTTGGTGACAATATAATTTAATACATTCAGCATCATTATAAATCCAAGATGGCCGCCGCTACAAAATGGCGGATTACAAATTTTATCACTACTTCCTCAATATGGGTATCAAATGAAAGGGCTTGATCAGTAGAATAGAATTCTTTGTGAAAATAAAATGAAAATCCAAAATGGCCGGCAATAAAATGGCAGGTTCATTTTTCTTTTCATAACCCCTTCAATATGGGTATCAAATAAAGGTCTTGTCCAGTAGAATAGTTTACACTTTGTAAAATAAATGAATATCCAATATGGCCGCCAACAAGATGGCAGGTGATTTTCTTTTCACTACCCCTTCAATATGGGTATCAAATGAAAGGGCTTCGGTAATAGAATACTGTATTATATTTTGACAAATTTAAAATCAAAGATGGCCGCCGGAAATGCCGGATTTCAATATGGGTATCAAATAAAAGGTCTTGCCTAGTAGAATAGATTACACTTTGAAAAATAAATGAAAATCCAATATGGCTGCCAACAAGATGGCAGGTGATTTTTTTCACTACCCCTTCAATATGGGTATCAAATGGATGGGCTTGAGAAATAGAATACTGTAATACCTTGTTTTGACAAATTTAAAATCTGAGATGGCCGGCGATGACGATGGCGATTTAACAATTGTTTCAATATGGGTGATGGATATCAAATGAAAGGGCAAGTCGAACGCTGCATAGTGGATCGTAGACTTTAGAGCAGTCAATACTTAACAGTAATATGGATGATGAAATTTAGACAACTTATCAATAAAAAGGACTTCGTCAACTTAGAATCGGGATTCAAGCATGGATCTTGGTTCCACGAAGTCAAGATTTTGTATCGTGTCGACTGTCGAGCCCTGTGTTAGGGTGGCTAAAAATGAAACGTTGTTAGCCGTACACCACCCAAGTTAAGGTAAAATGTTAAAACGTGCCAAGAACTGTGTAGCATTAAGGTGAATAAAAAGTAGATATATGTCGTAAGCATTTTCCCCTCAAGACTCGGGCACATCTTGTTGTCTAATAGCCTTGCCCCTCTATTGGACCTCTAGGGGGACCGGAGGTTGACCGTTTTAATGTCCATTACTCATGAGAACGAAATGGTAAATAACAATAAAACACAAATAAACAAAAATAAAACAGAAACAGTAACTCAACGAAAAAGAAGGCTTAATAAAGCGAAAGAAAAATATAGAGCAAAGCGTGCAAAAGAGAGTCAAATTGGAACTCATAGTCGACTACAAAAAACGAAGAAAACGGTTAGCGTCAGAGACACCTGTGCAACAAGAGCCGAGGTTGTGAGGCCAACGTGAGAGACAAAGGTATCTGGTAGCGTCCGAAACACCTGCGCAATGACCCCAGGATAACAGGGCAACGTGAGAGACAAAGAGAACTGGTATCGTCCGAAACACCTGAGCAACGCAAAGTCAGGTTAAATAACCAACGTGAGCGTACCCTGCAATGCAGAACTGGAAATCATCTGCGATCGAAAATGCTATTTATACATTGTTCATTCACGTTTGTGAAATTTGCACCAATCCTAATCAAGTCCATACAGGACGTTAAAATACGGGCGCATTAAGATAGGTATCTACCTGTATAATTCTCTTCAAAAACAACGTTACTTTTTCGTTTTCGTTTCGTTATGTCTCCGCCGTCAAACACATGTCACCAGTAATAGTAACAATAGCACCATCAAAGGCTTTCTGGAATAATCTGGATTCAGGTTCTATACCAGACGTGGTTGAATCGCTGGCTCAGGCGGAGCAACGTTTACTGTGCAGAATCATACCATTTATTAAAGTTGCAAAATTTACCGGGCTATAAAAAAAACCTTGTGATAATGAGGCACTGAATGAATTAAAAAGAAAGAGAAGTACCTATGTAACAAAATTAAAAACTAAAAACTTGAAAATAAAAAATGAGTAAAAAAAATTTTTAAGTTAATCGGTTTTATTGAAAATTTACTAAAAGGTAAAAAATAATTCGGTAGGTCCTAGATACCAGACATCACACCACTCTCCTCGTCAATCTAGGGCATTTATCAGACAAAAAATAAAATCGTTGGGCGTGTGAAATTTCTATCAAGTCAACCGCTATAAGTATCATAATATCATATGCAGGCTACACGCGCCCAACGATTTTATTTTTTGTCTGATAAATGCCCTAGATTGATGAGGAGAGTGGTGTGATGTCTGGTAGCTAGGACCTACCGAATTATTTTTTACCTTTTAGTAAATTTTCAATAAAACCGTTTAACTTAAAAACATTTTTTACTCATTTTTTTTATGTGAGTTTCACACGTTTATAATAATTACTGATTTTGAGATATTTTTTTTTATATTATTCGTGAGGCGAATTCCGTGAAACTGCAAAGTATAAGTGTTTCCATGATTTTTAATTTTGTCAAGTTTCGATTAGTTACGTCGAGGTAAATTTAAAATCGCGTTAGTCAATTAATAGTCGCAATATGAATTCTTTGTTTAGCGAACACAATGTCTTTCGCGTAATCGCGCTCAACATCGGGCTAGAATCACAAAGTTATGGGTTATACTTAAGTATAATTTTCGGATCCAGTCGGAGTAGTCCGTTGGTCGAAATTCAAAGCTCGTTACATCCTACCCTGCTCACTTCTTATAAATCTCCAGCAGGAGCCACGGGACTTCGAACTTCGAAGTAACCGAAGTTCATAAAACAGATAAATTAAATTATGCCTTACTATTAGGTGTGGAGGTTTAGTACGGGTCTACGGGAAGCCAATTAAAAACTATACTAGCAATGGGATTAAGTGTTTTGGACACCTTATTGTTAGTTTAAAATTGTGATTTGCTCGATTTTAGTAACCAACAGCGGAAAAACTGGTACAAGATACGCCTAAAACTCTTTCTTTGTTACGACAGTGATATGATTCTGATTATGATCGCTCAAAAATATAACGGCCGCTTCTTGCACACATTCTAACACATATAGGTGAACATCGAGGGGCGTGCCACCAGCGCGGGCGCCGTCGAGCGTGGGCCCGACAACGACACACATAACTCGACAGAATGTTAAGGACGACTGTACTGTATAATTAATTGAGCATGCTTTTATTACATATCTTAATTTAAGACTTTCATAATGTCAATAACTTGTCGAATATGCGGACCACCTCTTTGAACTTTGGGATGAAGTCTGCAGTTGGTGTAACGAGCTTTTATAAAGCTCGTTTATATTTAATATTTTACTCTACTGTTAAATAGTTTTGTATTTTTGGTAAGGCACCTGTCGCCGTACCGTACCGGACCCGTTCAGAGATACATTATGTTTCTATAATATAATTTTATGAGAGTTGTGATTAGAGGGCTGTCGCTAAAGTACCGTACTCTATTTGAGCTATGGGACCTTATATCTTACATAGGGGTCGTCCACAAATTACGTAACGCAAATTGGAGGGAGGGGAGGGGGGGTCCGGCCAAGCGTTACGGTCCTGTTACATTGGGGGAGGGGGGGCGTCAAGGTTTGCGTTACATCACGCACGATTTTATAATTGTATACATAAAAAAAAATGTTTTTTTACATCCCTAATTAGCGGGTACTGAGAAAATAAGAGAAAAATAAAAGATTTTTACAAAGCACTTGTTACGTAACGGTATTGAGGGGGGGGGGGGGGGTCCCCAGCTAAGCGTGACGCACCTGTTACATGAGGGGAGGGGGGAGTAAAAAAATTAAGAACAGTGTGGTCATACCCTTATTTTTAACTGACTTCAGTTTTTAGGGTTCCGTACCCAAAGGCTAAAAAGCAGGACCCTGTTACTAAGCCTCCGCTGTCCGTCTGTCTGTCACCAGGCTGTATCTCATGACCCATGATAGTTAGACAGTTGATATTTTTACATATGATGTATTTTTGTTGTCGCTATAACAACAAATATTAAAAAACAGAATATAATCAATATTTAAGGGGCCTGCCATAGAACAAACGTGATCGGTTGCGTTAAATTTGCACCTCATTTGTATCCGGCGCCATACATACCAGGTGCAAACTTAAATCAACCCAGCCAGTTAAGATGGGAATTTTTTTTACGGAACTCTCGATGCGCGAGTCCGACTCGCACTTGTTTTATGACTTCTATTTCTCTAAAGCCAAAGTTTCTTATAATCGCCTAATCCCTTTCGATGGAATCCTATGTGAACCATTCAATTGGTTAATCGAAAACAAATATATCTCATTAGTATTCTGCGGCTTATCAAGACTAGTCCAGCCGCAATTAATGCAATTCGATTAACATAGCTGAACCTTGCACAATGCGGGATTGTAGAAATGCTGGAACTTACTGACTTGAAGCATATCTATTGCTTAATTTGAGTAAAATCTGTTGCCTTTAATAGCACAGAAAACTATAATACAGTGGGTTCTCGTCGCTCTTTCAGTCGGCCTAGTATTAAATCATTCATTCAAGAATCACCGAGAATCGCGGGTATGGTCATAATAATCCATATAATACGGTGGAGCCAGTGGATTGCGTTCACAGGTCGCGTCCGCCAAGATCCGAATGCCATCTTTAGTTAATCAAGTTTAGTTATATCCAATGGATTTTTCAACTGCTCGGGGCAAGTCCAGCCTCTCATATTTCTTCACCTTCTTAATTTTTCTCGTTGTCATACGGTCTACTGTTCTGTTTCGTCAAAATTCCGATATTGTCATGTTCCCATTTTGTCCACATTATTATATGCTCCACAATGCTCGTCAACATTCTGTCACGTCTGATAAATGTGGACGAGTTAGGACTGTGGGACAAATAGAACTGGGCTGCTACAGGAATGTGGGCAAATTAGCACTGTGGGCCATTTATTTATTTAGACTTTATTGCACTATACAAAATAGTAAATAGTTCAAATGGCGGATATAGTGCCATAAGGCATTCTTTACCAGTGAATCATAGGGCCAAAAGCAGTGACAAAAACAAAATATAAACCAGACAGAAATCAATAAGTTAAATATACAACCATACATAAATATAAAATATATGTACCCTTGTAAAACATCATACAGACCATCAATCCAAGATGAACCGGAGAGATGTTTGGGCAACATTCGCTTAAACGAGAATTTGCTCTGAGCTTACCTGATGAGATGAGGGAGGCCGTTCTATAAACGAATTGCTTGAATCGCGATGGAATTTGATATAAGTAAAACTAGTGCGGTGAGACAAAGGCCACTTAGGATTAGGAATCTTGACAAAATGGGATATTGACGATATAAGAATATGGACGATTCAAGATGGAGACGATTTAGAAATTGTATGCTGACGACATGGAATTCTCGACGCTTTAAGAATGTGACGTGACGTAGTCAGCTTGAGACCCTTTAGCGTGCCTCAGTCTCGCTGGCTCCGGCTCCTTGGGTCCGTTTCCTTATAAATGTCGCTTCTCAAACTGGTCGTCTTTCAAAAAATTACTCTTTCTTGTAATGTCAGCAAATTATATGGGTTTTCTATGATGCCACTGTCTTAGAATGATCGTTTCCTATCACGTCCGCTTTGAAAATTGTCCTGCTTCCTTTAATGTCCGCTTATTATGATGACTAATTCTTACGAATTCCTACGTTTTAGCAGACAGACAGTATAAGAAGTAGACATTATGTAAAGCGGCAATGTGGGAAGAATGTCATTTTGAGAAGGAGACATTTTAGGAAACAGACACTTTCAGAAGCAGACATCATAGGAAACTGACAATGTGGGAAGAAGATCAGTTTGAGAAGCCGACATTTTAGGAAACTGACCGATCGTACCTGAGCCGTCTCGTTTATACGTAGCAAACAACCATTGATGTCTGTACAAAATCAACTACGTATTCCGGCATTATCGTAGCTTCCCCGTAATACGCTATCACAGGTAGTGATAGTAAGCGATATAACCGGTGAATAATGACTCGTAAATTACTATCGGTCGCGCCTAATCAGTGCAAGGTCTACGTGAGTCCTGTCACATACAGCTTGTTATTTATTGTCTAGTTTCTATACTAATGTTAGGAATTAAGTCTAGATGAAATCTTGAGTGCAGCATGAGGTGGATCAAGCCTTAACGTCCCCAGGTACCGCGGGTGTGACGCGTGCTCTTGAAATGTTTAAATCGGCGGAAGATCCACAAAACAGAAGAGACCAGAGATGGCCTTATCATGTATCTGATGCCTGCACTATCGAAGACTGCACCTTATAAATCTCGAGGATACCCTCCGCAAATATGGAAGGAAACTCGTTACCAAGTTTAGTAGTAATTCGGATATCATACGTGTATCGACAAAAAGTACGAAATATTACTGGATTAGAGACTGGTACTCTCCTGGAATTCCCTCCCTCTCTCTATTAGACAAGTCCCGAGCGAGCTAGCTGGCGTATTTCAAGCGCACCTATGTTGTAAGCATCTGCTGGAACAAGAGCCCGAACAGTCCCTCCATCCACAGTGTGTATGTATGTATCTTTGTAGATACAGCCATTTTATAAATATATTATATATTTTAAAGTATTTACTTGTACCCTAGGATATGTAGATGCTCTCTATTCAATTAGGTTTCTGATTTGCACCGACTTCTACAATCTCTCTGGCCCTATGATCGACTAGCTCAAAATGCCATTTGGCATTAAATCCGAAAGTGCGGTGCGGCCAAAATATTATCGAATATTTTCACCACATCATTTGAGTGATTCAGTCCAAGTTAAAGTAACAATGATGAATTAAAACACGATTTTTGAACTTTGTTCTGCTACATGGTCCTTAACATTAACAAGCCCTTAGTATAAACAATGAACTACTTAAACTTTCAAGGCAATCATTCAATTGCACCAGCTCTCGTGCGAAATAGCGTAACTCCCACTAAACGCTTGTCAAGTTACGTCATTTTGTTACTGGGGCGCAACTGGGCCCCAGACCTATATGTACGGAGACAAATGCAGTTGAGTGCATTAACAGGGTTACTGCAGTTAACGAGTGACCCGAAGCTGCTGATAGTGGTGGGGATATTATGTCGATGTTTGGTGAAGTAATATCGATAGTGTCGTTCTCAAGCTAATATACGTATATGTAATTATTGTATTAGGCGGTTTACACTCACGTGAAATTGTTAGGAACGGCCTGGCATGTTTCGAACTCGTATGGAACTCTTTGTATAGTTCCGCAAGTAGGGGTCGTTTGCGAAAAGGTAGTGGCGTGACTTTTTAATTAAACGTATTGCACACCTGTAAGGAAAAATAATGTACCGTAAATTATATTTAAAATCTATGTGACCATGATGATTAATGAAATACCTGAAAATATTGTACAAATCTTAGCGAATTTAATGACTAAGGTGACCATGGAAACGCATTAGGTAATCTATATAGGTATTTATATCATAATGCAAATAAATTACATCCGTGACCATAAAAAAGGGGACTTCTTGGATTGAATGTTTTTTTGTACAAAAAGGGCACAATGAATTATAGGTATTCCGGAAAAATGGCATAATGGTAAAAATAATATACCATGACAGAAAACAGGAAATGCGCACAGAATGATGATTTTATTAATTAGGTCGAAGCCCACCTTTATGATAGATTAACTGATAAGTGAAATGAATTTAACCAAAGTGCAATTTTTAATTACTGACATTTGTGATGCAAGCTTCGTCATAAAAGGCCGATTGATTAAATTGGCTTACAATATAATCGATATCGATTATAATGATAAGATAATTGATATCGATAATGATTGGCAAATTGTAGGCCCGGCAAAGGGTAGCGGCGTGACAGGTCAAGTCAGCTATTTTTAGGGTTCCGTATCCAAAGGATAAAAAATGGGACCATATTACTAAGACTCCCCTGTCCGTCTGTCTGTCTGTCTGTCCGTCTGTCACCAGACTGTATCTCATGAACCGTGATAGCTCGAGAGTTGAAATTTTTACAGATGATGCATAGTGTTTGTACGGAACCATCGGTGCGCGAGTCCGACTCGCACTTGGCCGGTTTTTAAGGTTATCTGCGCTGAGGTCAAAATCGAGATGACCCTTGGTTCAAAATGCACTCGATAGAACTCAATGTAGTCTTATCTTTCCAGCCTATATACATATACATACCAATATGTCTCTTCAAATGGCATATTTAAAGGTATATATAGACAAGCTTAAACGCTATTGTTAAGGGTTGCATATTTCTTTGTTCTCCTCAGGCTCTTAATTATGACGATATTCGATAAACACAGCTAATAAGCAGCTAATCCATAGAAAACTCTTAGTCTTCGCAAAATCTGCCCGAATATTCAGAGCCCGTTGTCAACCGGACAAGATCGTGAAATCATTGTTACAGTGGACTGCATCCGTCACTTTCTGACTTCTGACGTGATCATCATAGACCCGCAGGAGTTATCGATAACCCGTGTCACGTCACGGGTCCAGCGAGCGGGCGGAAGTGAATGAATGAACGAGTGATCGACTTAACGGGACAAAGGCCGCCGGATGCGCGAGTGAATGGAAATTATTGTTTCGATAGCTTTGAGGGGGACTTAGACTCAATACATTTATTGTTAAATTTCTAGAGGAAAGTTATTGTTAGGAATGTTTTATGCAGGTCCGTCAATAATTGCTGTTTTATATTGTTTTTTGATTCAATAGATTATATATATAGATATAGATTTGACCGGTCAATGTCAACAATGACTGTTTACTTAGAACTTACTGTTTTTGGAGTAGTAGGGCCTCGTGCAGGGTCCGTCCGGATTGTTACTACCGTCTTGCCTGCTAACCCACCGCCAAACAGCAATGTTCGCATTGTTGTGTTCCGGTGTGGGGGTAAGATAGCCGGTGAAATTACTAGCATAGAGGCATTCTATCTTCGTCCTCCGGGTAGGCAAGCACTTTTGACTCCTCTGGTGTTGCAGGTTTTTATGGGCGACGGTAATCGCTTTCCATCAGGCGATACGTTTGCTCGTTTGCCCCCTATGACATAAAAAAAAAAAAATGAAATTTACACACGCACGACACGCACTAAATAAAAGTATTTATATATTGATTACAAAATAGTATAAATATTTCAGCTACTGGCTACTATAATCCGACATACACCTACGGAATCTACCTATATGTCTAGTTATATACATTGTCTACCATTGTTTAATTTAAGATTTCTCATGTAATATTTTTCTTGTTGGTGTGCAATAAAGTATTGTTGTTTTGTATTGTATATAATTATATTTGTATAACGGTATTAATTACGGTACTAATCTCTACCAATTAAAAATCCCCATATCGTGTACAAATACAAAAGCATGCGGCGTGTTTCAGCGCCACAATCTTTTATTAAAAAATCAACACTTTCTACAAGTACACCAACCAGCTAACACTAAGTCTTATGCCAGTTACAAACAGCATGTTTTCCTATAGAATTTCCTTTGGTGATACGGTCTTTTGTGCTCGGAGGCAGGCATTGAATTGCGTGTCAAACGCTAGACGCCCGGCTCCACGATCGTTTCAGAATTCAGTCTAGCCATAGAGTATTTATACTGAAAATTCTAAAATGTATGTATTTAGGTACAGTCTTATAGTCTTTGGTGATTTTTAAATGCATTCTGCGGTATCATAGCGCCAAAATGGCTTGCACTTTTAGTTACTGCTGGATATCCGAGGATGGCGATTTAGTTACTTTGATATCTGACTACGGCGGTGTCCACTTCTTTAATAGAAAAACACTTCACCGAATGCTGCATAGAATTTTAATTGCATAGACAAATTTTCCTCGGAAGTCATACATTTTTCAGAAATATAGATTCAACCTATAGATTAGGTTAGGTTTGTGTTAGAACATTCCAAAATATTTTATGGTTTCAGAAAAACAAACGCTTTTGATGAAATGATTTTTTTATGAAATGAAAATTCGATGAAACGTTTCTCTATAAAAAAAGGGTAAACCGACTACGGCAAATAAAAAAGGAATGATGGCGCACTTGCTTGTATCCACTAATAGAGAAATATTATATCGAAACATTTAGCCAACAGACCCAATATATTTTTAGGAAGAGGTTCGTTTCTGTAAAAGTAAAAAATCATTGATGAAAAAATGAGTTTTTTTTTTCTTGACAGTGATGGGAAATAAGTACCGGATGACTCAGACTCTCGAAAGTGTCCTCGTGGCCTATTGAATGAAAATGATTATTTTATATTTATTGCACAAATACTTGCCTTAGCTGGGATTAAAAATCTAGACCAGTTTACAGTCTGTGCAACCATCTTAATTAGCTGAATGTGTCGTCAAAACGGAAGGAAACTTTCAACACAAGATCCGTACACTCATAGTCTTCAATGAATCTATGCCACTCTGTAGGCTCACTGTTACAATATTCTGTGCCGGTGGGGGAGGGGGTGAGGCCGCCAGACAGGGGGGCGACTCACGCAAAGCTAATTCTACCATTGTGAATATGAAATTATACAGACTTCGTGGAAACCGGCGACAGCGAAACGAATAACATACTATTTTTATTGGATGGCTAAATAAAATTAGAGCACATCATCAGGCTATTTCCTTATCCTCCTCCTCTTTGTGTCGTGTTCCTCATTGCGGAGGGTCGTGACGTCCACAAATTATTTTGTGGACGATCGCTTTCCACTTGTCGTGGACTTTCGTCGATTTAAAGTTATCTGGTCTGTCCAGCGCATAGGGCTTCTTCCTCTTGGTCGCCTTCCCTGTACTTAATTTCCCTGTCACCAGGAGCACTTCCAACGTGTCGTTTTTTTTACTAGCTAAACCATATAGGTGACCAAAGAATTTCCTTATATCAACAGATAAATAAGTCTAAGGAACAGTGGCTCTGTGGGCTGTACTGTAGACTAAATATTTAACTCTTCAAAACTACTATAAATGGCGATGTGTCCATCATTTCCAATCAACTATAGTTTTTATTATATGTACCAACGAAAATAACTTTAAGCATACTATCATGCTTTGACAAATGCACAAGCAGTAAATGCAATGCATTGCAATTTTTGAATAACAATAGTTTCGTATAAACGGTACCCTATACGATGCCAATTTCCCAAAATATGAGTATAAATTATTAATAACATGCTTAAACTTATTTTCTTACGAAACACATCTATCTTTTCAGACCATTCCGAAAGCTCAAGGCCTAAACCTAACCGGACCATTAGCTTTTGACTACATTTTATTTTATTCAAAATCTCTAACAAAAGGATATATTTTGCTTTCGATCGATGGCTTGTCAATCGATTTTGTACTCTATTCCACAAAAATAGTTTCATATTGTCGTTTGCCAGGACTTGCTGATGCTTGTAAAAAGCTTTGTGTGCTTTGTTTTTGAGTAGGCGTGTTGTTAGGTCGGCACGTTCTCGATACAAAAAGTTTTGGGGATCCTTATTCTTAGAGAAAAAAATATAGTTATCATCGATTAAAATAACACTATCGGTTTTTTTTCCAGATTGGTTAAGGGTTTTGGACATCATTGTTTGCACATTGCCTCAGTATCTGCATTTTTGTATTATTTTATGTGCGCGCAAAAATATTTGTCTTTCTTTTTTCTTAAATAGTTCGGCGATTTTATTAATATACAATTCTTAGGACCATTTTGCGTAGGTCAAAAGGGACAACCGTCTCTAGTGTTCTACTCTGTGACGATGACGCCTGATGCAACAAAGTAACAATGCAGCAAATCGTGCGCTGCTGTACGAGATAAGGCGCCTTCATTAGTTATCCTAAGATTACATAGCGACATAACATAACTAACATATAAATCTATAATAAATGTCATCTTCACTCTTATACAGCACTATCATACTACATCACACTAATATTAGGTATAAAGGCGAAAGTTTGTATGCTTGTTACTTCTTCACGCTCAAACGGCTGGACCAATTTTGATAAATTTTGGTATGAAGGTAGCCCTGGATTAACATAACAGGCTACTTCTTATCCCGAAAAAATTTAGTCATCCCGTGGGACGAGCAGGCAACACCGCGCGGCACAGCTAGTAATTAATACTCGTAATACAATTTTAATCTCATAAATTACTATACTGTTTCATTTAAATTTTTGTATCAATAGTCGTTCGACATCATGGTGGCCATACAACTTACTCATCTCTTCCTTTCCTTACCCCACCTACGTGGGGTCGGGTCTCCTTGTCAGCTTTCGCCAGAGTGGCCGATTCTGGGTCCTCTGTTCATCAATGTTCAGGTTCCTTAGGTCGGTTTTAATGTTAAACTACCATGTCTTTTGGTTTGCCGCTTCCTCTCGGCTGCTCCGGAATGTTTAATGAAACGTGATGTGGCCGTACCATCGCTACCGATTTTCAAGAAGCTTCTCATGAATTGGAGCTACTTACTAGATAATCTTATTTTATGATCCTACGGAACCCAGTGACATAGCGACATAGTTAAGCTGTCTTGTGTCGGTCTGCGCAGGTAGTCTCACCTTTACGCCCGTCAGTCCCAGCGGAACACACCTATTAGGTATTGCTGTAGTCCGGGGACCCAAAGGCTATTGATAAATATATGCAATTTAAGAAATGCGCTTCTTTATTCTTCAATATTATATGGATATCAAAAGCTCGCGCGTGTTAATTAGGGCTCGAAAAATAATATTTAGTACCTATACCACGTTTGGAAAATATTTCTCCAGCAGATATAGGTCACTGAATCGTGGTCGCTCACAATGGGCCTTATAAGGCTGCTCAAAGTTACTCGAAGGGCAATGGAGCGAGTTATGCTCGGAGTTTCCTTGCGGGATCGATCCGAAATGATGAGATACGCAAGAGAGCCAAGCTCAGACAGTCGCCAAACATAAGTGGCAGCGAGGCACATTGCTCGTAGGATCGATGGCCGTTGGGACTGAAAAGTTCTGAGTGGTGACCATGGACCGGAAGACGCAGCGCGCGGTAAGGATCGCGGGCAGAAATGGAATGAGGACGGCCCAATATCGATCGTTGTGAAGAATTTTGGGCGAGGCCTTTGTCCAGCAGTAAGTAGACGTCTATCGGCCGATATGATGATGATGATGATGAGATATCGGTATCAGTTTGTAGCTAACCACAGACAGACGACGTGTCGCTGTGTGTGACGCACTACTGCTCTCTATGTCCCTATTTCTAAGAAGAAGAAGAAGAAGACCATTTGTAGTTAGCGACGTGTCGGCGAGGGCGAGCGGCTGACGACGCCGACCGCACGTCCGCAGTACACTCGGAACCAACCGCCCGTCTAGCAGAATATGCTTCGCGACCCTTGTCGCGCGACATAGCGCTACCCGTCACCCTCTCACAATACTGCACAGAAAGAGACAGGCAGTTATCTCGTACGACAAATAGTCGCTTGTGACAGTTGTGAGAGGTGCGGATAAGGACCTGTCGTTAGCATAACATAGCGACATGACACTGCGGCACGTCATCTGCTGCTGTCTGCAGTCAGACACGAACGATACCTTAAATATACTCGTACTATAAATATACATTAATTTACAGATCTCCACGTAATGTAATTTGGCCCACGTGTGACCTTTTGTAATACACAAACCCGAAACCCCACAATTCGCCGCAAATCCCGCGAATAGCCCCCTCCCGCCCCCACTAATGCCCCAATTTAAGGGGATTCGTGTCCAGTCTAGCGGTAAACTTCGCCGATTTCCCTTAAATTCCGATAATTTAAGGAAGAAACCGTTTATTGATGAATAACGATGTAGAGATGGAAAACGCGATTTGCTTATAATTCGTGAGATAGGTATTTCCTGGAGCAAATAAAAGAAAAGGTATTCGGTGGCTCTTCTTTGCACATATTTTGTAATATAGAAGGCATGATATGTCGTAGTCGTAAATAGGCGTTTAAAATACAAATCTTCCTAAACATGATAAGATCCAGACTAAACTTTCTCGATTAGACCATGCTGTGGACCAAACCTCATAGAGTTTAGCATTATTTTCTTCTATTATCTCAATATGAATTAGAATTAAATACGTCATCACATCAGCTTTAATTTGGCTCTTTCAATTTCCAAATTTTCAACAAGTATAATTTCAGCTTAAATATTAGGATAAAGAGTATGAATCGAATGTTAATGTTTGAACCAGTGAATGGGTAATGCGTGACATCTCTTTTTAAGCTAGTACGTAATACGTGTATCCTATTAAAAATCTACATACCATGTTTCGTCCCCTCGCAAAACCAAAAATGAGAAAACCGCAGAAAGCCGGCCCAGTAAAAGGCGAGCAGCTCCTATCTTCAGGCGTCCAGCCATGAGCGATTTGCCAACATAAACATTGACGATTGTACGATTATTGGACGACAGTTACAGATTTGTGATAGAGACAAATGTTATCCTTATCATTACCACTTACCTCAACAGGGATGGGTCTGTCAACCTCCATCGCTTGGCTCGTCACAACGTCACTCAAATCACATCGATACACTGATAACACGGGTATCTCCCAACTCTCCCAAGGACGTCCTCAAGGCCCGGCAGTTTACGTATTACACCAAGGTCTTTCAATATACACTGTAATTACGTTTGTGAGACTGTGAGCTGAGAAACTTAATTACGGAGGTTATTTTTGATATTTGAACAAGTAGAACCAATCGGTGAATATGTTCAAGGTTTCAAAATATTTTTAGATTTTTTAAAGTGAATCCTAATTTGGGTTGGGGTTCATCCCAGATTAAATAAGATAAAAAGATGATGGTCAATTGCTTTGGTCAAAATTAGTTCAGCATAGCAAAATACTTGGAGATGAGATGACCATCTCAAAAAAAAAAATAAAACTTTTATTTGACACCAACAAATATCTATCTATCTAATCCTTATCTTACAAACTTAATTTATTTAAATAGACATTCGCTATAAAAATCACAGCTGCTTCAGCATCCACTTTATTCACTTCACATCAACCTATCACGAATCACGTCGGAACTACAGAGTGATCAAGTGATCACATCACAATACATCTCACAATTAATTATTATAAAATTTATAAATATGTTCCTAGATATTTCTTTCTAAGACTATTTTACACAACGAGTAGGGTCGGTCCGTGACAGCTGACTAGCCTGGATGACAGGCGGGCGGTTCGGGCATGCGCACTAGATTTCATTTAGGGGTTCGGTTTGCGAGGGTGGCTAAGGGAATGTTTGCGAATTGCTTGGAGTTTTCTCTAAGGATTTAGTCAGATTGCATTCAAAGTGCAACTTTTATAAGAACGCACGTCGTGCGCTCGGCGTGCAGATTAGAGTTAAGTTGCAGTTATGATGCAGCCCATCGTTTTGATCTTCAATAACTAACATTGACTCTAATTCAGTCAAAATTGGAAGGCTTGTTAACTTTATTATCCTTAATGTACATGTACAAAACCTTTTCGTGTAGTGTACTTAAAGTCTATGTATGTATATAAGAATAGAATAATCACAATCTCAAAACTACACCTAAAGCGGTTTTCTTTTGAGCTTATCAATAAAAATAAAAATAATTGGCAGCATAGTCATTGTCTCAGTTGAAGCGGAAACAACTTATCAACAATGAGGATGGGTGAAGACCAAAATGTTTGCAGCCTTAACTCACCCTTAACTCACTCAATTAATATTTGTGTCAAAGTCTCCGTTGTGCGACGACAGTTAACCTTCCAATAACGTACCTTAATGTTCTATTTTAAGGTTCCTTATTGTATCGTTATTTTTTGTCGCACAATGGAACTTTTTCAATTGTTTTTAATTCCTCGCTAACTACGACTTAATTTCATCCAACTTTTTGGTCCTGACCCGGATGCGTCTTCACTGACGCGCACCAATGACAGCGCTCGAAATCTGTTGCTGATTCCAGGCTGATTCTGCTTCGCCCAGCACCGACAGTCTAGACGCATCGCACTTTTCCACTCCGCTCAGCATGCGAAATTTCCACTAATGCGAAGTGGAAATTTTAGGCACTGTGATTGTCATAATCTTATTAAAACTTTCGTGAGACATATTTATTTAGTGTATTAAGCGGGTCCTGACAATTTCACGTGAGTGTAAACTGTGATTGTCAGTGTCAGTGACACTCAGTGATCGGAATTAGGTAGAGCCCTGCACCTAGCGTATGAACGTAACATGAAGAAGGAGCTCCTATACATATTTTATGCCTGAAATAAATTGTTGATTGATAAATTGATAGAGTAGTAGCAGGCTATCCCCACGCGTTTCGACCGCGCGAAACATTCCGATCTCTAAGTGCCTACCCCGCGCGACAAAACGTCAGTGGGCTGCCACGAGTGCCACGCCTTGCGGCGAGCGGACGGCGTACAGTTAACGTTTCCCGCGCAACCTGTGCTGTACGATGTAGAAAAATAAAAGTCGGGCATATTGTTTTTGTGGCAACAAAGACGATTGAAAATGATTTCATTTGTTCCAGAACACATTAAACTCTCCGGAATAAAAGATATTGTTTAAGAATTAACGTTTACTGGGGCACTATTGACGCGTAACTATTAAAGTCTGGGTATTTCTCTAAAAATCTTTATGGGGGCGCCTAGCTTTTTTTCGAATTAATTGTGTTGGTTTGATTCCATGCTGTGTTGTTATTACTGAATGTTTAGTTATACAATCAATAAGTAAAATATTTAAAGATTCACTCTATTATTCCTTATGTTTTAGAAACACGATTACTTGTAGTTTCCTCGATAGTTTTTTTTTTTAAGTTACCTCAAAAACCAAACATAAACCCTTAGTATGTCATAAATACTGCAGGGAAAGTTATCAGTTTTTTTAATAATAACATAACGAGATGTTAACTATAATGTATAACATCTTACATTTTCAAAATCTGTCTTATTTTAATAATTAAACTGAAAAAACATGATTTCCGCGCTCCCAGCAGAGATGGGCAAAAGTTAATCGATTAACGATTAAGATTAACTTTTTTAATCTCGATTACCGATTAAAATTGACGATTAGTTAATCTAATCGTACGAGTTCCGATTGATTTAATATCGAAAGATTAAGTTAATGGTCGATTAATTTTTAGCGATTAAATTTTTAATTGATTAATTAATTCGATTAACTTTCTCTCGATTAATATTAGATATAAGGAAAAATAAGAAGACTTTTTGTAAGTCTAAGTCCCTGCCTAGAACATCTTAGAGTACCGCACTATAAAAACCATCTTGTATTACTGTAACAAGAGGGAAGAGCGGAGAGGGAAGAGCGGAGGGCGGAGAGCGGAGAGCGGCGATCGGAGAGCGGAGAAAGGCGTGCGGAGAGCGGAGAGCGGTGTGCCAAAAGCGTAGTGCGGCGTGCGGAGCGGAGAGTGGCGTGCGGAGAGCGTAGTGCAGCGTGCGGAGAGCGGCGTGCGGAAAGCGGAGAGCGGCGTGCGGAGAGCGTAGTGCAGCGTGCGGAGAGCGGAGAGTGGCGTGCGGAAAGTGGAGAGCGGCGTGCGGAGAGCGGAGGGCGGCGTGCGGAGAGAGGCATGCGAAGAGCGGAGAGCGGCGTGCGGAAAACAGAGAATGGCTTGCGGAGAGCGGAGAGCGGCGTGCGGTGAGCGGAGAGCGGCGTGCGGTGAGCGGAGAGCGGCGTGTGGAAAGCGGCGTGCGAAGAGCGGCGTGCGGAGAGCGGCGTGCGGAGAACGGAAAGCAGAGAAGCGGAAAGAGGGAACGGTCGGATGCAAAGGTAACCGAACGTAGAGAATGGTGTTCAATCGTCCTGAAGTGGGCAACCCAGTGGGAATCGGGTTGTCTGGACGCCACGCCTCTGCTGACTAGACTGGTTGACCAAACGAGCGAAGGCACGAGAAAAAGCTAGCGTTTACATAACGCAGGCAACCCTAGCGCACATTTTAATGACGTTGCGTCATCCGCGGGAGGGGGCATCGATAGCGGTGGCAACGCCTGCCGTCCAAACAAGTGGGGTATCTGTTACGTAGTAACTTGTATATAATCTGTGGTAGTAGTAGAAGCAAATTCTAGCAATAGCTTTAGTAACATAATGAGGGATTCAGGAGTTCGTATAAAATAAAGTTTTTTTTTAGGTTTACAATTTTTAGCTTCACCTAATTCCGATCACAGTGCTCAATAAATGCTGCTCACTTCCACTTTGCTCTGCACTATTTGTAACGCCGAAAGCAGATTTGTAGGGCTTGTATGGTCAAATGGCGGAGGGCCGCGTCTATCTTTGACGACGCGTTTGGCTCGGTTGGTAGACACCTGCCTACTGAGTCGGCGGTCCCGGGTTCGAATCCCGGCCGGGGCAAATATTTGTGCAAAATATTTGTTCTTGGGTCATGGATGTTATCTATATATGTATTTATATATTATGTATATCGTCGTCTAGTACCCATAGTACAAGCTTTGCTTAGTTTGGGACTAGGTCGATTTGTGTATGATTGTCCCTTAATATTTATTTATTTATTATTTATTTATTTATTTATCGAAACGCGCCCTAATCGTAATATATGTAGCCCGCAGTGGCAATTCTCATTGTAAACCCCGGCAATAAAAAGTAACCCTCCGAGAGCGTTAACCGTCACCTCGGGGACCATAAATTATGGATAACAACGAAAAATTAATTGCGAACGTGACGTGGGGGTAGTCCATACAAAATTTATGAAGTGTGTGTATAATTAAGTGAATAAAGGATTTTGACCTTACAAACGGTCCGGTAGTTTTGAATTTTTGATATGTTGTCTAGGATGGTTAGTCAGTGTTTAAAATGCAAAATGCACTATTCCCCCCCCTCCGCGCCCGCCGCCATATTGAAAAAACCGGCACATTCTTCATATTTTTGCTCATATCTTCCTTTAGGAGCATTTTAGCTAGAAGAAAGCTTCGACAATGTTATAGAGAGTTAAATTTACTACATTTTACATTTTATATTTTGTTTCTAGGACAGATAGTTACGGAGATATGCACATTTAAATAAACTTAAGAAATTGCAATTTCCAACTCAAAAACAAACTTCTGGATTATATCTTCGTTTAGGAGCATTTTAGCTAGAACAGTGCTTGGGCAATTTTGTAGAGAATTAAATTTACTATAATTTACATTTCAAATTTTGTTTCTAGGACAGATAATTACGGAGATATGTAAAAAATAAAGTCACATTTTCCGAAAATGTATGTAAAAATGGACATGAGTTTTATAAGCAATTATATTTCCTACATGTTTTAATTTGTCCTAGACTAGTCCGTCACTGAATGACAGCGTTCTAAACCAAGAATTTTGAGAAATTTTCGGAAAATTCGACTTTTCCTGTTTCTTAAATGTGCATATCTCCGTAACTAACCGTCCTTAAAACAAAATTTGAAGTGTAAATTATAGTAAATTTAATTCTCTACAACATTGCCCAAGCTTTGTTGTAGCTAAAATGCTCCTAAACGAAGATATAATCCAAAAGTTTGTTTTTCAGTAGGAAAATGCGATTTTATAAGTTTTTTTAAATGTGGATATCTCCGTAACTATCTGTCCTAGAAAAAAAATATAAAACGGAGAATGTAGTAAATTTAACTCTCTATAACATTGTTGAAGCTTTCATCTAGCTAAAATGCTCCTAAAGGAAGATATGAGCAAAAATATGAAGAAAGTGCCGGTGTTTTCAATATGGCGGCGGGCGCGGAGGGGGGGGGAATTGTGCATTTTGCATTTTAAACACTGACTAACCATCCTAGACAACATATCAAAAATTCAAAACTACCGGACCGTTTGTAAGGTCACACATAGTACTTAAGCAGTGCCCCCCATCTGTACCGTGGGAACCCAGAACGATACCTACACGTCGCCTGTCGTGGCCGACACGCTTAGCCAGTCGGTTGCCACACGCGCTCACGGCCGGACGCCGCCGGTCTCGCTATAAAATCACCAAAAAAAATGGCTTCGTCGCGAATGAGACCAACGCGCTGCAGTGTTGCGGGGTGTAAAAACATAAAAGCAACAGACATTTATCCTTTTTTTCTTTGCCGACAGACGATGAAATGTTACTAAAAATTCTTAGAACTTAATAAGCACCTACCTAGAAACGCATTGCATACACTGTTATAATAGATAATACATGTAATGTTGAATAAATAAACCTACCTACTTAATATACTTAAATTCATAGAAAACATCCACTACCTATATCAACAAGTGACAATAATTTACTCACTAAGATTTACCAAATCAGTTTAGTGCGTGTGGCGGGAGAGTGCATTGCACGGGCTAAAAAGGGCGTAAACGTCGGCGTTGTTCTTGACACTTAAGACCTTTTGCAAGGAATGCATTCGCAAAGATGAAACGCGTGATCAGATTATTATAAAACAACTTGTACCTAGTGACTGTTTCGAAGCTTGTAATGCTAGTATTATACAATATGTAACACATTATATATGAGGCACCTACCAAACTTTATTTAGTAAGTACCTACTGTCATCGGGATATATTTAGGTTACTTAGGTACCTACACAGAGAGTTGTTTTTGTTTCAGGTTTCTGGTATGTTCAGATAGAATAGGTAGGTAAGATTCCGATATACCTACTCGGAAATGAAAACGATTTTGATGGTGTGCCGCAGCGCATGTGAATACCTATTTCTAGTAGGTACCTAATGATAATTAAATTTGACTAATAAATTTAAATAAATCGATCGTATTTTCATTTATCTTGACTTTTTATAAAATCGTTTCTAAGCGGTATCAACCCTAGCCTCGTTTTGCCGGCACGTGCGGCCAACGACCCGCGCTTTCAAGGTCGCTCCATTGTTAAATTGAGTAGGCATGAAAAGCAGTAGGTATTTGCCTTTTTATTCAGACATGGGTATCTGTTCGAAGAACTATTATATTAATCTGTGACTTAAGTCTCTATTCACCGTATTAGTATTGGTTTGTCAACGCTGCGGAGCTAGCATATCTTGCCGCGACTTCCTTTGTCAGCGTCACCTGTCTTGCTCGCACGGTATTTGCAAGAAAAGTGACAGGTACTTATACATTACTTATAGTAGGTATTTGACACGCGACAAAGAGTCGCGTGTCAATGTTATGCTAGACGTGCAGGATAAAAATTTATTCCTCAATATTGATTTAAAGGGAAGATAAAAAGAAAAGAGATCTGTTTTCAATTCGACTTCTTTTCTGCTGAAATGTAAAATTTAGGATACAGTACCTAGTCAAGAGGAACCCTGCTGGTTCTATGGTTGGTTGGTATCTTCGGTGAGGTAACTTTTTCAATTTTCCTTTGAGCTTTGATCTCTGTATCATTAAAAAAATATTTTCCACCAATTTAGTTTCCCTAAGGCTTGATTTAACCAAAGCGGTATAAAGTTTATTCGGCGATTAAGTAATAAAATGAACAGTAATTCTAAAAATAAATCCGATTCCATGTTAGTTGAATCAAACATTAGCCAATCATTTCCCCTGTATCGGAAATAAGAAATAAGTAGCAGGTATAACAATAAAGTAAACAACAATTTGGTAAGAGGCTATATTTACTCAGTCTTGTCGTTGTCACTAGTATGTACATTGTATCTACGCAATAGCTATAACTAAACCCGTTTACTAAAAACTAACTCATCTAACATGCACATGCAGTTAACACTTCCGTTTTCGTTGACTTATTCAAAGAACTAAATTCACGATTTTTTTCCTAACCCATTTCTGTCCCACTGTTGGCCAAAGCCCTCTCGATTGCTAGTCCTTACGATGCTTTCATTTAACAAGTCAATAAAGCGGTTCACTGCATGATAATTATTACATACTAAAAGAAAAATAAGAGTTACATACGTAAAAATACCTACTAAATGAAAATGCACAAGTAATGGTCATGATTATAAAAATAAAATGTAGATGGATATAAATCTAAATAAAAAGTTAAACGGAGCATTTACCTGCCCCTAGCATTACTAACTTAACCTGCTATCTAAACTAGTTCTAAGTACATAATATACTCGGTGTCCAAAGTAAGAAAAGCCAAGTGTAATTTTACTGTCAACAGATAGGCAGATGTTTCATAGACGCTCCTCTTTCCCTCTCTTTCCTTTTTTCGCTTACAATCAGCCCTTCCCTTTCCTTATTTAGATCGTTTCACAAAAAAATCTCTTTACCTCCTTTACCCACTGTGGTGTCATTTACAGGAAGGTCCATATGTCCATAAGCTATTTCTTAAAATGAGATTTCATTAGGCAACCAGAAGGACTGATCATTTTTTGAATTGATCTAACCAAGTAAAGGATTCGTCTTCCACCAAATAGTGATCAGTTGTAAAAGATGCATAGGACAGAACTTAATGTAGGCCAATCAGCATCTCCAAGAGAACACGACCCAAATTTCATTGGCGTAACTAAGATTAAAACTGACATCCTGGGGTGGGCATCAGACCATATTGGGGTGGGCACTGCCCAACCGGCCCGCCCTCTAAATACGCATATGCCAATTATGACCACGATGCTCATCATGCGACAAAAGAGAGGGAGAGAGAGTGAATTATTAGTATGATCTACTTATTCTGTCCGCGCACCCTGGTGGCGTCGGTGAACCGGATGGTGCACTGGCGGACGGCCATGTTGGGCTGCAGGAAGTCGCTGAGCGCGCGCACGGGGTTGGGGCGGTCGAAGGGGAAGCCCATGGCCCTCTTGTCGGGGTACTTGCGGTCGCGGATGCCGCAGTACGAGGCCGCGTCGTTGCAGGACCCCACCAGGTCTTGCTCCACCTGGGAAACATTAACCGAGTTAAGATCTTGCTGAAATAACAATGTTTAGTAGATTCATACTTTTTGTTGACCGACCGAACGCAGCGTGTTTGTTTTAGATTCGCTTTTTGGGCGCAACAACTCGAGAGGACTGTAAAGGGATTTCATACTGCTTTTCAGGCCTAGGCCTGAAAAGTAACTTTTTTTTGGTTTCAACAACAAGGTCATTCACACAGCTGGCTGGTTTGACAAAAAGCAGGTTTTGTTTTTAAAGGTTGGTTGTTAGACTAAAATGTCCTATTTGTCAATTAATAAAATGTTGTTCTTTGAATTATATTTTTTTATTTCATTGTATGTTTGAGAAAAGCACTATACATGCCTCGTCGTGAAAACGGATTCCCGGCCTCGTATCACTATCCTACTTGGCCGGAAATCCTCATTTTCCCGGCCTTGATGTAATGTACTATTTTATATCCGGATGTTCAGATTTCCAGCCTAGAAACCGCATTTTTGAACCGATTCTCGTGAAATTTTGTGAGTAGGTTAAGAAAATTGATTTTTCATCCAAACAGATTTTCAAAATTTTTCAAAATATCGGGTTCGTAAAACGTCAAAAAATTACAAATCTTTCCATTTCGAAATAAACCCTGAAGCTGAAAAATAAAAGCAACAGTGTTCCTCATACCCGATCCTCATTCCAGTTGGTGACCATCGCGAACAGCACGACCGGATACCCCTGGCTGGTGCCCTTGGGCAGCAGCATGTGGTGCGGCCAGCCGCAGCCGCAGAAGTCGAACTCGGCGGCCTGGTCGGAGCCGGGGTCGCCGGGCCGCGCCTCCTGGCTGCGGAACGTGCGCTCGTACGGGATCGTCACGGACGAGTCTTTGTTGCTGCGGGTCACCACGTTGTTGCCGGGACGCACTGGGGGAAACATTTCCAAGAGTGTTTTATGGAGTTTGCCTACTTTATCCTATTATGAGACGATCATCAGAGTTACACCGCTATATCGTATCGCAGCAATGAATCCCATTAAAGGCTTTGATAGGAAAGTTACTGATCACCAAAATAATTTCCAGCTATTTATTTCTAGTGCAATTTCTTATAATGCTTCTTTATCCCCAACTCTTCAGGATCTAGCAAAATTTATTCTGAAGAAGATATATTGTAGTGAAAGACACCTGACACCTTTTTTCTCGCGTCTAGAGCAAGTTCCAGGGCTAAAATTGTGAATAAGGGTTTCTCTTCACGTTACAACTTAAAAATTAATCTAACATTATTCAGAACCAAACTTACAGGGAAAATGTATATATTTTATTTTTATTTTTTCAAATTAGCTTTAAGCCATTGTACATATAATTATCATTTCTTTTAACTTACAGCCAGTGGAGAACTTGTCGAGCTCCACCATGAGGCGGCGCTGGTCCTCGAAGGCGAGCGGCTGGCCGCGCTCGTCGGCCGCCGGCGCAATGAAGATGCGCACGGTGCCCATCATGGACTGCCCGCTCGTGTTGTTCACCTCGATTCTGGGGAGACAGAGATTGCACATCACTAACCGCGAAGGGGTTTACATAAAAAAAGCCATATGTATACTTGTAGAGCTGATAATAGATAGGTCCAATCCAATCCATTCCATTTAGCGTTCTTTACTAACATCCTTTGGACCTACGTGAAGAAATCTTTCCCCTAGTTACTGTTAATCTTAAAGATATTGGGAAGCATACTTGTAGTTGAAGTCATCGTGCTGCAGATGCGTGAACCGCGCCGGCATGCTGCCGCGGGGCTGGAAGTCCAGGCCGCGGGACAGTTCCACTGTGCTCTGCTCCCACTGCGTGGTGAAGGTGTTGGCGCCGCCGCGGCCCTCCACGCTCACCGACGACACGCGGATCGACGGGAAGTCCAGCTGGAAGATGAAGGCTTGTCAGTCTTTTGTTGTCAAATGGACTTTTGATATAACCAGATAACTAATGCTTCAGGAATTTCAAGATACAGAATGTACCAAGAACTTTATCCTAATAACTGACGACGTTCTTGTACGATGACGACAAGTAATACAATGTAGTTCCAAAAATCATACCCTATAGTTATTTTGTAACACCTAAAGATATAATGAAGATGTTTCATAAATTACACCGGGTTAAGATTCATAGCTCAAGTTCCCAACATGAGCTTTACAGATCTAGTTATAAGAGTTAACAATTAATGAGCTTGCAAGTCAGGAAAATATTTAAAGAGAGCCTATTACCTGGCTGGGGCTGTAAGGGGAGAGTTTCGCCTTGTGCAGGTTGAACAGATCGTCGACGTAGGCGTGCCAGCGGTAGAAGACCGGGTCTCGCATGGCGGTTGCGGAGTCTCCCATCACGCCGAATTGTTCCTGCAATCGAATGGTAATATGTTGTTAAGAGCTCTTATAAGTTTCTAGATGGATGCGCAGGACGTCATCGTGGTCTAACTAAGCATGATAGGTCATGATACAGCGCTGGGTGTTCTTTGGTGAGCGGAGCTTGAATAAGCTTTATGGTAGCTGCTGTTTTCATCATCGAGCTAGTACGTCAGTTAGTCAGCGATATAAATTTTGAAACGGCACTCACGAGATGGCGGTTGTCGGGGTCGTGGGCATACGAGATGAACACGTGGCCCATGTTGTGCAGGTCTCCATATTTGGCGCTGTTCCGGCTGAGGATGGACGACTCCATGAGGTTGCCCAGCGTGTCGATGCCGGTCTGCTCGTCCAAAGGCAGCTTGCGTCCGCTTGGCTGAGGAAAAAAGTATACTCAATAGATTGGTTGAGCCATTTGGGATCATGCATATCTAAATATAGAATTACTTAACGGTCAATGTTTGTTAATGGTCTTACTGCATTGCTTCTGAATATATCATATCATATGAAGAGTCTCTTTTAACAGCCAAAGTGGCAATTTGGTCATCAGGTTTTGCATTACCAATACAGTTGTTTGATCGTTTCGTTGACTCAGAGACGACAGTTTTAGGGCGATGGCTTACCAAGTCCACGGCGCCAGCCTCGATAGCCTCGACGAAGCGGTCTCGCCAGGTCTCCAGCTGCGACACGTCAGCCCTGATGACGTCCACCGGCCGGTCGAGATCAGTGATAGTGCTGCTTGCGAATCTGGAACACATTGAACAATATTAAATTAAGACAGACGGCAAAGAAAGCTGCAGATTTAACCATTTCAGAAGTTCTTCGTCTTGGAGTTTTTTTTATTTGAATGACTGAAGATCGAACTTAAAGAGAGATGTGTATCCAGCCATTCCTGCACCTCTAGGATAACATGCAGTGACACGAAAGTCTTTATAAAGAGGCCGACTGTCGGCCGTAAGCTGGTTTAATCCATAATGACATGGAGTGATGGAGTCGGTCTTTAGGAGACCTGCCCGTCTAGCACAACTAGGCTTCGCGACTCTTGTTGCGCGACATTGCATCGCCAGTCACTCTCTCACAGTACTGCGAAGAAAGAGATAGGTAACATTTCTCGCGCGATAAAGAGTCTTGTGTCACAGTTGTGCTAGAGGTGCTGCTTAAGTAGGTACGTGTAACCAGTTTACCTGGGCGGCCAGGTGCGGGAGGCGACCTGCGAGTCGAGCTTCGGGAAGTAGCCCTCCTTGATGGGAGCACGGAAGTCGCTGTAGCGCTCCACGCGGCCTAGGTTGTTGCAGAACCGCTCCATGTTGTATCTGTAACAGGAAATATGATGATTAATTGGTAATAAAATGATTTGATTTTGCTATTTGATTTTGCTATCTAATCTTTGTTAGGATAGAAAACCCTGATAGACCAAGAATGAATATTATGTATCCAGAACATTCCCAAATAACCCTGGGGAAGGAAAAAACACCTACCATAACGCCACCACAACTTGATTCCTATGAAATTCCAGAACAGCATTTAAAACATCTGAAAGCATTCTTTATGTCCATCATCATCATCATCATCATTTCAGCCACAGGACGTCCACTGCTGAACATAGGCACCCCCAGTGACTTCTAGATCGGCTGGTTGGAAGCGGCCTGCATCCAGCGGCTTCCTGCAACCTTTACCAGGTCGTCTGTCCACCTTGTGGGTGGACGGCCCACGCTGCGCTTGCCGGTACGTGGGCTCCATTCAAGGACCTTTCTGCCCCATCGGCCGTCAGTTCTACGTGCTATGTGCCCCTCCCACTGCTACTAACTTCAGCTTGCTAGTCCATCGGGCTATATCAGCGACTTTTTTTCGTTCACGGGTCTCCTCATTTCTGATTTGATCTCGCAAAGAAACACCGAGCATAGCTCTTTCCATAGCGCGCTGTGCAACTTAGAGCTTCCTTATAAGGCCCACAGTAAGAGGCCACGTTTTTGTTCTGTATGTCATCACTGGTAACACACATTGATTGTTGACTTTCGTCTTTGGGCACATTATTTATGTCAAAGTTAACTAATTTAGTAATATAGTTCTACCTAGCTATGATCTGCTGGTGCATGTAGTAGAACAGCTCGCCTCTCCTGTCCTTGTTGACGATGTTTCTGTCGGCGGCCTCGAAGGGGTAGACCAGGTGCCAGTGCCAGTGGTGCAGGTTGATGCCGACGTCTTCTCTGAAGTACGCCACTCTCTGCTCGGGCTCCACGTCCGAGGCGGTGTAGGACTGGGGAATCACCACGGGCATCTGGGAAGAAGTTTTACAGTTAGGATAGGAAGGCAAAAATATGGAGGTTTTTTAAGACCGCATCTTTCTTAATTCCACAATTCGAATAGTTAGTCAGTAAGGCAAATTCCGTTTTTTTTTTTCTATTTAGAAATGCCTGGACATTATGAACTAATGTGTAAAGTAGTGTGTTGCTAATTATTTTATTAAAGCAGTAACGTCTGCTAACAGTGCTAACGTAAACCCAATGTTTACAATGTTCAGGGTTCAGGATGGGTTCGAACCTGCCTCTCCAACGGCTTTCCGGCCAACACGACCAAATTGGTAGGACGCCGAACCATTAAGTTTTTCAATTTTTCGCTGCGTTGTAAACTTAGTGTGTTGCTCGGATAACATCTGCAACCTGCCCTCGCCACATACCCTGGAGCCGTCCGGCACGACGGACGTAGTCTCGCGAGCGCGGCGGAACACCTTCGGGTCCACGAACTTGTCCGGGAACGTCTCTGCGAAGGTGGGGATGTTCAGACCCTTCGTGTCTGGCCTGGAACGAAACCAACGATTAATTCGGTGATACAGTATCGGGCATTCTCGGTTCTCAATCGGCAAACGTAGTAGATAATTAGGGACCATTATCTTGTCTACACAATAAAGTCCCGTGCACTAATAGCGTAACTATGGAATAGCAACTGTAGCAACACGAGCATCAGAGTTTGTATATGTACTAGCATTAACCCGCGGCTTCGCCCGCGTTCCTATACAATAAACATTATCCTACGGGAACGATGCTCTTTTTTTTCAAGATGAAGAAAAGTGGGCTATTTGTTAAAGTTAGGGTATAATCTGCTTATCCCTCTGGCCGTTTTATTGTTGAAAAGTTTGAATGCATTTATTACGGCTGCAGGAGGTTTCCCGATGACTACTCCTCCAGTCTCGCCGCGCCGCCCGCACTGGCCTTGACGACAATCGAGATGGCACCAAATACAAATTTAAACATCTATTAGGATAACGTCCATACCTCAAAAGCAAAAATAAATCCCTTATAGGATCACTTGCAGCTGTCTGTGAGTCCGTCTGTTACAACCGATTTCCTGCAAAACTACTGCACCGATTGAATTGCAATAAGGCACAAATGCTTTCAAGAATTTTCATGTCCACAATATTAAAATTCAAATTTGATGCCATTTTTGCAATTAACGTCCCAAAAAACCATGAAAATGACACCCATATTCATATCACCCACAATCATAACGTCATCGCACCCCCACAGGGGAATGGTATTTCACGTCCGCTACGTTGGATTTTAAAATAATTGTTGGACCCGTAATCAGCGACCCGATAAATAATAAAAATAATACCCATGTTGATTTTCAGACTTTGTCAACACATTTCGCCCTTTTAGGTGTTCAATTCTTGAAAGGCCTGAAAAGCGTGTTTACTCATATTGTTAGACCCCCATACAAACTTTGGATCTCTATTTCACCCCCTTTAGAAAAATCGTTTATTAGCGCGCCCCTATACCCTATAAGGAACCTACGTTCTAAATTTGGACTCTTTAGAATCAGCGGTTTGGGCTGTCCATTTAAAAACGACGCCCATCTTTTTAGACATATTTATACATTTCTACCCCATTGCACCCTAACATGAGAGATGGTATTACACGTCCGCCATGATGAATTTTAAAATCGTTATTTTTTTAGTACCTAATCAGCGACTCGAAACTCGATAATCCATAGAAACCAACTCTTTCCTCTTCCCTCTTCCCTTTTCCCTCTTCCCCCTTCCGGGATACAGGGTACCAAATTATCTAATCTTGTTTCCCCATATAAACTTTGAATCCCCATTTCACCCTCTTAGGGGTGAATTTTAAAAAATCCTTTCTTACTGCACCCCTACACCTTATAAGGAACCTACGTGCCAAATTTAAACTCTCTAGAACCAGTGATTTAGTATTTAGACATTTCAACCCCATTTCACCCCAACAGGGGAGATGGTAACTCACGTCCGCCACGTTGGATTTTAAATCGTTGCGGTTTTCGTAATCAGCGAACCGATAAACCATAAAAACAATACCCATGCTGATTTTCAGACTTTGTCACCACATTTCTCCCTTTTAGGGGTTGAATTTTCAAAAAACCTGAAACACGTGGTTACTCATTTATCGTTAGAAATACCCCTGTGAAGTTTCAAATAAAATAATAATAACCAATCTTATTTCCCCATACAAACTTTGGAACCCCATTTCACCCCTTTAGGGGGTGAGTTTTGAAAAATCCTTTCTTAGCGGATGCCTACGTCATAACATCTACCTGCATGCCAAATTTCAGCCCGATCCGTCCAGTGGTTTGGGCTGTGCGTTGATAGATCACTATGTCAGTCAGTCAGTCACCTTTGAGTTTTATATATATAGATTGAAGGGCTCTACAAAATCTGGCGGTTGTTGCAGGAGCTCTCAAGTCAACATTAAATACAGATGATATATACCTGTGCAGGATGGCGACGGAGAGGCAGTAGTTGAACATGTATGGGTTTATGCGCAGCTGGCAGAAAGAGCAGACGGACTGCAGGTCGCTCACGTCACGCATGTCTGTGGACAGGTTATCATTCAAGTCACAGCTCAAAGAAATCACAATCCGATAATTCTAATAGTAGAAGGGTAGGTAATAAGTAGCATCGGGACCACAGCTATACCTACTCAAGCAAGCTCAGTCCCAATTCACCATCTACGTATGCAAAAAAATAATAATTAGGTCACATTTTACCTAAACTGGGCTCTGCAATTGCAACAGCGGCGTAATCTAGTCAGTACACAGGCACCGTCTTCAATTTTCTGAGATGCTGCTCAAATTTCAGGATTATCTTAGAATCACTTTCCCAGCGCTTAGTCAGAGTGATCAGAAAAATAAGAATTAGTTCTTGTAACAATAGGCCGGAGCTGTACGAATTACGATACTACTACTATACATTAGGATAGGTTCCTAGATGGGACGGCCCGGGCTGGGCTTGGTCACTGATACACTTACTCATACTCGAGATAGCAATATGCTTGACAGCAATAACTACTCGTTCTAAGGCAGCTATGAATAGAGACCTGGAGACAGTTCCTGGGGCACTTGGGATAGATCCCTAGCTAGAATTAGGTACTCATTAAAATGTCGATGAATTTTCCAGCCAGCTAAGGATACGCGGGTGCGAACTCGATGTATTTGTCCAGGACGGAGCACTAGGGACCCTCGCCTAAAGAGAGACGGCTGAGACGCCTGGGACAAGCCCTGGCTAGACTTGGTTACTGGGACACTTACTCATGAAGATGTCAATAAGCTTGCCAGCGAGCTGACGATGGCCGGGCACGAAGAGCGAGAACTGCTCGTTGTAAGGCAGCTTCATGGGCAGAGACAGGTCTGGCAGCGCGATGTTCTTGACAGGGATGGAGCGCCCGGAGCCTTCGCCGAACTTGCTCACTAGCTGGTTGGACACGTTCTTGTATTTGTCCGGCTTGAAAGAAAAGGGAATGATTAAAGTATTTTATTTGTAAATAAAAGGGTAGGCACCTTCGTCCGCATAAAACTATGTTCATTTACCGTAGTCGAGCTAAAAGTATTCTATATATAACCATCTGTGGATGTCTAGCTATCCCTGTGCCAAAATACATTAGAAGATGCGGAACTTCGTTCACGGAGAAGGAAGAATTCATAGCTATTTCTTTAACATAGTCTGATAAAAAAAAACCTGTAAGCATCCTTGTATGGCATGGTACGCTATGCCTTTAAAATGATGGAAATGGAAATTGGTTCAGTTGTTTTAATGTAACGTGTCCAGAAGGATACACATACTGACATACAGATACATTTTCGTTTCAAAGACCACCAATCAAAAACCGTCCATTGCGAGTCTGAAACGCTCACCGAGGGTTCCGTACAAACACTTATCCCATCTTAACTGGCCGGGTTAAGTTAAGTTTGCACCTGCTATGTATGGCGCCGAATACAAATTAGGTTAACATAACGCAACTGATTACGTTTGCTGTCTGGGAGCCCCCTTAAATATTTATTTTATTCTGTTTTTTTTTTGTATTTGTTGTTATATAAGCGGCAACAGAAATACATCATCTGTGAAAATTTCAACTGTCTAGCTATCGCGGTTCATGACGAGATACAGCCTGGTGGCAGACGGGCAGCGGAGTCTTATTAATAGGGTCCCGTTTTTTTACCCTTTGGGTACGGAACCCTAAAAAACCGATGTAGGTATAGATACCGGCATTTATACCATAATAGGTATAGATAGCTGATAGATTATGTGTATGTGTAATATGTCAATGTGTATTTGTAAATTGTTTTTTGTGTTTTAATTTTAATTTTATATACACCTAATTGTAATTATTATGGAATCTCGAATTCTGGGATAAATTATTTTCATTCATTTCATTTCATTTCATTGTAATAGACAACTATTAAATACCCTAAAAACCGCCGTCCTGTTGTGATGTAGTAGGTACCTACACCTACAGATAGAATAGATGTCAGGTCAGGTGTACTCACATAGTAATGGTCTGGCAGCTCGAAGACGGCTTTATCCTCGCCCTTCTGCATGAAGCAGGGCTCCGTGGGCCGGTCGAAGAACAGCAGCAGATCCTTCTTGTTACCGCTCATCGTGCTGGGGATACAAAAATATTCTGTTTAGGTTCCTTAGTTTTCCTGCACCGCTCTGATGGAATATTTTAACCAATGATAATATAGGTGGATATTTTTTCTGGGACGCTTCATTTTTATCAGCTAAATATAATTATTGTAGATATTGTGGTGGAAATCATGATAAAATTGTAATAGTAATAAAATTATAATTAGAATAGAATTATAATTAGATTATTAATTGTAAGTAGAATATGACCTGTAACGAATGTTATCAATAAATTTTACATTTTTTTTTTTAATTTTCATTTATACCTCGTTTATGCTACTAATGACGCTATCTCGTGGTGAGTGGCGGAACTTTTTAAAGTTTACAACATATTTACAACCCGGTGTTTTTGACATAGCTTGGAAAAATAAGATTCAAAAAATATACTATGATATACGCGACGAGGTAGGTACAGCTAGTAACCGTGTTGACGACCTATAATAGAACATTGTTATAATAGAACGGCACCTAGCGCCATCTAGCGGCGAGTAGCGAAGCAGCGCTGTATACGTTATGAATAAAAATAAAGGATCTGCTATTATTTTCTATATATAAGATACCAGTCCTTTGCGGCACTTGTGGTTACGAGTGATAGCATCGGCTAGGCGGATGAGCTACAGTGGCGTAGCGGCCATAGAACCCGATTCCCACCGTCTTGCCCACGTCAGGCCAATTGAATACCATTCTCTATTGTTACAAAAGAAAATTTTGCGAAATTTACTCCGCCTTGCCCTGAAGTTTTGTTTGACACCACGCCACTGATAAGTTAGGAACATAATTATATTCCTTGATTCTAAGTAGGTAGGTACTCACTAATTTTGTATTTCGGTAACAAACAGAAATGGTTCGATTGTATTTTAAAGTTTACCAAAATATGAACTGTATTTGCTTTATAAGAAGCAAAAAAGATACTGTTAACGAACTTTACAAATAATGAAAAAGTAATAATATAAATAAAAAGTCACAGTCATAAGTCATAACTGAATATCGATTTAAATGTCGACACTCACCCTTATTTTTTCCGGCAATAAATATAAAATAAAATAGTCTGTTGAACTATTGAGCCGTGAAGTCCACGGCCAAATGTGCCGATGAGGTCAGAGGTCCCCCGTTTTATACCACTGAAAAGTGGCTTCAAAACCGTGTGCAAGCAAACTTACATGATTGCAAGTACAAAGTTATCATTAGTTCGAGGTGGCGCTACTATCAACGTGACTTGTACCAGGCGATTTTAGTTCAAAATTTTATCACATGCAAGTTTAAATTGGAAACCGCACAGAAAATTTACCAAATAAATAATGCTGTTGACAGTGGCGCTGCATTAGATCGTGGTCCGGGAAGTTAGTATGAAAATTAGTTAGTCAGATATTTAGTCACACGCAAACTTAAATTGGCAGTAGTATCGTGGGACTGTGGTTTTTTATCAGTAGGACGTGAAATATTTTTTTTTGTAAATTGGTGCTATTTACTGAGATACCTAATCAATAGTTTTATCTTTTCTTCATAATCTCTAGTATTCCTACCTCCTTTCCTAAGGAATGGAACTCGCTGCAACCGTATTTGGGTCATAAATAGGAACCTTTCCGGTGGTCAATACCAAAACTAGCTGATATTTTGGGTATCTGTAATTTTATCTTACGTCAGCCTAGGCCGTAAATAGGATTTACTGCCCTCTACGAGCGTGAGGAAATCTCACTTGCCAAGGCAAGACGTACAACTTTAAACAAACACGCACGGGCGGTAATTAGTAAAGCCCCAAATCGCATACTTATGGCTAACACCTGCTGCTTGTAACATCCACTAATTTTACCGCCCTAGGTATGACACATTTCCCTATAATAATTACCTACCTATAGGTTCTCGACTCGGACTCTCGATGGTGTCCTGCTCCTAATATTTACACTTGTAAACATCTTGTAAAACATGGAGTTAAGAATCAATCAATGTCGTGTTTTCGACTGAATACTGATACCTACATTCAAACATCCTTTGTCATCTTGTACCTTACGTATTCTGGCAAATAAATACATTCTATTCTATTCTATTCTAATGGGATAGGTACTAGCTGGATAGTGATGGAATGGTAGGAAGCACCTGTAATCCTGGAATATAGCGCAGGAGAAACCTGTTCCATTATATCAGTAATACATTTGGACTTTCGCTGAATATATTAGAGACGGCTGCTTTTATTTCCACCAAACATTATCTAAGAATCATCTAGTCAGACTAAAAAGTCACTCATAATCATAACGCTTTATCTGTAAAGCTACGGTGGTCCATACAGGCAAAAATATACGCGTATTATACTTATAATTATAATACCCCTCGTTTTTCGTCCGGGGTTAAACAACTTGTAGTGTACTGTAGTTAATCTGTTGATTCAAGAGCTGTAGCATTGGGAATAAGCACCATTGATAATATTTCCACTATTTCTTTTGTGGACAGTAGGTATGCGTTTGTCTTTAGTTGTGAAATTAGGACATGGTCTTAGATGGAGGACGGTTGCCCTAGAGATGCCTGTTCTATTTCTCTTAGAGGTCAAAATTTATTCACGTCACTGGATATAACTGGTGGCTTTGTGAGCTGTAGGTAGAATTCGCGAGCATTTTTCGAAATAACTGAAAATTTTGTTTTCAAACAACATAAATCAGCTATTTAGTAACATTTCAAATTTTGACTTGACGGAAAAAATATTTATAATTACCTACTGAACCTGCTCATAAAATTTCACGATTATCGTTTGAGAAATGCGGCCTGTAGGCGAGAACAGCCAAATATCCGGACATACGAAAGAAATTTTGGCCTTGCTAAAACGGACATGCTTCGCTCACTCAGTCAGAGAAGAAGAAAAAGAATAAAAATCTAATCAATTAAATCCACTGGTTGGAGATAGTGGATCCTACACCTACAGGCTGGACAGAGGGAATGCGAAAGAGCGGTTGAAACTAAAAACTATTTCTTTCATTTCTTAAATGTTGTGATGCGGCATCATGGGGTTTAATTTGCCCCATGAAGATCGCAAGTTTTCTATGAGAATGATTTTAAGGAAAGGTGGGAATGTAGCTCCGCAGCAGCACTTTCTTCAAAATATGCTGTACTGTTAGACAATTGATAGTCGTGTTGGTCCCTCTGCATTGTGCGCGTATGTTGCTAATATGATGAACTCTGTGGTCGTTGATGCACTACAACCGTAGTACTTACGTACGTAACCGTAACAAGCTACAGCAGCGGGCGCGCAGTCAGTAGAACCTGTACACATAGTGTACAGCGACTCCAAGTGATGTAACTCAAATTGTACAGAAACTGCGAGTGATATAACCTCAAAGTGGTGCAACTCAATGCCATATGTAACTCAAATGCAGTCCATCTGCGTTGGGGCTAATCCTAATAGTAGACTATCAGTTATAACTAGAAAAAAAAACAAAATTATCAAAAAATTCAGTGTCCAACTCTGCATTGTAATGCTTACAGCTTTATAATAGAGGCCTACTGTGCAGTCTGTGCACTTATGAATCACACCATCCCAGACCCACCATACCCCTGGGGGTAGGGTGGGACTGCACACCGGGACCTTGTTAACCCTTAGGCGAATGTATACAATTGCACTCATTTTATTTCAGTAATTACATAATTAGAATTATGAAATCCACATCAGTTTGGCATTTAAGGGTTAATAGGCATGATGGAACTGAACTGTGGAAGTCATCCTGAGCAGTCTGATAACAGGAAGCCTAGAAAGAGTTTCAAGTACTATAAAAGGATAAGACTCCAGGGTTCCCAACTATCAGACATAACATAACTATCCACTCAATTGCTTCGAATTTTGAGTTGAGAAAATAAGAGCGATGACAGGTAGCCGTAGTTACCAAAAGCAATTGAGTGGATAAGACTAAAATGTAGACTAAATCTCCAAAATAAAACATGGTAGTGTGGTTTGTAAGAAAGTTTAATAATAGAAGTATTGAAAATATCTCCAGTGACTGTATTAACAAAGAAAGTAAACAATAGATTTAGTTAGGTACTAACATGACTTTTACACTAAAGTCTAAGGATAATTAACTAAAATTTTCTTTAATATAAATACACTAGAAGTGAATGTTTACCACGAGTCAATATTAATTCTTAAGTTAAGCTAAACACAGTACATTTACACCCAGTGCCGAGCGGGAAGTGAAGGTTCAGGAGCCCGACCAGCAGCCCAAGCGCTCCGACACACACACACGCACACGACCCGCGCGCTCCGCCCCTGCGCTAAATGCCCGGCAGCGGACAGGACCGAGACATGCAAGGTAAATACTACCTAAAGGTAGGAATGTAAATAATCCCCGGCCCATCTCGCTGCATATGCCAGAGGAGCGATGCTCGCGGGCCCCATAATACTGCGTCCACTGCATCCTAACAACAAAAAATTTAGAGTGAAGTGTGCGGTGAGGGGTCTAACCACTCTTGAACAGGAGGATGGCGACCTGGCCGAGGTAGAAGTAGATGAAGTGGCGCGTCTCATGCGTGACATACGACCCGAAGTTGCGGCCTACGATACAATGCCACGTCGGGTTGTATTTCTTGTCAAATTCCTTCTTGATGAACGCCGCAATGTCCTGAAATTATCAAATAATAATTAATTTCATGTGAGAACACTTAACCACTCTAACCACAAAGGGGGAAATAGTTATCTATGTGGGAATGTATGGTGTAGGTACCTTTTCAATGTTAAACTTTTCGAGGGCTTGCGTCGCGCAGTCCACGGCGTCCTGCTGCATCTCCTCGCTCATGTCCGCATTCTTGATCACCGCCTTGCGGTCACACATCTTGTCAGCTGTATTTCTGGAAAAAAAAACAGGTATGTTATCAATGTCAGATTATGTTTCGTCTTGCTAATAGCTAGAGCTGAAAACTGGAATAGTGGTGGGAGAGAAATAATACAGATAATCTGAAATATCAAATGCGTAGATGGCAATTGTAAATGGCCCTGACGCAAAGGTTATCGCGGTATCGCCTACCCTTCTAACATTAATCGATAGATTTTCCACACAATGCGTAAAGGACTGTTTATGTTCAATAACAGCTATAAATAACTTGCACTAAAGGTCAGGCGCGAAACCCGGGACTCTGGAACCAGCGCGCCTTTTACGAAATATCACACCAAGTAGGTACGCGCGGCGAATAACTTCCGAATATGACAAATCCTCTGAAATCTTTGTTTCCACGTATAATCCGATTACCTGCACTGGGTCTCTGACTCGGCCCGAGCTGGTTTCTTCGTGGAAATTCGTACGGATGCACTAGCAGTAAGGCCCGTCATCAATAAGAAATCGCGAAAACTGGTACCGCTAAGCTAATTCGCCAACATGTTAGTCGATCTTTTACGAAAAAGATAATGAAAATCCACCACGTAGCAAGATATTTCCATAGAAACACGGCAATTTAATCAATAAAACCACTTTATTGCACCTTTTTTGCGAACGAAGGTGAAAATATGTTCATCCGCATTCGTACTTTTATGCACCATTTTAAAACTACGGTAAATTAGCCGAAATTTTCACTTCCAAATATTCACAAATATATCATAGACCTAAATAAATAATATTAATAGGATATTACTTACATTTGCTTCGGAAAATGAACAAATTATCACGCAATGATTTTGGTACCGGAGATTCTATGCCTACTTTCTAGAGGATTCTTTCACAGGCTTCTTTCAGAGAATATCTCTTGCTGTATGCGGCAGAGGGCGTTCTAATTTCAAAGACAATTCGAAAAATAAAATGTGGTGGCGTTCTTTTTTTAAGTTATTTCAACTTATAAGCAGCTAGTTATTTTCCTTACTAATCAACATAAACAAAATTCATCTTAGCCAGCAATTAACAAAACTGTATTATTTGTATGTGCAGAGAAAAATAACGTAGAATATAGCGTATTTTCACATTTAAAATCATAACATGGATAATTGTTTTCTGATCAAACCTCTTTCGAACCATAGACAAAACCAAATCTATTTCCCTTTCCTCATCAAATACCTCGTAGACGCCATCTTGATTTGTCAAAATCGCCGAATAAGCTAAGGAAGCTCAACGGTGTATGGTTTATATACTAATAATTTCACAAATAAGTAAAGAAATCTTGTTTCGCAAACAAAAAACATGTCCGGGGGAAGTGGCGGCAACAGAAATGAGTGTAGAATATATGTGGGGAACTTGCCCCCTGATATAAGAACAAAGGACATTCAAGATCTCTTTTACAAATTCGGCAAAGTAACATTCGTTGATTTGAAAAACAGGAAAGGCCCTCCTTTCGCTTTTGTGGAATTTGAGGATCCCAGGTAAGTCCAGCTATGTTTTAAACAAATATATATGTAGAAATGCTTCTTGTTAAATGGTTTTTCAAAAGAATGACTAGGCAACCTATATCTGAACAGGCATTATAAAAAAATATACAGTTGCAAGTACAAACAGTAAATGTAGATATTCAAATATATATTTTTAAGTAATAACGGTTTCAAGATTTAGCAAATGACTATCATTTTATATGTTTAAATCTACCTATTTATCGCCATTTATCATTCCGCCAGTTTCACCGGTCTCAGGGTCGTTGTCGTTACTACCTGTACTTTACATCAAATTACCTAATTGTAATGCTAATGTTATGTTTGCAAATGAGCCAGGCAGTTTTTGCACCTATCAGCATCACCTAACACATTACAGAGGTGTCTAATGACTTCTTGAAATATGAATAGCTTAAGCAACTTTCATGTAACTTCAATCTCGCAGAATGTTCAAAATGTTCTTTACCTACAATGATTAACTACATGTGTAACATACATACTGCATTGCTTGTGTACTTGAATAATCTTGTAATTGTAGATAACCGTGAGTATAGCCAATGGCAAGTAGTAAAACAAGAGTTTAATTACCACTTAGTTCTATGTTCACTACCTAATGCATTCTATACAGGTAAAATAAGACTTAGGTGTCAGTTAGGTGGCAAAATAGGTACATCAATGATACTTTGTTTTATAACTCAATCTTAATTATTTAGAATAGGCATAATTACAAGTCATAAACTTAAGAACTTGATTAAGGCTTACACTATTGAGACATGTATATGTTTGTGACTCACAATCTTGGTACTAGAAATGTGGATCTGCTGAGTCCTGCCGAAATTATAAGGTCCTACTCCCATTGAGAGAGAGAGAGATGTGGGCAGGGGACAAAGATGAAAATTTTACAAACTTTGCAAATAAAGTGTCATCTTCTATGGATATGAAGGGTTTTGGTTGAAAAAGTACTCATATCATTTATTTATTATTCAAATTAGTTCCTATCAGCATATAGAAACTGATTGTGAATATGAATTTGCAGCACATGTCTGTTTGTCATATTCCATGTCTTAATTAGTTTGATGTTTGCTCAACACAGTTGTGTAAATGTAAACTGTTATCAGCTCACTTATCGGAATGCCGATAACAGGCTGTTATAGGCAGCTACTTAGATATTTGTAATTAATATATGCCTTACATACATAAGCAATGTGACACCGTTTTAATATTTGCTGCACATGTTTTACTGTGCGATGCATAGCAATAATGTCTATTTATGAGCATAATGAAAAGAACAATGATTTTTAATATTTGCATCGGGAAATACAATAAAGTCAATTATTTATTTTGGAAAAATGCTTAGGTCGGGAGGGCTTCCAATTCTATTTTTAATCTGCTATCATTCTACACCAAATCATCTGTGCACGTGATACATTTGTGCAGCCCATAGTACACTCTCTACTTTCTCATTCTGCCGCCGCCTTCATGACCATGTCCCTCTGACTTAGGGTGGGAACTTATTTACGGACACGCCACGGCTTCGGTGGCAAGCGGCGGCGGCGAGCGGCGGTCATAGGAGCGAGCGAGACACCGCACTCGGACGGCACCGCTCCACCTATGGTCGCCGCCGCCGAAGTCGGCCAGGGCACTAGATCTATCTTGTCAATCTAAGTATTATAGTCAGCGGAGCCACCTAAATGGCAGTTGTTGATGTGCGGTGCAGGGACGCGGAGGACGCGGTGCGGGCGCGCGACGGGTACGACTACGACGGGTACCGGCTGCGCGTGGAGTTCCCGCGCGGCGGCGGCGGCGGCGGGCGCGGGCCGCGCGGCGGCGGCGCCGAGCGCTTCGGGCAGCGCGGCGCCGGCCGCGGCCCGCCCGCGCGCCGCTCCGAGTACCGCGTGCTCGTCACCGGCCTGCCGCCCTCCGGCTCCTGGCAGGTACGTGTCCGGGTGTGCTGCGAGCTAACCGACCTATCTACAGCAGTGAGTCCCGACGAGTGCGTAGCACGAGTCAATGTATGCTCCCTGAAGGATTCTAACTCACGGGTGAAGCTTACATTTAATGCCCGCAGATCACAAAGAATTAATTATAAGTGATCCATGGTCAAGAAAAGATTGGAAGCCAGAACCACTGCAGTAGGCACTATGCTGTGTTTTTTAAGGTGATAAAATTGGACACACAAATAAAAAATGTACTTATGCTCTAATAAAAAAACCCAGTCCCATCTGACCCTGGTAATTTATTTAAAACGTATGTATCCCCCCAGGACCTGAAGGACCACATGCGCGAGGCGGGCGACGTGTGCTTCGCGGACACGTTCAAGGACGGCACCGGCGTCGTGGAGTTCCTGCGCCACGAGGACATGAAGTACGCCGTCAAGAAGCTGGACGACTCCCGCTTCAGGAGCCATGAGGTAACTCACCTTCTAAGTTTACGGCTGCCATCTCTAAATTCCCCGAACCTGGTCGAAGACTTAAAAAAACCCAGACATTTGGCGTAAATGGTATCTTTCCCCGGACGTGTCCGAAAATAATATTAAAAGTAATAATCGGGTTTTCCTCGGTTTCTCCAAACTAGTACAAATCTGGGGAAACTCGGCCGAATGGCAGCTCTACTTCTATTATTGAATGCAGTTCTTACAACCATCAATTGAACATGTTTTGATAGATAGTCTAATCTTCTTTCTGTTGCTTGGTGATGGGTGATGTCCTCTGGGCCACTCTTTAAAACAAGAATTAAAATCACAATTTCAGCAGTTATATTAACTAAAAACTTTGCAATTGCAACAGTTATGAGCTCATTCTTATCTAGACTGTCTCCTTACAACACCAGTAATATGAATTATCAATTCTTTTATAATAATTTTAATCACAATTGTATCATGGGTCAGACAGCCTAATAACAAGAAAAGAGTAGATCCACCCAGATAACATTCACGCTTAAATTACTACTTGTTAATATATGCATTATTTGTAAAATAAACGGCGAAAAAGGTCACATTGGAAATGTCAAGTTGTATTGTTTGATAAATTGTATATATTATTTCTTCTTTTTCATTCAAATAACCTTCAATTTAATGTTTCTTGCATCATTCAACATGCTATCCTAAGTATTTGATTGACCCTAAGTGTGTTGTTTCTAGGGCGAGGTGTCTTACATTCGTGTGAAGGAGGATTACGGCGGCGGCGGCGCCGATCGCTTCAGCGGAGATCGGGACAGGTCCGTAGTATTATTATTACTATTTAGTCGTGAAAAGGAAGGCTCTTCCCAGATTTTCAAACAATTCTCGAACGCTGATGAACAGAACAGAAGAACAGACTCACACCTGCAGACAAACTGTACAAACCGTTTTGCAGGGAATTGTATATGTTTTAGCTTTACACTTTAATTAATAAATAAATAAATAAAAAAGATAGCGGTGTATGCCGAGCACGCATTAAACCAAGATATCGATACCTTAGAGCACAATTGGAAAAAGTATTTGCAATTAGGACGTCAGTGTACAACTTTATGATGAAATTTAATTTAATCCTGTCCGAATCATTAAATTTTTCAATTTTCGCTTCATTTGTAAACATTAGTTTACGTTAGCAGACGTTACTGCTTTAATAAAAAATAAGAAATTTAATTGGCAAAACAATTATAATTAGTACGAGTGTGAACTAAGGTGTAGAATTTTGAGACGTCCTAGAGGGTTTTTAAAACATGTATGCGAATCTCGCCGCGTAGGTAGTTTTCGTCCTACTTGTCGCGAACGATTTCTCCGGTCTGTAAGTCATATTATGTATACGGTAACATGGTAAGATTGAGCACGTGTCTGTTCCAGGTCGCGGTCGTACTCGCCGCGGCGGCGCGGCTCGCCGACGTACTCGCCGGTGCGGCGCTCGTACTCGCGCTCGCGCTCGCGCTCCCGCTCCCGCGACCGCTCCAGCCGCGACCGCGAGCGCGCCTCCGCGCCCCGCGACCGCGACCACGCCTACTGAGCACCGCCGCCACAGGTGCGTACACACACACCTAGCTAGTACTGTTCCGTCCTCGCTCACCCGTCATCTGTCCCGACTCCTGAGCCTCTGTCACAGGCCACCCCCACTAGACGGAGCATGTAAGTCACACGTAAGGCGATTAGGTGACCCGCGCGCACCAACGATATGGTACGGTAGAACATTAAAGTATCAACATGGCGGCCACCGTTTAGTTGCGTCCATGTTTATGAGGTCTCTCTTCACCACTTAACACTACAATTTACAATACAATACAACAATACTTTATTGCACACCAACAAGATCTCTTCCAGACAACCGTCAAGGTGGCGGAGAAAACAAAATTAAACAGAAAATAATAGGTGGTGAGATAAGAACTTTAAGTAATTTGAGAAATAATAAATAAACGACAAACAAAATATTAAAGGCACATAGGTTATACACATACACAAATAATATCTATATATATAAACATACATAAACGTACATACATACAAAATGGAAGAATGAAAATAATATCACAGCTAACATTAGACTTATAATGAAAAAAACCGGCCAAGTGCGAGTCGGACTCGCGCACCGAGGGTTCCGTACAAACACTTTCCATCCCTAAGTGGTTAAGTTAAGTTTGCACCTGGTATGTATAGCACCCCATATAAATTAGGTGCAAAGTTAGGTATTAAATTATAAAAAAAAAACTACTAACTAGATCTCGTTCAAAACAATTTTCGTTGGTAGTTTTTATAGTACTGTACATCATATGTTTTTTTTAGATTTTTCATTTTCTTATTTTAGAAGTTAGAGGGGGGGGGACCAACTTTTTTCCACTTTGGAAGCGTCTGTCACGCAAACTATTCGGTTTAGAAAAAAAATATTTTAGAAACCTCGATATCATTTTTAAGACCTATCCATAGATACCCCACACGTATGTGTTTGATGAAAAAAAAAAATTTGAGTTTCAGTTCTAAGTATGGGGAGCCCCCAATATTTATTATTATTTTTTTATTTTTGCATCAAAATCTTATTGCGGTTCACAGAATACATCTATCTACCAAGTTTCAACAGTATAGCTCTTATAGTTTCGGAATAAAATGGCTGTGACATACGGACGGACAGACGGACAGACAGACAGACAGACAGACAGACATGACGAATCTATAAGGGTTCCGTTTTTTGCCATTTGGCTACGGAACCCTAAAAACGACAGCATAGAATTATTAAAGGATTAGGCTACGGTAGAGATAAATAGTAATCTTTAAGTTTATATTTAAAAATTGCCAAAGTTTTAGCTTGTCTTAGATCCACCGGAAGCGAGTTCCACAGTAAAATAGCTTGCACAGTAAAAGAATTGGAATAAAATTTTGACTTCGATGCCGGAACAGTGAGTATACAATTTTGAGCGGACCTTGCTGATGTGAGGTAACTAAAACGATCTTTAAGGTAGCGGGGAGTTGCAGGGTTAAAAAGAATATTTACCATGTTATTTATTAAATTTCTTTTTTCGTTGACGTACGCATGGATCATAAACAAGGACGCAACTAAACGGTGGCCGCCGTGTTGATACTTTAATGTTCTGCCGTACCATATCGTTGGTGCGCGCGGGCCGCCTTACATGCTGCGTCTAGTGGGGGTTGTCTGTGGCCTCTGTCGCCCCCGCAGTTGACGGAGACCGTCCGGAACCCCTCCTCGTCATAAAGTCCTCCGTGACTCTTCCCGAGCTTCGGACCGACCGAAACTAAGTATATCTCTAAAATCAAAGATTAACTGCGATATCTCTCCTCTTCTTCTTTCCCATGTTATTTATTATTTATCTCATCTCGACGACCATAAATGTCGAGCGGGACGGAGGATGGCGCGACAGATGACTGTTACTACTGACCGACTTATTATTATTAATTACTATACTAACATGAAACTTCCGAGATCCACAAAAGTAACAAAAACATTGGGTCACCTGTATCTGCTCGCTAATAAAATTGCTATTTCAGTGGTGAAGTTTGGCAGCATTTTGAAATAGATACAAATGTGGAAATCTTTACTGTAACATTTTTGAACCGACAAAAACATACGTGAGGATATTATTGCAAATAACTTTGCATCACGTAGTTGTCCAAAGGTCCGTCCTATGGGTCAATCAACTTTTTCTACATTTTTTTTTGTCCTTGTGACGTCAAAACTTGATTTTTTTTTCTTTATTATGTTCATTCGTATGTTTGTGAGCCCTGATTTACTCATTTGACTCTCGAAATTTGGCATTAAATTCTACAGCTTCGCTATACAGCAAACAAATGACTTTTATAGTAAAATCTTTTTAGATTGACTCATTTTCTGCAAAGCTTTTTGGATTAAAGGTAAATTGTATGATAATAACACTAGATCCCCAGAACAGGAATTAAAACTATAATCAACGGTCATCTTACTCATTCACTTGACTGAAAGGCACCCTTGTGATTTTGATGGTTTCTTATACCCAGGTAAATTCATAAATAGGCCATGCATTTGTGCAGCCATATTCATATTGTACATTCAATCAGAAATGTACATTTCAAGTGTTTGAGTAGAATGTGTATCAAATCCTATCCGTCGTTTAGGGCTGTAATTATAAATGACCACTAATTAAAATGTTCACTTCTAATTTATAGACTTGATTAATGACCACCCTTTATAATGACTTTTTCATATAAGGCCAACTTTGTACTTTTAACAAATATCAGTGATAATTTTCAGAAATGGTTGTCAATATTGGTCATTATAATTATGATGAGCTAAATGACGGAAGGGTGATGTTTGTCGTGTGCGTGTCGTGCGTCGATCGCGTGACGTGACGCGACGCGACGTGACGGTGATGTTGTGTCGACAGACGGAGCGGCGGAGCAGCGGGCGGCGCCTCTAGCTTAAGGTTAATCTAGCGAGAGTACTGACCGACCGATACACTCACCCTTATTAGCTTAACCACTGCCATACGCCTAAACGGAACATACTCAGTGACCACTATTTTTGCTTATATATTGATAGGACAAATCTCCAATAAAAATAAAAGCCAGCAGTAATTTTTGCAGAGATTTCCGTTTAGACTTGTGACAGTGGTCAGATTTAGATATTAGAAAGCAACAATAACGAGGTCGGTCAGGACGTATCGTGCGACGTGATGTGACGACTCGTATAACTAAAAGTATTTTCTTTTGTTTCATCCTCTGTGGATTGGATTGGCTCGGAGTGTGCTCTGCGGACTGTGAGGGACGTAGGATCGTAGGACGCTCGGCGAGGATACTCGGATCTTTGGATTTTTGGATCGTACCGAAGGATCGGATCTCGGACTCTGTGCTCGTGGCTTGATTAACTTTGATTGTGCACGGATGGATCGGATCGGGATTGGACCGGATTCAGCTGGATGCCAGGATCACGGATCTTTGGGTATGATTTTGAAATTATTGCAAATAACTTGTTGTTGACGCACGCTCCGACTGCGGGCGACGGCCGCGTACCGCTCGCGGGGATCGGAATATCTTGCTACACGCTGTCCCAACTTGACGAGGCAAGGTTCATTGATCCGCTATTCTCCAAACAACCGTGTAGTATGTTCAGAACTACTAAGCCTATCATAACTGCTACGTTAAGAAACATAAAGTGGTGACTTGCGTTGTCTCATCAAGTTCAGGTATGTTAGCACTTGCTATTCGGATCCCTGCTTATAACCTATCATTGAGCAGAGCATACACTCCAGTGTTAAGTAATCCTGGTTCGTCGGCGGTACACAGCTCGAATTCCTTTATCTCGACTCGCTCTGTGTGTCCTGGCTTTGTGTCCCACGATTATTTAACTGTCCTTGAAGGTTCTCGTCATTATAATTACACTAAACCGAGTTTGTATTGTATTAACATCATGCTTTTAAATATTTTAACATCATGTTGAGGTAACAAGTACAAAGTCATATTTGAAGATTTTTTTATTAGGCGAAGTCGATTGTACCATTGATTTTAGTGTTTTTATTTTTAAGTTTTAGTCACCCATGGCGGTTCCTCCAAAATGTTGTATTGATGTATGTGTATAGTCAGTTTCAAAAACAATACTTTTCTTATAGATTTCATTCATATGTTCATATCGATTCATTTATAATTACCGTAGTACTAAATCTTTTGATGCTGACTATACCTTCTAGAGATAATAATAAGTAGACAAACGCATTCCAATCGGAGTTGAACTCTGGAAATTGTATAAAATTGGTTTCTCGCACAGTCAAAACATGATAAGTAGGACCATACCCATAAAAATTGTTTTATCGGGACAATTTATAAATACAATGACTTATCTTTACTGTGCCAGTTAAATGACCTTGATATGAATATCACTCAATTAACTCTTCTGACGTTGTTCCTTATGAGAATAGTACATAAATCCCTGGTCCCACTTATCCAGTCGCGACTGTAGCTGGAGCGGCAGTGACTCGAGCGCACTCACGGTCATTTACGAGATGTGTGGCCTACAACACTAATTTTGACTCAAAAAACATTAAAATGCACATAAATTTAAATTTTCGTCATGAAGGTATTTAAATTAAATACTCTTCGGGCTATTATTGCATGATAATTATCTTTAATTGTATTATAATAATTTTGAAGTGGCATTGAGTAATGAAAATATTGAGAACAAGTGCAAAATAGAACGTGCGATTAAAAGATCAAGTGACATTATGTTATAATTTAAATAAGAGCAATAATCTCATAATGGTCGTGCGGCGCTGCGCCCTCGCCCGCAGCGACCTTAACACTGCTTTTCGATGTGCGTCTTCTGCACTAGGAGTGGCAGCGACTGCGCTCCCCCTAGCCCTAGCCCTATACGACTAGCCCTAACACTAGCATGCTTCGCCGAGTCGTGTGCTGGACGTGACGTGTTGTACCGAGCAATGAACTGACAGAGATGAATGTTAGCGACCCGAGCACTAGGCGGGGTCTTGTATTAAACTATCACAAATGTATGGAGGTCGTTTTATGTACATGTAATTTAGGTTGGATCTGCATTCCGAGTGCCGACACTTTGATGGACTCAATAAATTCCTTATAAAAATGTTTCGCTTTTTATTTATAATATAACAATACCGACTAAACTAAAAAAATAAATAACAAGTATAGTTACATCTCCCGTTTTCGCCTGTAATTAGATAATGATACCTTCCCAGGGCTAGGCATTGTGGACACTGGACAGAGCATCATAAGGCTGCCTGTCCACTCGAACGGAGCTGTGTAAAATGGACCAATCACATTTCTCAGATGTAAATGCACTTTTGGGCTTCACAAAGACGCAGCCTGATTGGTTAATATTCTCCGCTTCCCTTTAGTGGACAGGCAGCCTTATGTTCACTTCCCAGAATGACCATTTCCTAAAATAACCTCGTTCATAATGACTACTTTCAAGAAATACTACTATGAAATACACTGGAAACCTTTGATTTGTATGCACTTAACTAACTGTACTTATTTAGTAAAAAAAACAGTTATTAGTTATACTTCCTTAAAATATTCTGATTTGACTTGAGCTTGCAAATACTCTTCGGTGATCTTGGGGAAGCAGTCATTATTTTTTAACCCTTCGTATGCTGAGGCACGCATCCGTGCAGATCGTTAATACGGGGGGTTAAAAGGTTAAATTAGAACAAAAAATGAAGAAATATGTCGCGTAGGCCCATCGAAGAATGCTTTCGTTTCATATCGCATCACCTTTTTGTTAATACCAGCAGGGTGCGTTCCCAACTGGTTCCTAATCTAGATCTTGAAGCCGGAGTGGATCGCGCAGACGCCGAAGGTGAGGTTCTCGTACGTGACCTGCCGGAACCCCGCGTCCTCGATCATCGACTTGAACTTCTCCTGGAACACCAAACGAGCTTGTCATCGTCGAAATATACATCAGTACCCTTACCACACAGACCACCCCCAGTAGACGGAGCATGTAAGGCGACCCGCGCGCACCAACGATATGGTACGGCAGAACATTAAAGTATCAACACGGCGGCCACCGTTTAGTTGCGTCCATGTTTATGAGGTCTCTCTACACCACTTAACACTACAATTTACCATGTTATTTATTTAATTTCTTTTTTCGTTGACTTACGCATGGATCATAAACAAGGACGCAACTAAACGGTGGCCGCCGTTTTGATACTGTAATGTTCTGCCGTACCATATCGTTGGTGCGCGCGGGTCGCCTTACATGCTCCGTCTAGTGGGGGTTGTCTGTGCCTTACCATGACTTTGCAGTGACTGTACTTGGTAGCGACTGCGTTAACGATGTATGACCGCTAAGGGCGCTGCACTTTTCTCCATGAAATTCGTTTACGCTGTCGCTGACGAGTACGGTCACGTTAACTCTTGGGCACAGAATACTTAACCCCTCGTATGCGGTGTCAAAAATTTGCTAATCAAATTGAAATTAACTGTAGTTTAAAATAAGGTTCAAATGTCCCGCACGGATCCGTGTCTAAGCATACGATGGGTTAATAGTACTACATACACTGTTGGTTTCTCGTCAGTTGCCATTGCGACTTGGGCTCGCCCTTTTGCTTACCATCAGGCGAGTGGAGCCACTATGTTGTGCCGTTATAAAAAAAATACAGAATGGATACGCACACCCCCGCACCGAACCCAGTTACCTCACCCCGCAAGGTCACCGAGTTAGAATCGAGTTGGCTACGTAGATTTTTTTGAAAGGGTTGTATACCTATTACCTAACCTAATGTATACATACATATATATATATATATGGGTTTATAGGTGGGCATTGACTCGTGCAACAGTGATGGTAATGATGATGATGGTGGTGATAGTGTTGATGAATGATGATGATGGCGGTATTGATTCTGATGGTGATAGTCATGGTGTGATGATGACTATCACCATCACCACGACTACCGTTGTCGTGTGGTTGTGATAATGATATGATGATAAATCTCAGGTTTGCCCTTTAAGAAAGGTGAAAATCTGATTAACATCCTTCAAACAATACATACAGTAGTGGGTCTAACATTCGACCTCGGGTATATCGATAGCATACACCGGGTGCGTCGTTTCCAAACTGCGAGTAGCAGCCAAAACGGTGATAACGAGCAGCCGGCAAATGATCGTGAACCGGCAGTGATCGTCAAATTTACCCGGCGAATTTACAAGGACCAGCTGCTGTCGGCGGTGCGTGCGCGTAAAGGATTGACAACAGCGTCTATCAGCCTCAACGGCCCAGCAGTAAACCTGTACCTGGGGGACCACCTGACACCTGCTAACAAGTTGCTCCTCAAACGTGCGCGACAGCTTAAGAAGGAAAATAAACTTGTTTTTGTGTGGACAAGGGACTGCAAAATCCTGGCCAGGAGAACCGAGTCGTCGTCAGTTCTACTGATTAACAGCAAGTTCGATTTCAGCAAAATTAATTGACTATTTTACGTCACAAGTGAAATAACCACCGTGTTTACAATTGTCCTTAAAGAAAACTTGTATAAGTATAACAGCCTTCGTAATTGGTATTATTTGTATCGTCCAGCGTTTTACAACCTTGCATCTGCCCATATAATAAACCTATACTTGTTTTTTCACTCACAACGTCCGCTGCATTCGTTATCTCATCATGTAATTAATGTATACTTCTCTATAATAAATATAACATCACAGAGCGCAGTCAAGTGTTTTTTAGCTTGTTTAATGTCTACTACTAGCATCAATGGTTATTATCAGAATGTACGGGGACTTCGTACTAAAACACAGCACTTTTTCTCGCAAGTTGCACTATCAGACTATGCATTTATTTGTATTACTGAGAGTTGGTTAAATTCGGATTTTCACGATGGTGAATTATTCGATAATCGGTATATTGTTTACCGTTGCGATAGATCATTAGAAGACAGCGGCTTGGCGCGGGGCGGGGGGGTGGCGGTGTGTGTGCGCGGCGACTGTCGGCCGGCGCGCCGGGACTGCCGCGCCCCTCCCCTGCGTCCTCCGAGTGCGTCTGGGTATCAATACCATTACAGCGAACCGGGACACAACAACAACAATCAACTTTAAATATTTGTTGCGTTTATATTCCACATGGGCCTTCGTACAAGGATACATTAGCGAAATTCTTTGAAATCTGTGGTCAAATAATAATAGATAACCCTGACGATTTTTTCCTTATAACGGGCGATTTTAATGTTACGGATGCCCCGTGGGGCGTATCTGGTGATTCTAAAATTATTCTTAATGGTTGTTGTAATGATTTACCTGTTCAATTGTTGAGCGATTTCTTATCTTTTTCGGGTTTAGAACAGTTTAACAGCTGTTTCAACACAAATCAGCGAATTTTGGATCTTATTTTCAGTAATAATAACTGTACGGTACTTGCCAGCGATACTCCCTTAACACCTGAAGATTTGCATCATAGGGCTCTTCTTATTGAATTAAACATAATATACACTTTTCCTCTCAGCCCAGCCCCCTCTTATGTATACCGCTATTTTGACGCTGATTTCGATGGGATAAACAAAGAGTTATCTAAGAACGAGTGGTTTGAGATCTTTACAAGCCACTCGTTGGAGAAGTGTTTATCATTATTTTATGCCATATTAAATAATTTAATCGATAAATATGTCCCTAAAATTCTGAAGCGTACTTCATTTTCCAAGCCTCTACACTAAGCCACTTAGAAGGCTACTAAATGAAAAAAAGAAATTTCATAAGCTGTGGAAGACGTACAGAAATCCTCTCGACCATGACAGTTATAAAATTTTAAAGAAAAGAGTTAACAAATTAGAGCCAGAATGTTACAGAAATTATATACAATACACAGAAACTAAAATTAATACTCACCCTAAATTCTTCTAGACATATATAAAATCAGTTCATACAAAAAGTGGTCTTCCGCAGGTTATGCAATACAAGGGTTTAACAGCTACAGATGGTACTCAGATATGCGATTTTTTCAATGAACACTTTCACTCAGTATTTGAGAAACCTTGTCATGCCCCAGACGTGGACTTAAACAATCTGCCGCCGGTTAATAACACTTTTTTCGACATAGATAGTATTTTTATAAGCAAGGAATTAGTTAAGAAATATCTTGATCGTATTGATATTAATAAGGGTGCTGGTCCCGATTGTGTCCATCCTGTTATTATTCAAAGATGCTCTTCAAGCCTTGCTTTGCCTATTTCTTTACTTTTCGAAAAGTCTATTAGGGATGGATGCGTGCCATCTTTATGGAAACGTGCATTGGTTACACCGATACCAAAGGGCTTGGTAAGTTCTGATATTGAAAAATATAGACCGATTTCGAAGTTATGTCATTTTAGTAAAATTTTAGAGAAAATCGTAACCGATCAGCTTACCTCAGTCGTGCGCCATCACATTGTCCCAAATCAACATGGTTTTCAGAGAGGCCGTAGTGTTGAATCTAACCTAATATCTTACACTGAAATTATTTTAGACGCTTTAGATAGAAACTGGCAGGTAGACGCAGTGTATACCGATTTTGCTAAGGCTTTTGATAAAGTTTGCCACTATCGCTTACTTAGAAAGCTTTGGCTTTTCGGTATACATGGCGACCTCTTTCGTTGGATAAAGTCTTACGTTGAAAACCGTTCACAGGCTGTGGCGGTCGGAGGATATATTTCACAGTACAGGTGTATTACTTCTGGTGTTCCCCAGGGCTCGCATTTAGGGCCTGTGTTATTTATTCTATACATTAACGATATTACAGAATGCATAAAAAATTCGCACTTGCTTTTATACGCCGACGATGCAAAGATCTTTAAAGTTATTCGGAGTACAGATGATTGTGAATCTCTGCAAAAAGACCTGAATGATCTTGAGGACTTTTGCGCATCAAATAATTTATTCTTAAATGCAGATAAATGTTCCTTTATCACCTTTAGTAGAAAAAAGACTAATATAAATTTCAATTATAAATTATGTAATAAAGAACTTTCTCGCGTTGAACATATTCGGGATCTCGGTGTAATTATGGACTCAAAACTGACCTTTATCCCACACATTGACGATATATTAAATAAATCATATAAGCAGTTGGGATTTATATTGCGTGTAGGTAAACCATTTCAGAGAATCTTAACTTATAAGGTGCTATTTAATTGTTACGTGCGTAGTAGACTTGAATTTGCTAGTGCTGTTTGGAACCCTCTTTTTAATATCCACAGTGATAGGATTGAAAAAGTGCAGAAAAAGTTTGTTAGAGCGATTGAGTTTCGTATTGACAATACATATTCAGATTATGACACTGCCATGAAAAAGCATAATATTACTTCCCTGAGTCTTCGGCGTGAGCGTTCTGATGTATTAATTCTTTATAAAATTGTTAATAACATTATTAATGTACCTACTCTACTAGAATCTGTCTCGCTTAGAGTACCGAGACGTTGTGAGCGTGCTTGTCGTAAGAAACCCTTGTTTTGTATTTCCCGTAGCCGGACATCTTACGCGAGAAATAGTTTTGTTAGAAGGGCCTGCAGGTTGTATAACGACAAATTTATACATTTGGATATTCTTGGACAAAGTCTGTATAGTTTCAGAAGGCAAACTTCACAGTGCATCGCAGAATGCGAATAGGTTATATTATTGTATTGTACCTATTTTATTTTGTTTTGCATTGTAATTTGTACAAATAACTTTTTAACTGTGTCAATTGGGTAGATTATTCTAGTTTATAAGATTTATATTCGTTCAGGAAACTGTAAGTCTTCAAAATGAAAAGTTTACTGTATCACCTACAACCATGTAAGACTGTTTGTTTCTAATAAAATAAAATAAAAAAAATAAAAATAAAAAATAATTTTCTATCTTATTATGTCATATTTATGTGCAACTAAAGTACCAACTAGTTGTTGCAATGCGTCTGAGGCAGCCCTGTGCATCTTACACGCACACTGACATTCAAGTTCAGTTTTTAGTAGGAAGTGTCCGCCCTGCGTCTTGGTATGGGGATTGAGGCAATAAATGCTTTCTACGCAACCCTTAGAATAAGTACGCCAAGAACGAGTCTTCATACAAAAGATTGAAAATTTTTAAGCCGGTTTTGGTCTTGTGTGCGTGTCTACGAACCAATCATAGAGTGAGCGTCAGGATGGCGGTTGTACATCAACAAATGGAGCTGCGGTATACGTCAGTTGTTAATGCCAGCAATGTGCCAAATGTGCACCAAAATTCGAGCAATGTGCTCTTTAAAATCCAGAGGTATTTAAGAAATTAATGACGCCCGCCATTCTGACGTCAGGTTGGCGGGTGCATTTCCAGTTCTAGCTAATGGCTGCCTACTAAAGGGTGAAAGAACTGCCTAAGGTTAGTGCTACGGGTCATAAAAATTATGGAAAAATTCATGAAAATGAGGCCTTATAAGCACTTTCAATGAAAACTATATTGAACAAAATCGGTCGAGCCGTTTTTGAGTTATCGCAAAATTTCGTAATTTTCTTAAAAGGACGTAAGTGGACTTCCAGAAGGTAATAAGTAATTACAGTTGCTTTGGCGTTTACGACCTTTTTATAGAGCTTGAAATCTTTCTCGTAACTTAAGTCTTTTGTGAAGGATGAGAAACTACGGAACCCTACACTGAGCGTGGCCCGACATGCTCTTGGCCGGTTTTTTTTTATGTCATAGGGGGCAAACGAGCAAACGAATCGCCTAAGGCGCAACCATACATTATTATTGGAGAATAAGCATCTAGCTAGATTATCTGCTGACAAGTCATTTCAAAATAAGTATCTAGAGTAAAAAGGTAAAGTAGCTTCGGTTAAGACTTGACGGGTTTTCTTTTCTCTGGTGGAGTGTAAAGCGTACCTGGTTAGGGAACTGGCGAATGCTCTCGACGAGGTACTTGTAGGGGCGCCACTGGCCGGCGACCAGCTGCCCGAGCACGGGGATCACTTGGAACGAGTATTGGTCGTATGCCCTGCAACAATAGGTACCTCCCATACAGTTTTGTCGTCAGTTGGACACGGGGGCCAAACTTGCTAGATGTTGGTATTACATCTGAACGCTCGGAGTTACTCATAGAAATTTTTGAATACGGTATTTCAAAAGTGAAAAAATATCATTGAAGCAACTAAACACATTGAAAAATACACTGAAACATAATAATCTACCAGTAACTTTTGGATATAACACTATTTTTAATTGGACAAAAACTAAAAAGGAGACGCGTTTGACTACTGATTTTTGTGACGTCACAATCCAGTATCTACAAGGAAACTATATAACAGATCGAGTGACATTTTAAAAGAGTAGCTGATTTGAACTGTCATCAAATTCCATATTACATATATTCATGGAGCATCTTTGTTCATGTTCATCTCATCATGTTTTATTTTTTGATTATTCTTATTTAACACGGAAGTCATGCATTGGTTATAAACCAAAAAATCTGATACTAGCACATGATTCGAGCCGCCTCGATTTTAGAGTATGCAAAATAGTTTGTTATCAGCGCACTGAGAGCGTAGAAAATATGAGCAGGACGGTCGGTACTACAGAAGCCTGTATTGGGTTCCTCGCGAGCAGGGCCGTAAGAAAGGTTACTGACGGAAGATCAGCGCTGCGTTCTTCGCAGTATTATGCTGAGTCAGCGCCTATTTCATACCACACACATTTTAAATTTTAGTTGTTACAAAAATAAATGTACCTAGTTACGTACTTAGTTTTAAGTGCTATTTTCTTTAATGTTTGTTTTCTCTTTGCTAATTATAAAAATGTTTAGCTTATAGATCTCCTTTTAATGTTACTGTTGGTGTCGGTGATGAAATAAAGTTTTTATCTATCTATTTACCCCTAGGCCCACTAGGCCCGGCCTAGGGCCCTAGTCCCAGAAGCAGGACTTACACCATAGATACTTATGTTCTCTTAGGGGAGGGGGCCCCAAATGCCAAGTGCCTAGGGGCCCTGGCCCTCTAAGACCGGCCCTGCTCGTGAGTGCCGGGAGACGGTTGAACAGGATCTGAAGGGCCCGGATTCAAATGGCAAATGCCATTTCGAATGTCGACAGAGCAATAACAACTGACCACTGTAGCGTGTCGTTGGGCAGGTGGCTGAACTCCAGGCACATGAAGCGGCCGCCCGGCGCCAGCACGCGGTACGCCTCCTCTAGCACCTGAACACATCGTTAACACTTTAACATAACTATTTTATTTCCAAGGCCGTCATAAAGCCGGCAGCGGCGGCGGAGAATCGACCCGGGCAGTCGCCCGAGGCGCTGGCTCCCAACCGGCGTTTCTTCAAAGGTCTAGGGCACCACACAATGAATGACTCGACCAGGGCGCTAGTATGGCTGGGGCCGGCCCTGAAAGCCGGGGCCCTGGACACTCCATAATCGTCCTGGGTAGGTTTTTTTTAGTTGGGAGCCCTCGTGCGACTGGGCCCGCTTGTAACACTGGGCACAGTGTTTGATTTGCCTCAAAAAAATTCCCTCGCTGTTTATTGCATAATTCAATCAAGGAATGCATTTTGAATGCAAGACTAAAACACCCAGAAGTCAAAATCAAATACGTTTTTTTATAAAAAATAAATTACATTTCATGACCTCGACCTTAAAATTTTACAAAATAATTTATTTAAGCCGATGTGGTAAAGATATCGATTTTTGATTAATGCAGTTTAATAAAAGAGCTTTTGGCGCATATTTCCTAGTTTTTAGTTTTTAAATTTAATGTCTGGTTACCGAGCTATGGTTATTTTTTCAGTTTTTCGATTTTATTTTATTTTATCCAAAAAACTCAAAAGTGCGTTTTGTGACTGGTACTAAAATATTGCTCTTAACTAGGTTTACTACTGGTAAAAAAATCACGTCGCACCATTGCGGCGTTTGGGAGTAACATGAAAAGGTCAAATTGAACTTTTTAGGGTTGTCACTAAAAGGTCAACCAAGGTTGCGATTACTTCCACTCCAAAACAGATCGTCAGTTAATGGTGGATTAATCTGATGTCACTGTGTTAATATACAAGGGACAATTAAGCAAACTTTTTTGAACAATAGAATTCAGAAACTACAGATTTGATATGTTTTATGTGTTTTATCTCTACTATTTTAAATTCAGTATTATAAATTTAATTTCAATCGTAACCGTTCTGTATCTCATTTTCTATAATGTACTATTCTAAAATTCTAAATTCCGAGGATTTGTTCTGAATTTAAAATGTCTATGACGGAGGCTCATTATGTTAAGAAAAATCTTAACAGCGCGAAGCAGCTACGTCCCGTTTTGTATGGGATTTGGTAGTGTGGACATCAAGGCGCTGTCTGTATTTTTAAAACTAAATTTATTTTTAACTTTAGTTCCCTGTAATCTCTTAAACCGCTAGACCAATTTGGTTGAAATTTGGTATAAGAACAGTTTGGATTGTTTGGAACCCGGGAAATATCCTAAGATAGTTTTAGCCGATGGATGAACTTGCATGCTTGCTTGTAATTGGCATCTTCTAGTCACACATATAAATTAAGATTAAGCAAGGGCACTTTTACATGTTGGAATCTACCAGGGATTCGGGAATTGACACATAAATTACAAAAATGAAAACACAACACAACAAACAATTTGAGTCAATTTTGATTCAATAATGATAATTTTATTTTAGGATCAATATTTGTACTTTGATTAAAAAATTTAAGGTCATGTTGAGTGCCAGCCCTAACACTGTATTTTTAAAGTTCGAAAACATCTAAACGCCGCGATGGTGCGACGTGATTTTTTTACCAGTGGTACACCTAGTTAAGAGCAGTATTATAGTACCAGTCACAAAACGCACTTTTGAGTTTTTTTGGAGAAAAAAAATAAAATCAAAAAACTGAAAAAATAACCATAGCTCGGTAACCAGACGTTAAATTTAAAAACTAAAAACTAGGAAATATTCGCCAAAAGCTCTTTTATTAAACTGCATTAATCAAAAATCGATATCTTTACCACATCGGCTTAAATAAATTATTTTGTAAAATTTTAAGGTCGAGGTCATGAAATGTAATTTATTTTTTATAAAAAAAAGTATTTGATTTTGACTTCTGGGTGTTTTAGTCTTGCATTCAAAATGCATTCCTTGATTGAATTATGCAATAAACAGCGAGGAAAATTTTTTGAGGCAAATCAAACACTGTGCTGGGGGGACACCTGCCCAAAGTGGGAAAACTGGCCTGTTTATTTCGAAAACAAAGATCAACAAAAAACCAGATATGGACCGTTTCATTGCTTCACCTTGTCGATATGGGTGCAGTTCCTTATGCCGAACGCGATGGTGTAGGCGGAGTAGCTGTCGTCGGGCTGCGGCAGCGTCTCCGCGTCGCCGCACGCCCACTCGATGTCCACCCCGCACGACTCCGCCGTGTAGCCTTGTCTGACAAAATATAAAAATTGGTTATTACAATAATAAATCAAATTGAAGGACAGAGTCCGCCACAGAAAATAAGAAAACAGACTGGCGTGATAGACGCCTTGTCCTTCGCACGAGGTCTGAAATGGAGGTGGGCGGGTCACGTGGCACGCTTCACTGACAACAGCTGGACGAAGATCGTGACTATGTGGGGCGGACCTCATGGGCACAGAAACAGAGGCCGTCCAAAAGCAAGGTGGAAGGACGAAATAGAGACCATTGCATCAAGAAATTGGTTAAACCTGGCAAAAAATCGTGACGAGTGGAAATCTTTGGAGGAGGCCTTCACCCAAAGAGGGGTCCAGTTGGCAGGCATACGAGGGTCAAACTGAAAGTTTTTAGAATATCAAAAACTGAACAAACTAGCAAGTTGTTAGTTTTATTATATATTTTGGGAATAGTTTCCCTTCACATCAATACATCGCTGTACCCGATGGAACCACTGACAAAAGCGCTTTGCCCACTCGTCCCTAGGGTTCTCTTCGACTACCCTTTGACATGCAGCCACTGCTTTCTCGGCGTCCATAAAACGTTTTCCTAGAAGTTTTTATTTTATTTTCGGAAATAAATAAAAATCGCAAGGTGCGAGGTCGGGGCTTTACGGTGGGTGACCCAGTAATTCCATGTCTGACGTCGCCAAATGGTCGATCGTTTGCTTGGTGGTGTGCGACGAGGCGTTGTCGTGGTAAAGGAGGACCCTACTGCGAGGTCGCTTCTCCCGAACTTTTTCCAAGACATGTGGTAAACAATTGTTAGTGTTCCAGTCTGCGGTAACTGTGTTTTGATCCTCTATAATAATTGCTTCGATATGACCTGTCATTCCGAAGAACGACGCCACCATCTTTTTTCCCACGCTTCGACCTCTCTTCACTTTAGCTGGCAACTCCTCTGAAGGAAATACCCTCTGAGCAGACTGCCTTTTAGTTTCAGGTTCATAACAGTAAATCCAGCTTTCGTCACCCGTAAGCATGTTGAAAACAGCATTTGAGTCACCTCCGTTAAATCTTTGAACCATTTCACGGCACTAATCAACACAAGAGAGTTTTTGGGACTCTGTCAAATTATGAGGTATCCACCGGGCACAAAGATTCCTGACTGCTAAATGTGCATGGAGGATTTTGTGCACTTGACTCATACCAAAGCCTAAGCTCATCTGAATCCGCTGATAGGGACATATTCTTTTGTCAGTCTCTATCGCAAGTCGCACAATACTGATATTGTCTTCAGTCGTCGCCGTCGAAGGCCGGCCCTCACGCAGATCATCGGTGAAATTAGTGCGACCACGGTTAAACTCATTAAACCAGTTGTAAACAGTGGCACGAAATGGGGCTTTATCATGAAAGGCCAATCGAAGTCTATCATAACTTTCTTGTTGACTTTAATGATATCGAAAGTCATAAAAAAATCACCGCACGAAAATTTTCTCGCCAAAAATTCATGCACGTCGGCATGCGGCAAAGAGACAATTTTCAATTCACCGCAAAATCGTAAAACAAATGACAAATGAATTAAATACATACACCATAATATTCGCAGAGAAATGAATTTTCGAAGTCTAAACAATTTTTTTTATTATATCGTTTACAAGTGGCCAGTTCTAAAAACTTTCAGTGTCACCCTCGTATCGGACTAAAATTGCATATATCACAACTGTTAGTGTAAATTTGCCAATGGAATAATAAAAGGCTTTTTTATTTTTATTTATTTATTTATTTATTATTATTTCAACCTAAAACAAATGATTGACGAGAGAATTCCTAGAGAGATACGAATAATACCAGGCGCACCGTTATAAGTGAGTCCTTGCCCGTGGTGTAGGTATGGAAAACGACAAAATTATTTGAAAGTCAGCAAAGGTTATTATTAGTGATGCTGGGTCTAGTTCAATGATGCACATTATTTTAGTATTTAAGATTATTGTAAAATTCCTAGTGATAATAAATAAATGATGACAACTTTTCAACCGACTTCAAAAAGGAGGGAGTCAAGTGTTGTCATGCCAGTAGCCACTTTTAAGAGATACCTCTGTGCCCTGGCTTTGCCCACGTCGAGCATGGCCTGGTTGATGTCGCACACGGTGACGGCGCTGCGGCGCCCATCGGGCGCAGGGCCCAAGTTCTTCAGGTAGTTGATGTACCGGAACGATATGTCGCCTGGAACCGATAAATATTTATTTCTGGTTATTAAAAACCTCAATTAGTAAGTTTTTAAAACAACAACAAAAAAAACGATATTTGTTTTTTAACCTTTTGAGCGCCACAGTCGGCTGTGGCCGTCAACAAAAAATCGTGCCCCTGACGCCACGTCGGCCACAGCCGTCCAAATTTCAATTATCAAAAACTTTGTAATTCGCACCGCTACAAGTCTTTTCAATCCCTGTTGATTTTGGGGCACATCTTTTTAGGGTTCCGTACCCAAAGGGTAAAAACGGGACCCTATTACTGAGACTTCACTGTCCGTCCGTCCGTCCGTCTGTCACCAGGCTGTATCTCAAAAACGGTGATAGCTATAGACAGTTGAAATTTTCACAGATGATGTATTTCTATTGCCGCTAAACCAACAAATGTTAAAAATAAAATAAAATAAATATTTAAGGGGGGCTCCCATACAACAAAGTTGTTATAGATTATGGTACGGAACCCTTCATGCGCGAATCGGACTCGCACTTGCCCCTTTTCTTTTTACTCAGGCGTCATGCAGTGGCACGGTAAATTGCTAGACCGCTTGGCGGTCAATAGGTTAAAGTAACCACCACGTATGACATTGACATTGTTGACAATCCATCATAAAATCATTGCCAGTGCAAGAAATTAGTTCCAGTGAAATTCAGCAAACTGGCGCATCCTCATATATTCCTGGTCAGGCTTTAATATTTATACAATTCAATTTAACATAGTTAGCCTGATATACCATTTTGCATGACGGAATATCTGTTCTACGTAGTATCAGTATAAATTATGTCATAAACAGACCCCTATATTCATGAATAACATAAATAGATTGATTAGAACAATGTTTTTTACATTGTGATCTAGAAACAGTGGGATCTATACGAACTATGTCATTCCAAATTAACCAAACGTTAGACCTCAGATGCTACCTTTCCTATTAGAATCATACCAGTGCCTCCAGCTACGTCCAGCAGTTTGGTGCCGTGAGTGGGCGCCAGCCGCCGCATGAAGATGTCCTTCCACAGGCGGTGGATGCCGACAGACATCACATCATTCATCACGTCATACTTCTCAGCCACAGTCTCGAACACATTATGCACTGTGAATAAAAATATGTCATTTAATGAATAAGAAACCTTTAATGAGAGATACAAAAACGAGCAGAAAGACAAATTTTTATCACCTTTCTTCCATTTTTCTTGCTCATCAACTGTTTCGAAGCCGAAATGTGTCTGTTTGGATTTCTCGCCCTCATTCTCGTTAGTCTTCTCAGCTGTTTGAGTGCTCAGGGCTCGCAGCCGCGGCATTCGATTGCTGGATCGGCTTAATTTAGCTAATTTGAAATATGTATTCCGTAGTGCCATCGCTTTCCCTTACTGGACTGGAGCGCAACTGTAACCAACCAAACGGAGCACGTTACAAAATCAGCTGTTCTGTTGGTGATCTTGTCAGCTGTCACTGTGACACTTACGTTTAAACACTGCTCTGCGTTAACAAAGTATATTATTAGGGTTCCGTACCCAAAGGGTAAAAACGGGACCCTATTACTGAGCCTTTGCTGTCCGTCCATCCGTCTGTCACCAGGCTGTATCTCAAGAACGGTGATAGCTAGACAATTGAAATTTTCACAGATGATGTATTTCTATTGGGGGGCGTTCAAGTATTACGTAACGCAATTTTTGAAGATTTTTGATCCTCCCTCCCCCCCTTGTAACGCGCCGTAACGTTTTTCTGTACCCCCCCTCCCGCTCTCTAAACGTTACGTAACACCATAAGTGACACAAAAAGTGACCATTTTTACCCAAAAGACACAAAAGATATGTTTAAATGATTAAAATGACGAGCAGACCGTGAAATAAACGACAAGAGTTGCCAACTTGGGTGTTTTAAATCCTATTTTTTTTTATAAAAAAGAGAAACAATGTTACGTAACGTGTTGTAAGAGAGACCCCCTCCCGCCCCTGTAACGCATCGTAACGTTTTACGAGACCCCCCTCCCCCCCTAAATTGCGTTACGTAATACTTGAACGCCCCCTTGCCGCTATAACAACAAATACTAAAAATAAAATAAAATAAATATTTAAGGGGGGCTCCTATACAACAAACTTACAGATAATGGTACGGAACCCTTCGTGCGTGAGTCCCACTCGCACTTGGCCCATATTTTGATAGTAGGTATCATCGCATGAACAGCATATCAAAACGCTAGTTTGACATTTTATGAACTGCTCCTTTCCACGCACGATCACGTTGTTATCAGTAATCGTAAAATTACATATTTAGCATGTCCGAAAGCGCAAAAAATCATTATTATATTTTTTTTTATCAAAAATTGTATTTAAAATAGGTCACTTTTGATAATAATAGGACAAATAACACTTCCGACACAGATTATATAATACTATACTAGTACAGATTGACGAAGCGGTACAAGGAAATGGAACGACCCTAACTCTGGCTCTTCAACTGGCTATTTTCTTTCCCTCGATTATCCAACAGATGGTAGTAGTGAGACTGCGATTTATGCGTCCCGGTCACGCCATCTAATAAAGAAATGGGAACATGATGTGCGTGTTGTCGTGTTCTATAGCCTAACTAGAACATCACATGATCGATAGATGGCGCTTTATTCTGTTACGCGCGGACGCAAGTCAATGCAGAAACGAAGGCATCGTACTTGTACTTACGAGTAGCATCTCAATGTTTTATGCGCGCTGACCTTGAATCGTATCGTGATCTCTTTCAGACGGGCCGTGCCTATCTATACCTTTTTTCGTAAGCACAACAGCCACAAACAAACTACTATTTCTCGGGCGAGATAATTAATGTGGGAGATTGAAGGGTTTCGGTATTCGTTCGGAGAGTCATTATCATCTGTAAATGTATTTAATTCTAATTTATCCTTACCGGGCCATAACTGTTAAGGTTTTAAGCCTTTTATCGACTTTATGTTTAAACTTCACGGACCTTGTAAAAACTTTATAATGCACAATAATGTTAAGGACCGGTAAGGTTACATTTGACAATAAGAATGACCCTCCACTGCTTTTAATATTAAATAAAAACAATATAGGTACAGGATCATCGTCTGTTTTATTTCATAATAATCATCAATTCATCACGTCATATTTACACTACTTAACTAAAAATTGTTATTTGTGCAACAAGAGAGCAAAGTTGTTTTTTGTTGCGAGTGCTGATTTTGAGCCCCGAGCAAGCGAAGGATTCTATGTTTGAATCACGAGCGTAGCGAGTGATTCTAATTTAGAATCCTGAGTGTAGCGTGCACGAGATGCAAAAAACTTTGCTCTCGTGTGGCACACACAACTTTTCACCTCAACAGCGAGAACATATTACACATACCTTTGCAAAGGTAGAAATTTTAAAGTACATAAATCGACAGGTAGAAATATATACCAACTCGATTATTTAGGACCTAAGCCATAATTACATGGGGTCCCGCTGCATATAAGTACCTATATGCTGATTTCAATGACATTATTAATTAGAAAATAGACACCGCTGAAATGAAATAAAAATATAATTAAATTGAAATAATAACCTTCCAACACTGTACCAGTCCCTCACGACCACCATAGTTGTCATTATTTGATCAAATTGGAAGGTTGGACGGATATATTACGTGTTTATTTATTTCATACGAGATTTTGTTTATAGTTTAATAAATATTTATACTCGTAAAGCACTAAACAAAATTGATGCAAAAGAAAATAACAATTTGAACTCGATAATTTTTAAAGAACGTTTCGAAACTGCGTCTATGATAAATTGATAAAGTCATAAATTATTGGAGAGGTATTTACAGTATAAAGTTAAAAAATCTTATTTTATTTAAACAATAATCTATTTGATTTATATGTAACTAGCTGTGCCCCGCGGTGTTACCCGCTCATCCCACGGGAACACTAAATTTATTCGGGATGAAAAGTATCCTATGTCCTTTCCCGGGTCTCAAACTATCTCCATACCAGATTTCATCTAAATCGGTTCAGCGGTTTAAGCGTGAAGAGGTAACAGACAGACAGACAGACAGACAGACACACTTTCGCATTTATAATATTAGTATGGATGGATAAATACTTCTTCGGGTATTTATTTTTTGGTGTAACGCGTATTCGGAACATGTTCAAGTTATTCGAAGTCGGATTCGAAAATCGATTTCGAATCGATAGCGTCTTTATTACTCTCTTTTCATATAGATATGAAAGAGACAGAGTGCATCGAAATTCGAATGATTCGAATTTTATACCGTGAAATACGCCAACTTTGCCTCCACAGGGAACTTTGCCCAAAACGCTACTTAAAAAAAACCGGCCAAGAGCATGTCGGGCCACGCTCAGTGTAGGGTTCCGTATTTGCTCATCCTTCACAAGAGACGGTCAAAGACGGGAAAAGGTCGTAAACGCCAAAGTAACTGTAATTACTTATTACCTTCTGGAAGTCAACTTACGTCCTTTTAAAGAAAATTATGAAATTTTGCGATAACTCGAAAACGGATGGACCTATTTTGTTCAATATAGTTTTTTATTGAAAGTACTTATAAAGACTCATTTCCACGAATTTTTCCATATTTTTTTGACCTGTGGTTGAAAAGTTAGAGGGGGGGACACTATTTTTTTTGTTTTCGGAGCGAATATTTACAAAACTACTGACTTTATCAAAAAGTAATGTTGAGAGACCCCTATTATTTTAACAGACCTATTTAACGACACCCCACACACTAGGGTTGAAACGAAAAAAAAAATTCACCCCCACCTTAGGTGTACGAGAGGTACCCGAAAAAAACATATTTTTTTAGTTTTTATTTTACCGTTTTGTCGGCGTGATACATACACATACTCTCACCAAATTTCAGCTTTCTAGTGCTAATGATCACGGAGCTAAGCCGCGGACGGACAGACGGACATGGCGAAACTATAAGGGTTCCTAGTTGACTACGGAACCCTAAAAAAGAAACGTTACTGTAGACAATTTCAACATGATTATGGCAACACTACTATTTTTAGTGGAAAATAGATTATATCTGTGGTATCACTTCATTCCGTAACGTGTTGGAACTAGTTGAATAAGGTGCGTGATTTGGCGGGGCAATTCTAGGTGAAGTTCTGGTGTATTTTTTGCAGAATGGGGAAGCATCAGGTGAATGTATCTTATTACTTGTTATAAAATAAGAACTGTAGATTATTTTTACTGTAGTTTGTATTAAAAATACTTATTAAAACCAGTTATGATGGTGTTATCCAGTAACTTGCTAACCTATGAATGTTAGTTGTTGCTAACCTATGAATGTTAATTGCCCAGCCTAAAAAAGGGTTAGGGTTGTCACCTTGTCGTAATTTTACCTGACTGCGTAACACAAAAACATAGAATATTCACGACAATTTTTATTTAGATTATTCTAACGTGGAGTAAAAAAATAACAGCCTAACTATTAGTGCCCAATAATAAGCATACGTTTTTCATTTTGATAATGGTATTGGTGAAGAACGTTTATCAACCAAAAGTGACAACCCTGACAATTTCAAACTGCTTGATGCGGCTTGTATGGGGGTAAAACAAAATACCTATGTAACATTGCCCACCCATATTGCACACGTGTTTGTATAGTTAAGACCAAGATATTTACGTGGAGCGCTATTATTACCCAAGATTTTATACTGATCCTTATCTTAACGTTGTAGGGGCTATAGTTACGAAAATAATCAATTTGGGCAATGTTGGCAAAAGTTTAGATAACTTTACCCAAGGTGAAAATTGATAAAACACGTTGGTTAAATGTAGATTTAAAAATTGTTTCTCGTAATAAACGCATGCATATGAATACGACGGATGCGTTAGACAGAAAAAAGCTTTAGCCCGTCATGGAAAAATAATAGAATTTCGGGTTTTACGAAAAAAGCGGGCAAAGTTGGCATGTTTCACGGTAATTAACCTGTGGCTGAGAAATGACAATTCGCAGTCAAAAATTGTAAAAATTAAAAAGCTACTTTCTACTCACGCTCGAAACAAAATCGCTTTTGTTCACTGTTAAGGTGCGACCACACCGCCGCTTAAAATACGGAGTCGGTACGGAATCGCAGTGACGCATCGTATCCGTACCGTTTTTATCGCATGCCCTCCACACCGCCGCTTGAAATACGGAGTCGGTACGAAATCGCAGTGACGCATCGTATCCGTACCGTTTTTAACGCATGCCCTCCACACCGCTGCTTAAAATACGGAGACGCTACGGAATCGCAGTGACGCATTGTATCCATTGTATAATAATCCAGTGAATAAAGAAGTTTGACCTTACAAACGGTCCAAAAGTTTTGAATTTTTGATGTTTTCTAGGATGGTTAGTGAGTGTTTATAATGCAATTTTTTTAAATAAAAAAAGAACCGACTTCAAAATAACTGAAAAGCCAAAAATAACCCGTTCATATACAGATTACATTTCAATCACTTTTTGAAGTCGGTGCAAAACCTCACGTAAATATATAATATCCAACAAAAATATGCGCGGCATCATTTATCATAGTAAAACTTGATTGGTTTGGCACCGACTTCAAAAAGTGATTCAAATGTAATCTGTACATGAACGGGTTATTTTTGGCTTTTCAGTTATTTTGAAGTCGGTTCTTTTTTTATTAATTTTTTTTTGCTTTTTAGTGATTCAAATAAAATACTTAGGTATGGTGGGGTGATCGGGTAGGTCTGTTTGCATGTATTGGTTTGGAAGGTTCGCTACAAAAATCTTTCGTATGGGGAAGTCACGACGTACACGGTGCGTCTCCGTATTTTAAGCAGCGGTGTGGAGGGTATGCGATAAAAACGGTACGAATACGATGCGTCACTGCGATTCCGTAGCGTCTCCGTATTTTAAGCGGCGGTGTGGAGGGCATGCGATAAAAACGGTACGGATACGATGCGTCACTGCGATTCCGTACCGACTCCGTATTTTAAGCGGCGGTGTGGTCGCACCTTTATCTCGCAGCAAAGCCGCTATGTTTGAGCTGGTGAGGTGAAAATACTATTTTATTCTTTTTACATGACCGTCGCACAATTAAAAAGGATCATGATTATATCGCGTACATTACTTATCAACATACTTGCTCGTAAATCAAGGGTTTTTACATTTGAGTCCGACCGAAATATGATTTTTTGCCGAAACCGAAGGTTTGGTTTTGATTGTAGTTCCGGCCTTTGACTTTGAGTAAAATGTCACTGAGACGTTTTTTCCACAAATTATTGAAGGATCAAATATGTCGCTGGCTTAATTGACCGCGCGAGCGAAGGCTCCGTTTCAGCTTGGCCCAAAATTACTTCGTACCTATGTCAAGATATTTGGATGTCTAGATGCTTTCTGGCTGTTCTCCCCTAAAGGTGGTATTTCTTAATTGATTCTCAACCAATTTTGGGAGTAAGTTTGATAAATATAAATATAGGTACATATTTATTTTTTGCTGATTCAGTTTTCCAAAAGTTAAAGGATATGCGAGTTGAAAACATAAAAAAAAACAAATGTTAGCAATTCCAAAACTAACTCTCACAGTCTACAGCTCAGGCACTCCGCACTAGTATTACAGGGTTCTTTAATTCAAAGAAATGCTAATAATATCATATTGTTTGAATAAAACAGTTAAAACGGATTATACCGCGTATATTATTAATTCAGCCTTCCTGGGACTATCATAAGTGACACTGGGTCTAAATTAATATACCCAAAAAATTTAAAAATATTAGGAACAAAACAATTGACACAATATTTTGAGTAAAATAGAAAAACTAAATCAAAGTAAAAATACATTTATCGAGCCTAATCGATATCGGTTAATTAATGCAACACCCAAACATTTGGATATACAAAAGAATTTTGGGTGCTTCAGTGGCCGACGGAGTCAGGCGGTAAGCCATAATTACGCCGTAAGTTATAATAATCAGCATAGTGTGGTAAAGTATTTTTTTAATTGAAAATCTTTACATTCAGTTAAGATCAAAAAGTTTTGCTTAAATTTGGATCTCTCATCTAGTGTTATTTCCTCTTTTTGCAAAAATCGTGAAATTTTACTTCTAATAAGTTTTCCATTAGAAAACCAAAATGACTATTTATTTATATTTATATTAATATGTACAAAAAATATTAAGCAACCGCTTCGAAGAATATTATAATAAGTTTTAAAAAATCAACAAAAATTGGTTTTTACCTGCCAAATCAACTTAATCATTATTATTTTTTTTTATTTATTTATTTGGTTCACCAACAATTGTTTACACTAAATACTTACAACCTTTTATAACACAATGCTATCATCTAAGTGTAACAATCACTTATAGGTAAACACTGCATGCGTTTTATTATAAAACTAGTTAAATTATTACCTACTTAACACTAATTGTACTTAAAAGTAAGTTATGCGCTTTACTGGCCTAAGCTTTTTATTTATGAAAGGTTTTTCCTAAACATTTATGAATAGTTTTTTAAATTGCTGCATCGAGTCAAAGTGCACATCCGTCTCATGACAGCTATTAAGGGTTTTACAAAGCCTTGGTACAGGTAAGTTGCTGCTGAGAACAGTTCGTCTAACATTGAGCAAAATAGTACATAATTATAGAGCAGTCAAATTTCTCTGCGCACACTTTGCCCCGCCAGCCCAGAATACAGAACCGAACAAGCTTGCAGAGTTGCATCTTGTGACGATGATATGGACTTAGCCTCAACAGTGTGATGATATGAAGGTTCTCCACTCGATGTTGATGGACCATCAACTGCCACCGCAGAAGATGAAGTTGATGGTTGTATGTTTTGCTGCCAAACTTTGGCTGATGATGACCTAAAATTCTTCATCTGATTCACAATTCCATTGTTTCCAGCATAGTGTCCTCTTCTTCCTCCTCCATAGCGTCCTCTTCTTTGTACTTTGCAACTTCATTTTGCACTTTATTTTCAAAATGATTGATGCACAGATATCTGCTACGCAGTTCATCATGGCTTAAGTGTGGTTATGCTTCCTAAAACAATAAATTAAGTATTTTAACATAAATAAAACTCAATAATTTGCTTTAGGAGGACATTTTTCTCTAAAAGAATTCACAATTCACTTGGTAATAACAAATTATAAATAAACTAAGTACATGTGTAATTGGGTAACCAATGAGGTACTTATGTGAATAACAATTAATTTGTTACTTTAGTATTAGCAGCAACACAACCTTTTTGTAGCGCAGATTTGAGAAGTACCAATGTACTTAGATAAAATATTTCACATACAAACACCAATACACTTAACTTCATTCTTTACAAATGTTTCAACTTGGCCCAAAGTTCTATAATAGATGCTACACAAAACAGAAAACATAGAACTTGAAGGTCAAGCAAATAGTTTAATTTTAAGCATGTGCTTATCTCATTTAGCGACTTTGTAATTTGTTTGATTTGAATGATGTTCTACTATCTTACAAATTACAATAATTTGGACTAGGGACTAATTATTCATTTTGTTTTTATATAGAATAAAAGCTGGCTATAAAAATGTGATTTGTTTATCGATAATATCTACTTTATTTCAAATGTTTAGTTCGTCTTAAAGACAATACTTACCTATATACCTAAGTGGACTTGCCTACCTATATACTTAAGTGGACCTATATACCTGAGTGGGTCAATAGATAGAAAAAAAAACTTACCGCAATTAGAAATTTCGTTTGTCAGTTTTCACAAGTCGACGACGTGTTCAGATCCAAACAATGTGTAGGTGCGGTTTCGAAGCCGTATCTTGATATTAATCCGCTTCAAGTCCGTGTTAGGTAGCGTAGCGTAGGTCAGTTAAAAAAAACTTCAAGCATGGTTGCAAACTAAAATCGCATTCAAACAACAAATCGAATCGGAAGTCAGTACTCAGTGCTGCAAACTCCCACAGGTAAGGTAATAAACAAAACAAACAAAAACCAGTAGGGCTAACTCCGATGTTCAAAATTCGACCGTCGTATAGTGCCATCCCTCTCGATCTGCTGTCTAAGTATATGGGTAAACGGGACAGCATTATACGCCAGCCGATCGAACATCCAAAGACAAAATCAGTCGCGTTTCGTTCCACTCACAAATCGGTTGACGATTATCGGATTTCAACGTTGCCAAATGACCGCACACTTATATTAAATATGGTGTATTTACACCACTTTTCAAAAATCAGGCGATTTGCTCGATTCCAAAAAGTAATTCTTCTAAAGATTCTTAAAAATCATATAAATATATTTATAATCTGACAAATCAGGAGAGTTTGCAGCACTGTCAGAAGTATGGGAACGGTCTGGAAGGAATGGAATGCCCAGTTGACAGATTCATACTGTTGCCAGAACGAATTTACGTTTTCGGAAATTTCGCAAAGTGCATACCTAATCCATAAAGGGACGGTTTTGAACAAAATCGGACGAAATCTAAAAAATTAACAAGATCTAAATGAATACTACCTATGGGATTGGGTACAAGTTATTAATATTGGTTTATTCATCGATATATTCTTTATTTTTAATCTTTTTGAGCGTGCATAGCTTAAAATAAACTAGTCCTCCAATCATAATAAGCTCGACGAGTCTCCATTGCAAAAGTCTTTAAAGAAACGACGATTGTAAACGGGCGCTCAAGGTACGATTTGGAGTTTCAAAAAGCCGGGAAACTGACATTTTTTTATTGGTATGGCCACCCCGTCGTAGGCTGTGTGTGAGCGCAACAATGGGATACACATAAAACGCCATCTAGCGTTACCACTGCAAACAACTACGAATGCTTGGATGCTAAAACATAGCTAACACTTTCGTGTTCTCGGTTGATTATTTATAATTATTGTTTTCTTCGAAATAAGATGATAAATCATTTTATGTTTTAGGTTTTGTTTATAAAATATGCTATAGTTTATTTTAATCACGAAAATTCTGCTTAATTTGGCTGATTCATATTTTATTAATTTACAAATGTTAACGGTAGAGCCATCTATTGTTGACTCTCAGTACTAAAAGTAACTTCTTCGGCTTGGGAGGCCCTGCTTCCGAGATACTTCCTAGAGACAGACAGAACTTCACACGCAGAACGGAACGTTTCTGATAAAATCATAAAATTAAGTCAAATACCTTTTCTGCGAATTGTGACTAAAATATAATGTTTTTGGTGTAATTGTTTCTAGACTTGCTAAATTAAATTAAGTAAATGCAACAGAGCATTCGTCTGCATTAATGTTACGTGAACATTTGATCTGCAAGACATGAGTACTTCATCACCGGACGGTAAGTAAACAAACTGTTGGATTGGATGTTTATAAACATTGAAGCAGCAGAAAACTAAGTTCAGTTATATAGTACCTAAGGCTTTCAACTTACTAAATTGTACTTAATATACATAATAATTGGATATACTACCACCGCAGCGAATCCTTAACGAAATTATCCTCTTCGAGATAAATACAAAGTTTGGAAACTTTAGAATCATTATCTTGCTGGTGACTCAACCTAGTCTACTAACTACTTTGAAGCCAAGATGTTAAAACATTGTATAAGTACATACTTAAAAGAGAATATTAATAATATTCTATGTTATGTTATTCAAAATAATGTTTTTGTATACCTACATGACATGTCACATTTTATTTACACATACAAAGTAGCATGAACCATTAGGGGTATACTTATAGACATATTGAGTATCAACCAAGGGCCCAGTCCCAAGTCTGAAGTTTGTGTCAGAAAATAACAAATCCAAACTTAAACATTAACAAACTACAAACATTTGTTGTTTTTAATATTTTGTTACATTATTTAAATTGTATTTTTGGCAATCAGCAAATAATATTTAAGTACATATTGGTTGCCCAAGATGTGCCTGGTTTGGGAACACCTGATTAACGTATATCCCAGTTTTTTCAGCTATGTGCATACAATTACTTCTTGTTTGTTATCCATGTGAATGCAAATAAGTAATACTTATGTGTGCCAATAAAATAAAATAAAAATAAAATAATTAAATATATTGAGATTGAAAAATATTTTTGCTGTTTACTTTTACTTTAACTTTTTGAATGCCAAGTAGTGAAGCAATTCAAAGTGCCCCTGATGCCACAGCAAAAAATAAAGCAGTGCTGCAAAAATCAACCGGGATTGCAAAATACTTGCAGTCAATTTTCGCGTCAGGAGCCAATTTTACGATGGCGCAATTTTCCATTTTTGGCTCTCAAAAGGTTAAGGTTCAAGTATATAGAAAGCATTGGGAATGGTTCTACAGAGTACAGAGAACATGAGGTGGAGCACTTCACGCAGCGCTTCGCGTGGGACTGCGGGGTGTCATGCGTGACCATGCTGCTGGACCCGGAGCAGCGGCAGCACCTGCTGGACAACTTTGACGAGATCTGCAAAGAGCAGGGCTTCGGACAGATCACTTGGACTATTGATTTGTGCTATTTGTTAAAGAAGTATGTTCTAAAGTTGTTGGCAGTATTATTTACAGAAAACAAATTTTTTTGTAGTTAAAAACTTAAAAAAATTATGAGTCACATAAGTAATTTCATTTGAAAATAGATAAATTTTTATTTTTTACTAGTTATAGACTTGTTCAAACATTTAACTCCATTTATTTTCAACCGACTTCAAAAAAGTTAGGGGGTTCTCAATTCGGTTGTATTTTTTTTATTATTTTTAATGTTTGTTACCTCAGAACTCCTCATTTATGAGTCGATTTGGAAAATTCTTTTTAGCTTCATGAATAGACATCTCAAGGTTGGTCCCATAAAATTTTGGTGACGATCGGATGACGAGATCCACTAGAAGTCGGTGCCAAACCTCACGTAAACTATAATATAAATATAATGTATTCTGTACTTGAACTATTTTTGGCATTTTAGTTTGGTTCTTTTATTGTTAAATTTTTTTTAGTTGATGTATTGTAATGAAAGACTTTTTCCTTGTTTATTCATTCAATCTTATTTAATATTATCATTATTTATAATGTTTTAAAATGAACAAGTTACAAGAAAACTCATTCGCTTCTAGTCGTTCGCCTATAGCCATTATTTATAATATATGTATTCAAAATGTTTTTGTGCAATTTCCGTTTTAAAGAGATTTCCGAGAGAGTGCATTTAGATGTTGTAATTTTACTTCCAGATATGGCATCCTGCACTGCATGCACACCACCATGCTGGGTGTGAACGCGGCGCACAAGAAACACAGCTACTACCGCGACATCATCGACCAAGTACGCAACCTTTGAGTTACTGTGGCTAAATCTGCGTAAAACTGACACCTCAAATCCCAAGCAAAGAAACAAGTGCGTCTGCGGCACAAGCATTGACATGGTTTTCCTTTCATTGTTTAAAAATTGGTAAGCAATGAAATGAAAACGCAACATCAATAGGGTTATTGACAAAAATTGAAAACCGGTTTAAATGTATTAAGCTTATCGTAAATTTAAATATAAAACTAAGAAAAAATTTTTTACTGCGTTAGTTTTTGTACAATTTGTGTTTTTTCGTTACCACTCACATGTTTGCGCCAAAACGCGATATAATTTTAGTGTGACGTCACAATGCACAATGGCATAACAGACTAATGCGGATATTACACCTTCCTATATTAGCTAATGACTAAATTAGTCACTGACTAACTTAGGAAAGTGTATTAGCTGCAGAACAGAACCTTTTTTCTGAAGTGTAAAAAGGAAGGAGCAGAATCTTCATATATCCAAAATTGTCCGGCGAAAGGAAAGGTGTTAAATTGGTGGCGCTAGTATTGCAAGAGAGCTAGACTATTACCTGTTCCTAACAGATCATATCAGTTAGTTTTTGTTAAAATCAAAATGCTGGAATAGTTGGCACAATTTTCCCAATTAGCTAGCGCTACCGGAGCCTTTTGGGACTATTTATTTACCGCTGCCGCTGTACACTTTTTTTTTACATTCTTCCATGAAAGATGCAACTCCTTCCCTCTACACTCCATAGCCTCTTCCTCTTGTCTTGTCAGTCAGAATCATAGATAGCTAACTTTACGTGTTTTTCGGTCCAAAATATGAGTACTGCGATACTACGGTAAAAAGGTCGTATCTTTGTATGGATTACATAGTAAGATATGTTTTTTTCCGTAGCATTGCAGATTGTAGTCACTAAAGTAGCGGCTCCAGGGCGCTTTACGTCACGCTTCTTTATTAGTTACTACTCATAATCTCTCGAATTTGTTACAAAATAATCGGAAGTAAATTTTCCTTGTAAAATATTTAATTTTCTTTTCTAAACTACAATATGTTTTTTAATAGATTGAATAATAGAAACAAGGAAATGACTAAACTATTTTATTTTTAAGCATTTAATAATAATTGTACAACAAATAACTGGAGTAAAGATGTTACTAACATTCATTAGCGTTGAATCTAAAATAGACAACATATCGTGGGGTCAAAAATGTAAGCCCGATTTCAAAGGTCTTCATCTCGGCGGGAGACTGCGGCGGCGATAAACACGGAGCTCTTAATATTGTCATTGTTTGGCACACTTGTAAATATATGGGTGATACACTGCACTGCAATTCGTGGTCACAAAATTTTCCAGTAACATTCTGTTGAAATACAAGATGGCTCCACACAGTTAGAACTTTACTCTCCTTTTCATCAATAACCATAGTCACGGCATATGGTGGTTTTCTTATTTTGTGCTCCGAACACACTTTACACTTAACAGTGCACAAAACCGCCTCACGTCGAAGCTGAACATAACCTATGGCATCATCGCCATAAGATTCTCTTGAAGATCTATAACAAAGGATATTCTATGATACAGGGTGATAGTAAACAAATAACATATTATTCATACTTACTGTGCACTTTTTACATTCCTAAATTCAGCTGAACAAAAGTCGGGATTCGTACCAAAAAAGTGGGCTACCATGTAAGAATCCACTTTGGGTAAGTTAGCACTGTCTGCTTTGATATAATGTTCTTAAATTTTTGAAGATCTGGATTATTAATTATAAACCAAAAATGTATTAAATGTGTGAGAAGATGAATCCAATCGTAACAACATAAAGTGACCGACAGTTTTGTCAGTTTTAATTTTTGACAGCAGTTTGTTTGTGCCGGTGTGACGTCATTAGCAAGATGGCGTCATTTGACTCACAGATAGGTTTCCGGTTCGTGTCGTGTCTTAAGATGGCCGCATGCGTTCAAGTTTTGCTGTTCATTATTTATTCATTTTTGTTGTTCAATGTGTAGTATTGATAGCGTATTGTGCAGTGAACTAACGTATGAGTGAATGGTTAATGAAGAATTCAACTTGAAGCGTACATAGCCCTTCTTGGGTCAAGGCCCGGTAGACCGCGTGGTTTTTTGTAAATCGCTATCAATTTACAAAAAGCAAAACCTCACCGAACAACAGCATGCTCTACGAGCAAACTTGAAATTGGCGAAATCATCATTAACCTGATGGAAGCCATATTTTAAAATTAGAATTAGACTCACAGATAAAAAAACTTAAACTTTATTTAAATAATATTAATTAATTAAATCATTTTCATTGAAATGTAACTACTTATTTTGGTTCTAGGAATCATAAGCTACATGTAAAAATACGTTTTATAATTATTCATTACATGTGTCAAGTACCCTATTGACAGGATCGTCTCCGAGTGTCCCGGCGCTTCGACGGCGCCGCCGCCGCCGGGCTCGAGCTGGTGCAGGGGCTGCTGCCCATGGACGCCATCGTGCGGCACCTGCGGCACGGCCCCGCCCTGCTGCTGGTGGACGCGGGGCTGCTGGCCTGCGACCTGTGCAAGCACAACAAGCTGAAGGCCGACTTCAGGTCAGTCCGCAGTGTATATAGGACTGGAGATGCGAGCCCGTCAGGGCAACTATGCTTCGCGACTCGTAAATTTGTATTTTCGTGTCGTGCACGAGTCTGACTCGCACTTAACACGTTGAACGCCAGACTATCCACGTTTAGCCCAACGGGCCGCGGCGGACACCTTGTAACCTGAACATGTCGAGTCCATGGGGCCGCATCGGACACCGAGTGTCCGCGTGCTCGCGATCACATCAGAAGCCTATAGACGGCCGACAGACGGTATTTGAACTGTTTTTATTAAGGCGAGTGACCCGCGCCGCCCCACAGGACAACCCGGCCGCTTGGCACAAACAAAAAACAAAGTTCGCAGGATTTCTGGATCTAAAAATGTTGTAAGTAGGTAAAGAATGTAAGTATTTTATAACATCAAATGAAAAGCGATTATAGTTATTACATAGTTTTTTAGGTTTATAAGGCATTAAAATTTTGTTAGAGGTAAAATTGCTTTCAATGTAGGTAGCCTGTATCAAATGGGTAAGGCCGCGGAAAGTTACCAATTTGGAAATTTCAAATTTACCCAGCTGATTAAAAAAAATTGGTAACCCCTACTGTTTCAAAAATATTTTTATCATATGTAGATATAGGAATTCTCATGGTCGCAAGTAAGATAATTAATATAAACCCCTTTATAAAAATACTAAAAATATATTTCCGTCCAAAACGTAACGAAAGTAAAATTTTTCGACCACGAGTACTAAAAGCTCTGCTATTTTTATGATATTTCAACTTTCATGGGCATACTTTTGTTTTAAACTAAAATGTATGATACAAGGATAGTTCTACTGATTACGGAATAATGATAATACATATAATCATTTTAATTTTTTATCTTACATTATTTTAATGGATCAGCATTCCACACTTATGTTACAATACTTTCGTGACGCTTTATGTAGCTTGTTTTTAAATATTTTTTGGCGAAAATACGTTTTCGTGCACTGGCAACTCATATTCTAGTAGGGCAACACCGATGAGCAAGTCCAAATCCATCAGTTTGTCAGCAAACGCAATTCAAAGTAGACACAGTCATAGTTTCGTGAAAGTACCCCAAAGTGTCGTGTGTGATTTTAAAGGTAAGGAGTGATTGTTTTTAATCAGTTTCTTTTTATACAACAGCGTAACGGTTTTCAAGCAGTTGACTTGACACGTATTATTGTATTAAAAATGTCTTTATTTCACCATGAAAATCCACTTTTTTTCAAAAATACGTTACACTTTCGTTACGAATATGTTACATTTTTGCAAAATGTTACGTATTTTCTACGTAACATAACGAATAAATGTTGTAAAGGGAAGTGCACACAGAATATACTAACGTAAATGAGTTTTTTTACATTTTTCATGACACGAAGATATTCAACGTCGAATAAAACTCCTGTACAATAATAAAATAGGTAAATAAAAACAACATCTTAATAAAAAAACTGTTTTAAGAAGAAAATAATTTATTTTCGACCTCAAGTCACAGTAGAATCATTGATTCTAAAGCTGTTTTATTGTTATACGGTCGTCTTGTAACTAGTATTGGGTACCTGCAGTGAACAAATAGTAATTACTGCCACCTGGTACAAAATGAGAGGCTTTAAAACACTAGAGCGGTTTGAGTTTCATTAGTTCCATCACACGCGTGTTTGATTATATTGATTTTAATGTGCCATAAAAAAATTGTTTACCTACAGGCAATATAAAGCTAATAATTTTATAACTTGATTTTTTTTCTTAGCTACGTTAATTAATAGGAATATTTTCCAGTATGATCTAAGCTTTATAACGACTTATGTTACGTTTTATGATAACATAACGTAAATCTTTTTATGTTACCTCTATGTCACATTGGTAAATTCCCGCGGCCTTACCCAAATGAGGAACGGGTTCAGTACCTATTTGATACTTTACGTAAGAAGTTACCTTTTCTGAATAAAATTTTAGGCTTGCTTAATATGTTGATGTCATATAAAGCAGCGTGAACTGCGTGGCGCCTACGGAAGGAAATACGGTTGGACGTTTACGCAGGCCACTGGTGTCTGCCATTTTAAGTTTTCAAAAAATAATGAATATATCGCTGTTTCTGTAAGTCGCCCATTATTTTTGAGTTGTTTCTTGGCAATAATTGCAAAAAAACACACCAACGATTTTGGAACGATTCTCGATTTATGGTCCGGCCCCTGGGGAAAGTATACTGTCGGACACATGGTATCCGACATGGCGTTCAACGTGTTAACCGGTCTTTCGAAACCTGAAGACTCATTGTGATGTAAATATTGCGCAGGCGCGTGTTCGGCGGCTCGTTCTCCGGCCACTTCATCCTGCTGGTGGGCGCGCGGGCGGGGCGGGTGCTGTACCGCGACCCCGCCCTGCGCGCGCGCCTGTGCGCCGCCTCGCCCGCGCGGCTGCAGCGCGCGCGCGCCCGCCCCACCGACGCCGACGTCATACTCGTGTACAGGGACTACCGCCGGTGACGGACACATCACACGCGCCTGTGCGCCGCCTCGCCCGCGCGGCTGCAGCGCGCGCGCGCCCGCCCCACCGACGCCGACGTCATACTCGTGTACAGGGACTACCGCCGGTGACGGACACATCACACGCGCCTGTGCGCCGCCTCGCCCGCGCGGCTGCAGCGCGCGCGCGCCCGCCCCACCGACGCCGACGTCATACTCGTGTACAGGGACTACCGCCGGTGACGGACACATCACACGCGCCTGTGCGCCGCCTCGCCCGCGCGGCTGCAGCGCGCGCGCGCCCGCCCCACCGACGCCGACGTCATACTCGTGTACAGGGACTACCGCCGGTGACGGACACATCACACGCGCCTGTGCGCCGCCTCGCCCGCGCGGCTGCAGCGCGCGCGCGCCCGCCCCACCGACGCCGACGTCATACTCGTGTACAGGGACTACCGCCGGTGACGGACACATCACACGCGCCTGTGCGCCGCCTCGCCCGCGCGGCTGCAGCGCGCGCGCGCCCGCCCCACCGACGCCGACGTCATACTCGTGTACAGGGACTACCGCCGGTGACGGACACATCACACGCGCCTGTGCGCCGCCTCGCCCGCGCGGCTGCAGCGCGCGCGCGCCCGCCCCACCGACGCCGACGTCATACTCGTGTACAGGGACTACCGCCGGTGACGGACACATCACACGCGCCTGTGCGCCGCCTCGCCCGCGCGGCTGCAGCGCGCGCGCGCCCGCCCCACCGACGCCGACGTCATACTCGTGTACAGGGACTACCGCCGGTGACGGACACATCACACGCGCCTGTGCGCCGCCTCGCCCGCGCGGCTGCAGCGCGCGCGCGCGCCCGCCCCACCGACGCCGACGTCATACTCGTGTACAGGGACTACCGCCGGTGACGGACACATCACACGCGCCTGTGCGCCGCCTCGCCCGCGCGGCTGCAGCGCGCGCGCGCCCGCCCCACCGACGCCGACGTCATACTCGTGTACAGGGACTACCGCCGGTGACGGACACATCACACGCGCCTGTGCGCCGCCTCGCCCGCGCGGCTGCAGCGCGCGCGCGCCCGCCCCACCGACGCCGACGTCATACTCGTGTACAGGGACTACCGCCGGTGACGGACACATCACACGCGCCTGTGCGCCGCCTCGCCCGCGCGGCTGCAGCGCGCGCGCGCCCGCCCCACCGACGCCGACGTCATACTCGTGTACAGGGACTACCGCCGGTGACGGACACATCACACGCGCCTGTGCGCCGCCTCGCCCGCGCGGCTGCAGCGCGCGCGCGCCCGCCCCACCGACGCCGACGTCATACTCGTGTACAGGGACTACCGCCGGTGACGGACACATCACACGCGCCTGTGCGCCGCCTCGCCCGCGCGGCTGCAGCGCGCGCGCGCCCGCCCCACCGACGCCGACGTCATACTCGTGTACAGGGACTACCGCCGGTGACGGACACATCACACGCGCCTGTGCGCCGCCTCGCCCGCGCGGCTGCAGCGCGCGCGCGCCCGCCCCACCGACGCCGACGTCATACTCGTGTACAGGGACTACCGCCGGTGACGGACACATCACACGGCCACAGGAGTATAGCGCGCACACGTCACGTGACAGACACGGGTTGCACAGTGCACGAACATGACTACAACGACTACAGGTGATGATCGCATGATAATTTGATACTATTTCTTGAACATCGATTCTGACCTACCGACAAGTTATACTCTACACCAGAGACGTGGCGTCAAACTAAAACTCAGGACAAGCCAGCAGATACAGAATTGTGCTCAATCGTCCTGAAGAGGACGAGCCAGTTCGGCCAACTTCGATCAACTTCGCGAGTAGTGTAAGTCGGACTATTACTAAAGCGGATTTAGTATGATAATTATATCACTGTTCTTTTGTGTGTTGTGACTGTCAAATTTTCCACTAAGTGACATCGTGTAGTGGGTCGATTCTAAGGAGACGCTGAATTCGGATTTTTTGTTGTTTTTTTCTTCCTGTTCTCTGAGCTAGAATCAATTCCGCTGAGGAAAATGTTAACACTTAAATGCATGAAGTATCCCGAATTCCATAACTGCAATATGACATAAATTGAAGTCATCTTAACATTATTATCAGCTTATCAAACTTTGTCAAAGTGTGAGTTGTTATGGATTTGATTTTTAATTAAGTCATTTCAGAAATAAAATACAGTATTGTTTTGGATACCTTATGCATCTTAAATAAAACTTAACATATTCGTAGTATAAATGTCACTATATTTTTTCTAAATTAAATAAGTACATGTAGCCAGCGTATCAGGGGTCCAGGGCAGAAAATCTAAAGCAATTTTCAAGAGCACTAAAAGTGTGTATGGCGGCAATCATAGATTCATTTTATAATTTAATTTTGTATGTTAAAATTAAGTAGGTACCTAATCTAATGCATGTATGTACAGGTATGAATATTTTAGAATGATTTTTCATTGACATCTATAGGTAAGTAGGTATGTACCTACAATTTATACTTTTTTGTTATTTTTGTTGTGTTGACATTGACAACTATAAATAAAATTGTAGACTGAAATCACCACCATGACCTCTAAACTTGTATTATACTACTGAAAGTTGTTTAAAAACGTACAGGAAATAAATTACTATTTATATTTTTTAAACTACCTACTTTTATTTTCATTATCCGAATTCTAGCTAGAACATCAAATCGGTGCAATGTAGGCATAAGTCTAGTATGTATAACATGTTTTAGTTGTCAGATTCTGTGGATTTTTTCTGAAACATACACATAACAATAATTCGTGTGGAAAATGTTATCAACTCACAGCTGCCACATGCACTTTTTGTTTGCAATTCTGATCATTGTAGGTTTGCTTCACTTTGCAAACTAGCTCCACTGCTAGACTGTCTCTCTGAAAATCACTGCTGAAGCCCCCAATCTCATGTGGATATCTTGATACTGTCCAATGGGCCCCCAAAATTATAAAGTGCCAAGGGCCCCGGCGCTGTGCACTCCCTCTGATGCCAAATATATACTGCTTCTTCTTTTTCTTCTCAGCATATATGCATCCACGCTGGACATACGCCTCTTGCATGGATTTCCAAACTATTCTTGATGCGGCGATCCTACTCCAGGTTGGCCCTGCCGTCTTTTTAATGTCGTCCGACCATCTGGCTTGCGGTTTTCCAATGCTTCTGCCACCCGTTCGAGGTCTTCAGTGTAGCGCTCGCTGACTCCATCTGTCATCGTCTCTGCGACGCTGCTTTACCTTGCAAATATCATCATAATTCGAAGCATCAGAGCCAAGGTGGCGGGCTCTGATGGTAAATGAGAGCGTTCGGTCGAGTGCTCCCGATGCCAGACGTGGCCTGTATTGCATCACCACACTCGCTGCAAGTCAGGACCTCGTCGTCATCTCCTGGTGGTCAGATACCTAGCCTCCTCGCGCTTCACGGCGAGATGACCTTTTTTCTTCGAAGTCTTGCACATTTATTTACCACTTCACCCGATCTTATGTTGAGCTATATCCCGGTGCGATGGGATCACCGGATCATCATCACACAGCTGCTTCAACTAGCATGAAGCTTTCGTGTTCGTTTCAAACACTTCTAATGGTTGCAGTTTTGATACAGTTCGATGATATTACATACCTAGTAGTAATAAATTAAGATTTTTATTTTTGAAATCTTATTACAATCGTAAGTGATGTTACTTTACTTTGTATAGTCAACCAAAAATGTGGTCTACCACTTTTCGACTCTATTTTACATGTAATAGAGTCCAAAAGTGGTAGACCACTTTCTTTGCTGACTGTACCTTTACGTAAAAGCAAAGTAAAGTAGGTTAGGTACTTGTGTGTTTGACACATGAATTGACATTTTTGACATATTCAAAGTTAAAAGTACAATAATTATTAAAGAACACAAAATTATTTTTCAGCGCATAAAATTTAGTTTTAATAAAACACACTGATACTTCTTGTCTGATTTCTGATATTTCTAATATCTGCTGTAAGATACGTGTCAATCAATATTGACATACATTAATATTTTGTTATTCTTAAAATGATTGAAAAAACGCTTTCTCTGGTCTAGCTTTGTCTATGCTCGGGGATTCCCCGCCGTGGCGCGCTGACATCGAACTGGTCTTTAGCGCTTGGTGACTGGGAGCATTTTCCGATGACACTACTTCGTCGTTATGTGGATTTATTGCATTTTACGTCACCCTTGACCGTAAGTGCGGCTTTCTGCCCGCTGCGCGGGGACAAAATCTCGCTTCCTGTCCAAGGCAAGGCGTAAAATATGTACGACATATACAGGGGCATTTCACTCAGTACTTTACAGATTTCATACATTAAAACTTGCGTGCGTTTTATACGAGACTCGCTCGATAGATGGAGCAAAATTCAATATTTGAATTAGTGTTATTAAAATTAAATCTGTTTTTATGTTAATATTTTATCCATAAATAAACATATAATAAAAACATAATTATAAGTTATTGTGAAAGATTATGAAGCATTATTTTAATTTATCATTACAGGCAACATTACGGCTTAAGATTAGATCCCCGTTCCATTCCACTCATTTATTTTTTAGATTTCACCTATTATATTTTAAGCAGTTATATGATGATTGTCACAAAAATTTAATATCCACAAAAAAATGGAAAATGATAAATGCGTATTTTTTAAATGTAAAAAAACAATAGAAGAAAGAAAACTAAAAGACTACTTAGTTAATACAATTCGGTGTAGAGGAACGCGTAGCGTAGTGCTGTTTGACAGTTTACTTTATATGGATTATGGACAAGTTTGTTTTCTGGTGGATATTCAAACGGGTATAAGAAATTTACTTCGGCTGTGCTTTACGGATATTAGCGAATCTGCTCTACGTTGTTGACCTTTACGCTAACTTGGATTCCGACGACAGAAGTTCCAGGAAGGATTTCGATCCCGGCTTTGTGTAATGGATCACGATTGCCTCGTTTTAAACTATTTTAAAGTCAAGGTTGCAGTAAAAAATGTTGTGTGTGTCTACCTGTGGTAAGCGTTTGTTCTAATTATGTGTCCCAAAATTAATGTAATAAAAATAATTAATTATTAATGTGTCTTTTTTATACCTTCCTACAAGCATAACTAGTTTTAAAGCCCACTTATTATGTTAAGTGTGAAATGAATCATATAATATGTATTGAAAGTACCTACAGTACAGTGCATAGCGATTGCTATATATACATATGTACATGATTCAGATAACTCGAGACTCGCTCAATAGATGGCGCTAGTACACAAAGGAAGCTGACGACTCTATCTCAGTATGTATAATTTACTCTATGGACATAATATGTACGAGCCACCGATCAAACCGTTAATAGTACCTATAGTAACTACATTACATACCAAGGGCGTGTCGGGATCGCTCTTTACGAATTATCGTCCATGGTTTGTCCAAAGTTTTACGCCTTGCCTTGAACAGGAAGCGAGATTTTGTCCCCGCGCAGCGGGCAGAAAGCCGCACTTACGGTCAAGTATAAGGTATTTACATCTAGGTACATCGACACAAAATAAATGTAATATAGGTCCGGAGCCCGTAGACGCATAGCTATAAAATTAAAAAATACCAAATAAGAGACAGTCTTACACAAATCGACCTAGTCCCAAACTAAGCGAAGCTGGTAGGTACTATGGTTCTCGTCGATCTAGTAGGTATCATAAAACGTTGGTAGGAAGCTTAAGTACAAATTAGAGCAAATCTAAAGTGAAAGAGGTACATACTCCCTAAAGGGTCTCCCACCAATAAAAAATATTACTTACCTACTTAATATATCAAGTAACTCGTTACGTGCTCATTTTTATTGTGCTTTAGAAATAGAGTAAGCCATTAAGAAGTAGGTCATGTATTTCATGTTTTGTGCCTAACTTATAAATGCGACAAATTTCATTATTCAGTAAAATAGATAGCAGATCTCTCTCTCTCTCTCATAATAATAACAGTTTTAATTGGAATCGTCATTCCCTTGCCGTTATCCTATTTATTTGGGGTTGGCGCAGCATAAACATACTTTTATTCTAAGTTAAATACGAGTTTTCCGACAATGGGTAATGATTTATGGGTTATAAAGATCCCATCAAAAACATAAATGTTAAATTAGAGCCAAGTTCTCGCATGCAACGTTGTCGACTTCGCCGACAAAAGAATTGAGATCTATATGGGCGCCAAGTTCTTTGCCCTAAAATTTTTAGATACAAGGACATGCGACATACTCAATGCATTTATTTTACATGGGGAGTAATTCAATATTAAGACTGGACTTGGCTAGTTTTACACATCATAATAATTTCTGTACAAAAAGTAATGATATCCCATCAAAAACATAAATGTTAAATTATACGAGCTATTTACTAGAAAAAAATCTGCACAAGCTATTTAGGTACAGTCGTCAGATATATCATAGCATGTAACGCGTTCATAAATATCTGAACACGACTCTTATTGACTGGGCGTTGCCTATAGTACATGTTCAGATATTTATGAAAGCCTTATATGTCTGAAGACGAAAGTTTTCAACCAGTGCGTCCTACCCGTAATGACATACGGTGCCGAGACGTGGACACTCACGGTTGGGCTGGTCCACAAATTTAAAGTCGCTCAGAGAGCTATGGAAAGGGCAATGCTCGGAGTTTCTTTGAAGGATCGAATTCGGAACGAAGTAATCCGTCAGAGAACCAAAGTTACCGACATAGCTCACCGTATTAGCAATTTGAAGTGGCAGTGGGCTGGCCATATTAGCCGAAGAACCGATAACCGGTGGGGTAAACGTGTTCTTGAGTGGAGACCGCGGATCGGCAAGCGTAGTGTGGGACGCCCTCAGACTAGATGGAGCGATGATCTGTGCAGGGTGGCTGGCAAAAGCTGGATGAGAGTAGCCGAGGATCGCGTACAATGGCGTGCAGTTGGAGAGGCCTATGTCCAGCAGTGGACAAGAATAGGCTGATGATGATGATGATGATGATGATGATATCTGATGGCGACTGTACTAGAAACACACCGAAATGCTTTATGGTCGAAGACTAAGATATGGCCGTATCATGGTTTTTGGCCGAAAACTCCGAATCGGTCCTGTCATCTTCGAGTAATCTGGGAACATAACCTACACGAATAAAAACATCCCGACGAACTGAATCTCGTCGGTTAAAAATGAAAAGTGGCAATACTATTGCTATCAGCTTATAAGGTTCTAAGATACTCCAGTTGAGATACTAGGTATATACTTCAGCTAATATATAAATAAGCCCATGTGCCGTGATTCGGCATGTATTCACCATTTGTCAATCTGTGAGCACGCTCCGCTTAGGTCAAGTACAGAGTGATTAGAAGTAGTGATGTCGAAACTATTTTTATTTTTTGTCAGTTGTGTTGTACCATCGGTGTTTGGAGCAGTAAGTACCTAATTATATTTATGTTGTGATGTAATCTCGTGTTACCGTGTTTAAAGTCATCATTTATTGATCGGCACGGCCCTAAAGTAAAATACAAGCGTGATTGTAATAAATATAAATATTTAATATAATTATATTACACTCAATAGAACATATTTTTTCAATTAAGATCCCGGGACCCGCAGTGTTGTACGCGCCGTACCGATCACTTGTCATCATAAATAATAAAATTATCATTCGAAATAGACACGTCCACTGCTGGACAATCCTTACACGTACACTTCTTTTACCTACCCATAAACTGACCAGCGATTGACCTGGTAACCCCTGATGGCAAGTGAACTACATATACCGGGCCGAACATATATCTAGGTCGCTGGTTCAGCATGTTTACCCTAAATGTCCGATCAAGTCCTATGGTGACACGGGGATGGCGGAATAAAATCGTGCAATTCCTGCGCACACTCGGTAGAAGACTGACAAGCTGACGACTTTGCGGCGATGCTCGTCCATCCCACGTTTCCCACAATCCAGTTCAGACTTGATAACTATGTTGCATGCTTTTCTACTGCCATCTCGTCGGTAACCGCTCATGAACCTTACTGTCTCAACGGCCTTCGTTAACGATCAATGCCACTTAAGTAAAGAGTCTCAGCGACATCGTCAGATCAAGCTGTTCAATTCAAGAAGACCGAATTAACTGATCGTGCCTTCCCTCGTGGCGAAGCAGCTGCATCCCGTCACGTTTGAATTTGTGGTTATTTCAATTATGTGGATGCCAGGCTGTTGAAGGACATTACGTTCCTTTTTAAAAAGGCTGTCCGTAGAACAGACTAATTAAGAGGTATCCAATACAGTAGAGCTGCGTTATAAAGCAGTGTTACCTGTACGTACTCGTATTTCAGAATGTGTTATGTGTGTAACTGTAATAGGATTGCTCGTATATCGCTGTTGAGTGCTGATGTCGCGGAATTGAATACGTCACCGGCTGCAGACGAGATGTCGCGCCCCACGTCCGCCGCTCGCCTGTGTTCACGTCATATCACGTGTAAGCACTTCCACCCCTCAACGTACTTAACTCTGGGATCGCCGCAAAATGTCTCACTGTTTCAAGATCCAAGCACCAGTCATCGAGAGAGGTGTTACAATCAATCTGAACCCGTTCATAAAGGAGTCAAGGACCTGCCGAAAACGATTGCATGGGTGTCCATTAACGGAAAAGAGGAAAATGTCATTACATATATAGCAGCATGCATACGCTATAAAATGTAACCCAGACGCAGTTGAGTAAAAAACTTCCACAAGCTGAAAGATGCGGTACAGTCGCCATCAGGTATATCGCAGCATACAAGGCGTTCATAAATATCGGAGCATGTACTGTAATGCGCAGTCAATAACAGTCGTGTTCAGATATTTATGAACGCCTTATATATACAATTCTTAATACTTTTATAGGTAAGAATAGGTTCTTAGACATAGGTTACATGCTCATTTTAGCGTGAGTTAAATTCAGTCCATCATTCTGGACTAATCAGTTTACTGTCATTCATTCATCAAGAGATGGGTAATATTTTCTCGTGTGGGAAAAAGTCTCGTGTCACAGTTGTGCTAGAGGTGCACTAGTCGTGTCTGGTCCCGGTCACAGGACAGGATATGGTCGCGGTCGCGCGTCATAATCACTGACGAATGCGAACTATACCCTACATCCACACTACTCGCAAACCTGGCCGAGGTTGAGGGAATATGATAGTGTGGAAACTCGTACTTCGATCAACTTCGCCTCGCCTAGCCTCGCCCAACTTCGCGTGTAGTGTGGCGGTAGGGACAGACTTGCGCCAATGTTATGTGACCACATATGCCATAAAATGGGAAGCCCCTGTCCATCCGCTGCCCAACGTATGTTCATAACTATAAACCTGGTTTTTACGTCTCGTTATATGATAACCTTTCGTCTGACGACATGAAAGCTGTTGTGTTTGGTTATCGAAAGGTCTCCACTACATTTTAGTAGGTCAATCTACATTTTAGTAGGTTCAGATGAACGTTGAGAACATTTTGAGAACGAGAGCCATCATTAATACAGGGTGGAACGGGATGACGGTCTTTCCGGTTACTTTACGTGTTACTCACTAATACGATCTGGTATGAGAATTAACAAATGGCTTAATGTAATCATGCAAAAGTAGTTCCGTTGAAGAAGTTAATTTATTATAAGTTATAAATGATGGTCATATACAATTTTTTTTTCGTAATTTTGTGTACCTACTCGGAAAGTAACAGAAAAGACCCTCATCCCGGCCCACCCTGTATATCAGCTATAGTTGTTTTGTTTGACGTCATATTTTATTATATGAGATTTAGATTTTTCTCTTCAACACAGCCTGATGGTGACAGACGGACAGCGGAGTCTTAGTAATAGGGACACCTGTTTTTTTACCTTTTGGGTACCTACGTAACCCTAAAAACGAAACAAAGCAAATTTGGGTTCTTGCAGATAGAATTCCTCCCGCGGATGATTTTAAGGGTTCCATAGTCAACTAGGAACCCTTATTTTTAAACGAATTACAAATAAATTAACTCACGAATTGTCTTAGTCATAAGTCATAATTAACTTTATTCATAATAAAAATATATTAAATACATATATGCTCATATTCAACTCACGAGACGAGAAAGCAAATTTGGAATATCCTAGGTACAATTTAAAAATTCGCTAATAGTCTAAATGTGTGAGTATCGTAGCAACAAAATCGTTAATTTTTGAAAGAAAACACATTTATTGCAGCGAAGAAGACGCATCATCATTACAAAGAACTTAAAAAACTAAATGTATAACTTAAGAATAACATACATTATCATACATTTAAATTAAAAAGAAAATTATATAAATATAAGTAGAGGGTATATGATGGTGCTGCCATGTCCACCGCAAAACTTTGAGTATTTATTTAGACAGGAGATGCCATGCATGGGCGACCCCCTCCGGCAAAATAATTGGTCAAATGGTCAAGCACGTTATATAAAACTACTTAAAGTCACTTCACTGTCATTTTGCATCATTCCGTGTCGCGTGACTTTTCTCTTCAAAAATGGTGAATTGTGCAGTATTTTCGTGTAAAAGACGATCCAACACCTCAAATTCGCCACAAGATCGCGTTTCCTATCACAGGTAAGTGTTTTTATTAACTATTAAATGTGTATTGAAGTAAAATCTCCATTGAAAGAAAAAACCGTTGCGATACGTAAACGACAGAAAAATGTGTACGTCAAAACAGTGGTACGGGGGCGAGGGATGTGGCAAAATGAAAATAGCGACTCAACATTTGAATGAATCATTCATTCATTCGATCACTGCAGTTCGTTTAATAGTTAGTGTTTTATTATATACTTGCGGCCCTCCCGGCTTGGGTGCAAAGCTAATATATAATGCATGTATTATACATATTACAAACCTTCCACTTGAAACAACTCTATCTATAAAAAAAAACTGCATCAAAATCCGTTGCGTAGTTCTAAAGATCTAAGCATACATAGGGACAGACAGACAAACAGGCAGACAGCAAGAAGCGACTTTGTCCTATACTATGTAGTGATTGAATTTAATAATAGGTATAGATGTATGTTATTTTTAAATCTTGTAAGATGAATTAGAAATATTACCTTTCTCTAGACATACGATGTTGAAATTTAATATGAAAATGAAAATAATTGTTGGCTAAAAGTATATCTAGGTAAAAGGAACATTTAGTGCTGGGCTATGAGTATATGCGTTATACATATACTATTATTTATATACTTTATTTCATATTCTTTCCATCTTCACTGCTTCCTCCTTATTTCCTTATTCTTCTTTTCTTTTATAGAATGAGAAATGAGGATATGCCGCAGAAGAACCAACCGGCATAGCTCACAGGACTGCACGATTGAAGTGGCTATGAGCAAGCCATGTAGCCCGGAGAATCGATGGCCGTTAGGTCAGCAAAGTGCTAGAGTGGCGACCACGTATAAGAAAGCGCAGCGTAGCGAGCGTTGTGACGATTCTTGGGGAGGCCTATGTTCAGCAGTTGACGTCTGTGGCTGATAGATAGATGAATATATTTACTTAATTATATCTTTTTTATTTTATTTTTATATGTGGTAATTCTAATTAATTAGTAACAATTTGTTTTATTGTTTTCTCTTTACTCATTATTTACTCGTATCTTTAAATCACTTTATATGTGGTTTCATATAATCACCTTTATAAAATAAATTAGTTAAAAAAAACAAAGTCCGATAAAATCAAATAAAGCATAAGAAATTATTTAAGCAACTGCAAGAAGAGTTACTAGTAAGTTGCTGGGTTTTAGATGGGCGTACGTTCTTTTCTTGAAGGTTATATTCACTGACATCTAAACTACAAGCACGTTGGACTAAATATTCCATAGGGAATGACAGTTGTTTTCAGTGCCCATTCAAAGCACCCTGCGTGAACGTCTACTAAAATTGCCAATTCATGCAAACGGTTCTTTGATCTGTGACGATCTGTGAATCTCTAATATTAGATCCATGGACGCTCACACAACTTGCACATAGCTATCAGCGCCAAAATGGCGAAAATGAAGTGGTTTCATTTTAGCAACGACAATATGAAGTCGAGTGTACTTCTTTTAGAAGTCAGTGATTGTTTAAGCCCGAAACAACCGCGGGCGACAGTTTTATTTCACAGTTTAGTTATGCGAGAGTGACACACACAGAGAGGGACACAATAAATATAGACAGATATACATAGAAACAAATATATTTATTGGATAACATCTTCAATATACTTACACAATTTACACATTTCAAATTTCATAATAAATAGTACCTATAAGACAAATCAGTTCATTCATTCAAATGATTTGACTCATTCTTCATATGTGTCCCATCACTATGTTGTTCGTATGTATGCTGCACAGTTACGTGAAAACTGTATTTGTGTGCATGTCATTTTTGATGTGTTGAATTCTGCTGTAGTTTGCGTTTATCGCAACAGCAAAATTTGTGTCTGTTGAGTTATTCGTCTTTTGGTGGTGTGCTGTACGTGTTTGCCTCGCCCCCCGCTAAAATTGGCGAAAAAATTTGTTCGGAGAGTTTACGTTATGACACCTCCATTGTCTATAAATACTCAAAGCCGCAAAAGGACACCACTCAGCATAATGCTGCTACATTAGGGAAATGTCGCAGCGCTGGTAATTAAATGGTAACACTGGCGCAGCGTTGGACAGTGGATAAAAACGCCTTTTCCGGTTATTCCCCCGCGTCAACCATAGACAATTTGACAATTGCCAAAAATATCTTATAAAAGCTCGGCGTTAAAATTCGAATTTTATTCTTACGCATCTATTAGAGGTAAGTGTGTGTTTTTTAATACATTTCAGAAATAAACAATGAAAAAAATAAATAATAAGGCGTCTTCAAGTTGAAGATATGTATGTGGTGGTCAGTCAAATCAAACTATAGGTATTCATTGTTTAGAATCTAAATTTAACATCTTTCTATGTTTTGATTGTCTATATTTCGTTTGTCACAGTCGTTTGTCGTTTTCTATTTGTCTTAAGATAAGTTTGCGTAATGTTACTCAGTGTTGTGAACTTCAAGACAATAGGTTAAGTCTTTGTTACATTGCAAATCGCTCGTATACTCAACACTCGTGTTGATTTTCTTAATAGTCTTCATAGTAATAAATACATTTATGTCCTACAACCCTGCACAAATCGACCTAGTACAAATGAAGGTCTAAGTTGCAGGTTGAGAAATACATAGGTATAGTTAAATACATAGAATTCACCCATGATCCAGTGATAACATATGCACCACTTGCAGCTGTTCAGTAGCGCGGCAGCTTTTGCGCAGTTCAGCCGGCCTGTGCTTGCGTCACGATGGACACATGTGTTTGTAAATTGTGTTTATGCCAGAGCCTTTTAAAGTTAGTACTAAAATGTATTACGTATTTGTAGTGTTCTTGAGTGATATATAGACGATTGTCAATATTTATGTAACAGTTTTATTATTGTAGTCGTAGGGGCACATTCGGTCACATTAAACTGATGCGTTGATGGTAATACTTTGGACCGGAGATCGCAGTCCTGAGTTCTAACCCTAAAATTTATAGGTATGCAGTCTGCCAGAGAGAAAAGGTACGGAAAACCCGCTACTGAAATATAAAAATACTGGAAAGATACTCAACCGCTTTCAAGTTAGTGCCGAGGCTGTTGAGGCCAAAGAGATTTGGTGCCGATACGAATAAAATTGTTTAGACAGTAAATTTTTATAATTATAACAAAACTACGAGATGATATGCATATTTGCTGAATTTAATGTACAGACAGAGCCTTGAATTGTGTTAATTAGTGTGTATGCGAATTAATTATCACATGCACAGGTCTGTAGTCAAGAGAATAAGGCTTCAGGACACAGGTCGCGGTGACCATTTTTTATTCGCGTATGTAGCTCTTTCGCTGCTGTAACTACGTAATATGTTTCCATTGTTTACTTCTAAATTATTCTAAATCGAGATAGAGGTAGGTACAGAAGCTAACATAACGTCTGCGCCTGTTTGCAGTGTCACAGCAATAAGACAAATGCTTTTTTTATAAACGTGAGTCATCGCCTCGAGACGAGAAACTTGTGAGTACAAGTCTCCTGAATAATATCTGATGGGACCAGGGCTGCCAGATCGTATAATTGGATACAAAAACTGTATAATTGGACCGCTGATTGTATCCTCTTTGTATCCTGGACCGTCTTGTATAATTGGATACATCAATTATTTCAAGCTAAAAGGACCGTCTTGTATACTTGGATACATCAATTATTTCAAGCTAGAAAACTCTTAGCCGTCTACACACTTTTTGTATCCTGGCAATCATTTTTGTATAATTTCAGACTTGTGGCTGAATAATGGAAAATACTCTACTGGCAGCCCTGGATGGGACATGCCGAAAATGTGTTTATTAAAACTGAGTGGTGATTGACCCCAGAGTCAACAGATGTTGATGACGACGGGTCGAAGATGAAGCTGGCTGGTTCAGGCATAGCCTATTCGCTCCTGCCGTAATGATCACGAGTTAGTTTTTCTTGAGCCCCTTGTTCTATAGGTACTAGTATACGACAATCGAATGTGGACGATCATTTACTAAAATATTTTAAGGGTCAAAATGCGTAGGCATCTTCTGGGTGCACTCGCTTCAACGTAGGCTTCGCCAGTTCCGTTGTGTACGATTGTAGTCAAACACATATCGATTTAATATTCTGTTGTATGGATAAGTCTGCATATTAATGCATTTATATTCTCAATGGTTCTGCCGAGTTTCTATATTCACAGGCTAGAATGAGGTAATCGTATTTCTTGAGTATAAATCGTAATATTCGTTATCGTTAATTATATAATCATGCAGGACCTCATTATAGGGTGGTAGTTTATACGTAATTTGTGATCAAAACGAATCCTGGAAATAGGACACACAGCTACATTCTTGATATCTATATATACGGTGTACTACGACCAGTCAGAGTAGGTAGGTACTATCAGCTGATAATGATAACAGTTGTTTATCAATCGTGCAGCGGTAGAGTCGACAGCACACCTCTGCTGAGCGGTAGTTTCTGTGCAGCTAGTGTTGTGTGCATCCGCGATTGAGCTGAGAACTTTGAAGGTTAGTTTATGTGAAGTTTTTTATGTATTTTCAAGATAGGAGCCCAGAGTTGTCCCAGTTATGAAAGCGCGTAGTACCTAATATAGTGTCTCCTAAACGTAGAATTATGAAATTAATATCAATGGACAAATAACGCCGGGTATAACTAACAGTGATTAAACACTGGTACCTATACAAAGAGAAGCCCTGGTTCACTAACCCAATCATCTTAAAGCAATTATTTTAAATATTCAGTTGGTAAAATAGGGAAGAATTAGAGAATTCGCAAGGAAGCGAAATTAGGGATAAGAGGTGAGGTGGCAGAATTAATCTTAAAGCAGATTAAAGTATTCGCAATAGTCTTTCAAAGAGAAAGAAACATCGATCTAGTATAAACTATGTAAGTAGGTACCTACCCTACCCGGAATTGATAGAATCAATGGGCTTCTTTAAAAAAATTGTCCGCACGCCTATTAGGGTCTCGTATGATTTCCCGGAACAGTTCTAATCAAAAGTCACCACGCTGGACCCAGATTTAGGAAAGCATCCAGTATCCATTTGGGTTCTAGGAAGGCTCATTGTAGATTATCACAAAGTACCTAAGTTCCAACCACCATCACTCGGCCGTTTTCAGTGATGATATCTAGAAAAGAGATAACTATCATGTTTCAGTCTGAGCAATAAAACAGTGTTCTTATAATGTTAGGACTTTGAAATGCCAAGTTCACACAGCTTGACCTTGCCTTGCAGTATAATTTCTGTGTTGCAAGTAAAGCCACCATTGTTGTCATGTTCTGTAATGAAATTAACGACCGATAAGAAACAAACAAGCATATAATTCACCTGCTTTATCAGCACCGAGTTGCGCTATCAGCGGCAAATCTCGGCAGCAGCGCGTAAATAATAATATTTTTATTACGACACGGGTGACGCCCTGTTCAGTTACACAACACGAATTATGAAGAAAAATAGATGATTGTACGACAAGGGTCTAAAACAAGCCATTACGGCCTTAGCCTCGTGCTTAGGTTCGGAGAGCTCTCCTAGTCTCCTCACTATGTCAATCATGGGGCCCTCACTTATTTTTTTAAATCTGTTTTTAGTTCGTTGTTACTGCGGCAACAAAAATACATCATCTGTGAAAATTTCAAATTCAAATTCAAATTTCTTTCAAATTTTATTTATTTAATAGGGTCCTAATGTTTTTACCCTTTGGGTACGGAACCCTAAAAATCAGGAATTTCTTCAAATGAGTATATACCTTTACCTACTCAGTTTACCCAGGACGCTTATTTTATGCAGATCTTCCCTAAAATGCCCTAAGAAAGAAGTTATTTATTTCCAGGCCAACATGACGAAGCGCACGGTGCTGAACGAGGTGTACAAGGGGCTGGTGGAGTCACTGGCGATCCCGGCCGAGCTGCACGAGCGAGACGGCCGCAAGTTCGCCAGCTTCGGCTCCGTCTTGCCCATACACTGCGCCACTGAAGACCAGGTATCTGATGCAATGTAGTGACCAACCAGCCACCAGTATTCACGGACCCAATCGAGCTAAGCTGCTGCTACTGCGCTAAGATAGAACACCTCTAAGCACGCGCTTAAAAGTCCGGCTTTCACTTGTTTTCAAAGTTCAAATGTTTATTATATGTATACTTCTTCTTGTGTCGTATTCCTCATTGCTGAGGGTCGTGACCTCTATTTGTCACTCTTCGGACGATCGCTCTCCTCTTATTTCGATCTACACGCATACGATCTACAGCAGACCGCAGGGCGTCGGGAAATTTAGTGACCGTTATTGTGCCTCGAACCTGATCGATCCAGCGCATGAGACTCCTTATTCCTCTTAGTCTTCTTCCATGAATCTTTCCTGTCATTATATAAATAGACAATATACTTAGAATAAATTCTGCAAGCAGACCCCAAGGCGCCCCACGCGTCTGAATCTCTCAGCGTTTTTAATAAGACACTTGAACAGAAAACGCTCCAAGAAGTTGACCGGTTTATCTTTTTATCTGAAGCACGGGTAAGCAGTCCAGTCCAGCTGGTTTTACTGACCTTATGTTTGTTGCAGGTGATAGAGCGAGCGAGGACGACGCACCACTACTGCGACGTGTTCACGGACGACTTGCTGGCACCGCTGGGCGAGCTGGCGTACGTGCGTCTAGACGAGAACACCGCCGAGAAGGTCAGTCATTTCCTGTCGCACGGCTACCCTAAGGGTCGTCGCAGACGTTCGGAATTTTCTTTCGGTTTCTGTACGGAATAACGCGTGACGTCAGAAAGTGTCGCTGTCCCTGTCTGTCATATGGCGATGTCTCATCAGTTGCTGACGTCATTCCGTTCGGAAACTACTCACGGACCGTATGTTTGTTCCGGGTGGTCGACGCGCTACGTTTGATTTTTGACCAAAGTTAACGTTTCATATAATGGCATGTTTATTTCCTTTCTAATCAACGTCTTTGTAACTTGTTAGCCGAGTTAGGGTAGATTACAATGAGTTAGGTAATTTAAAGAAAACGTGTTATATCAAACGATACATTAATGTCAACATTAAGATGAAAAATAAACATTCCGGGTCAATTTTTTTCTACATTTCGGCAATGGTTACGAACGCCTGATGTATCAGCGAAATGCTACTGGTGTCAGTAAAGTTTTGACATGACTATTTTATTTTTCCTAAAACTTGATTGGTCGTCTGGTGTCCAGGTGTTCATCAACCGCAGTAAGCGCATCCTGCTGATCTCGAGCGACGGGCAGCTGGCGCAGTGGCGCTGCGCGCCGAGCTTCGAGTCCGCCAACCAGTACGTCGCCGGCGCGCCCATCGTCAACCAGGACGGGGCCCTGGTCTCGGTGGTCACTGCGAAGAGGGGGAACCACTACGCTGTGTCTTCCTTCGAAGTGAGTTTCCTATTGATGTGTCTTAGAGCGTCCGCTGCCAAGATGTTTCCAACTTTAATTAACACAAATTTATAACGGGTCTATCGCGATATTCCTTATTTTATTTAGCTTCATAATCTAAAGTTTCGGCGGGGTTGCACAACGCCGTGGTCTCAGATGTATCTACTGGTGACTTAGCGAGTTGTTACTGGAGCTGTCGGCCAAATGTAGCACAACCCGATGAAAATGTCTAATAAAATGGATGGGTAGGGAGATAAATGTTCGACTATCACCCATTTGTTTACTAATTATTGTCGACGCTCCGACAAACAACACTCACAACATCAGCGCACAGATTCGAAGATATATTAAACTTTTGAATCACTGGTGGGGACCAGTGATTCAATTGTGCGATAAATTAAAACCATCTTCCCGGTTGAAATCGGTGATAGATTCGTTATAATTTGTGTTAATTATGTGTACAAATAGCGAGAGTATAAAGTGTCATAATCATAATATTTCCATCTTTGTCTGTAAACTTGCTACAGAATGAGTCACGTTGCGCGCAGCTTGAACCATCGTCAATCGAGGGGGTCGTGTCTATAGGGATGGCTAAGCGCGGCAACCACTACGCCATCTTTGTTTGATTATTGCTGCCATCGCGTCGGTGTATCTAGTGGTGGGTCTAGGGGGGATCGATCGGGGCGGCCGCCCGGGGCTCCTAAAGGGCCTTTCTTTAACCAGGATCAGGGCGCCTAAGATGGCATATCCCCAAATAATGAATAACTCGCCCGTGGCGCTGCTTTGGCTAAGGCCGGTCCCGGGTGTATCGAATTTCGACTGAGATCTTTAATAAAGAAGGCACTAATTTAAACGTTCAATATCAGTTTGATTAGCTATGTAATGGTAATGTCCCTTAGGGCGAAGGCGGCTACTTCGACACGTCGCTGTCGTGGAAGACGCTGCAGTCGGCGGGCATCATCTACGGCGCGGAGACGTTCGGGACGCGCGCGGCGCTGCGCGCGCACGTGGCGCTGCTGCCGCCGGCGCACGCGCTGCCGCCCGCGCCGCCCGCGCCCGTGCTGCACGCGCCGGCGCACGCGCTGCCGCCCGCGCCGCCCGCGCCCGTGCTGCACGCGCCGGCGCACGCGCTGCCGCCCGCGCCGCCCGCGCCCGTGCTGCACGCGCCGGCGCACGCGCTGCCGCCCGCGCCGCCCGCGCCCGTGCTGCACGCGCCGGCGCACGCGCTGCCGCCCGCGCCGCCCGCGCCCGTGCTGCACGCGCCGGCGCACGCGCTGCCGCCCGCGCCGCCCGCGCCCGTGCTGCACGCGCCGGCGCACGCGCTGCCGCCCGCGCCGCCCGCGCCCGTGCTGCACGCGCCGGCGCACGCGCTGCCGCCCGCGCCGCCCGCGCCCGTGCTGCACGCGCCGGCGCACGCGCTGCCGCCCGCGCCGCCCGCGCCCGTGCTGCACGCGCCGGCGCACGCGCTGCCGCCCGCGCCGCCCGCGCCCGTGCTGCACGCGCCGGCGCACGCGCTGCCGCCCGCGCCGCCCGCGCCCGTGCTGCACGCGCCGGCGCACGCGCTGCCGCCCGCGCCGCCCGCGCCCGTGCTGCACGCGCCGGCGCACGCGCTGCCGCCCGCGCCGCCCGCGCCCGTGCTGCACGCGCCGGCGCACGCGCACGCGCCGCGCCTCGCGCTCGTGGCGGGGAACGGCCGCCAGCTCGCGCACATCTACCTGCAGGGCGTGCACGCCGACGGAGTCGAATACTTGTAGATATTCATCATCTGAGGCGTTACATTGCAGCCCCCACCCGCGCCTTAGCCTGGTTTTTTTTTTATGTCATAGGGGGCAAACGAGCAAACGTGTCGCCTGATGGAAAGCGATGACCGTCGCCCATAAACACCTGCAACACCAGAGGAGTCACAAGTGTTTGCCTACCCGGAGGACGAAGATAGAATGCCTCTATGCTAGTAATTTCACCGGCTATCTTACCCCCACACCGGAACACAACAATGCCAACATTGCTGTTTGGCGATGGGTTAGCAGGCAAGACGGTAGTAACAATCCGGACGGACCCTGCACGAGGCCCTACTACTCTAAACTGGTCTAAACTCTACTGGTCTAGCAAATCTCTCCCAGTCAGATCTATTCATGAATTTCCTTCTCCAACTTATCATTCCTAAGATCTCGCTATCCTGTTCGACGCCGTCCGACCACCTGAGCTCGGGTCCGCCTCTACCTGCGACCCTCCGGTCGGCCTTCTAGAAGGCGTTTGGGTACTGAGCCTCGTCCATTCGCAACACGTGCCCCGCCCATCGCAGGCGTCCGATCTTTATGGTCTTAATAACGTTTGGCTCATCGTACATTTGGTAAAGCTCGTGATTATAACGCGTTCGCCATCCTTCATCATCCATGTAGATATTGTCAGAGTATTATGGTAATAGAGAGATATTCACTATGATAGGTAGGTCAATGGGAAAAGTCGTATCGTTCGGCCGCTGCCCATATCCCAGACCGCAGGCGTTTGTGGCCCGAATCTAAGGTGAGGGCCATAAACATGCGATCTGGGACTTTAGGAATTACCGCCCGTGGTCTGTCTATTGTTTTACGTCTTGCCTGCGGCAGGATGTAAGGTTTTCTTCCGTAGAGGGCAGAAAATCCCACTTACGGACAAGGATGTAAACATGTTTACTGATACTTTTCCCAAAGCCACGTATCTTTTATATACGATATCACTCTATTAACAACACATTTTTTGTTGTTGGTATATTATTTCGTACTTCATACGCGTATTTTGTACGCTCTTTACTTACACCTATATCAACTGTAAATAATGGATATCCTAAACTTAAACCCAATATTTTCACAGCCTATAATATTTTTAATAACAAACAGAACAGTTACGTGATGCATACCACTGGCCACATACAACCCAAACGCTATTCTAAGACCTCACAGACTGTCCATAGGTACTTTAAGTTACGTGATGCATACCACTGGCCACATACAACCCAAACGCTATTCTAAGACCTCACAGACTGTCCATAGGTACTTTAAGTTACGTGATGCATACCACTGGCCACATACAACCCAAACGCTATTCTAAGACCTCACAGACTGTCCATAGGTACTTTAAGGTTGTGTGGCCATTTTGATATTATTTGGACGAGCGAACGAAGCGAGCGAGAATAGAAATTATTACATATATGGTTTCCATTTAAACCTTATTAGGGGCTATAATGCGAAGTGATTGTATGTATGTATGTATGTAAACGCTTTATTGTACACAACAACTGGTTATAAATGTGATTGTTTTTTATGTAACTACTTTAGACTCGTACTTTGACTAGTTGATTAATAATTACAGCTGTGACGTAAGTCGATTATTTTTCTTTTTATCTATAACTTTGTAAATTAATTTATCAGTGACGAGTAAAGATAATAAGTAACTATCTATTGGGAAAAATAGAAGATTATATAATAATGGTTATCGACGTAACAAGTCTACTTAAGTCAATAATTTATATTTTCCAATTTATCTTAATCGTATTTTTATTACTACACGCTCATATTACAAAGAAGCGATAAATAAAACATAAAAATAGGTGTGTTCTCCTAATGATACCTATAAGTACGTAGATATTATTAACATAAGAACTGTGCCCAATATAAATGTACCAATTTCTTTTTGAAGGTGTATAATGATTGTTGTTTAATTTGTTAATAAAAACAATATAAATCAATTTAACATTTTATTTATAAAAATACCTTTATCTCCAATAAGTTAATTCCTTATACTACCTACACCTCATCTACCTTTGGGTCCACAGCGTCCACTGTAACAAACCGTTCACTGTGTCAGATCATCCACTGTGTCAGAACGTCCACTGTGTTAGAGCGTCCACTGTATGAGAACTTCCACTGTATCAGAACGTCCACTGTGTCAAAATGTCCACAATCTCAGAATGTCCTCTGTGTCAAAATGTCCACTATATCAAATGTCTCACTTAATCTTAATACCCACTCTATTTAGAAATTATTTTAAGGTTCCGAAATAAAAAAAAAATACCATCAAAGTTTGCTACCGCGCTGCAATATATGACATTATGAATAGAGTAATATAAATTTCCGACAAAGTTACAGAAATAAAACGTAGGTATCTGTAGGTTAGACTATTTGGTAGATACTCGTAATATGGTGAACCTTTTGGCAAAGTGTACCTTTTTATAGAGATGACCTATCGATACAGTCGACAATTCGATAGAGTGGACAATTTGGTAGAGTGGACATTTTAAATTGGACGTTCTGATACAGTGGACGGTCCTGACATAGTGTACGTTCTGACACAGTGGACGTTTTGACATAGTGTACGTTCTGATACAGGGGACGTTCTGATACAGTGGACGTTCTGACACAGTGGATGTTTCGACACATTGGTCATTTTGACAAAGTGGACGTTTTGACACAGTGGACGTTCTGATACAGTGGACGTTTTGATGCGGTGGACGTTTTGATACAGTGGACGTTTTGATACAGTGGACACTATGGACCCAAAGGCTCATCTATACATGAAGTTTGTACTAAAGTACTTACACGTACTTACAATCAGTCTTTATCTACATAAACAACATCCAACGAATTTAAATATTTACATTAAATAAAATTTGTGGACTTAAAATTACTTACCTTTGCTTTAATTATTATAAAATTAACGTATTTCTGGGACCGTCGTCACTTGGCAAATGAAGGAAGTAAGTTACTTTCTGAACAAACTATAAAAAAAATACTCCGGACCGATTCGTTTTGGTTTATTTATATTTGCTATATCTTCGCTACTATTTAATATTTGTGCGAAATATGTCCCCAAAAATATGTCAAATATTCTCATAATTACATGCGATTAATATAAAATTGAAATTATGTCGCTTCATAATGAGCAACTGAATAAAAAATTGCAAAACGTTACAAATTCAGTCATTTGCTTTGCCACTAATATAACTGGCACCAACTAAATCAAGACGATGGCAGAAATAGGCGCGACGTACACGTGCACTAAGATCGCGTCAGGCGACGTACACGCGCACTAGGTCCGCGTCAGTCGACGTACACGCGCACTAGGTCCGCGTCAGTCGACGTACACGCGCACTAGGTCCGCGTCAGTCGACGTACACGCGCACTAGGTCCGCGTCAGTCGACGTACACGCGCACTAGGTCCGCGTCAGTCGACGTACACGCGCACTAGGTCCGCGTCAGTCGACGTACACGCGCACGAGGTCTTGCTCTTGCGCCGGCAGGCTGGTGGCGGGGCAGGCGCCGTGCGCGCGCACGTGCCGGGAGATGCAGCCGTAGCAGAATATCAACCTGAAACGTACAGAAAGGCTACTACGATGTTCCAAATTGGATTATCGTATAGTGCCGTTCCGCTCACCCAAACGTACTTTGACGGGAAATCGAGAGACGGTATTATACGACGGTCGAATTTCGGGCATTGGAGTAAAGTTGGCAAACACAATAAACTAGCGACCCGTACCGGCGCCGCCAGCTTATTCGCGCGTATTTTTTAATTTATGATAATTCCTAAGATATTCGTCGCGCCAAGGGGCATGAACTAATGTACACAGTTGTCTCACCCCGACACGGGCAGGGCTGTGGGCGTCTTCCACCGCTGCAGGCAGATGGCGCACTTGTTCATGCAGCGCGCACTCGCCGCGTCGCGCTGAGGGACATTAAATAATACATTATACAAATACATTTACATTTATTGATAAAACATAATGTACAGAGAGGTAACGGTTAAATTCTATACTTAAAAAACAAATAAGTTCACAATTTGCATAACCTGAACTAGGGTGTTAAGTACACAAGGACTCTGCATTGTCATTTTGGTAAAGTATCAACTCTAAGGCCTTTGACAAGAGTTGAAATTGCTTTAATAGCAATGACGTTTATCTCAAGCAGATGGAGTCCTTGTCCACGCTTCTTTTTTATGCGTTTATGACGGATGACAATGAGGTACAAAACCACAGAATAGTATTGTTTTCGTTGAGTGGATGGTACACAACGCCAACTCCCGGCCTATACCTGCGGCTGTGGCGGACAGACGGCCGCCACGTCACACTGCGGCGCGCGGCTCTCCCACCAGCGCAGGAACTGCACGGCGAAGGCGCCGTACTCCACGCAGCGCGCCCAGCACCGGGACCGTCACCAGTATACCTGCGGCTGTGGCGGACAGACGGCCGCCACGTCACACTGCGGCGCGCGGCTCTCCCACCAGCGCAGGAACTGCACGGCGAAGGCGCCGTACTCCACGCAGCGCGCCCAGCACCGGGACCGTCACCAGTATACCTGCGGCTGTGGCGGACAGACGGCCGCCACGTCACACTGCGGCGCGCGGCTCTCCCACCAGCGCAGGAACTGCACGGCGAAGGCGCCGTACTCCACGCAGCGCAGCGCCAGCGCACCCAGCATCGGGAATGTCACCAGCGCGCTTCTGTGATACAAAACAATAATTGTATGACTGCCGTGAACTTAAAAGAACTTTTTCACACTTAAAATGGCAAATTACTTATTATTACCGTACAAATATTGTTACCATAACATATAATAACGTCACGATTGGTGGCGACGACTAAAAGCGGGAAAGCGAGGAAGAGGAAGGCCAAGACGAGCTTTGAGCAAATAAAAGAAAAGGTTAAAGTCATGTCTTACCAAGAAGTGACGCAGAAAGCCCAAGGAAGAAAGAGCTGGTAATTGCTAACACCGCTCTTAAATTGAAGAAGAATACAAAAGTAGTTCGACTGACCCGAGTTGCCCCGCCAGTATGCTCCTCAGCAGGTCTCCCCACGTGTCCTCGTGCTGGCGGGGCGGCGCCGCGCGCAGCGTGAGCCCGAGCGCCGCCAGCGCGGGCGAGGGGCTGCGCGCGCCGCGCAGGTAGCGCGCGAGCTGCAGCAGGCACAAGTAGTTCCACTGACCCGAGTTGTCCCGCCAGTATGCTCCTCAGCAGGTCTCCCCACGTGTCCTCGTGCTGGCGGGGCGGCGCCGCGCGCAGCGTGAGCCCGAGCGCCGCCAGCGCGGGCGAGGGGCTGCGCGCGCCGCGCAGGTAGCGCGCGAGCTGCAGCAGGCACAAGTAGTTCCACTGACCCGAGTTGTCCCGCCAGTATGCTCCTCAGCAGGTCTCCCCACGTGTCCTCGTGCTGGCGGGGCGGCGCCGCGCGCAGCGTGAGCCCGAGCGCCGCCAGCGCGGGCGAGGGGCTGCGCGCGCCGCGCAGGTAGCGCGCGAGCTGCAGCAGGCACAAGTAGTTCCACTGACCCGAGTTGTCCCGCCAGTATGCTCCTCAGCAGGTCTCCCCACGTGTCCTCGTGCTGGTGGGGCGGCGCCGCGCGCAGCGTGAGCCCGAGCGCCGCCAGCGCGGGCGAGGGGCTGCGCGCGCCGCGCAGGTAGCGCGCGAGCTGCAGCAGGCACAAGTAGTTCCACTGACCCGAGTTGTCCCGCCAGTATGCTCCTCAGCAGGTCTCCCCACGTGTCCTCGTGCTGGCGGGGCGGCGCCGCGCGCAGCGTGAGCCCGAGCGCCGCCAGCGCGGGCGAGGGGCTGCGCGCGCCGCGCAGGTAGCGCGCGAGCTGCAGCAGGCACAAGTAGTTCCACTGACCCGAGTTGTCCCGCCAGTATGCTCCTCAGCAGGTCTCCCCACGTGTCCTCGTGCTGGCGGGGCGGCGCCGCGCGCAGCGTGAGCCCGAGCGCCGCCAGCGCGGGCGAGGGGCTGCGCGCGCCGCGCAGGTAGCGCGCGAGCTGCAGCAGGCACAAGTAGTTCCACTGACCCGAGTTGTCCCGCCAGTATGCTCCTCAGCAGGTCTCCCCACGTGTCCTCGTGCTGGTGGGGCGGCGCCGCGCGCAGCGTGAGCCCGAGCGCCGCCAGCGCGGGCGAGGGGCTGCGCGCGCCGCGCAGGTAGCGCGCGAGCTGCAGCAGGCACAAGTAGTTCCACTGACCCGAGTTGTCCCGCCAGTATGCTCCTCAGCAGGTCTCCCCACGTGTCCTCGTGCTGGCGGGGCGGCGCCGCGCGCAGCGTGAGCCCGAGCGCCGCCAGCGCGGGCGAGGGGCTGCGCGCGCCGCGCAGGTAGCGCGCGAGCTGCAGCAGGCACAAGTAGTTCCACTGACCCGAGTTGTCCCGCCAGTATGCTCCTCAGCAGGTCTCCCCACGTGTCCTCGTGCTGGCGGGGCGGCGCCGCGCGCAGCGTGAGCCCGAGCGCCGCCAGCGCGGGCGAGGGGCTGCGCGCGCCGCGCAGGTAGCGCGCGAGCTGCAGCAGGCACAAGTAGTTCCACTGACCCGAGTTGTCCCGCCAGTATGCTCCTCAGCAGGTCTCCCCACGTGTCCTCGTGCTGGCGGGGCGGCGCCGCGCGCAGCGTGAGCCCGAGCGCCGCCAGCGCGGGCGAGGGGCTGCGCGCGCCGCGCAGGTAGCGCGCGAGCTGCAGCAAGCCGGCTGCCGAGCTGACGAGGTGCAAAGTCGAGTATATGTGGATCGCGGCAAGGCGAGCGCGACCCGAACGATCCTGAACAACAAAACCATAGGTTTTTGCAAGTGGAGATCGAACCTACGACCTCTACTTATCCGGAGTAGTGCTCCGACACCGCGACGTTACGCACATCTGTACCACTTTTTGGTTTTAAATGCTGAGCGCATTTACCATGCTTCTAGAACATGCGTTTATCCCTCGCCCTATTGCTTATGTCCAGCACGTATTGGGACGGCGAGAGAGATGGCGCTATTGTCATACTCTGTTCACGACGACTTAAATACCATAACCACACTTGACAATACTATTCCTCTTCTCTGCCGCCTTGTCAAATGACGCGAGGTACCGAAAAGATCCTGCAAGCGGGACATACATACATTCTGTCAGAGGTGTCATCTAGTTAATGCCGTGCCGTTGCAATTAAAGATATTTTTTCTACTCCAGTACTTTTTTCTGTCATTTATATAGTTACTAACTCTAATATAAAGACATAAATTATGAAAGTCTGTAAAAGTCTATACTCTACTGCCCAAAAAAACACTGCTAAACGGTGTTATAATGTCGCCAAAAAAGCATCACTTAGTACCACGGATTACAAGATAAACAGTTGCATTCACACAATTTGCAATTTAAAAAAAACTTATTGTACTAAGGCATTACTGCCAACTTAAAAAAAAAGTTTTATCTTCAGTGCATGGATGTTTAGTATAGTGAACGTATACCTTTATGTATAAGTTCATATTTTTTGACAGATGTTTAGTATAGTGAACGTATACCTTTATGTATATGTACATATTTTTTTGACAGATGGACGGCAATAAAAAAAAAGTTTATCAGAGACAATTTTTTATTTTTTATTTTGGTGATTCCGAGCGGGAACATGTAATTATTTTCTTTGTTGTTTATTTGTATTTTATTTATGAAATGTTGAGTCGTAGAAAAAGTATTGTATGCAACGTTGTATAAGTAGGTCAAAAAACGCTCGTGGCATCTTTCTTACGATGTTCGCTACGCTCACATCGTAACCCATGCCACTCGCGTTTTTTGCCCCCTCTTATACAACGGTTGCATAAAATACTATCATGATGTCAAATAAGAACAAACTCCCTGTTCCATTCCATGTAAATGAGACGAAAGGATTTGATGAAAGATGTGAGACAATATATGGCGCAGTGGCAGAGCAGTTACCTATTGTGCCGACGGTCCTGGGTTCAAAATCCGGCAACGGGTAATAATTGCGTGATGAACTCGAATATTTGTTCCTGTTTTGGGCTATGGATCTCTTAAACCTTCTCCACCAACCTACACCTACCTTGCCCAGTTTCCCATCGTCACGGTCCTCCCTCCAGCGCTGCACCAGGGCCCGCAGCCGGCCGCGGCAGTAGGGCAGCAGCACGAGCAGCGCCAGCGAGCCCCGCTCGGCGGCGCGCGGCAGCCGCGGGCCCGAGTGGAACTCCCCGAGAGGGGACACCGGCGCCCGCACCAGCCCGTAGAAACTCTCCGAGAACGATGCGGCTGCGTTCATGTTATAAAATAACTGAGTTAATGTTATCCGTTGCGCTGCCCTAAGGTTGTCTGGAAGAGATCGCTCTTTAGCGATAAAACCGGCTGTTGTCTACCTCTATAGTAATCTTAAGTTTTTTCTGTGTTTGAAAGAAAGAAAGTTTTTTGCACAAAACATAGGTATGGTATGGTACATAAAATGTAACATATATCTATTTTCACCCATGATATGTCCGGCCGTTAGGCATGTGAACATTTTAGTCAGCAAGCCAAAGCAAGGTAGTTTGTATTTCTTTCGTGTTAGGATGTCATAAAGAGTATTATCTCAATTATTAATATAAATTAAATTACTTGTAACACTTGACTTGTTGGTACTCGACATATATGTATACCAAATGTAAAATAAGAATACTGAATTTAATTTATTCTATATGTAATAATAATAATGGCTATGATTGTGTAATAGCTTAGATTAATTGACAATGTATGATTATTACAAATAAAAATCTATCTATCTATCTATCTATTCTATCTATCTATTATTGTTTATTTTAAAGGTAGGAGAAGATAAAGTGAGATGAAGGGACCTGTTGTTATAACATCGATGTATTACTAATACTACTGCATGTTACCATAGTAAACACGTGCGCCACCGCTCACTTCCGCTCGACGCGAGGCCTCCGTGAGTCCTTGAGTTGTTCACACAGCAAAGCAAGGCTTCTGCTAGCTACCCGATGAGTTCTCTGTAGATCGGCTCGTTGACGATGGTCCCAGCCAAGTACTTGGCGATATGTGACCACCGAATGCCCTAACCGAACATACAAAGTGGAGGCGGCTTCTTTCCTCTTCCGGCGACTAAAGCCTTCCTGTTGCTCAAGTTGAGGCAACACCTACGGGGTGGCCGCTCAGGCAGGTCGCCAAACGAGCACTTTAACAGCTGCTTGTTCGGTGTTTAAAGGCGCCGCGAAGACCTTGTGGTCCGCGTCCAGGCGAGTGATGTCGTCGTCGGTGCGGCGGGAGTCGCCACTGAACTGAGAGCAACTATTGGTGACGTGTTTTCAGTTCAGTGACTACCCCTGCTACCCGACGCTAACAGGAGTCGCAGCGTGGTCCTTTAGCTCCTCCTTTACTCTCCACAAGTGCGTTCGAAGCGTATCTGGTCCTCTGCCTCTAGCCGTGTAACTCTTGCCTGTATCTGGGCAGGTAGACTTTTGTATCGTGGCTGTGATGGTGGTGGTGGTGCGCCGTGGAGGCTGGCATGGTCTGCGATTTTCTCCTCCATTGCCGCCGGGAAAGTCTCCCAGCAATGCCTTCTTGGCTACGGCATCGATAAGGGCGACGTCCCTAATGGTCAACAGAACGGGGCGACGGTTGGCAGAAAAAAATCTAAAGTTTAACCGCCGAAAAAACATTACCACGCCGGCGGCGCCTCGCCGCGGCAACCTCAAATGCCGTGCACGTGTCTACACCATTATAGTATTATATAATCTGTGACCATAGTAAAATATTTTTTCTACTCCAGTAGTTTTTTCTGTCATTTATATAGTTACTAACTCTAATGTAAGGACATAAATTATGAAAGTCTGTAAAAGTCTATACTCTATTGCTCAAAAAAACACTGTTAAACGATGTTATAATGTCGCCAAAAAAGCATCACTTAGTTTAGTACCACAGTTTACAAGATAAACAGCTGCGATCACACAATTTGCAATTAAAAAAAAAGCTTATTGTACTCAGGCATTGCTGCCAACTTAAAAAAAAGTTTTATCTTCAGTGCATGCATGTTTAGTATAGTGAACGTATACCTTTATGTATAAGTTCATATTTTTTGGACAGATGCTTTGTATAGTGAACGTATACCTTTATGTATAAGCTCATATTTTTTGACAGATGAACGTCAAAAAAAAAGTTTATCAGACTATTTTTTTTTTTTAATTTTGTTGACTCCGAGCTGCGACATGTAATTATTTTCTTTGTTGTTTATTTGCATTTTATTTATGAAATTCCGAGTCGTAGAAAAAGTATTGTATGCAACGTTGTATAAGTAGGTCAAAAACCGCTCGTGGCATCTTTCTTACGATGTTCGCTACGCTCACATCGTAACCCATGCCACTCGCGTTTTTTGCCCCCTCTTATACAACGGTTGCATAAAATACTATAATAGTTGACTAAAATTAAATATTATCCACAAGAACTTGAGTTAAAAAGATTGATTGTTGAAGATGGTGAGTATATTTCACAGGCCCCACATTAGTCCAATAGTGAGTAAAACTAAAAACACATAAATTAACAGTAATTTAAGCTTGTGAAGGGATTTAGCACTCACCATAGTGTTTTAGATAATGGTACTGCAGGAAGCTGTCAACCAGCAGGAAGAGCTCGTCGTACCAGTGCGGGCACCAGCCCAGCTTGTTGGGGTACACCGCTGCTAGATACTGGAATAAAAATCAGTAGGTACAGAGTGCCATGGCCATGGGCGATTTTAAAATGAAACTTATGTTTAGTGTCAGTCAGTCAAGTAATGTCAGTCAGGTTACAGACATTATTTAAATTATAAGTAGAAGAATACTTTCACTGTCGTTTTTTATTTGCAACTGGACTTGACTGCACAAGAGCCATGGTAGTGTGGTCTGCTAGCTTCATAAGCAAGCTGGCGGGGCAGGCCTGGGTTCAAATTGCAGCAAGGACAAATACTATATTGGATCCTGGTAGTTTTCTATTTTTTTTTTTATGAATAATGTTGTCTTGCGCCTATAGTATAGTCAACAGCTGTTATGCACGCTAACTGTTCAAAATTATAAGTATACACACAGACTCTATTAGGTTGAAAATAATAATATAAATGAGGGTCTAGAACTATTTAACTATTGACTGTTTCTAAGTCATGAAATATTATACTTACCATGATTTTCACAATTTTTAATCACTATTTATTGTATATTACAAATATAGACCTAGAAACAGTGTATATATTTTTTTGGCATGGCATCAGTTCCAATCTGGTCAGGGACCAATATGTTTCTACAGGATTTATCTTATTATTTGTAACTATTTAACTACTTCATTTCGGCGCATCGTAATGATCCATATGCGCATAAATCTTACGCCTACCGGGTGCACCATATTTTCAAATGACTCAACCAACCTCTACTAGTTTCCCTAGAGCAGGTTTGACGGTGGCCCCGAGCGCGTCCTGCGCCACCACCTGGAACACGGAGGGCGCGCCCTGCAGCGTGCGCGTCAGGTGCGCCGCGTACACCGCCATGGCCGCTCACGACTATCTGGCTATAGCCAACAGCAGTCAACTCCAATCTTGTAACTAAACTAAGCAGAATTATGAAAATTCTATTAACAATAGGAAGTTCGTGTGTAAGGGATTTGGAGAAAAACTTACCTGAAACAAACTATTCAAACGAATGTGATAAAGATATTGGTAAAAATCAATATCTACGTTTTTTTTTGCAGAATTCCTGAACTACTTTTAACCATAGAATTGAGAAAGTAAGAAGTAACTTCAGCTTTGGTCACTAATAATTGAATCACATGAATAATCACAAATCTTTTCATAAATAAGTAATTTTTAAACTTACTTACTTTACGTTCCAGGTTATGTTTTATCATGATAATGATTTTTATCGAAGACCGAAGACGAAACGAAATGTCAAAATATTTCCAATAATCTGTCATGAATCTGTCATTGTCAATATCTGCGTTTTGTTTCGCCATAATTTGACGATGGTCATTTTCATCTCATGTTTTTATTTTTGATAAGTTGTATTTAACGCGAAAGTCGCGCATTGAATTGGTTATAAACCAAAAATAACCATTACTGGGACAAGTTGCGAGCCACCATAAACGAATGAAAAATATTATCATTTGACGACATTTCTTGCCCTAGTTCTACTTATTGCGCTCCACACTACTCGCGAAGTTAACCGATGTATGGGTTTCCTTTCCGCAGCGAAGTGCCTGTCCATGGCCTCACACACAATCATATTCGCCCAACTTCGCGAGTAGTGTAAGATAGTGTGGGGAGAGGTATTTCGCTGCAGGAATTCATACTTACTTCGGCCAACTTCGCGATGGTGTGCCGAGGTCTATGGTGATTCCCACTACTGCGCATACCTAGGTCTTTGCTTTGCTTCCTGATGTAAGTGATGTAGTAGAGCACACAGGTCTGTTGTAATCTGTATAGGCAGAACACAACAATAAAATACATTTATATTTAAAATAGTTTATTGATATTTGTTTCTTACACAAAGGCAATGAAGAGCACCAGAGCAATAAGCTGAATGCTATGGGCTTCACAAGTGCGTGGCCCATTTATTAATGAATTCATTCATAAGCGGGCCGTGCACTTCTGCAGCTCATTATACACTTGTACAGGGAGGCGAAGCGGAGATGATCGTCCCCTGACGTGACCGAACCTTATTTATTTATTGTTTTAACCTTTAAGATGATAAAATAAAATAATTGCAATCACTAAACAATACGATTCACCTTCGCAACTTTCGACGTTCAGTACGGCATGACGTAATAAAATAAAAATTAAAAAGTGGCAATACTGTAGTGTCGTCGCTTTCTAATCAATCTAGGAAAGCGGAACGAGACTTCAGTATTGCCACTTTTTAATTTGTACACTTTCTCGTCGGATTGTACGTACTTCACATAGTGCAAATTCAAATCGAGTTTTGAACTTTTATCGAATTAAAAAAGGTTCAAAATATAAAAATGCTAAAATCGGTCTAGGGTCATTTTCTTCATTTTCGGGTTGATTTGGCAATAAATTTAGAAAAAAATATTTCGCAAACAGACAAATTCTCCGGACAACCAAGTCACTGGTCAGGGTAATAATATTATCGTAATATTTGGTCCAATATCATAACAACCCCTACAAACTATTCACAAACGAACTAACATTTTCCTTAAATTATAAACGATTATATACGAGTGTTATGTTTAAAACTTTGACAATTGCTATACAAATTAGTTAAATGACTCACAGCAATATGGCTCGCATATTAGGAACGATCATTTAGCACGTAATTCTACACTTTGAGTCACTTTGCTACATTAGGTAACACTAATTAGCATTTTCTGATAAACGGTACTGCGCGAATCCAAGTTATTTCACACAAAAAAAAAACATAAATATCAAGTGAAACAACATTACATTTAAACGCAATTAATTTTGGAATATACGTGATCTTTATGCCATCAATATGTGAATAATGTTCGTAACAATAACTCTTCACAATAAGTATGTACGATACGCTGCTGACTTACGCCCAAAAGGAATCAATTCTTTTGAGCAAACTATCTATTTACAATAAAATTACGTTATATTATAATATAATACATTTTAGTCAATACTAACGAAACGGCGCGCCGAATGGTTTTCTTTTGCCCAGATCTAATGGTAATTACTAATTACACACATTATTATAACAAACGGGGCTTAATCGCTTTCAAAAAGGATATTCAGTCCCTTCGAGACCATGGATCGCATCACGTCAAAAACGTAGAGGTAACTAAATCAACCCCTGTTTGAATGCGATTAAGTCCCATCTTGTTATCTATCTCTGTCATTACTTTGCAAAAATACGCCATCATATATTTTTTTTTTTAATACCAATAGACGAACATACAATCAAAATGCTGAGTAGTTAATAAATTTAAAACGTGATAGGCTTTCAATAAAGTTTTCTTACGTATCTTAAATACTTCTGGCTAAAATACTGTAGTCAATATAATATATTTAGCATCGTTTCATGTGCCAATGGTTGTTTTTTGAAATATCGCTAACATAATGATAAATGGTGGAGATTTGTCTGTTCAATTAAGCGTCAGCAAGAAAAAGCCTTGCATAACCAAAGAGTATATGGTTTTGTTAGTATATTGTCAAAATAAGCATTAAAATACGATTATTGTGTATAATTTGTTATTCTAGCTATCTAATTACAATTACTTATTTTAGGTGTTAGCAAAAAAATACTGTACTCTTACTATATTGAAAATAAAATGTGGTAAGTATATATTTTTGTTTTTACAAAATTTTACTGCCGTTAGAAATCGTCGTTCCCATAGCAAACATACGAATCGTTTTTTTTTGTCGCTTGACTTTAGACCTAATTATGTACGGTTTTAGGCTAAATTTCCAAATTAGCAAAAATTCAGATTCGCAAGTTTACTATGGGCCTTTGTCATTTGGTATTTTTCAGTGCACAGGATATAATAGTTACATTAGGCAATATGCAAGCTTAATTGTTTCTATATAAATTTTCCACTGCTTCCCCGTAGTGATCCTACGAGACAAATTTAGCACGATTCAAACTTGTGCCATTTAATCATATTCTAAACGTATTTACACTTTAATTTTGATCCGACAAATACGGTATCAGCGCGTGCCGCATTTCTAACGCACCTATATTTTAACGTACATATGTGTGTGAAATAACCGCCAGACTAATATTCTGACGCAATTACTAGTTTAGGTTGCGACTACACTACTCGCGAAGTTGGGCGCATATAATAGTGTGGGAGGCACTTCGCTTGGGAGACTCATACTCCGGCCAAGTTCGCGAGTGTGGAGCCGCAAAGATGACATTAGGCTTATGAGTGATGGTCGCCGCTGGTGGGAGTGGCGGCTGCTAGCTGGCGGAGTTGTTGTACTGCGGCCGGCTAGCTGGCGGAGTTGTTGTACTGCGGCCGGCTAGCTGGCGGAGTTGTTGTACTGCGGCCGGCTAGCTGGCGGAGTTGTTGTACTGCGGCCGGCTAGCTGGCGGAGTTGTTGTACTGCGGCCGGCTAGCTGGCGGAGTTGTTGTACTGCGGCCGGCTAGCTGGCGGAGTTGTTGTACTGCGGCCGGCTAGCTGGCGGAGTTGTTGTACTGCGGCCGGCTAGCTGGCGGAGTTGTTGTACTGCGGCCGCCCCGCCAGCTCCAGCAGGTAGCGGTCCGGGTGCTCGATCCAGTCCGCCGCCGACAGCTTCACCTGCACACCCACAATACTCGTCTACAAAGTCGACTACTGCCCGGCTAGCACAACTATGGTTATAGCAGTACCCGTCACTCTCTTGCGATACTGTAAAGAAAGGGATAGGTAGCATGTCTCGCGCGAGAAAGTCGCGTGTCAAAGTTGTGCTAGAGGTGCTGGCAGTCAAGGCTAACCAGCCCTGATACAGTTCATGTCTTAATAAAAACTCCTCGTGTAACAGTCGGTGAGTGACGTGTTGTCTAGTATAGTGTAGTAAGTGTCGAGTATTGCACTTAAGTGTCGTGAAGTGCAAGTTTCGTGCAGTAGACTTCAGTATATACAATAGCCATGTTGACTAATTTTTTTTGAGGATGTCAATCGATTCTATTTTTTATTGTGATCAAATATCTATATGGCACTGACTACACTTAAACTGCTCTAAAAGTCAGAAATGACCGTCAAAGTTCAACATTCCTACGTAGCGCTAAAAACGCTCCATACAATTGGCGTCCAGGCTAGTGACGTCACAGGCCGGTATAGGTACCAATAATCGTATGGAGAAATAAAGAAATTTGCCATTTTCATTGTGAAAAAGTGCGTTTAAGTTCATGGTTGTTGTACAATTATTGTTTTGTAAAATTATGAGGATTCTGAAAACATTTTCAAAATTTCTTTTGGATTAAATACTATATCATAAAATTTACGTACCTTTGAAGTCACATATTTCCAAAAATATTAATTTTTCTGGATTTTTTTCTTTGTTTTGTGATATATTTACTACAATACGCTGTAGAATTCAACATCAGTCAACATGTCTATTTTACTTAGTGCCGTCTTGGGTAGTGTGCGTTCGTGTCTATTTATTTATTTATTTAAACTTTATTGCACAAAAAAAAGTGTACAAATGTCAGACTTAATGCCATAAGGCATTCTCTGCCAGTTAACCATTGGGCTAAACAGAAACATTTTATGGTGCAAGGCCTGTCAACTATTCTATTTGTCTACTTGTGCACTTTAAGTGTCCATTAGTATTAGTGGCTGACACCTCGCTGGCCCAATATTACAGGGTTCTATATTACAGTTTCAGGGTAGTTAATATTTGATCATGTTTAAATTAGGTCTCGTCAAAAGTCAAACATAGAACCTTGTAATATTGAGCCAGCGACCTTCTTATATTGTATGTATGTAAACACTTTATTGCACATAAAAACGCTATTGGCAAAAACTTAAAAACAATACATGTGTACAAAGGTGAACTTATCCCTATCAGGGACTTCTTCCAGTTAACCTTTGAGCAAATGGCAGAGAAAACTAGACAAGTGATAGACAAATAACAAAATGGTGATATTACATGTCGCTGTCGCTCCGCCTCGCGCACCTGCCACTTCTTCACCTCGAGCTGGATCTCGCGCGACGCCTGGTCGCCGCAGCCCCACACCTGCACACAACACATTACCTCATTATAGTAGGGGGAAGTCCCCTAACGCCGGACACTCGAACTATCTCCGCAACTAGCAACGCGAGCGAATCAAGGACAAGGGGTCCCCCGCGCCCCTTCCACTTGCCGAGTTGCCGTTGCCGAGCTTCCAGTTGCCGAGATAGTTCGAGTGTCCGGCGTTAGGTGCCGTCCGGCGTTAGGGGACTTCCCCCTACACCTCTCATAGCTTTGTGGCTGTCACATGAGTCTCAGTACTTTAAACAACCTAAATTCTTCAAATAAGTACGTCCAGAACGATAGTCTTCATACAAAAGATTTGCGAAAGATGAAGCCGGTTTTGGTTTGATGTGTGCGTGTCTACGAACCAAACGTAGAGACGTGTTGCTTGTGACATTGTCGTTGTGACAGATGTGCACACGGACGAAACTAAGCGCGTGACAGGCCGTGGCTCAACAAAACTGGCTTCACTTTCAAGCGCTGACTAGAATTCTAGGCGAAATTATTCTAAGCCCAAATTTGACTTAAATGGTTCAAATTAGTTTAATTTATATAGGTAACAAGGGAATCGTGATTTTGCGCATAATTTTATTATAGCGCATCTAAACGGGCCATATTTTACTGCGATTTATAGCCGGTAACTGAGGTTGTCCTTTTTTGACACCCTACGCTGGAGCAAGATACAAATAATAGCCGGCCACAAATTGCAGCAAAACATGGCCCGATTAGAAGCCCCTTTAAAATCTATCAGGCGTTTCCTTGAATATGACGCTGCCACGCCCATCTAATACTGTCACCATTCATTCAAAATTTTTGGGTTATGTAAGCAAATCTAATACACGGGGAATACACCAGTACAGTACTGACAACACGAACACATTGTCAGAACCAACCAACCGAACAGCAGTGATGACGTCGGCTGGTGTCGCCCACCGTGTTGCAGCAGCGTACCTAGCGGAGTATATTCTTAACTAGGAGTTGTCTTAACACATTCGCTACCGCGTAGCGCTACGGGCTACGCTCGTAGCCGATAACATGGGAAAAACCGTATGTAGCGAAAACTTACTACGAGCAGAGCGCCCGGCTACCGGGTTGTTGGTGTCGAAAGTGTTAAGTGTGCCCTCCGCGGCTGTTAGACTGGCTACTGGCTCGTGTAGCTGAGCACTACGCTAGCCGGACTGACCTCCATGGCTCGCAGCGGGTGCGGCACGCCGTTGAAGGTCATCTTGTCGAAGCCCTCGTCGACGACCAGCAGCGGCCGGCGCGGGTCGCTGCCGGCGCGCAGCCCCTTGGGGTACCCGCGGATGGCCGTGTTCAGGTAGATCATCTTCGGCGCGCGCTCCACTATCGAGAACCTGCAACCCGGTCCGAGTTGTGAAACAGTGTTATGGGTAGGGGCGTTTAGGTTCACTTCGTCTCTATTCCTATATTGTCAACATTCCTATTTCGTTCACATTCCCACCTCGTCCACATTCAATTCCCAAATCGTCCACTTCCTATTTCGTCCAAATTTCCAACTCGTCCACATTCCCATATCGTCCGCATTCCCATATCGTCCACATTCCCAACTCGTCCACATTCCCATGGAGGTTAAATCATAAAAAATACTTACAATATTTGCTATCCGTAATGATCTGATTTACGAACGCACTATGCGCACGATTCGCCCTAAATGCAAATTTTACATTCCTAAAGCGAAAGAGTAATGTGGACGATTTGGGAATGGGGACGAAATGGGAAATATGGACGAAATGGCAATGTTGACTAAGTGGGATATTGGACGATGTAGGGATGTGAACGAGATGGGAATGTGGAAACGGGTAGGGGCGCTCGTATAGCGAATATGTGCTAATAAAGGGCGCTTCGTCTAACATTATCAAATTAAAAACATTGATCATGTAAACAGATAGACGGGCGGTTCGAATTACAATGGAAGCAAAATGATTAAATTCTTTACAATAAGGAGAACATTGACGCTTTTCATTAGGGAATACATGAACTAATTTGAATAAAAAAAAACGCAGCTTCAGTTAAAAAAAAAACCGGCCAAGTGCGAGTCGGACTCGCGCACCGAGGGTTCCGTACAAACACTTTCCATCCCTAAGTGGTTAAGTTAAGTTTGCACCTGGTATGTATAGCGCCCCATATAAATTAGGTGCAAAGTTAGGTATTAAAAAAAAAAATTATGGTTTTCGTAATTATTCCTCTATCATCTATGCTATAAGACGTTGCTTCGTACCAAATTTCAAGATTCTGAGTTCACGGGAAGCACCCTGTAGGTTTTGATTCCCTTGCAAGTGTCGAAAATTTGCAAATTAGGTGCAAAGTTAGGTATTAAAAAAAAAATTTATGGTTTTCGTAATTATTCCTTTATCTATGCTATAAGACGTTGCTTCGTACCAAATTTCAAGATTCTGAGTTCACGGGAAGCACCCTGTAGGTTTTGATTCCCTTGCAAGTGTCGAAAATTTGCGGCATAAACGGCTGTATCTTTTGATTGCGTTGGCTTAGAAGTTTGATTTTTTCACAGCTTCAAGGGACAGTAGACCTGAGTAATTGATATAAATTTCAGCTTCATACGTCCACGCGTTCCTGAGAAAAAGGGTCTTGACAGACGGACAGACGGACAACAAAGTGATCCTATAAGGGTTCCGTTTTTTCCTTTTGAGGTACGGAACCCTAACAAGACTTTTTTCGTACTAAAAATAACCGATTGCTTTCCCCTAGTCAGGGTCGTCCTCAGCGACGTCGGACCAATGTAGTCATGTCAGTTATGCACAACTTTTGCGTTGCGCCTTTAAAGTCCTAATGGGTCAATCAAATTTTTTCTGTTGCTTGTTGTCATGGTGATGTCCCCTGGGTTACTCTTTAAAACTACGATTTTCGGCGGCAATATTCAACAAAAATGTTGTAATTGCAGCAGTTATAAGCCCATTCGTATTTAGAATATCCTTGGAAAATAACAATATTATAAATTATCAACACTCACAACCGTTGTCTCCTGGGTGACGAGAATAACAACAAGAAAAAGTTGATCCACCCTAATATTCGGGACTAAAGGGGCAAGTCGGAATCACAGTCACTGGTGGACGCGGAATAGGCGCAATATAAAGGGAAGTAACTCACGTGGGGAACAGCTGGAAGAGCGCGCAGTCCGCGGAGCCCCAGTAGGTGTGCGTGTCGCGCCACTCCTGCGGGCACGCCAGCACCACCACCAGCTCGCCGCTGCCCGCCAGCACCACCAGCGTCGCGCCCCTGCCACAACCACCGCACCACTGTTAACACTAAACATCCAACTATGCGCGAGCGCCGCTATTGTAGCGATCATCAGAGGCGGCTTCCCCCGACCCGTTCGACCGCCTGTAGCACTAGCTCCTAAAAGGCTTTGTGGTGACACCTTTTAATAGTTCGAAAAAGGTTACTTAATGCTAAGACTGTCTATTTACCATGAGTGTCATGGATGTCTTGTCAATCTTTTCATTGTCATTGTAAAATTGTGTTATATATTGGTATGGTTTTAAAAACGCATGTTTAATTAGTAGAATGATTAGTAACTCTATTCCTACAGCTTCTTATTAACCGGGGCGCCTGGGATTATGAATGGCTCGCCCGAGGCGTGTATGACCCTTTTAGCGATAAGGTATTGTATCTGTTTAAATCAGCAGCGTCACTAAGCGGCCGCCGTAGCCCTAGGTTCCTTTCTGTGGCCACCGATGTCGCGTATTTGGCCACGATCGGCGCGCAATCATAGCGGCGTCTCATTTTTTTTTAATAACTGTAGTGAAGCATACTCTCAGGCAGTTTATAGTTTACCTATAGTGAAGCGTGTGGTGCAGGAACCGGTTGGCGCCGAGCCCGTGCTCGCGCGAGGCGTACAGCGGCGCCCAGTGCGACGGCAGCGCGCACACCAGCCGCGCCAGCCACGCCGTCGACGCCGGCGCGCCCCCTGCGCACACAATATACTTACCTATAGTGCAGCGTGTGGTGCAGGAACCGGTTGGCGCCGAGCCCGTGCTCGCGCGAGGCGTACAGCGGCGCCCAGTGCGACGGCAGCGCGCACACCAGCCGCGCCAGCCACGCCGTCGACGCCGGCGCGCCCCCTGCGCACACAATATACTTACCTATAGTGCAGCGTGTGGTGCAGGAACCGGTTGGCGCCGAGCCCGTGCTCGCGCGAGGCGTACAGCGGCGCCCAGTGCGACGGCAGCGCGCACACCAGCCGCGCCAGCCACGCCGTCGACGCCGGCGCGCCCCCTGCGCACACAATATACTTACCTATAGTGCAGCGTGTGGTGCAGGAACCGGTTGGCGCCGAGCCCGTGCTCGCGCGAGGCGTACAGCGGCGCCCAGTGCGACGGCAGCGCGCACACCAGCCGCGCCAGCCACGCCGTCGACGCCGGCGCGCCCCCTGCGCACACAATATACTTACCTATAGTGCAGCGTGTGGTGCAGGAACCGGTTGGCGCCGAGCCCGTGCTCGCGCGAGGCGTACAGCGGCGCCCAGTGCGACGGCAGCGCGCACACCAGCCGCGCCAGCCACGCCGTCGACGCCGGCGCGCCCCCTGCGCACACAATATACTTACCTATAGTGCAGCGTGTGGTGCAGGAACCGGTTGGCGCCGAGCCCGTGCTCGCGCGAGGCGTACAGCGGCGCCCAGTGCGACGGCAGCGCGCACACCAGCCGCGCCAGCCACGCCGTCGACGCCGGCGCGCCCCCTGCGCACACAATATACTTACCTATAGTGCAGCGTGTGGTGCAGGAACCGGTTGGCGCCGAGCCCGTGCTCGCGCGAGGCGTACAGCGGCGCCCAGTGCGACGGCAGCGCGCACACCAGCCGCGCCAGCCACGCCGTCGACGCCAGCGCGCCCACTGCGCACACAACACCACATTTACCACGATCCTACCATTGTGTCAAGTTCCACGAGACGATATAATGAATGTAAGCTGTACGATAGGTACCAATACTGACGAGTGTCCAGCCCGTCTAGCACAACTATGCTTCGCGAATTGTCGTGCGACATAGCGCTACCCATCACCCTCTTACATTACTCCACGGAAAGAGACGGGTAATAATCTCGCCCGAGAAATAGTCACGTATGACAGTTACGCTAGAGGTGCAGGAATATACATCAAACCGCGACGACCATCGTCAGCGGAGAAACGCTTACACCAGTGGTCCCCAACCGGTGGTCCGCAAGAGTCTAGATATGGTCCGCGAACGATTCTAATTCGCAGGGGACACATTCTCCAGAGTCCGCTGAAGGGAGGTATTTGTTTAGATTAGGTCCTCGCGAACAACGAAGAAATAAAAGTGGTATCTGATTAAAAAACGGTTAGAATCCACTGTTTCACACAGAGCACTAACAGCCCAATATGCACTATGAGCTGTTAAAACAATAACGATTTCTGAATATGTAACAGTTCCTAGAAGATATTGGATTGGACAAATGAGACGACTCTCGACGAATAATACTGTACCCGTGCATTTTCCTCACATTCTTTATATTGCTTCGAAGACCTTACTATATACAGTCAACAGTCTGACACTAAACACTGATCATTCACTACAATATTACAACACAGATATAAAAGCTAGCCAATTAAAAAACAGGGTTTTTTGGAAATTACTCATCAATATTCCTAATATTAGGTAATTACTATAATTACTTAATTATAAATGATAGTTCTACGAGACCGGACATCAGAGTAAACAATTTCACAATTTCATAAAGGGATACAAATATTATTAATATCGGTACTTAAAACCCTTCATGCATTACGTATAGCCTGGCAAGTTGCTTCTGAACTCTCGCTATGTCGCACATTTTTAGTGGTACTTACTAATTTACAGTACTGGCAATTTTCAATACGATTCAATATTTATTACAGAAGAACGAATCCGATGTTTTGAAAATTGTCTATTGACATGACGCTACTAACATTGAATATTGTATTATGGCCATAGAAAACTATCCCAGGGTCCAGCCACAACTTGCCGGGCTATAACACTAGTCATGCTTACGAACGAAAAGATATTGAATAGGAATAAAAATTAATCACAACATCGATTGAACTAACTTCTATAGATGTATATTATTGTTAATTTACAAAACTAATTATGAAAATGTATGTGCTAATACCGAAGGGTATATATTAAAACATTTAAGGTATCGAAGAAATAACTAAAACGGTCACCAGATGTAAAACGCTTCGTTATTTCAATTTCTTCAAAGATCTTACTTTCGGGACGATTTACTATAAAATCATTATACATATGAATCATCTATAAGGTCTGAAATTCAATAGCGTAGCTTGATAATTTAGGGCCCCAGGGCAAAAAAATTATATGATAAGATAAGATATGCGTTTATTGTCAAAACTGTGTACAAAAAGGTCTTACATATATGGTTCAGTGTCAACAGTTTGCCCATTCGGACGTACAATTAATGATTTATATAGATTAGGGCCCCCTGCGAGTCCGGTCAGTGCGAGGGTTGCCCAGGGCCAGGCCTCGGACAGAGAACCTAGGATCTCGGGGGCCCGGGGCACTACGCTACGCCACTGATGAAATTGTAATTTTGGAATTAGTTTTACACCGGCGACCGCAGCTACGCTAGCAACTATAATAGTCGAGTGACAAATGAGAACTACGCAGGATTTAGCTTTCTTCAGGGTTTTTGCGTGTTCCAACTTACTCTGAGGGTCTTTCAACGAGTCCACATCTGCAAGATATTCAATTGGTAATTTCTAAACATGGAAATAATAATAAATATTGGACAGCGTCACACAAATCGATCTAGTCCCAAAGTTAGCTCTGGTAGGCTCGTGTTATGGGTACCAGACGACGGTAAACATACTTGTATACATAAAAATATAGTATAGGTACTTAAATACATTCAAAAATCCATAACCCAAGAATATTCAATCACATATATATTTCCCTTCGTCGGGATCCGAATTAAGGACCGCCGGTTCAGCCCGCCAGCAGCCAGGCCCCGGAGGCCGGCAGCAGGTCTCCGCCGCCCGCCTTAGCGCGCTCTAGTACGGGAGTGTACAGTGACTCACCGTGCGCAGGCGGCGCGGGCGGCTGCAGCGGGCGCGAGTACAGCGCGGGCGCCGTGCCCGCCAGCAGCCAGGCCCCGGAGGCCGGCAGCAGGTCTCCGCCGCCCGCCTTAGCGCGCTCTAGTACGGGAGTGTACAGTGACTCACCGTGCGCAGGCGGCGCGGGCGGCTGCAGCGGGCGCGAGTACAGCGCGGGCGCCGTGCCCGCCAGCAGCCAGGCCCCGGAGGCCGGCAGCAGGTCTCCGCCGCCCGCCCTAGCGCGCTCTAGTACGGGAGTGTACAGTGACTCACCGTGCGCAGGCGGCGCGGGCGGCTGCAGCGGGCGCGAGTACAGCGCGGGCGCCGTGCCCGCCAGCAGCCAGGCCCCGGAGGCCGGCAGCAGGTCTCCGCCGCCCGCCTTAGCGCGCTCTAGTACGGGAGTGTACAGTGACTCACCGTGCGCAGGCGGCGCGGGCGGCTGCAGCGGGCGCGAGTACAGCGCGGGCGCCGTGCCCGCCAGCAGCCAGGCCCCGGAGGCCGGCAGCAGGTCTCCGCCGCCCGCCTTAGCGCGCTCTAGTACGGGAGTGTACAGTGACTCACCGTGCGCAGGCGGCGCGGGCGGCTGCAGCGGGCGCGAGTACAGCGCGGGCGCCGTGCCCGCCAGCAGCCAGGCCCCGGAGGCCGGCAGCAGGTCTCCGCCGCCCGCCTTAGCGCGCTCTAGTACGGGAGTGTACAGTGACTCACCGTGCGCAGGCGGCGCGGGCGGCTGCAGCGGGCGCGAGTACAGCGCGGGCGCCGTGCCCGCCAGCAGCCAGGCCCCGGAGGCCGGCAGCAGGTCTCCGCCGCCCGCCTTAGCGCGCTCTAGTACGGGAGTGTACAGTGACTCACCGTGCGCAGGCGGCGCGGGCGGCTGCAGCGGGCGCGAGTACAGCGCGGGCGCCGTGCCCGCCAGCAGCCAGGCCCCGGAGGCCGGCAGCAGGTCTCCGCCGCCCGCCTTAGCGCGCTCTAGTACGGGAGTGTACAGTGACTCACCGTGCGCAGGCGGCGCGGGCGGCTGCAGCGGGCGCGAGTACAGCGCGGGCGCCGTGCCCGCCAGCAGCCAGGCCCCGGAGGCCGGCAGCAGGTCTCCGCCGCCCGCCTTAGCGCGCTCTAGTACGGGAGTGTACAGTGACTCACCGTGCGCAGGCGGCGCGGGCGGCTGCAGCGGGCGCGAGTACAGCGCGGGCGCCGTGCCCGCCAGCAGCCAGGCCCCGGAGGCCGGCAGCAGGTCTCCGCCGCCCGCCTTAGCGCGCTCTAGTACGGGAGTGGCGAGCTCCAGACCTGCCCCAGACCCGTCGGACTCCACGTGCGCCGAGATGTCGCGGTGGCGTGTCGCCAGCATGTGGACGCAGTATCTGTTGAAGACAGTGATATTCAGCACTAACGTCTATTGTCCTAAGATAGGACGGCGGAAATAGGTAAGAGCGTGAGGTCCGAGCGTGGTAATCCGCTCTCCCCAATGGCTGCCGCTCGCCGCTGACGACACCGCTATCCTAGGAAATCAGAGCTTAAGGGAGTTATCGCATAAAATGTCCGATAAGCAATGGTGTATAATAAAGTTCTTGAATATATGGAAAAATTCGCACGATGCCAAAATATTCGTGACCCTTCTCCACTAATACACAATCAAATACAACATTACCTACTCAATCAAATACTTTGTGACTTATAACATGGTTTTAGGTCGAGACGATTAGTTAAAACTAATTTTGGACAAAGGAATACAAGTTGACGTGTTGTACTTTGACTTTAAGGAAGCCTTTGACCGCGTGGATAATGACAAATTACTAAACAAATTATGCAACATAGGCTTCTCAGCAAAATTGCTACGGTTTTTTGCTAATTATCTACGAGACAGACAGCAGTTTGTTGAACACGGCAGCTTCGTTTCCGATTCATACCACACTCGCTCTGGGGTTAGCCAAGGTTCAATTCTGGGCCCATTTCTATTCGACGTAATGATTAACAACTTGGCTTCTGTACCTAGAAATGCAAGGTGTCTTCTCTATGCTGATGACTTGAAGCTCATTTATGGCGTTCAACAGCTTTCCGATTCTTATTCACTCCAAGAAGACATAAATCGGGTCTACCAATGCAGCATAGCCAACAAACTTCCTTTCACCTTCAAGTCCTTTAGCCGAGCACATAGTCTCATAGCAGTAAATTATCTTAGAAATGGAACGGGACTCATTAAACGAGTTGACACTGTTAGGGACTTGGGCGTCAGATTCGACACGCACCTCTACTTTCGTGACCACCGCAATACCCGTGAATTTGACAATCCTACAAAGTGGATATGTGACTGGGACTGGGGCTAAAAATGTGGTTATATTTAATTTTCGACTTTGATTTGATTATATCGGAAAAAGGCCTAATAAAAAAAAATTACTATTAAATAGCCATAACAACTTATGGAATGTCGTCTAAACAAAGACGGCGATTTATGACTTCTAATCTACCAAAAATGTTGAAAGCGTCTAATTATGTTATTTCAAAATAATGAATACAAGAGACTGATAACTTTTAATTTAGCTTCTTTGACTAGCTTATTTCAATGAGAATCTATCCTCTGACCCATTTTTGTGACGAGTCATATATCTCCACGATAGGCACCTATCCTATTTCTAAGGTACGATTTGCACAAATACTATACCAAAGTTGGGCATTCAATAACAAATCATCATTTTAAATGACGCACCGCAAGAATGAATCAACTAACCGTCATTCAAGAATAGGTTATTTTGAATGGCGAGTTTTACAATAAAGCAAAGCAGAAAAAAAAATGTTAAACTAATTTAATCGTCATCCAATAAAATCAATCTGCGATTGATTATTTTAAATAAAATTGTTTGATTATAATATTGTTATTTTAACCTAATTCAAAATAGGCAGCTCTCAAATAGACTACGATAGATCTTCGTCTTTTATAAAGCGATATAGAAATTTATCTTCATGTTTTAAATTTTAACAGAATATCCCATATCATTTTGGTGAAAAATTTAACACGAGATGCACGAGGAATCGAAGAAACTTATCAAATATTACAGGCACAATTTTATAATGTCGATTTATCTTTGAGGATCGAGTTGTTGGTGCGAAAAGCGATCCTTACAATCTTCAGAAGGCGTTTCTAGGACTACATTTCCATGGCGTCGATTTTTTCGTCTATAGTCTTGGAAGCCAGGTTGCAGTGCTATAGGGAAAGATTGGAAAGATTAGGCACTTCATTGAACGTACCTTTGTATTTTTGATCAGGTATTCATCTTTCCAAATCTTTCCAGTCACTCCACTGCCGACCTTGTGATGGCAAACCCCCGTTTACCGACTTTTCGATAACTAAAGTAACATGCATTCATCACTCTTAATCAAGATAATCGCCATTCAAATAAAGCGTTATTTTAAATGGACCTCTAACAAACTAACTCAATTAACGCGTTAGCGGTAATCAGAATGACGTATTCTTGATTTATTTTATTTCATGCCATTCAAAATGAAGCGCTCAAGAATAAATCATATTTGTAATTTTTTGAAAGTGAATGGCGTCTGGCCGTTCATTCTTATTCTCATTGAAAATAGAATTAGCCCAACTATGTACTATACGACTAATATTAAAACAAGTACAGTAAAATAAATTAAGGACCATAGTTATCATGCCAATTGGACGCATTGGACGCAATTACTGAGTTATTTCAAGAAGTGGGGCGTTTATCCTGAAATTACCCTATTCTATAATCACTAATGAATATAGTCAAGTCACCTGTGCACCGGGAAGATAAGGCGGTGGCAGTGCTCCTCCAGCCAGCGAACCACGAAGCCTACAGAGTGCGAGTCTTTCTTGTTGAAGCACCCGTTCACCACCGAGTTCAGAACCCTATTTATCTGCCAACATAAAAATAAATCTTACAACAGTAATTTAGCCAGCAAATTTGAGTCAAATAGCGCGCCTTCACGATGCAGGAGCCTGGAAGTGCTAACCCTAAGCTAGCTTACCGCGAGACAAGTCTGCGGCCCGTCGGGGTAGTGGTCCATGGACAGCTTGTAGCTGGTGTAGAGCAGCGCGCGCAGCGCCGACGGCGACACCGTGCCCTCCTCCTCGTCTACGGAGAACATCCTGCAACGACACCAGAAGGAAATTATATTTCACCTCGTTTTCAACTAAATTCCTAACTCCAAGAGGCTTTAGATAGGGCAGAGGATTTGAGACATTATACTGGTAACTTGTTAGTAGTTTTACTCTTAACAGAGTGGTCGTGATCAACTGCTAGTATTATTAGAGGCAGATATTGTTCGCAGTATGATGTTACGCCATTCATCGTGATTCACAGACATATTGGTGCGTTCATGCAACGGTGCGGTGCTGTGGGCGGCACAGCTGATTTGATCTGGTTGGTCCATAGCATGGGTGATCTTCCACGCAATCTGATTCCTTCCACCTTGCCCTGGACGACGAGACGCTCTATGGCGGTGGCCGAAAAAATTGAGAATACGTGACTGAACCAAAGTGGACAAGACGCTGCTTGATGCGGTCTTTACGGATAGAGACATTTGTCCGAAATTCTGTAAACGATATTCCTATCATTCGTCTCCAACACCTCATTTGTAAAGCATCTTTTTTTCTCGAGTGTATAAGGCTGACTGTCCACAGAGGTGGAGCGGAAATGTGTAAAATGGACCAATCACATGCCTCAGATTTAAGTGCACTTATTGTGGGCTTCACAAAGATGCCGCCTGATTAGTTAATTTACTTTGCTTAACTTCTGTGCCTGTGCACGTGCAGCCCCAGTACAATAGGTTCATCTTAGCAATCGCCGCGCCACCGCAAAATTAAATTGCAAGTAGGTAGGCTAAAAAAGAGTCGTGCGCAAGTGGGAGAACGAGAAATGTTTGCATACAAAAAGTTAACGTCGATTGGAGCAGGATAGGCCCCGAGGATTGTAGTAGTAAATGGGTTATCAGAAGGGAAAGAGGACGAGAAAGCGTTATAAGAAGAAGAGAATGAGATATTGGAGGTCGAAGAAGAAGCATTAGAAGAGAAGAGAGAGAGAGTACCTGACGTAGGTCTCGATGACGGCTGCGTCGTCCAGCATGGCAAGCACGCGTTCGCATTGCACCTTAAATATGGCCAGCGGGATATGCTGGTTTTTGCACTTGCCCACTTTGTGCACGTACGCGTAAAACTGGTGCGCCAGCTCCGGGTACATCGGGAACAGGTATTTCTGGAAGAAAATAGCAAGTACCGTTAGCAGCACTAACACGTCCACTAGGTTTACTGATTAATGATCTAATTATATTTCCAATTGCAAACTGTTTTATTTCTCTTACTTTATCTCTGAAATCATGAACCTGACCTAATGAATTCTACAAAACGATTTCCGTTTAAAAACCGCGTTTGGGAAAATGTATGCGAAAAGGTACATCATTGTCGATTTACACTCTCAAGAATAGCTCTGTTGCTTAGCATTAGGCCTCCTGTCCACAGAAGCGTAGCGGAGAAAATGCACCACACAGACTGCGTCTTTGTGAAGCCCTAAAGAAGTGCATTTCAGTCTGAGGAATGTGATTTGTCCGTTATACACCGCTCTGCTCCAGCACATCTAGCATAACTCTGATACGCGACTTTTTGACGCGCGACAAACACTACCTGACACTTTTCTTTCAATACCATCGGCGCAGGACAGGTGATGGTGAGTCGCGCGACAAGCGAAGTCGTGGCAGGATATGCTAGCCCTGCTGTGGACAGGCAGCCTTAGGGTTGGGACTCACTGTGAATGATTTTTCTGTGACGCCGTTGACTCCATCTTCCTTTTGAGATCTTTGTGCGAGCAACTGTGGGCAAAGGAGAAAAATACAAATAAATCAATGTTCTTTTACTGATATTGTTTGAATTTGGTAAAATAATGAATGATGGTTCCCAGGTTCCCAGTGGCCTCCGCCAGTCTTTATTCGTCCATTTAGTCATATTACAAGGAATGACAATAAATTACCACCGGTTAGGAAAACACCTCTGTTCAGATAATAACCGTACCTCAGGGTTTTCGGTGCACGAATAATTGACCACGAGGCCGACACTAGGCGTCAAATGATTCATGCACCCAAAACTACGGGGCGTGGTAATAACCGGCGCAAGAATAAACTTTCCATCAAGGTGTTGTCTATCTCCATCCAATGTCGCTTGTCGCGCAGACAGATCAGATCCTTTTACCATTTTCTAAATGAGATAAGCGATACGAGCATGTCAAGTGGCAGCGGCAGGAATGTACTATACGAGTATGTATACGTAGTTGTTGCGTGTCATCATTATTATATGATCGTCTGAGATATCTGTGTGTCTGAGAGCACTAGGTACAGAGTCAGTGTCTGGAAGATTATCTCACATCTATTCCAGGCTGTGCAAATATTTGTGTTGCTATGTAATTAAAGATAGCGTATGTTATTTTATTAAAGCAGAGACCTAAATATTTTACTAAGTAATAGTACGAACTAAATTTGATATAAAATACTTTTATTTTTCATCCATTAAACAGATAGCTGAAGGTCGTTCCTAATTCCTATCCTAGACTAAAAGATGATTATAGAAATGCTTTTGCTTTTTGAGCGGGATGCCGTCCGCAGGGCGCTCGTAGAATCCGAGAGTCTGTGAAGGTTCTCTCAACCCAACTCAAGAAACTAGTTCGAATCCCTTAGAATTAATAAAATAATTTATTAATTATTAGTAACACACTTAACCAGTTCTCGTTTTATTTTGCGCCGCGTTTAATTGCTTAGCCTTTTATGTTACTGCATACTCGTACGTAACCCGTTATTAAACAACCAATGACTTTCACACGGAACGGATTATTTCCTACGGATTATACACCTCGATAACAGGTAATGTGGAGTAAGACTGAAAAACCTAAATGACAATATTCAATGGAACTTTAATTAAAAAATTGGGCAAGCGCGAGTCCGACTCGCGCATGAAGGGTTCCGTAGCATAAAACAAGTTTGCTGTATGGGAGCCCCCCTTAAATATTTATTTTATTTTATTTTTAGTATTTGTTGTTATAGCGGCATTAGAAATACATCATCTGTGAAATATTTATTTATTTAATCTTTATTGCACAAAAGAAAACTTATCGTACAAAAGGCGGACTTAATGCTATGAGGCATTCTCTACCAGTCAACCTTTGGGCAAAGCAGATAAATTGTGGGCTATCACCGTTCTTGAGATACAGCCTGGTGACAGACGGACGGACGGACGGACGGACGGACAGAGAAGTCTCAGTAATAGGGTCCCGTTTTTAATCTTTGGGTACGGAACCCTATAAATGACAAAGGCACATCGTATCCAGTGGTCTGCTTAGACTCAGCCAACGCAACAATATCGTAAATAGCGTAGAATAGGAAAAGAACGCACATTTATAAGTGACCGATGATTCAGATTATAGATTACTTTACTAATATTATAAAGGCGAAAGTTTGTAAGTGTGTGATTAAGTGTGTAGTGTTCCTGTGGAATGAGCGGGTAACACCACGCAGCGCAGCTAGTAAATTATAGGTTTGTAACAAGGCTCTTTAATGGCTTTCTCGTTCGGCACATCTTGCGGTTAACATAAAAAATAAAGGTTTAGACGCATTTCGTTCCGGTAAGGACGATGCACATTAAGTCCGACCTCACGTATAGATGGCGATGGCGTAACGATAAGGACGGACATTTACGGCGTCCAATTTTCCTGGCATTGTCAGAACGTCCATTAATATGGCCACGGTTTGAAGAAAATATACCAACATGTTGGCCCAAAGAGACATCCAGAAGTGTAGATTGAAACAGGAGATATACCAAAACTCACTCCAAACACCAGTGAAATTTTATGGAAGGTGTGAATTGAAATTGTCCGATATTTGTTTATTTGATTGAAATTGCTTGAGGATATTATAATTGTCAGGGAAATGAATTGAACACTGATAGAAACGGACAGACATTACTGTGCTATGTATATGCAATATAATTTTAGTCTTATGTGGAGAATTTTTTACTTGATGGGTCGTCTTGCAAATAAGTTAACAGCTAATATGTGAACGGGCCTCAGTATTGAGGTAGAACTTGCAGCGAGTGCGCCGCGCCTAGCCCCGAGTGTTGTATTCTGTTGTACCAGTTAGTTCTGTCTTTCGACCAGAGTTTTGCCACAGAGCAATGCCGTGAGCAAAAAAACACAAATAATAATACGCATCGCTTAGTATACAGCCCGTAATGGTAGATATTTTCTAGCAAGCCGCTTATCTGCGCAGCTTAGAGCTGACTCGCGAAAATAAACAGCCGAGCACTCGCTCAGCAAAGAAACTTCGCATAGGCTTCGTCGGTTATAATATTACACGCGAAGTTTAAAATAATATGAACGACGCATATCGGCTTCAAGGCTGCCGCTAATTAGGCATCCGCTAGTGAACTGGCGATTGATTCCCGTAGCGATCACTAGCCGCCACGGTTGTCTCTCTAGCCTCTTGACAATACAGCACAAAGTGCTAAAAACATGCTATAAGTACCACAATTAAACATAGGTATTTATAACATTCATATACGTCGTAGAAGTAAAGAAAGATACGTTTTAATGTTAAGAACTGAACATAGAAAATTAACGAGTTTTTTATTTTTTTATTATAAGTACAATATTACAGAAACTCCGCACGTGAATTTTCATTTCACACTTTATGATTCATTAATAATTATACATTTATATACAAAAAAAAACTTCCATATCAAGAGTTCTCGACGACGCGGTTGGCGCAGCAGTAGTGCACCCGTCTACTCAGTCGACGGTTCTAGGTTCGAATATTTGTGTGATGAATATTTGTAATAGGGTCATGGATGTTTCTATGTATTTAAGTATACCTACCTATAGTTATCTATACAAGTATTTATATCGTCATCGTCGTCTAGTACCCATAACACTGCAGGCCTACTCGAGTTTACGAACTAGATCGATATGTTTCAGGTTGTCCGATATATTTATTTACCTATTTAAAATTAGATACGTGTTCCAGATCACAGGTCAAAATATAGTGGTCCGTCAAGCAAGCAGTCAAATAATGTGCGCGAAATAGGAAAGTGTCGATATAGCAATGTTGACGAATCAGGAAAATGGACCAATGACAGTGAGGACCAGAAGGTGACGAAATAGGATTGTGGAAATCCTCCTGCACTTCAAGCGCAACTGTGACTCGCGACTCTTTCTTTACTCTTTTTTCGCTGTACTGTGAGAGAGAGACGGGCGATGCTATGTCGCGCGACAAGACTCGCGAAGCGTAGTTGTCCTAGACGGGCTGAGCCCGTGTAGACAAACATATTGTAATGTATAACTACGTAGGTTGAGCGCACCTTGCAGGCGGGCGCGGCGGACGCGCGCTTCTTGACGCGGCTCTGCTGGATGCCGACGATGGCGAACTTAAAGCTCTTACTTTTCACGTTCTCGCGCAATTTCTTCCACTGATCCATTTATAAATATGCTACCGTGAGAATAGAGAATAGCCTAGAAAGTATTTGCAATTATTTCACTTCTTCGCTGTTGCTGACTTGCATAAGAGAAGAGCAAGCTAACATAGGAATTGCTTTACACAAATTGGGATGTTGTGCGATTTCGATGATTTTCTCTTTGCCTTTTCGCCACGGGACTCAAAAAGATCTCAGAGTCCAAACATGCCTCATTTACGCTGCCTGTGTCCACTGGAGTAAATGTGGTGTAAAATGGACCACTAACATTCCTCGGATAAATGCTCTTGTATGTACTTTTAGGCTTCACAAAAACGTAGCCTGATCAGTTCATTTTCTTCGCTTTTCAGTGTACAGTACAGCCAGTTTTAAGGGCAAGCCTCACCGAATGCATGTAGTAGGGGAGAGTACCTAACCTATATTGAACCGGTGCTTAAATTGGACCACTTCTGTATTTCTACCAAATAACACAATTTATTTAGACTGGCAACAAAAAATGAAGCGACGACAGCGCCATAATCATCATTCCATCAATTTGGTGGACTGTCGTCGCTTCATTTTTTGTAATAAATTGTGTTATTTGGTAGAAATACAGAAGTGGTCCAATTTAAGCGCCGCGCCGGTTCAATATAGGTTACTCTCCCCTACATCACGTGCGTGCTACAATCGAGGCTGCAGCACGCGGGCTGTGACAGCGGTACTGCACACGTCATAGGGAATGTAACACAGTAATTTTTTTATAAAAATTACCGGTAATCTGCTTACAAACATTTACCGGTTTGCATTCCCTAGGCTTACGTCTATACGGATACGTACCTAACATGCACATGCTGTGCACGCGAACGGGGTTGCTTGGCTGGCAAGCCGACATTTTGATATTTTTAAATTCTGGCAGATATCTTCTGAGCTTTGTGACTCCCACGGCAAGTGGGAGGTAGAGAGAAATATCGAAACAAAACTACTCCACAAATTGAGTTCCTATTTCTATGTAAGTAGATACTCGCTAAGATAATGCACAATTATCATAAACAAGGTGAATTCCGATTATATCTGATAAATTATTTGATAAAGAGTTAATTAACGCTTATTTAATCTTTTATAATGAGGTTTAAAAAAAAAACATGTATTTAGTTAAAGGCTATAAATAAAATAAAACTTAATTGATTCCTTTGTGTAACGAAACCCATATCTTTTGTACCTATGACTGACTTTCGTTACACAAATGACGAGATCGTAGTTTTGTTTTTATTAAGCCTAACTATGTATACATTTGTTTTTGAAAACGACTCTCTTCATATTACTTCGTGTTGATATTTATTATTTACTCAACACGAAGTTATATTAAATAAATAAGTATTTATTAACAAAATAACAAATAAATTTTACTTCATAAATAATTAACTATTGTATTAAATTGATTTGCTTTTTTAAATGATCAATATTGATCAATGATATTTTTAGCTAATTTATTGATTTTCCTCTTGAAGTACGGAGCCCTAAAAAGCAGTAAACAGGGGCCTACATATAGGATATTCTAATCCTCGTTCGTTTTAAAAAGTCAGCTGATATTAAAGAGCTAGTGAGATTCTTCTTTGGACCAACCCCACCGAGCCCCCAGAAATATCCTTGATGATGATTTGGATTACATCAACCCTTACACACAATAATCAAATCACAAACAAAACAAATAAAATAAAATCACGCGTCGCGCGCGCGCCGCGAGATAGTCGACTAATTCCGGCAGACCAGATCGTGCGTGATAACGACGTGATTGCGATAAATACGATTAGGTCGCTCGATCTTGACTGATTACCCATATCGCACCCATTAGCAAATTAGCCTGTAATCTTTTTGTGTTGATTACTTGATTTCCGGGACACTCCCGAGGCAAATATGATTATTGATTATTTTGCGTTTAAATAATTGTCAGTTGATAATTAAAGAGGTGGTGTTGTGTGTGCAGGGTTTGGTAGTGGTTTAGCGATAGGATTTTAAGGTCTTTAAAATAGATACTGATATAGTCAATTGTATATCACGGTATTTTTAACATTGGAAATGTTTTTTCGATCGCGTTGGTAGGGGACCGTTTTCAGCGAAAGTGCGACATCGCTCTGGCGTCGTCAATTTTGGGGCTACGTGGGTCAATGGGGTATCAAAAGACGTGTCTTGACGAGATCTACAAGATGGTGTAAAAAAAAATTGAAAAAGTCAAAAACTTTTCGAAAAAGTGCAAAAATGTCGAAAAATTACGTGATTATTTTGCGACTTCTCAACTTAAATCGACGATATCTCAAAAACGAAAAGCGATACCGAAAAAATTAAAAAAAGCACTCGGGGTATTGAGTTGGACTACAGTTTGCAAAAAACGGAACTTTACTATCTGTAATGGATTTGGAGAAAGCTTTACCTTTATGTGGCGGAGTTTTCGCGGCGTGCGGCGCGCGCGTATATTAGTGAGTTTCGTGTACTAGTAAGTTTAATATTGTTTTAGTTAAGTTGTAAACCTTGATGTTTTTAGATGTTTGTAATAAAGTAAGTAAAAAAAAATATATAATGTATACAATAAAATACTTTTATGTAATTTTTTTTATTTCTTTGGTTCTCTATTTGCTATACAATCTACTACCTATGTATCATACAATCTCGTGCCCTTCTAGTACTTTGAAAATGAATCGTATAAATTAAACAAATAGTACATTACATCAGAGGCCGGGAAAATGAGTAGGTATATACGGCCGAGCGAGCGTGCGAGCGAGGCCGGATAGTGATACGAGGCCGGGAATCTGTTTTCACGACGAGGCATGTATAGTGCTTTTCTCAAACATACAATGAAATAAAAAAATATTCTTCAAAGAACAACATTTTATTAATTGACAAATAGGACATTTTAGTCCAACAACCAACCTTTAAAAACAAAACCTGCTTTTTGTCAAACCAGCCAGCTGTGTGAATGACCTTGTTGTTGAAACCAAAAAAAAGTTACTTTGCAGGCCTAGGCCTGAAAAGCAGTATGAAATCCCTTTACAGTCCCCTCGAGTTGTTGCGCCCAAAAAGCGATACTTCCGAGCCTATTATAAGGAACGTAAAGACAATATTTCATTGCATGTTTGAGAAAACAAAATTTACTCTGCCTACTACGTGGCGTGATGAAGCAAATATTAATTTTCAACTTATTTTATTATTACTGTGACACGTGCGACAGGCTCTGTACCACTCTTTTCATAGTCAATTTTTTGTATTATTGCTCGTAAGCGGCCCTATCCACTCACTTTCGTCGAATTTTGAGTTGAACTCTATTTATCCCACCAAAAACATTTCATGTAAAAATGGCGGCCAAGACTCATATGGTCTGGCTGTAAAAAAGTTATCAGATCCCTCGAAAAGCCAAGCCCCTAAGCCCTGAGTTTACTAATCCTACACCTTGGCTTCAAAGGTATGGCTTGGCCGTTTCATAAAGTACCGTAAATAAGTCCAACGGACCGTCTGGCCCATACGATATCAAGAAGTTAAGTTTATATCTCCATGATAATATATATAAACTTAATTCCTTACCATACAGGCCGGACAGTCCATTAGACTTATTTACGGTACTTTATGAAACGGCCAAGCCATACCTTTGAAGCCAAGGTGTAGGATTAGTAAACTCAGGGCTTAGGGGCTTGGCTTTTCGAGGGATCTGATAACTTTTTTACAGCCAGACCATATGAGTCTTGGCCGCCATTTTTACATGAAATGTTTTTGGTGGGATCTCATTTATTTTTGTAAGGTGCCCTAGTCTTTTTCATTTATTTGGGCCATAGCGTCTGTAAGTAAGTAGTAATAATAGCAAAAGCGTTATGAGCATGTGTCTTGGCCGCTAATTTTACATGAAATGTTTTTTTGGTGGGATCTCATTTCTTTTTGTAAAGTAGATTTTAATTTTTAGGTTTATTTTTTTATTTTTTTTGTGCCGTAGCGTTTCTAAGTAAGTAGTAATAATTGTGTATTTAAGAAATACTTACGTTTAGCCCCCATTATGGAAAACCCATACAAACTTTCATCCCCTTATTTAAAGGGTGGGGGGTAATTTTCTAAAAATCCTAGAATATATATTTTATTATTTATAACAAGGAGTCTCTATATCAATTTTCAGACCTCTAGTATCAAAATTTGCAGAAGTCTCATACAAACATCCATCCCCTAGTTTAAGGGGTTGGGGGGTAAAAGTTCCAAGTTTCAGAATTATTCTATTGTTTGTGTACTAAACCTAGCTTACATACCAAATTTCAGCTTTCTAGGTCATCGCGAAGTACCCCAGAGGTTTTGATACGTCAGTGAGTGAGTGGCAAAATCGGCGTATTTTAGGTACCAATAAAACCTAAAGTATAAAAGCTAGATCAATTAAATTAAGTACATTTCATATGTTCCCTAACTGCATCTTAACCTGTGAATTTGGGCGCTCTGGTGATAACTGGGACGAAGCTATGAGGGTTTGAAAATTAGACGAAACGGTTCGAGAAAAGGTAGGTAGTGCCCCGCTACTTTTTTGCTCGTCTTGGCGGGGGCACTACCGTGCCCCCAGATATAATAAAATAAAAGCGCTGACAGGTAGCCGTAGCTACTAAAAGCAATTGAGTGGCTATAAACAATGAAGTCCTATTTTTTTCATGGTCTCAACTTATTTTAACAATATAATTACTATTGCTTTATGACTCCACTATCCTTTATCTTATTTTATACGTAGAGAACGAGAACTTACCTATAGACTGTTTTTTTTTTCATTTGTTACAAGATAAATTGTTTGACACATGAAGTAGAAAGTTCCTTCAACTAAAAAAATATGATTATTATTTCTATACTTCGTCTTCTCGAACGTAGGAATAGCGTGGCTTGGGTAATGCTGATGATTCCACATCTGGCGGACGAAAGCGTGTGTGCAAAAGGCGAAAAAAGGCTGAGCTTTGTTAAAGGGCGTAGTCCGTTTATAAAAAATAACGGTACTCGCCGGTACCTGCTACTAACCCTTGTGTTTCTCTTGCGCAAAGAGTTGTTTCCATTATAGTTTGCCCTATCTAAGTGCATTTCCAATGTACCAGAAGGTCGTGAAAGGCACGAGATCTGTGATTTTTTTCTTTTATAAAACTTTAGAACTTGACATATTTTACGCCCACTAAACCTTTAGAGAAACCACGGGCGGTAATTCGCAAAGCCCCAGGTCGCATATTTATGGATCTACATATTCACAAATTCTCCGCCCTAGGTAAGTAATTATATCGCGTATGTTAATTATTTGAGCCTTAACCCTTGACTGTAAAGCTATCGAAACGTCAAAGAGTCAAATAAATATAAGAGATATAATCATTTAAATTGTTTTATTTAAACGTGTGACAGTCGCGGAAACCGATAAAAATATTATAGACTTATTGTTAAATGGAATTTTATTAGTTAGTAAAGCATGAATGAAATGAATTAAACAGCGCTATGTATCTCTATTTGAAGATGTGATTTCGAAGTGTGAGTCAATACTTCCAGGTCGTATTAGTGCAAATTTTATTTACAAAGTCACATGAGCGGAGAGAGTATATATAGAAGTGAGTCATCAAGAGCATCCTCGTTTACATGCTATTGTGCAAAAATCTTGGGATCTTCAATCATTGTCAACGGAAGATACCCACATTTATAGTCAGGTGACAACCAAAACTCAGTAAAAGTTCTATCCCATCAAAAACATAAATGTAAAATGAGAGCCAAGTTCAATATCGCGTGCACTTCGCCGACAAAAGAATTGAGATCTGCAAGGGCGCCAAGTTCTTTGCCCTAAAATTTTTAGATACAAGGACATGCGACATACTCAATGCATTTATTTTACTTGGGGAGTAATTCAATATCAAGATTTGACTTGGCTAGTTTTCACAAACTAACTAAATTTTATAAAAGTAACATAGTCATAGTCATAGTTCATGTTCAAGCTAACAGTATAAGTAACAAGACGTACACTAACTTGCGTACTTACCTTTACGAAAATAGGTTAATGATTTGATTGATTTTGATTTATAATATAAATTTATATTTTAAAACTAGCCAAGTCACGTCTTGATATTGAATTACACCCCAAGTAAAATAAATGCATTGAGTATGTCGCATGTCCTTGTATCTAAAAATTTTAGGGCAAAGAACTTGGCGCCCTTGCAGATCTCAATTCTTTTGTCGGCGAAGTGCACGCGATATTGAACTTGGCTCTCATTTTACATTTATGTTTTTGATGGGATATCATTACTTTTTGTACAGAAATTATTATGATGTGTAAATTACTTAATTATTATTTGTTAATTAGTTCTGTGTGCTATTCTAGTACATCTTTTGAAAGTTTTGAACAAACAAAGAATTTTCCAAAACGGTTAGTACGTATTGGATTTTTATGTGCATGTATGTGTAAGTGTGTGCGTGTGAGTGTATATGCTATTCTAGTATATCTTTCAAACAAAAAAGAATTTTCCAAATCGGTTTATAAATGACAGAGTTCTGAGGCAACAACCATCAATAATAATAATAATAAAAAAACATAAAAAAATCACTGTTTTAGATTTTTATATGTATACACACACAATTACTAAGCTGGATGCCAAATTTCACCTTTCTAGGTCACCTGGAAGTGGGTTAGGTTTTTGATTACTAGTCAGTCAGTCAGTCAGTCAGTCAGTCAGTCAGTCAGTGATAAAAATACCGTTTTTTGGACTTTAATATCTCAATAACTATTTAACCTATATTAATGAAATTTGGGGTTCTACTTGTTCTAAAGGATCTTAATACATAAGCCAAATTTCATTTTTTTTATGTTAAATAGATTTGGAGTTATTGGGGGATCAAAAGTGGCTCCAAACGGTTCGTGTAATATAACACACGGCTGCTGCTCGCCAGTTCCTGCGGTGAACTTGGCTGGACACGCTGCCGCGTGTCTAGATCACTGCTTTTCAAAACCTCGTATCTAGTAGGTAGATTGAGCCTGAGATACGAGCTTTGTTTTAAGTAGGTATAGGTATAGTTACTTAGTGAATTTTATTGTCAACAGACTATATAACAGCAGTGCGAGTTGAGTGCAGCTGTATACCTAATTATAAGACAGTACCAAAAAAAAAAATGCAGCTGTATAGACTTAGCTTAGAATTAGTTATTGTTGTAATCAGTGATTATTCATTTATTACCTACCACACGTAAATGTGCTAGCATTTTTATTGTAGGCACCAATTTTAATAAACAATCTATTAGTTATTTTCTGTTGATATTAACTGTAATAAATAACAATACAGTTGGTTCAATTTGCAGCACCCTGTGAAGCTGGTGGTTTTGGGTCTGGGCGGGTGGGGCCGGTAGAGGCAAACATGTGTTCCTAGGTCTTAGTCTTGGATGTTTTCTATATATTTAAGAACAAATTTACGTTTATAAGTAGGTAAACCGTCGTCTAGTACCCATAGTACAGTTTGCTTAGTTTGTGAGTAGGTTGAATTGTGGAAGATTGACATGTTTATTATTACTTAATTCTTCATTTATGATTGTACATGTTCGATTATTTAAGTATAAGTATACGGATAACCCGTAAATTGTAAGATACATAAGTAGGTTAAGGTATGATGGGGCTGACATAATCATTAATGATTCAATGCCCAAAAACAATAATAATTAAAGTTTACATTACATAATTTATTGTGCAAAACATTGTTATCTGTACTCAGGTCAGCAGACAAAAGATTTACATATTTACTCTACTTATCCATCTACACTTTGACAGCCCATTCTATTACGAGATTTACTCTACTTATCAATCTACACTTTGACAGCTCATACATTCATATGAGATCTTATCCTATAGAGATATATGTATATTATATTTGCACAAAGGCTCAATTTAGCTAGGTCACATGCATAGAAACGAACCCATGACATTCTAACTTACATAAAAACGGAAGAGTCCTCTCCCTGTTATTCTGCTAAAAATGACTAGTCGGGCAAGTGCACCAGTGGGACAAGCGCGCCTACCGTATCAAAATATTACAGAAGAACAGATGTTATACTACTAACACCATCTTATTTTTGCCAACTGTAGTTGCGTGTTGGTAGGAGCACTTCCAACGCTGGCACTCCTTAATTAACAATAATTTGTCTCTTAATGCACCTTTATCATTCCAGAGGAATGTGTTTTAAATGTCATGAGCCTATTTCCAGTATTTTGAATGCTGTGTTAATTGACAACATTTCATATTTTTAAGACTATCATTTTATTACTATTCTGAATTCTGCTTAAAAAGATGAAGTCTTCTTCTTCTTCGTGTGAAGGGATCAAATTCCTTAGACTAAATGGTGTTTTGCCAATGCGTTGCCACTTCTATCCCTCGGGGAGTGCCTTTTATGAGGTCTTCGAGAGTGCACGTGGTTGGACACCGAGGGCACTGCATCATGTGTTTGGTTGTTTGTAGTACGCCACACCCGCAGGATGCGCCGCTCTGTTCAGATCTAATTCCCCATCTCACCAGATTGTCTTTAGACCGTCCGACACCCGTTCTCAATCTGTTTAGAGACTTCCAAGTGATCCATTTCTGTTCAGCGCCAGGCGTCAAATGTTCCACAGGTGTCATTGGTAGAGAAGTCTCGTTCAGTTGCGATTTCCAAGCATCAAGACGGGCTTCTTGGGCCGTTTGGTGTTGAAGACTAAGAGTTGTCAGAAAACTCTTACGCGACTTGAGTCTACTGGTTGCTTGTTGGTGACCGTGAAGTGGGTGTCGTGGGTCCTGCAGTTGCTTGTGTCGTTCCACAGCGGCAGCTACGTCTCTGCGTATGCACGGTGGTGTAATTCCACTTATTTGGTACAAGTGGCCGGATTGAGTAGGTTTCAGACATCCGGTGATTAAGCGGCAGGTTTCATTGAGGGCAATGTCGACCTGGCCCACGTGTGCAGAGTTCTTCCAAACTGGGCATGCGTACTCTGCAGCCGAGAAGCTGAGGGCAAGTGCTGTAGTGCGCAGTGTGTGAGGATTCGCGCCCCACGTGGTGCCGGTGACACGACGTAAGACATTGTTCCTTGCCGCAACTTTCTGTTTGGTATCGAAACAGTGTTTTTTATAGGTCAAAGATCTGTCAAGGGTTACACCCAAGTACTTTGGAGTGAAAGTATGGACCAACTGGCAACCCTCCCATTCAATATTTAATTCTCTAGAAGCCTGTTTATTTTTGAGGTGGAAGGCGCAGACTTGTGTTTTTGATGGGTTCGGTTTGAGTTGTATCAATACTACCAGCATTAAGCAAAGTTTTTGAGAAGATTATTCTTAATCAACTTATATCTCATTTCAATCGGAATAATCTACTCCATAGCAATCAGTTCGGGTTCACCAAAGGTCGCTCTACCACTGACGCTGGCGTGGTACTAGTTAAACATATCTTTGATGCCTGGGAGAAGGCTCAAGATGCTATTGGAGTTTTTTGTGATCTATCCAAAGCATTTGATTGCGTTGATCATGAGAATTTAATACGTAAGCTAGAACACTACGGAGTCAAAAACAATGCCCTTGACCTTGTCTCGTCATATCTTTCAGGCAGAACGCAACGGGTAGATATCAATGGGACTCAATCGACTGGGTCAGCTGTTGCTATGGGGGTACCTCAGGGTTCAATTCTGGGTCCCTTTCTTTTTCTAGTATATATTAACGATTTACCAAACCTTGTGCGAGATAAACATGATATAGTACTATTTGCAGATGACACATCTCTTCTTTTTAAAGTAAAAAGGCAAGAAAACAACTTCGATGTGATTAATGATGCACTGTCCTCTATTGTGGATTGGTTTACTGCAAATAATTTACTTTTAAATGCCAAGAAAACTAAGTGCATTAAATTTACATTACCAAATGTGAAACAAGTCAATTGTGCCAAGGTAAAACTGAAAGGCGAAGTACTGGAATTTGAAGAAAAAACAGTATTCCTGGGTGTTACTTTAGACTCTAAACTGCAATGGAGTGCGCATATAGCCACTCTTGCAGGTAAGCTTAGCTCCGCGGCCTATGCAGTTAGGCGAATCAGGCAGCTGACAAACGTCGAGACGGCAAAGATTGTATATTTCAGTTATTTCCATAGTGTTATGTCATATGGAATTTTATTATGGGGAAGAGCGGCGGACATCCAAACCATCTTTGTGCTACAAAAACGAGCTGTACGCGCAATTTATGCACTAGGAGGTCGTACGTCACTAAGAGAGAAATTCAAGGAAACAAACATTCTCACCGTAGCATCTCAATACATTCTTGAGAATATCATGTATGTGCGGAAAAATCTCCATGAATTCAAGCTCAACAGTGACATTCACCACTACAATACGAGAAGTAAGGACAAGCTCGCAATACCTGCCCACCGTCTCCGTAAGGTTAGCTCGTCGTTCGTGGGGAACTGTGTACGCTTCTACAATAAAATACCTATTGATGTAGTAAAATTGCCCTGTAGCAAATTTAAAGCGCAAATAAAACGTCACTTATTGAATAAAGCTTATTATACTGTTAATGACTTTCTAAACGACAGTGATGCCTTTAAGCCAGTAGTTTAGTGTTGTGTGTCAATAGTAAATTTTTAAATAAGCATTATTTTGGTGGGTAATTTTTAATGTAACATGAGAGCACAATTTGTTGTTTCTCACCGGGCAAATAGTATTAGTCAAGTATGCCCGGCAGCTTGAGCATGTCATGCTCGCTTAAAGGTCTTTGCTTACGGTGGCGTCGTTGATCGGGTCGCAGCCTTCCCTATAATATGGTTGAGGGAGGCGATGGCTGAGATATGCGTCATACTCGTGAACGGGTGCCGTTTGTGGGGTCCGGTCTGTTCATGCTAGCAAGGGCCAAATTAAATATGTAGCAACCGCATACTAGTGTTAAATTAAGCAAACGTGAGAAACTTCATCCTGTACTCGATTGAAGTTATTCAATGTTGATTTTATCTTTTTGAACTCTTAGAGACTGTATACATCTCTAAGAAACAGCTTAGTGTAGTATGACACTCAGAGACTTTATACATCTCTGAGAAAATTAAATCATTTTAAAATATTTTATTGCATGTTATGACGCCTAGAGACCATATACATCTCTAAGAATTTTAGGTTTAATAATTATTTTCTAAATTATTCACGTTGACGCCTAGAGACCTTATACATCTCTATGGAATTAAATTAATTAAGTAATTATATTTTATTGCATGTTGTGACACCCAGAGACTTTATAAATCTCTGGGTATATTTAATATTTTAAATTTATTAAATTTTTATTTTAATGTTCCTACTTAACATTGATTTGGAGTATCTATACATCTCCTTTACGTGTACCAGTGTAATTAGTTATAACACAACTGTATCATGTAATTGTTTTAAGTATTATTTACGAAAAAATGACTTACTGTTGAGTTTCTTTCGGCTTTCTTCTCAACAGCGGTCTCCTCTTGCGAAATGCCGGTAGATTCACAATCTGACTTGTAAAAGTGCCCCTGTGGCCTACTTACTGAATAAATTATTTCATTTCATTTCATTTCATTTCATTTCGTTGATTCTCCTTATAGTATGTTGAGAGGTTTGCCAGGCCCTCCGCTAAGTATTTTTCAACCGCCTCAAACGTCCCTTCCTGCGACGTAAGAGCTAGGTCGTCACCAAAAAGGAAATGTCGCAGGTTACTTTGGATAGGTTGGTCGTTAGTGTATACGTTGAAAAGAGCCGGTGCCAAGACGCTCCCTTGAGGTAGACCGTTTTTGAGGGACCGCCACCTGCTTCTTTGCCCTTGAAATGAAACAAAGAATCTACGGTTAGAAAGTAGTTCGGATATAACCTGCGTGAGTCTGTATAGTCTTTGGTAGTTTGGTAAAGTTTCGCTACCAGTTTCCTGTGGTTAATGGTATCATACGCGGCGGTGAGATCCACAAAAACTGCACCTGTTACCATCCCTTTCTCGAAGCCATCCCCAATATGCTGTGTTAAGTAGAGTACTTGTGAGGTACAGGATTTACCGGACCTAAAGCCAGCTTGTTCCTTTATAAACGACTCCTCTAAGGTTGATGACACGCGTTCGAGTAAGAGGCGTTCAAAGAGCTTAAAACTGTGGCAGAGAAGAGAGATCGGTCTGTAACTTTTCGGATCTTCAGGATCTTTGCCAGGTTTCAGAATGGCAGTGACATGAGATTTTCTCCATAATTTTGGGAAGGCCGTGGTCTTAACGCAGGTGTTGAAAAGTTGTAGGAGCCAAGACTTAGCTACAGGGCCGAATCGTTTAATTTGTTCGACTCTAATGTCGTCGAGTCCAGCTGCTTTGCCAACCCTAAGCTTTCGAATTCCTGTTTCCAGTTCCGACATTGTGAATGGACGTTCGAGGTGGTCATTTTCGTCGGCAGGAGGGTAGCGTGCAAGTTTTCTTGAATTACGTTGGTTGGTGATTCTTCCATTTAACACGAGTTGGTGAGCTATATCTGGTCAGCAGTTACATTTGAGTGACACGTATGGTTTTTTGTGTCGCAATCAAGTTTTTTGATGAATGTCCAGGCCTTTTTACTGCTATGGGTCATGTCCACACCTTCTACCAGCTCATTCCATTTTCTTTTTTGAACCTCTGATATTTCGTCCATGAGTCTATTGCCTAGGTGGATGGTTTCTTGAGAAAATGGGTCGGCCGCATATGAGGTGTAGTACGCATCGGCCTGCCCCTTAAGTTCGTCGGACATTCCCGGTATGTACTCGGTTTTGCAACCACGTGGAATGTGCCTTCTTGACGCCAATTTTACCAATTCAACGAACTCTTCGTAATTGTTTGTTGTGGGTGAGAGGCCCAACGCGAGGCGATCCAGTTCTTCAGCATAGTTTTCCCAGTCGGCTTTTGCAAAGTTGTATCGCCTTCTGAATGGGACCGTGCGCGGTCGTATTGCTGCGTACACTTTACAAGCAATGGGCCGGTGTTGAGTTCTTGGTATGACCCCGCACACTGATTTTAGGCATTGTTTTGAAACACTGTCGCTAGAGAAAATCAGATCGGGGTTGTATCCTCTAAAAAAAAAAAGATGAAGTAATCTCTGTTTTTATTTATTTTCTGAGATGATTATTTATTTTATTATTAATTTATAAAAACATACTCATTTTAAAATGTGGCAACACCAAAACCAGAACTTAATGGAACGGTTACTTTAGTCGGGTTTCTTATTAAAAAAAAACTTAATAAAACTCGGTATGCATCTGTCATCTGTCAAGATACAAGATACAAGACATTTATTGATAAAAGTTAATGTTTTACAAGTCAGGTTAACAGGTAGGTATATAATTCAACTAATAGGTACTAGAGTAATTAGGTACACATTTCTGGAGTATGTAATATATATTATACATGTCACTTAAACTTATTATTATTAATAGAATATAATTACATTTAAGCAAAAACAAATTCATAGACAGTAGGTTAATAGGATCGCATATGGCTTAGCAGGTCATCATTTAATTTATAAAATTTATGTAGCTTATACAAATTAGCATATTAGTAGCTAAATTACTAGAGGTTAGTGCACGTTTCAACAACGTCAACGTCAAAAAAAAAAAAAAAAAATTTTTTTCGCTCTTTGGTTTAGACTTAGACAACAACCCTATTCAGCCCGTATTGTCTTAGATTGCAGTTATTTGATGTATTTTCTTAAATAAAATAAAATAAAAAAAAATAAAAATAGCCTTTATTCCTCACTAACAGTAATAATACTTATAACATAAAACCCTTGAAAAAAGACAATATTAATAATTTATGATTTAGTTAAAAATAATAATAATAATAAATTACGTGAGGACCTTCCATTTCTGGATGAAGGCCTCCTCCATCTCACGCCAATCGTCTCGATGTTGTGCACGTCGGACCCAGTGATTCCCGGCCACTGACACAACATCGTCTCGCCATCGGCGAAAGGGGCGTCCGCGTTTGCGTTTGCCATCTGCCAAGAACCAGTGTAGCATGCGCTGGCTCCATCGGTTATCCTTTAGTCTAGCAAGGTGTCCGGCCCATTTCCATTTTAGTTTAGGAATCATTTCCAGCGCGTCGATGATCTTTGTTTTACCTCTGATATCACTACTCTTGACGCGATCTTTCAGTTTGATTCCTAGCATACTCCGCTCAGCTGCTCTCTGGAATGACCTGATCTTTGTTCTGACGTCCGACGTGGGTGCCCATGTCTGGCAACCATATGTAAGAGTGGGTAACACGTTTGAGTCCATAATCTTCTTTTTTATGTGCATTGGAAATTTACCCTTAAAAATTTCTTTCAATGACCAGTATTTTTTCCAACTAAGGGTTATTCGTCTTGCTACTTCTTTTGCTGTTCTGTCCTTGAAGCATATGTTTTGACCTAGGTATATGTAGTCATCCACATATTCTATGTTGTGATTATTGACACATAGTGGTTTCTTTATGTCATTCGTCATTGCCTTTGTCTTCGCTGAGTTCATAATTAATCCGCATTTTGTGCTTTCTGTATTAAGGTTGTGGATCATTTCTTGGAGCTCTTCATGGTTTTCTGATAGAAGGATTATGTCATCAGCGAAGCGTAAGTTAGAAAGGTATTCGCCATTTATATTTATGCCTTTTTTATTCCAGTTGAGGTTTCTAAATATGAATTCTAGTAATGCAATAAATAATTTCGGCGATATAGTATCTCCCTGACGGACACCTTTCTCTATATTGAATATGTTACCTGGTTTTTCCAGTTTCACTCTTGCATTACATTCTGAGTATATGTTTCTCAGGAGCGATATATATTTCTGGTGTATCCCTTGTTCTTCTAGAGCTTCCCAAAGTGTGCTGTGTTTGATTGTATCAAATGCTTTACTGTAGTCAATAAAGACTAAGTATAATGTTTTTTTGTATTCCGAGAATTTCTCCATAACTTGGGTGACAGTGAACAGGTGGTCGATTGTTGAGTAATTTTTCCTGAAACCTGCTTGATCTCTTGTTTGGTTTTCGTCTATATCTTTTGTTATACGGTTTAGTAGAGTTGTCGTAAATAGTTTATAAATTGTTGGAAGCAAACTGATAGGCCGATAATTGCCTATGTCCTTTGGGTCCCCTTTTTTGTAGAGCAGAGAAATAATGCAGGTTTTCCACGCGTCGGGTATCCTCTCTTCTGAGAGGACTAGGTTAAAAAGATGGACTAGTTTTGAATAGATAGAGTCGTCAAATGCTTTTATTATATCACTAGTAATGCCATCTTCTCCGGGGGATTTATTCGTTTTTAATTTGTTTACAGCTGTCCTGATTTCTGACTGCAAAAACGGCGGAACACTCTCGTCTACTAATGACATTTGGCTTTCTTGTTGTTTGTGTTTATCCTTTCCTTCATCTCTGTATAGGTCTTGGTAAAAATCTGTAGCAGCTAATAACAAATCTTGTCTTGTGGTTATCACTTCATTGTTTTTATTTTTTAGTTCCATAACCCAATACTTGGTATTGTTTACTTTCTTAAAAGCTCTCTTACATGATCCAGATATTTCAAGTTCGTCCATGATAATATTAAATTTGTATTTTTTCTGTCTATCTTTAATTTTTTTCTGTATTTTTTTGTGTAGTATTCTTAGCCGCTTTCTCTGTTCAAATGTTCTTTTCTGTAGCTTCTTCAACATGTCCCTTTCATCTATTAGCTTTGTTATTCCTTCATTTATAATGTAATCATATGGCTTTACTTTACTTTTCGAGTCTACGGGTAACTTACTAGTACTAATATTAATTGATTTTAATATGTTATTATAGTATATCTCTGGATCATCGCTGTGTGGGACATCCTGTTCTAGGAGAATGTTTTTGAGTGACTCTTGCTCTATTGGTGAGAATGCTTTGGTTTTCGGTTTATTTATGTTTTTTCTGCTTCGTTTGGCTACTCCACTAAAGGTTAACTCACATCTTACTGGGCGGTGGTCGGATGAAAAGGTGGTAGTGAGGACCTGCACATTCTTAATTATACGGGTATTATTTGCCAAAACGTAGTCAATTTCATTTCGTGTTTTCCCATCGGGAGAATGCCATGTCCACCTGTTTTTTTCCGATTTTTTAAATAATGTATTGGTTATGAAGAATCTGTTTTCTAGGCAGAATTCAATTAATTTCTGTCCCCTTTCATTTCTACTTCCATATCCAAATTTTCCTAGGATGAGATTTTCTTCTTGGCATGGTTTCCCAATTTTAGCATTAAAATCACCGACAACAAATGTGTTCTTCTTTGTATTACTTAATGCTTTTCTTAGTTCGGTATAGAATAGATTTATTTCACTGTCTTGAGCACTTTCTGTTGGTGCGTAAGCTTGTATGATCGTTAACGAGTTATTTTGGAATTTCAAATCTAGGCGTACAACTCTGTCAGAAATTGCTGTGAAACTTTCAATGTTTTGCTTGAGATGGTTTTTTATCATAAAGCCCACACCATTGCGGCCTTTCTTCTCTCCGTTGTAGCATAAAATGTAATCATCATGTTCTTCTATTTGCTGTCCTATTTTCTTTACCTCAGATAACCCAATTATATCCCATTTTATAGTTTTTAAACTGTGTTCTAATTGTATTATTCTTGTTCCATCTACTAGAGACCTTACATTGTAGGTAAGTATAAATAGGCTGTTGTTACTAGTTTTATTGTGAGATGGAGGGTTGCAGTCTGACTTCCCCGCGGCGACCACCCGTACTGGGGCTCTTATAGGTAAGTTAATTTCTGTATATGTTTTTCTCTGATAAAGAGTATTGTGTTTCTTGTTATCTTGACGTTTTGATGTTGTTTTTGTTGTGTTTTTTTGGTTCCAAGTGTCTAGTTTTTTGAAGTTTCTGCAGGTGGAGCTGGTCTTCCACGCTCAATATAGTTGAGCATGCTAGGTGTTGTGCATTCCTTAGTTGCGGTTTTTGACAGTGTTGTTGTAGGTTCGTTTTCTATGCTTACTTTTTTATGTACTGGTGTTACTGGGGAGCCAGAATCATCTCTCTTTCTTTTCTCTCTGTTCTTGTCTTTAGGTTTCACCACAAGTTTGTCATAGTTTATATAAGCAATATTTCCTTTCTCTTTCTCTGCCTTGACTTGTGCTTGTAGCTGCTTCCTTATTTCCATCACTTCTTTCGGAAAGTCCTCATTTATATATATTCCTGGCGGAAATTTGGATTTATTTTTCAGTATTGTGTGTTTCTTCCACAATGTTGTGATGGAGACCACAACCGGGCGGCTTCTGTTCTCAGTTTTTTGGCCTATTCTATATATATTGCTTATCTCTTGGCTATCCATATGTGTTCCAGTTTCGGTTATGACTTCCGTAATACAGTCTACTAACTCGTTTTCTGTTTTGTCTATTTCGTCTATTCCATAAAATACGAGATTGTTCTTCCTCTTGTCTTTTTCTAAGATGCTTACTTTTTGTTCCAGGACTGCTACTTTAGTTTTAAGAGCTTTATTTTCCTCTGTTAATGTTTTTAATTTTTCGTCCAGTCCTTCCATGACGTTTTTCGTCACTGCTGTAGTTATTTCTAAAGTTTGTTGCTTCAATTTCTCTTCCAATTTCGAAAATAGTATTTCCATATTTTTCTCCATTTTTGTGGTAAATTTGGTTCCTGTTCTGGTAACACTGATTATCTGCGATTTTCAGAGTTTGATGCTGGTAACCCTACAAATGTCATTGACAGTTGACATTTGGTCTCTTGTCTATGATGTGACTGTGATTTGCACTTTTTAGGTTATATTGTCGAATTGAAATTCACTATTTTCTTTCGGAATTTATGTTTTTCACTTAGTCCACTTCTAATCCTTGTTTGTTGATACTTGTTTAGTATTTCCGTGGTGTAGCACGTTTGTTTAAACACTGTTTAGCAATGGTTTTTATTTTTAATTGCGGAGCTCGTTTACGCACTTGTTTACAATATGGACACCGGAACCGGAAAAAGTATTTTCTTATATTTCTTTAAATACAGAAGAATACATTCAAAGATTTTTTTTAAGGTACACGACATAAAGCTCTGTCGATCTATATATTAATTTCCACCTGTTATAAATATGAAATGTTGTCAATTGTTGTTATGTTGGGATTGGGCCTATTTTACAGAAATATTTTAAAATATGTGGATAAATACTAATACACAGCCAAAATTCTTCACTTTTCCACATCTTTGGGTAAGTTTAAATAAACGGTTTGTTCTAGTGCTAGAGAACAAAACAGAATGGGCTTGTAGTGTTAAGTGTTAATTGGTCTGACATGAGGTGTGAGCGAGCATGGCGGAAATGTTTTGTGTTTGACCAACAATTCACAATGGACTAAAATACTAATGTAATATCTGTATATTTTTAACACGCATCTAACCTGAAAATTTTACAGATAAGACAATACAGTTTTTTAAACAAATCAGTTTATTACATTTAGTAATTATATTATTGCTCATTTGTCTTTTTTTTTTATTTTATTTAAAATAAATATCAGACAACCTCACACAAATCAACCTAGTCCCAAATTAAGCTCAAGAAGGCTTGTGTTATGGGTACTAGGCGACAATATACATACTTATATAGATAAATAAAGAGAAATAATAAATCCGGCCGCAATTTTATTTTTTGGCCACTTGGTCGAACTTCTCATTTAATAACTAAGCATCGGGAATATGAGATAGCCTCTAATAAACTAATTCATCTTCTTTACAACGCCATCTAAAAATGTCAAAGAAAGCATCAAGTCATAATCAACAATTATTATTACTTGTCCTTCTGATTTATGCATTGCCATCTAATTTACTAACTCAGCCACGGAATTTGCAACTCATCATCATTTTTCGTTTTACAGCTTCAATACAAGCTCCTCAAAAATTATATATTCGAGCTTCAATAGACAGCATCATATATTATAACTTAACATCTAAAATAATACTTCATATTCTTTTATCATGAAAATAGCCACTGTAGGAACGATTTGGCGCGAGTGCGCGCCATGACAGCCACGGCCATTTGCACCAGTCAGAGAGCGCCATTCGATTCTTGTACCGACCGACCCGCCCGTGTTTGTTTATTGTCATTCGTTCGTTCATATTGCAATAAGTTCATCTGCGTTCACTCTAATCTAGTTCTAAGGCAGGTCCGACTTGGCTTAGGTTAGGTACGACCACGAGCGAAGCGAGGAGGAGTGTTAGGTTCAACTGCGAACCTTAAAAAAAAAAAAACGATACGTAACCCATTAATCTAGTTCTAAGGCAGGTCTGACTTGGCTTAGGTTAGGTACGACGACGAGCGAAGCGAGGAGGAGTGTTAGGTTAAACTGCGACCCTAACCTAAAATGAGATTTAAGTATTTTGTTTTGTTCTCTCCTCAATAGTTCATATGTAATAATAGTGGCTTTAATATACTATTTGATGACAATTTTAGGTAAATTTTACGATCGATTAATGTACGATGACTTACATTTTAAACATACTAACTTATAAAATTAGAAGCTAATAGAGTTACTATTTTGGTGTCATATAATAATATTTTAGAAGTTTGCTATTTGAATGCATGCCTCAAATTTAGATGCTAAAAAATAATCACCATGCTAAGTTACAATTACAGTGGCTTACAAAGAAGATAACTAGTGGCTGAGATATTGTTATTCAGACGCGCGTTGGTTGTGGCTGACTTAGTAATTTAGAAGGTAACTTATATTTTCTGAGGCGAATAATGCTATTAAAAAGAAGCCTGTTTAAATAGTACCCATAAATAAATACTTAAATACATAGAACATCCATGACCCAGGCACAAATAATCATGTTCATCACACAAATATTTGCCCTTGCCGGGATTCGAACCCGGGACCGTCAGCTCAGTAGGCAGTTGCTTAACCACTGCGCCAACCGCATCGTCAAATTAATACATTTAAAATGTGCCCAAACATATGCATGACACATAAAAGTGAATTTTGTCTAGAAACTTGCTTAATGAGTGAATTGTCAAAACCAGATGGATGAGTTTTAAATATTATAATAACAATTATCATTAGTGATGCAAAACGTAAAAAGAATTACAGTGAAATTTCAATCCCAAAAGGATTACCTGAAAATATACATTTAATTTGATATTTGCAGCTAGTCTATCTTTCCATAGTGCCTAGAAAAGTAGTTAATATTTACAGATGAAACTACAGAAAATTCTTAGTTTAGTGAGACCCTTTTAATAATTCTATTAAGTACCTACCTTATAAATTCCTGATTGTTTACCAACATCACCTGTGTAAATACACAATTCTGCGTCACTTAATCAACACTCGTCATTATCTTGTGACTATTTGTGTTATAACACAACACTTCAATTAAAACACAAAAAGCTTACAGAAACATCTAATTTAAGGCCAGTAATGGGTTTCAATAGCCGTAATGAGTATGACTAAAGTTTTAATTAGGCGCGGACACTTTGCACTCCGCGCGAGGTCGTTAATTATAAGCCAAAGCAAACAAAACGGCCTCCGTCACGAGGTGACAGGGCAACCCTGAACCAGCCTTCTCCTGAGCCTTCAGACGTTCCCTTACCTTGCCAAGCTTTTCCACCGGCACCATGGAGGCCTGGGGCTTCTCTGGTTCCTGGATATCAGCTCCAGAGCCTGTCCGAGGCACACTTGTGACGGTGCCGCGGCGCGAGCCTGCGCGCGGTGTGCTCAGCCCGCTGCCGCCCCCAGACTTCTCAGGTTTCTCGCCCTCATGGCTGTGGTGACTGCCCATCGCGCACTGCACTGTGTATGTAAGATAAGGCTACAGATGGACTCCAGCGAGTCCTTATTTTCGAGCTATGCCAATGCAGGCAGTGACGTCGTGATGACAGATGTTTAATGTGACAGCGACAGCTGTCAGTTCCCGAGGTGACATGAGGCGTTATACAATTTTAACCGCGAACTAGTATTGAGATTCGATGCAAGCATCGGGTAAGCAAATCTTGAAAAGTTAACGAAACAACGATGCAATTGCAATGCAATAATAAAAAGAATAATTTAAATCATGGTGAACTGGGTATATAACATTAAGCTCAAAAAAAATGAACTAAGTATTTCTAATCATGCAAAGAAACAACCGCGGTAAATAGGTACCGATATGGTGTGAATGTGAAGCAGGGAACCAACCAAACATTTATTAAATTTTACGTAGGCACTTTGTAAAAAACTTTTTAAAATTTAATCAAATAAAACTCAATATTTTATATATCGGGGGGCACGGCAGTGGCCTCGCCATACCCTATACAGTAAGTGGCATTTATTGCTCGCTACGCGGGAAGAAAATCTCACATTCACGAATTCACCGCCCTATGTATGTAAAGTACTGTCACGATACCCGCTGCAATGTAACTAAGCGCCTGCTAAATAATAAACATGTTGACAAAATAGCTATGAAATATCTCCAGGCGCAAAATTATCAATATCGAAGTTATCAAATCAAAACTTTATTAATCTAACTTAACACTATACTTTCCAATGATGACATAATTATAGGAGCAGTAAAAGCTTTTGGTTGTATTATCTATTCCATGTCGTGGCTAGGTTGCGCCAGCGCCGGTCAGTGTGTCGGAATTGACGTAACCGCGCCGGCGCAAACTGGTCTATTGACCTAGGTCGGCGCTTGCGGGGAGGCGCCCGAGTCGCCCGACCGCGGAGAGGCAGGTAATGTTACTTCATGCAGTTCAGACTGACTAAATTTAAGTTTAGCGTCGTAATAAATAAATAATTAATTGAATTCTATCGAAACCGATCCCAAACAAGCTGATTCCTAATTTAAACTAGCGGCTGTGAGCTGTAACCTCGCGATTAGTTTTGAAACGGTTGAAATTAATTTTACGTTTACAACATAACCCCCATATCTCCGCCATTATGTAATGTAAAACGTTGAGAAAGTAAATCGATAATAAATTTAACTATAAATAGGTAACTAACGAAGATTCGCAAGTATTCGTAAGTACCTAGATACTTACAGAATTTCATGAGAATCGGTTGAGAAATGCGAATGCGACATCTAGGCGAGAACAGCCGTCGAAAAGAAACGAACATCCAAATATCCGGACATACAAAAGAATGTTAGGCCAAACTGAAAACGAGACGCTTCGCTCGCTCGGTCGATTATAAAGGTCGCGGCTGAGTCAGTGAGCTTTATACTGGAGATGTTAACCAAATGAATGACTACCTGAAGAATTTACTATTACAATTGGATGGGTACAATGGCAAAATTCTAACTACCATTGTATTAAGTACATGTTCATCTTTATTCTTTCTTAATTATTGTATTATTATTATTGTATACACTCACGTGAAATTGACCAGAATGGCCCGACCGGGACTGTTATACCCGTACAGTAGCGCGATAGCTTTGTTACCTTCTTTCTTCCCTATTTGAATGAAACCAGCGGCACGTAACGCAACACCAACAGCGTGCGCGCACAGGAGCTATACGAAATGGGTTCAAGCATCAAGCACAGGCGAAAACGAAGTAAAAGGGAAGACATCCAGAGGTCAGCATTTCTGCCACATGGGAAAGGGATTTAATATCTCAAAGTATAACTTCGCATCTAGAATGGCTACATAGCCATACCCATCTATCTATCAGTCACAGACGTCCACTGCTGAACATACGAGGGCGGTTTGATAAGTCAGTGACTTTTAGTAAAAAAAAAAACTTTTTCAAATTTTTTTATTTTATTTTTCTACATAATCTCCTTCCAATTCGATACATTTCGTCCAACGATGCTCCAGCTTTTGTATCCCCTCGAAAAAATACTTTTTGTCAAACCCTGAAAAATAGGCTTCAGTTTCAGCGATGACTTCCTCATTCGATGAAAATCTTTTCCCGCCGAGCCATTTCTTCATGTTTGGGAATAAAAAGAAATCACACGGTGCCAAATCTGGAGAATAGGGTGGGTGCGGCAGTATTTCATAACGTAATTCTACTAATTTGGCTGTTGCGACTGCCGACGAGTGTGCAGGGGCGTTGTCGTGATGAAACAGTATTTTCTTCTTTGACAGATGTGGCCGTTTTTTCACAACTTCTGCGTTAAATTTCTCCAACAAAGCAGCATAATAAACGCCAGTTATTGTTTGACCGTTCTCCAAGTAATCGATATAAATAATACCTTGGGTGTCCCAAAAGACAGTGGCCATTACCTTTCCAGCCGAATTAACGCTTTTCGCTTTCTTCGGGGCCCGTTCGCTAGCAGAAGTCCACTGTTTTGACTGATTTTTCGTCTCTGGCGTATAATGGTGAATCCATGTTTCGTCCACCGTCACGAATCGACGAAAAAATTCATTAGGATTATGTTTCAATTTGGCTAAACATTGTTCGGAAGTTCTTACGCGAATTCGTTTTTGGTCGGCTGTCAGCAAGCGCGGCACCCATCTTGCGGAAAGTTTTTTCATACTTAAAATATTATGTAAGATATGAAAAACTCGTTCAGATGAAATGTGTACAATCTCGGCTATCTCACGTATCTTCATGCGACGGTCATCCAAAACAATATCGTGGACTTTATTCACCATGTCATCAGTGGTCACTTCGATCGGCCTTCCAGACCGTACTGCGTCATTGGTGGTGATAACGTCCACAACGAAATTCTGTAAACCACTTGTGTACCATTCCATGCGATGGAGCAGATTCCCCATAATATTTTTTTAACCGGTCTTCAGTCTCTTTGATAGTTTTACCACGTAAAAAGTAATGCTTAAGAGGGCGCCGAGCGTTTGCGACTGACCCATAGAGCGCGGGGAATGCGTATTTAGATCGGCGCGCGGCCGCCATAGTAAAAATGTATGGAGAATTAAAAGCACTTTTTGATAAATCTGGACCTTTAATACCAAACAATAATTGAAATATTTGATGCGGATAAATTGTAATGTAAACATTCATCTTTTTTTTGAACTGAAAATCAGAATAGATTTCCATTGTTAAAGTATAAAAAAACACTTAACGCCTGCTTACGATTTTACAATTTTCGTCCAACTTTACTTAGTTCTCTAGGGAAAAATATTAAGAATCTTATAATTTTTTTACGGAGAAGTTGTTGACACATTCTTCGAAGTGCTAAATATATAGTTTAGAAATAGATTAATCAACTAGTGTTAACGTTATCTACTTAACGGCAACTGCCTATTTTTTCACATTTTGCTCGGTGCAGTCTTAATTAGCACACGAAATTCACTTTTCTCCATTTTCCGTCAATTTCCCGCTCTTATCTGACATATGCCTCGATTTCTTTTTTAATTTTCGCAATATAAGAAAAAAATTATGACAGCCAGTAACCAAAGAGTTAAGAATTAGAATAAAAAGGTTCGATTATGAAAAAGTTTTTTTTTTTACTTAAAGTCACTGACTTATCAAACCGCCCTCGTAGGCCTCTCCATAGCTCGCCACGAGGTGCAATCCTGCGCAGACCACAACCATCGACTCCAGTGCGACCCTAACGAGGTCCGATTCTCAATGGTGCGTCTCCACTGGAGCGGAGAAGTGCGGAGAAGTGCGGAATCGACCAATCACAGAGCTCAGGAGCTGAGGAGACAGGTGATTGGTCTATTCCGCACGTCTCCGCTCCGCTCCGCTTCAATGCACACCCTTATTCACTGTTTGAGCAAGCCAATAAACTTATTCACCGTATGTGAAATCGGTCAGCTTTGTGACAAACCATTTCCATTCGATAACTAACAACAAGCGGCATGTAAATAGTTAATGGCAGGCACGGTTGCCATGATGTGTACTGTTTGTTCACAATTGCCTTTCAAATCAAATCAAATCAAATCATTTATTTTGCTAAACATACACAGGGGGCTAACAACATACATGTCAGTTAGGATTTAGTTACATGAAGGCATGTTTCGCCATAATTCGGCATACAAAATCTTATTCTAACTTAAAAAGTAATAATTACTAAACCCTATTCATACAATTTATCAAAACATTCATTTAAATTATAAAGTGGTCGAACAGTCTAGTAGGATTTTAATTTTCTAGTAAATACATATATATTATTGCATTGTCTTATGTCCTCATTTAGAAAGTTATAAATATTTATACCATTATATTCAATACTCCGTTTAAAATTTACATATTTTTTTGATTTTGGTAACATAATGTCAAAATTGTTTCTACATACCTAATCTATGTGGTCTATTGTTACTATTAATGGCAAAACTGGTCTTATTTTTATAGATAGAAATGCATATTAGGTAAATGTAAAGTGATATCACTAATCTCATAGACCTAAAAAAAAACTATAAAAAGTGGACGACAATTTCTCGAGTGGTTTTGCTTTTCCGACATACCTAAGAGCTTTTTTTGTAGTAGGAGAACACGGTAAGTACACATAAACGCTATCACCCCAAACCTCAATGCCGTACCTTATTAAGCTTTCAAAATTAGCAAAATAAACTAGTCCAATATTTTTGACAAATTTTTCAATGCGTAACAGGAGCTAGCCAATTTTTTTCTAAGTAGGCTTATTTATAATGATCTGACCAACGCAACTGAGAATCTAGTTCTACACCCAAAAATTTAACCTTAGTGGCCTTTACTATGGGTAGTGGCAAGTCGTAGGTACGTCAAGCTATTCGTAATTTCGTATGTCTTAGAGAAGGGAAATTAAAAGTTTTATCCGTGTTGATCTTGAGACCATTGCATTTAAATTTTAAACCAATGTGTGAGGTCCATCCAAGTCTGGCAAATTTCACCCTTAATGCTACAATATTTTCATTTTCTAATATAATAATTGTGTCATCAGCATAGAGGTACACTGTTCCATGTGATAGATATATTATACTGTAGGTCGTTAATGAAAATAATAAATAGCAGAGGCCCAAGGACTGATCCTTGGGGGACCCCCACAGTCAATATTTTTTTGGCAGAATTAACACGTTCACTACGGCAAAGAATTTTTGTGACTTTACCTGGGTACGACATGGGGTCTTTTAGATCCGACGTTCAACTGTACTGTGGTGCGTTAACGGATCTAAAAGATCCGTTGGGTATACTCTTGTTTAATTGTGATTATGTACGTAGTTATAGCCATTCATGCAAATATATTTATGTTAACGTATTCTTACATAGACAACCAAACCAATCTTCAAAACGCAGATAGATTCAATTAATAGTTTGATTGCAAAACAAAGAACAATCAGTCGGATCTTTTAGACCCGATATCCGCACTGAATGTTAACATTGTCGATATTTTTTTAGTGTTGGGGTAGAAATAAAATACCGATATCGATAGTTATTAATTTTAATAGGCTAACTAAGACTTATCTGATACATAACATTTTGAATTACTTTTAATATTTTGTAGTATTTGGAGTGTCTGGCCAGTCGATGGGCTTGTATAAACATTATTAATGGCAATATTTCGCTTACCAATTAAAATATTTCTGGCACGTAAATCCCCTTTTCTCTTTTTCACAGTTTACTGTTAATTTTCATTTTTGTCACACATAAATATAATTTTCCGCGACCGCTTCATGATCGATAATTCACCTTATCTCGTATTACTCGTAAAGCACTGTAATTTTATTAATAACCATCCACACACTTGGACGTCACTGGCTCAACTAGACTTTCATTCAGTACGGCTATCGGGTCACCGGGCATCGGGTCCTTAAGACCCGGTAGCCGTACTAGATGAAAACAGTTTTCTCTCTGGTCGTCATGGGGTCGAAAAGATCCGATGATTTTTTATAACGTAAACCGCCTATATTCGAAAAAACATCGATAAAACACTAACTGTCCCTTTTCTACTCCTGCAAAATTCTGAGATATCTGTCCCGCACCAACGGTAGGAACAGCAATTTCTCCCCCGCACCGGAGGAAAGTTCTTCATCGGATATATTCGACCCGATGCCGTAGTGAACGTGTTAACAAATTCAATACACCCCAAGCTCTTTTCACGCAAAATAGGCACGTTGGATGTCGACTTGCGGAAAATGCCCAGCGCAACTAACTAACTACACCCCAAGCTATCTACGTCAGATATTTTAATAATGCAAACATATGACGTATGCATCTTATTGCCATATGAAAGCAGTTTGTAGCGCCACTACCTCTGGGTCGTACCTTTTCTATAATGTAAAACTTTCTACCAACAACGTTATGTTACAATCTCACAATAACAATTAAATAAATAAATATTAAGGGAGATCTTACACAAATCGACCCAGTCCCAAACTAAGCAAACCTTGTACTATGGGTACTAGTCGACGATAGATATACATAAATATATAAATAGTATAGATAACATCCATGACCCAGGAGCAAATATTCAAGTTCATCACACAAATATTTGCCCTGGCCGGGATTCGAACCTAGGCCCACCGGCTCAGTAAGCAGGAACACTACAAACTGCGCCAACCGCGTCGTACATAAATGATTTATGGCTGATTGTGTTATGTAGTATCACTCATCATCATCAGTCATCATCGTCTTCAGCCATTCTTCAGCGTATAAATCCCCTATCCCCTGCCTCATCGCGACTCCGTGATAATATTTCGTGTAGGTATAACACGTATATGTTCATCATTACAAAGTACAAAAAATAAAAATATAGGTACCTATATATATTCATCCCCAAGAATAAGCAGGTTAAATTTAAGATGACAACATTTGCATGTTATGAATATGAATAAGAGGTACACAGGTATTTTTGTAAAATATTCGTTTAAAACTGAGGAAATAAATTTACTTCTTAGGGAATTTATCTCTATAGCTTTAAACCAATGCGCAAAATGCAAATGTCAACTTTTTTAAAATAAGAAAATTGAACGCGGTAATTACAGCGAGCGTGATGGGCACCTTTGCACCCAGAATGACTCGGGGCGGGTTATTTGACTAAACAATAGAGTAGGTATTATTTTTTAGTTAAGTGATTATTATTTTGTAATTTTATTTCAACATTTTGTATGATTTTTGAATAAATAAATTCATTGACAGTTAATTCAAGTTATAAGTTTTAGAGTCTCCATTAGGTAAGACGACGAACTAAAAGAATAAGAAGTGATGGACGTGTATATTGCGATAACAACGCGCCTAGATTAGTTTTAGTTCGCGTTACTACGACTGTTAAGGGGCTCCCTACAGAAATCAGCCAATTTGATGATTTTTACATCGTATCTAGTTTGTGGATTATAGAGTTATAATGTCCTATTTAATATATATTGTAGTATGGTCTATGCTTAACACTTTGTAGTGACCCGAATTTTGATTTAACGACTGTGTATTTTATAAAAAAATATTCGGCGAAGGACCAAAAATACACTAATCTCGTTTCTACTTTTATCCCCGGTGTATATGTAAAATATCTTACATTTTATTGTTCTAAACCATATTCCACAAAATTTGTTGTGAAGCTTTTTCTATTTTTCTCAATACTTTTCGAGAAAAACGCAAAAAACCGTTTCCACAACTTTTTCCCCGAAAAAATCGTAAACTTTGACGGCCTGTATCTCAAAGTCAGTGACATGTGAAAGGTACTTGATACGGTATTTTGTTGTGGAAAAACTATGTTATTATGATTAGCTATTTATAATATGGGAAAATCTATCGCAACAGATCGAAGGTCATTGAGAGCGGGGAGCCCCTTAATAAAGTAGAACGATTCAAAGTTATCTTTAGGTACGACAAAGGCAGAAAAATTAACAACATTTAGAGATGGGAAAATAGAATGTCGTTATCATCAGTTTTGTAATAGTTAGTTACAAAAATTTACAGGATCCCTTATATTATCGTGTTCTTTATCAGCAAGTAAATTAATTATCAAGACCCCAATTGAGCCATAATTATACTCGTATATTCCAAACAATAACAAGATCCTTTTTTTCGGTTTAGATTTCGTTCGGTTCCCTGCGAAGTAAATTGTCCCATGTGTTATGCCACAACGTGATCTTAATATAAATACATCAATCTTCACAAAAATGTATATATGCCCGCAAATAATTGTAATTTGTTGTACTCTTTTAAGAAACAATAAAACGGTAGAAAGATACACATACACGGTTCCAGACATGTGCGAGCGGAAGCCGCGGGCAAAAGCTAGTTTTAATAAAAAGTAGATGGCCGCTGTCAATCAACGAGGAATTACTCGTATTAGCCAAAAGGTCTGTAGTCATTTATTTTTAAGACGCCTTAATTTTATACTTTATGTGGTATATATTATACTATAAGTACTTATATCCTTTTTTGTTCTCATGGTTGTTATTTTTATTCTTGGCCTCTCTTTGAGATCTTGCGAATCTGAAGCTCAGCTATCAGCTCAATGGAGCATTGTTTTAGACCACATAACATATACTTTCTAGACAGCAGACATGAGCGAATATTATCTGCTTGTTTTAAGAGCCAACCTAGAACTCAAATAAAAAAATGTAGGTCAAGTTGTCTTCACGTAATTGCTGGGCCGACTCAGATCGATGCCAAGTTCAAAAACGGGTACCCCTTATCTTGCACAATCTCTATTGTCCGAAATACACTTCGCATAATCGTTTTCGCACAATGATTTTTAGCCGAATGATACCATCGCATAATTATATACTTACCACAATTGTTATGTCGCATAATATTCATTTGGCACAAATTTGTATAGCAGAATACTAATATCACCAACTTTTATTTCGCAGAATTTTATGTAGCACAATATAAGTTCCGCCGAATTTATTGCGGCATAATTGTACCATAGCATACCCACAGAACCGAATCGCTGCCAGAAAACTAGGTTAGGTTAGGTTGAAACTGCGTCCCTCACCGAAACGAAGGCAAGGTAGGTAAGTAAGGCTGGTCCGACTTGGCTTAGGTTAGGTACGACGACGAGCGAAGCGAGGAGGAGTGTTAGGTTGAACTGCGACCCTAACGAGCGAGCGAAGCGAGCGAGCCGCGCAGGTCCGACTTGGCTTACGATTCCTAACATTACCAATTTCACCTTAAGGCAGATCCGACTTGGCTTAGGTTATGTACGACGACGAGCGAAGCGAGGAGGAGTGTTAGGTTGAACTGCGACCCTAACGAGCGAGCGAAGCGAGCGAGCCGCGCAGGTCCGACTTGGCTTACGATTCCTAACATTACCTATTTCACCTTAAGGCAGATCCAACTTGGCTTAGGGTAGGTACGACGACGAGCGAAGCGAGGAGGAGTGTTAGGTTGAACTATGACCCTAACGAGCGAGCAAAGCGAGCGAGCCGCGCAGGTCCGATTTGGCTTACGATTCCTAACATTACCTATTTCACCTTAAGGCAGATCCAACTTGGCTTAGGTTAGGTACGACGACGAGCGAAGCGAGGAGGAGTGTTAGGTTAAACTACGATCCTAACGAGCGAGCGAAGCGAGCGAGCCGCGCAGGTCCGACTTTGCTTAGATTAGGTAGGTATTAATTTGTTGTTTCGTATTAATATTGAGTCAGACTTTTCATTTTTCGGTGTATTAAAATAATCATGCAAACGGAATATTATGCCATATAAATTTCGGCGACACGATTATTCGACCATAGGAGTATTGTTCTAATCAACATTATGCCCATGTACTATTCTGCCAAAGAAACGTGTGCGAAATGATAGTATGCCAAGAAATTTATGCAAAAAGCAATTGTGCGAAATGATGATTGTGCCAATGGTTGCTATGCGAAACGTAAATATGCCAACCAATTTTGTGCAACACATTTAGTAACCCTTCAAAAACATGAATTCTGCACAACAAACTTACATTACGCAACCAACCTTTCACTTGGTGACTTAATCAGTGGGATCTCCCTACAATCTAATTAGGATAGATGACCCCAGTCACTCCTACGGTCTGGAGATTTGTTCTCGTTAGTGGGTTGGGTTGGGTTTGTCTCCCACTTAAAACTAGAATCACTGTGAGGGCTAATAATTATCTGTTTTTGTCAAACCTCAAAAATGCATATCACTCCCTCAGATAGTAATAATTAGTCCTCGCTTTCTTCAATTTTAAAGTGAAATTCATTCCTTCATTCGTTCTGGTACCCACTACGGTATAAATATATTTACAGTAATTTAGTTTATGGATTTATTTTCGTTTAAACTAGTTGTGACAGACAGGCGCAATAAATTGCGTGCATGCTCTCATGTCTGTCTCTACAGACCAGTGGGATTTTACCTTTATCACTTCATCAGGTACGGAATTCTAAAATTGTTTTTTTATATCTTAAAGTACAATAATACCTCTCCTTTCAAAGTAAACACAATCTATGAAGAATGAGAATATACCTACACGTCACATGTCACCCGTATTTTGGCTATCAATCGGGAACCGTGCATTTTTCCGAGATATAAAGGTAAAGATATCTGTGCGGTGCCTCTACACACCAACACCAATGGCCGTCACAAAGTTAGGGATTCTCTGCTTCTCTTACCTTCAATGTTGTTTGAGATCCTCTCACTTGTTTCGATCAACGCTGAATATCCTAGAAACGGCTACAGCTATTTTCACCAAACATAACTAAGAACAATCTCGACAGACTAGGCTTTCGATAAAAAAACGCATTTAAATCGGACCATCTATTTATGGGAGCTACGATGCCACAAACACACATATCTGTTAAACTTATAACACCCTTTTTTTTATAAATACTTCTATTTTTTCTTGGGGGATAACAATATGGTCAACGAACGGTGTCAAATTTGCGGACCATACCTATTTGACGACGCGTTTGGCTCGGTTTGTAGACTTTGTAGACACCTGCCTACTGAGTCGGCGGTCCCGGGTTCGAATCCCGGCCGGGGCAAATATTTGTGCAAATATTTGTTCTTGGGTCATGGATGTTATCTATATAATTATGTATTTATATATTATGTATATCGTCGTCTAGTACTAGTACCCATAGTACAAGCTTTGCTTAGTTTGGGACTGGGTCGATTTGTGTATGATTGTCCCTTAGTATTTATTTATTTATTTATATTTTTTTTATTTATGTATATGTCGCCGAAGTCCGAAGTCCGCGGGACTTGACTTAATGTCCTATGTCCCCTGGATGGGGCAGAGGGCGTCCACAGTACGTCGCCATCCCGAACGGTCTTGGGCTTCGCGCTTCACTTCGCTCCAGGTCATTCCTATCGCCTTCGCTTCTGCAGTGATCGTCCGCCGCCAGGTTTGTTTAGGGCGACCACGTTTCCGCTTTCCTTGGGGATTCCAGTCTAGGGCTTGCCTTGGAATGTGATCAGGGTCCCTTCGGAGCGTGTGGCCGATCCAGTTCCACTTGCGGCGTTTGATTTGCTGGTCGATCGGAGTCTCACCACAGCGTTCCCACAGGTCTACGTTGGAGATTTTCTCGGGCCAGTATACACCGAGATCGAAGTCCGCGGGAGGGGGAGAATTAGCTTTGGTTCCCGAACCACGAAGACATAAAGTGGTCCCCGGTCAAGAAAATTTTCGGAACCATTGGTCTCAGAGCTCACAAACTGTATCTAATTTAGTTATCCAAAATTATGTCACCATTGTTTTTATTTAAACTCCAGTTTTGTTAATTATGACATTAATTAATTGCATTATCATATTTATCTTACCTGTGCTAACTCGGGGCACGTTCTAGGGATAGGATATCGATAAGAAAGATGTCGATATAGGTAATTAAATTAATATAATATGTGCTATTGAACATTTTCGATTACTATAAAGAGGTTCGATGTCATATCTGATCTGATATCGAGCCTCTTAAATTAAGATAATAAAAGTATGAGGATGTCATTTCAATCAAAATTACAATTTACGTATCATGAAAATTATTTTAAAATAAACATGTAAATACACGTTTTCATATGTTTATTTTTTTATTCAAAATGTGGAGAAATAAGTAATATTTATTAAAAAGGAAAAACAAAGAAACAGTAATTAAAAAGCTTAAATACTACTAACAACTATGTAATGAAACAACTATAGTTGTTTCATTAGGTTATGGCCCAGTGCTAATTTCAAGTAAATTTAAATAGTTATCGGTGTAGAAATATAGTTAAAATGTCAGCTAATTATTCAGTGAATGTGCCAAAACTGCGAGGTCGCGAAAATTACGACGATTGGGCGTTTGCAGTTGAAAACTACCTAATCTTGGAAGGTGTCGTTTTGGGCGATCAAAATGTTTTATCCGAAGCAGAAGACAGGAAAGCGAGAGCAAAATTGATAATGACGATAGATCCGTCTCTCTATACCCACATCAGAAATGTAGCTACGGTGCGAGATTTATGGAACAAACTTCAGGGTTTACGCGGAAGATCAGCTTACTCAGAAGTTTGATATCCATCCGACTAGAAACCAGTGATTCCATGACCAGTTACGTATCCCAGTTGGTAGAAACCGCACGGAAACTAAAAGGTATCGGTTTCGAAATAAATGATGAGTGGGTCGGTTCTCTTTTGCTGGCAGGACTTCCTGAGAAGTTTAGCCCTATGATAATGGCTATCGAGCATTCGGGCATGAAAATTAGTTGCGATTCTATAAAAGGGTAATTCTGAAAGTGCTTTTATCGCTCAGCAAAAACGCGGTAAAACACACTCGCACAGCAGTATCGGAACGCAGCCATCAGCGAGTAATGTCAACGTCATGAATAACAGTTCGAAAAAAGTGATCCGTTGTTATAAGTGCAAGAAAGTTGGCCATTATAAAAATCAGTGTCCTATGATTGAAAAAGCGAAGACGAATGCATTTAGTGCAGTTTTTCTCACTACGAAATTCGACCGTAACGATTTTTACTTGGATTCTGGTGCGAGTACTCATCTAGTGACAAATGAAAACATGTTGTCGAACATTTCGTATCAACCGGTAATAATAGACTGGTAGTTCAAATAAAAAATTTAAAGTCTAACGGCATTTTGTGAGCCATTTTGGCAACATGACTTTTCTGACGTAAAAAGCCTGCTGAATTCGTTTCTGGATGTTGCCAAGCCGAATTTTGCCCCCCTCCCCCCATTTCCCCCCTTTTTACCTCAAAATATGTCCCTAATCACGGTTTTTACGGTTTTATACAAAAAGTATTACAGCTAGAAAAAAAATGTCAAAAACAAGAATGATCTCTATAAAATTTCCTATAACATGGTATATAAACTTTTTTAGTAGGCCTTATGGTTTGTGAGCAATATCTTCCCGAACTTCATAGACTGGTAGAAAATTCTAAATATCGGCTTCCTTTACCGTCCTAACGGCATTTTGGCATCCATTTTGGCAACATGACTTTTCCGATGTAAAAAAGCCTGCTGAATTCGGTTCTGAATGTTGCCAAGCCGAATGTTGCCCCCCTCCCCCCAATTCCCCCCCTTTTGACCCCAAAATATGTCCCTAATCACAATTTTTACGGTTTTATACAAAAAGTATTATAGCTAGAAAAAAAGTGTCAAAGACAAGAATAATCTCTATAAAATTTCTTATAACATGGTGTATAAACTTTTTTAGTAGGCCTTATGGTTTGTGAGCAATATCTTTCCAAACTTCAATATTAAAAAAAAAAATGATAAACATGGTCGAGGCAGTGAAATACACTTATTTTGGGATAATTGGTATCGCACGGGATCCAGCCGCTCTGCAGCTCTTGACGCTGACATCCAGTTGGCGTGCTGCTTATTATATGTCAAGACTTACGAGGCTTTCAGTCATAAGCAGTCGTCAGATTTACACGCAGAACTGTATCCAAGTCGGGCTAAAAGCGACGTAGAAAATAAAAATGCTTTACTTCTGACCATGAAGTCATTCAAAATGCTCAGTTCTACGCCAGATTCTCCAGAAATGTGCCTCAGAAATGCAGTTACCCAGGATCATGCAACAGAATAAAATAAAGTGTCAATTCTCACTGCTAAGCAGCTTGGCTCACTCTAAGTCACGAAGTTTGTTTCCGAAAGGCTCACCAACAGCAGGTCTACAATACAAAGCAAAGTTCAAAATGAACAAAGGCCCGACCTTCAAGACCTGTACAAGGCAGGTCGTTCAAAATCTACCATATTTGCGTCTGATGTGGGGGGCAAACGCTCAGGCGCTGGAGTGGTGCCAAACAAAGCATAGCCTGCATCGTCACATACTCGACTTGTACAGCAGGGACAGGAACTTCTCAGCCTTTCGCTCATGGGGTGTATGCCGATCTCATTGAGTAGTTCACAGTGCTTTCGATATATTACAGTCCATGCTCCACGTTTGCAAATACCAGAAAACGGAATGACTTCATGGTCAGAAGTAAAGCATTTTATTTTATACGTCCCCTTTAGCCCGACTTGGATACAGTTCTGCGTGTAAATCCGACGACTGCTTATGACTGAAAGCCTCGTTAGTCTTGACATATAATAAGCAGCACGCCAACTGGATGTCAGCGTCAAGAGCTGCAGAGTAGCTGGATCCTGTGCTATACCAATTATCCCAAAATAAGTGTATTTCACTGCCTCGACCATGTTTATCAATTTAAAAAATAAATAATGAAGTTTGGAAAGATATTGCTCACAAACCATAAGGCCTACTAAAAAAGTTTATACACCATGTTATAGGAAATTTAAGAGAGATTATTCTTGTCTTTGACATTTTTTTTCTAGCTGTAATACTTTTTGTATAAAACCGTAAAAACCGTGATTAGGGACATATTTTGAGGTAAAAAGGGGGGAAATGGGGGGAGGGGGGCAAAATTCGGCTTGGCAACATCGAGAATCGAATTCAGCAGGCTTTTTTACATCAGAAAAGTCATGTTTCCAAAATGGCTCACAAAATGCCGTTAGGACGGTAAAGGAAGCCGATATTTGGATTTTTCTACCAGTCTATAAAGGAAATTATAGTGGCAAATCAGACAAGTGTGCCAGTTCTGTGCTCCGGAGATCTCGTCCTTACTACGAGCGCTAAGGGGACGGAGTACGAGGTGACAGTAAACAATGTTTTGTGCGTGCCAAGCCTTACCACGAATTTGTTATCAGTGAGCAGAATAGTTGAAAACGGTAACAGAATATCCTTCAATAAACAAGGATGTTACATTTACAACGCTCAGAATGACTGCATTGGTGAAGCTAGTTTGGAGAATAACGTCTACAAATTGAATGTTGTTAAGTCTGAGCAAGTTTTAGCGGCAGCAGTACAGACTTCATGCGAAACTTGGCATCGAAGACTTGGTCATGTAAACGCGAATGACCTTGAGAAGATGAAACATGGAGCAGTCGAAGGTGTGACTTATCAGGATAAGTGTGACATGAGCAAGGCAAGTTGTGTTGTATGTTGTGAGGGTAAGCAAACAAGGTTGCCATTCCCTCCTAACTAGAACCAGCAGAGTGCTTGAATTGGTCCATGCAGACCTCTGTGGTCCAATGGAGAATAAATCGCTTGGTATGTCAAGATATTATCTATTATTTGTCGATGACTACAGCCGGATGTGTTTTGTGTATTTTCTCAAAACTAAAGATGAAACTTTTAAGTACTTCAAAGAATTCAAGGCACTAGTGGAGAACCAGCAGTCTACTAAAATAAAGATATTTAGATCTGATGGAGGTGGAGAGTTCTGCTCTAAAGAAATGGAAGATTTTTTGAAGAAAAATGGCATAGTACATCAGAAAAGTAATGCTTACTCACCTGAACAGAATGGGCTTAGTGAACGATATAACAGGTCAATCGTTGAGAAAGCTAGGTGTCTCCTGTTTGATGCTCAGTTTGAGAAGAACTTATGGGCAGAAGCTGTGAATACAGCTGTGTATTTAAAAAATAAAGTCAGTTGCTGTCAAGCCACTATAGTTGTTTCATTACTATGTACAAAAAACCTAAAATTAAAATAAACTGAAACAAATTCAAAAAATTACTCCCCTGCGGCATGGTACCGAAAATGCTGGCAGCATTTCCTCGCTGAACAGCTATGCTGATACGTTGAGCGAGGAAGCTGCCAGCTCTTCGATCCCCAGTGGTCGCTGCAAGCCTTTTGGATAAGTCTTTGTAAAGCTTGCGGGCACTTGGACCCTATGGACCTAGGGTCTCGACCCCAAACGGTACAAAATTATATTCGGGGCCGAGACCCCTATATTTGGTGCTTTTCAGTTTCTCGGCCGCTTCAGCAGCTGCACCCGCTCTGCCAGATGTTCCGTGAAGGTTGGACAGCGCCAGTGTGTCTACACAAGTGGCATCCCACACAAGCACACGTCCCAGCCTCCACGGAGCTAAGGACATCCTATCCGGTCTCTTGCCATCGTCCCTGGCGATACCCGATGGCTGCAGTAACGCCGGCACGTTGATGGTGGCAAGAGAGCGGCGGATAATGTCGTTCCGAGTGGCATGTCTCGAGAAGCGGCCTGCACTTTTCTGGCAAGAGAGGCCATGGTGTCCCAGTGTATCGACCGCGCTGCCGCAGGAACATCTATGAGGCGCACAGATTGGCACTCCGAGTCGCAGGCAGGTGGATATGCGGAGGGTTTCGGGCTCTAGAAACGTACCAGTATTGGCAGAGGGGAATGCGTGCAGCCAGTGGCCCGCTTCTTTCGTGCCCACTGCCAAAATTCTGGCACGTTCAGAGCCCGTACTGCGACTTAGGAGGGAGTCATACGTTAATTTTGATAGGATGTCGTCCCAGGACCTTTTTGTGATTTTAAATTTTCTGGGAAGTTCTCTCCCGGGCAGGCAATGGACCAAGCTCTTTTGGCCTCCGTTAAGCCCGCAGTCTCATAGTTTAAGGCAGAGTAGGCCCTCAGAATTTTGCCTATGAGAACTGCCGAGCTGTGGGCAGGGGACAGAAAAGTTGGTGCGGAAATGGAGGAAATTTTGCGGATCCCTATCCCACCAAAGCGAATGGGAAGGGATGCTTGAGTCCAGGATTCTTCGCTGAGCTGAATATTTAAAATAGATTCCAGGTTAGCTGTGATTAAGTCATCTAATTGGGTTAGTAAAATTTGGAAGTTAAGTGAATGGGCAGCAGCGAAGTATACCTATACGTGAATTTTGGGACAAATAGGCAGAATTTAAGGAGAGTAATTGCAAAATGAGGACTAATTTCGAGAAGACAATTTTCGTAGTTTTTGAATTTGGAAATACATTCTGAAATAAAGCCCGGAAAATATTCTTCGAAAATAGGGGCCCCTAGGAGGCTGAGGGAATAACTGTCTACTATTTTTATGTTCGGTGTTAGAACATCAAATTTGGATTTCACTTGTAGAATATTTAAGTTTGGGTTTTGTATAAGAAGTTCACACTTGCTAAAGTTAAGCTCTAAACGGATTGATTGAAATTCGGTTTTGATGGTCGAAAGGTCAGACAATAAGGTATCTAGGTCGCCTCCTAGGGTCCCGTCGTCCAGGTACCAAACGTTAAATTTTGATTTTAAATTTTTAATAATGGGGTTAATAGCCAAACTGAATATTGCTGGCCCGAGAGGATCGCCCTGCTGGCAGCCAACTTCTGAGGACAAAGCATTTTCACGGTAGATGAGGTGTGAAGGATCTGCATAGCAAAGAAGAATGTAATTGTACATTTCTGGAATATTGTTTTTGACTTCTGCCAGCAGGGTGTCTCTATTTACAAAATTGAAAGCATTTTTCACATCAATTTTGACCAGTGCATCGCAGGGTTTGTTGGAGAGGTACGGTACGCAAGGCATGAACGGCTGCCTCGCACCCTCCCTTTACGCCGAAACCGAGTTGAATGGGTTCGAAAACGGACTGTAATTTTGAAGAAATATACCTAACAACCATTGGTCTCACCCCTCCGTCCTTTTTGGTGAGGGCGATGAGGTTTGCGCCGTATAAAGTCGGAACTATCTGTGCGTTGACATTGCCCAAGTACATGGCACTGATCAATTTGGAATTTGGTTAACGACTCTACTAGGCGTACGTACACCCGCATCGCCCACGGAGTGAGAAGTTAAATCTTTTAAATGTTGGGGTGAGAGCCCATCCAGGGCTTATTTGACTTTGTAATTTTCAGTGTTATTTTTACCGTGTTAATTCTTGTATTCTGACAATCGATTTATGAGCTTCTTTGACATTTTTATCTGTTTGTTTAAAATTTTGACATGTAATTGTTTTATCTGTTTTATTCTTAATTCCGCTGTTGCATTTTATCTGATGATCATAGTGTAAGTGCATGTAAATTGACTAAGTGTACCTAATTTATATTGACATTTTATGGTTTACCCTTGAATCGCCGACACTCGTTACGTCGAATTTTACTTCAAAGATAACGTTTCAAGTATTTTCATTTCATCGACAACTCACTTCATCGAAATTTCATTACGAGTATTTTTATATCACGGATTTTCATATGGCGGATGATTCATTACACAGATGTATTATTTCATAGAAGTACGTTTCATAATTTATCGTTTAAAATCTTTTTAAATTACATAAAACTTACTTCACGTAATATCATTTCACTTGCATACAATGTACGGGTCCAGCTCGCTACAACTAAAATGGAAAATATTTTTTAGGGATATAAAAACAAACTAACCTAACCTAACCCGGCCGAGTCGGATCTGCTCTGAAAGGTGATTGATTCACCTCAACCTATTCTCAAACTTTAAATGATTCACCTTTCAGAGCAGATCCCACTCGGCCGTTTTTTTTGTAAATGTATAAATGTGCAGTAGGACATATAAAATTGTATTAAAGTAATACGTCGAAGATATGAATTGCAATGTTTTGTAGTTGTGCCAATTAAGATAATTTGAAACAAATCAGCGATTAAGTAATATTCGTTGAATAGTATGTCTACGTAGTAAGATAAATTTAAATAAATAGTAGTTGAAATAAAATAACGCCAAACAATATTACTAGTACTGAAGTTTCGATGAATCGTTGTCGATGAAATAATATTCGATGAAAAGTTTGTCGACAAAACAAGGGTACACCACATTTTATATTATGAAATAAATAAATCTAAATTTAAATCACCACTCAGCGAAAGTTAGCACACTTTTCCTACTTATTGGAAAAAGGAATTTCTCTCTGGAGATTGTAGAATCCGCCTAACATTTAACATAATCGGATTAGGTGCATGAAAAGGCTCTTACCTTGCGTTTCGCTGAAGCAGGGTGTAGTCCCAAGGTCTCCGCACAGTAGCCCAGAGTGAGTTAACCCTTCCACCGGCCAGTCGCCGCCATGCCGCCGCGCGCCGTGCTCGTGTGCGCGCTCGCGCTCTGCGCCTGCGCCTGCGCAGAAGCCGCCCTCAGCGCCACAGATCTTACCGGTAGTGTGCACTAGCCTTTATTAGACTGGCCAGTTTTTGATGTTAAAGGAAAGATTTGGTGCCCGTGTGTTCGAGCAAGAAAAGGGAGATATTTCGTGATTTTTAGAACTGTTTTTGTTGAATCTGATACGTGATGTGTAATAAAATTAATACGAAGAAAAAAATAGATACTAAATAAATATTCAGTTTCGAATAGGTAGCAAATTAACGCAAGATATCAGTTATTTTGCACTAATTCCTGCCTCAATTGTGTATTTCGGTGTAAATTTTAAGACTGAAAACTGGCTTTCTCTGTTATCCGCCATGAATCCCATTATCACGCGGGGTGAATTCTAAAATTGGCTAAAACGTCGATTAAAGTTTTTTCGTGGATTACAAAATGCATGGTTATATAGTTTCTTCAGTAATCATTAACAGTAGCCATTAACAGGTAGTACATGCCCCAAATTTTACTTCATATAACTTGAAATAGGCAATGCCCATCATGGCGAAACATCTTAACGTAACAGATTGTTGGAAATCGCGAAAGTTTGGAACACCATATCTGTGACCATATTGTGAAAATGTATTGACAGTTAAAAATTGGCCAGTCTACTTACGCAATAATAATATTATAATTGTATGTTAATTGCGGTAAGGAGTGCAAACCAGTACAGTCATCGGCAATAATGTCGCCGTCAGCAACAGCTGACGCGGCTGTTGTGGAGGTGTACGGTCAGTGTGTTGATGTGATCTGTGTGCGTTCTACTTCTAATGATGAAACTCTTGTTCCTTGGTGATAAGTCAGCTGTCTGCCCAACAAAGAGAGAGAACCCATTTTACGGGAGAAAAAGTAATAATAATTCAATACATCAGAAATTAAGTAGGCAATTGGCCTTAAGAAGATTTTGTTATTGTAGTATTTGTTTTTGATCTTGGTTTTCAACAAGGAACAAGGGGGTTTCTTAAGTCAGAGCACATGGTCGAATACTAGCTTGCGTATCTAGAAGTGCCTTACTGGTCAATAATAGCGGATGACTGTATTATGGCTTTCATCTCCTTAATCTAACGAAGAGTGATGTGTTGTGATAGAGTGGTACGGAATACAACACTCTAAGCTACAGGCGGAGTGGCAGCAGGCGACAGGTTTGCTAGTTTAATGAGACGATACATCGATTAGTCTGGCTCTGATATGATACGATACGTGAAACAGTGATTAGAGTATCAAATCACAGATCAAAATATATTGGTATAGTTGATACGAGTCTATTAGGAGTCGCATTAAAGCGGTGATAAGCCCGCTGCAGCTGCACATAGCGCTAGTGTCAAAGGGACAGACGATACTTCTCCACGACAGCTACTAAGCTACGTGACTTAGGCTGGATTCGACAAAACTTTTATCGTTATCAGTAAGCGTTACTATAAGAATAACGCTTACTCTCGGATAGTAAAGTTTAAACCCCACACTAGTTTGACATTACTGTGCGAGTGTAAGCAGCCTCAGCAACAGGCGAAGAACGATCCACCATTAGCTGCGTCGCTTAGCTACCAGTCAAACGTTCGCCGCTAGAACCGCAAGCGACACACAGCATAAGAATTTACTTAGATGTTTCGCGTAACAAGCAACTGAGTACGAGTCTGTGTTATCTAAGCATGGTGTTATAACGCGGACTATTTCTTGTACAAACTACTATTTTAGAAATATTACACAAACAGTAAAAAATACTGTATTTTGATAGATTTTTAGTATTTAAACAACGTCGTATCGTAATGTTGTTTTTGCACTCTACCGTTATTACATATGGTCTTCTACTTCTGGTGAGTTTTGTCTGTGATTTAGTAGAAAAAAATCAAGGAAGTCATACAGATCATGAGCACACGTTACAGAATGTGCAGGCCTTAATAACGAGCTCGTTCCACCGCGCCGGCTGCTCCGCACTCAAAAAGGTTTCCTGAAAGGGCCGGAGCCGCAGAAGCTAAAACAACATACTTTTTGAGAAGGAAAAGTGAAAAAGATTCATACGGTACTGACGCAGTGAGCAATGTTTTGCCATCGTATTCTGTCGGATATTTAGATTTAAGGTCTAAGATTGCTCGAAAGATTATGAATCACTTTACAAGGAAATACAATATATTCTTGTTATCTAAAAGGAGAGGGTAGGTACTTTACTTTAACAAAGGGGTGTAATAACTTTAACGTAAGTACCTATACAAAATAAGTGGGTAGATTTACTATTAGTTACACTTCGAAAATCTTGCAAGCACCTATATAATATGCGTATTTGGGGATCTCGGAGTTAAATGCTACTCTAGGGTTAAGTAATTAGTACGTCTTGCACCACCGAGAGTTAAAAGCTAACCTAGAGTTAAAAATTAAATTTTTTAACCCGCCGAAGTGTGAGGGTTAAAGTCATTTAACCCTGGGTTAGTAGTGTCAAACTCGATTTGTCGTATAGCTTAGCTTATGTTATGTCGATTAGTTTTTTGTATTTAATTATATGCTTAAACTCCGCTACTATAACACAACGTATAGCAATCTGTCGCTATTTGTGGCGTTATCTAGGGAAAGGGACCTTGTCGGTTCTAGTTGCCGAGATAATCGCGTTTAAAGTAAAATGTCGAAAAAAAACAATTTTTCTTTTTTTACTCTATATTAATAAGCAGGGTCTAAAATTTAATCTGACAAAGACACAACTTTTTAAATCGATGTTTTAAGACTTAGAACAGCCCTTAAAGTTTAGTGAAAAAGGGACCTTATTGTCGGTGCCCCTCTTGTATGCTTTCTGTGAGCTCGGTATCGGTTTGAGAGACGTGTCGGTACTTGTCGGTGCGTCAAAGGATAATTATTGATCATTAGGAAGTATCCTTGCTCATCTCTCACACTTCTTGCGAGCGTGGGGGGGGGGGCGTATCTGTACTATGTACACTTAGGCTACTTCTGTCGCGGCCCGTTACTACGGGCCGGTCTTTCTGGTGACGCGTGGTTGCGACGGCGGTTTCTTATTTGGTTGGGCCTTCGTGATGTTCCATGAGTCCTCGAGGCCCGGGTGGAGCTATATCTCCTCTTCTTATTTCCCACTGTTGGTGGTGGTGGTGTCGCTGCATCTGCAGCTCGTAGCAGCTCGTGGCGGGATTCATCAACTTTCCGGACCATTGTGCTGGCCAGTCTGCTGATCTAGGCGTCTAAGGGTTTCCATTTCAGTGCCCTCTGTATATGGTCATTCCGCACGAAGTGTGGGCAATCTGTAATGTGTCTCAGTGCCAGGTTTTCTTGGGCTCTCATTTTGTTTCGGTTTGTGGTAGCCACTAGGGCGTACCACGCCGGCGCCGCGTATGTGAGCCTGGACCTCACATACGTTTTGTAGATCCCCAGCTTCGTGCGGATCAGCAGGTTGCTCCTTAGGACTGGCCTCAGCGTAGTTCACGCTGGTCTGGTTCTTGAAACCACTTCCGCCACGTGCTGCTTCATGGCGAGGCCCCGGTCTATGGTGACACCCAGGTACCTCACCGTGTGCTTCCATTCCACGTCTTGACCAAACATGTGGAGTGGAGGTGAAGTCTGTTTTCTTCCGGTCATGAAGGCCTGAGTCTTGGTGACATTGAAAATAAGCCTCCAGTCCTCAATCCATCTTGGTAGGGCGTCTAACTGGGTCTGCATCTTCCTGACGGCATGGGTGGGGCTGACTGATGCGGTGTAAAAGGCCGCGTCATCTGCGAACAACCCCAGCTTGACGTCGCCTCCTACCACTGGGGTCATCGGTGAAGGTTTGCGTAGCATGCTGGTGTAAGGCAGCTTCCCTGAGGGACTCCTGCTAGGATTGGGCGCTCCGAGGACAGTGCCTGTTCCACTGCCACTTGGAACTTGCATCCGCTCAGGAAGGACTTTATCACCGTTATGATGCTGCGTGGGGCCGTGGTGTGCAACAGTTTGTACAGCAGCCCCTCGTGCCATACCCAGTCGAACGCTTTTTCCATGTCGAGCATGACAGCCACAACATGCTCTTTCTTGTTGCTTGCATTGGCCATAAAGTGAAGCACGCGAGTGAGCTGTAGCGTTGCCTGAATCCGAACTGTTCCGAACGGGGCTCGACGTGGGGGAGAAGTTTCCCCAACAGGAGCCTCGAACACCTTGGAGAGGGTGCTGAGCAGAGTTATTGGCCTACAGCTCTCCGGTCTTCGGCAGTCTTTGCCAGGTTTGGGCAGCATAACTACCCTCCCCAGTCTTCCAAGTTTGGGGAAAGTGACCCGTTGAACAGGCGCGTCACTGCCACAATGGGGATCGAATCGGCGCCCGGGGCTTTCTTGGGGTCGCAACGTTGGAGGGCTCGCTGCATCTGGCTGGGGGAGAAGAAGACCGCGTCTTCCTCTGCTCTTGCTGGTGCCTCCGAAGTACCTCTCCAGGTGTTCTGTGATGCTCTGCTGGTGTTCTGCATTGTGCATCGGGTTGGGCCTAAATTGTCCCTCCAGGTACTCGGCGAAGATCTCTGCGCGATCCTCAGCCTTGTAGCGTGGAGTGTTGTCTACAGGGTCGTAGAGTGGTCTTATTGCCTCAGGTTTTGTCACTAGCTGTCTGCAGATACGGTGAATGAAGAGGCCATCACCCTCTTCAGACGCTAGGTGGCTCTCCCAACTCTCGGCCCTGTGTTCTGTGAGCGCCTTCTTGGTTTTTATGATCATGGCGTTGAGCTCTGCCTTGATCGTCGGGCATCTTGTAGCCTGCCATTTTCTGCGCAGGCGGCGCTGCTCCTCGCTGGGAGGGGCGTGTGCCTCTCTGTGGCGGGGATGGTGTGGGAGGCTGTTGATAGCGCCGCCTGTAGTCCAGCTGTGACCAGGTCTTCCGCTTTTTCCACTTCGTCAGCTGTGGAGACCGGAGTAGTGTGGCACGTGGTGGTCTCTTCTAGTTGTTGTGTGAATGTCTCCCAGCTGACTCGGTGTTTGGGTCTCCTAATTCCCATTAATGGATCCATTTCGATACACATGAGGATTGTCCGGTGATCGGATGGTAGGTCCGGCAATGCCTCATGTGTAAATCTGGCGTCAATTTGGCTGGCGACGCAGCAAAATACAAATTAAAAGTATTTTTCAAGACTTATACTTAACTATGTCACTAAACATTTTACGTCCGACACTAAGGTCCCTTTTCAAATACGTTAATCATTTAGTGTTTGCCGAACCAAAATTATAGGTTTTTGGTAAGTTTAATACTCTAAAAATTAAGGCTATTGAAATTAAACATAAATTTATAGTCGATATCAGATGATATCACTAAATATTTTACCACCGACGATAAGGTCCCTTTTAGAAAATATAAAGTGGTTGTACCAACTTTTTACTAAACTTTACCTTGAATTTTGAGACTTAAAAAACTACTTTTTTAATATTTTTTCTGTTAATTTGATCTCATTTGACTATGTTTTAGCGTAGTAGATGTATATGTTTGTTGATTTTGACTGTTTAATTAGATTTATAAACACAAAGCTATTTTTGTTAAAATAAATATTTTTTTATAATAAAAAACGTTGATTCAAATCTAAGTAGCTCTTATTGAGTGTCTAATTAGATATAATGTTTGTTCCTTCTATAATATCTAACGGAAATACACTTTAAATAGGAATTTAAGTAAAAAATCCATCAATTTTTATTTTTTATTTTATGCACTTTGACAAGGTAAACTATACGAGAACAGATATACAATTACAAAATTGTACTTGAAACCTGAAAGCCTATACAATCTACTCCTCAAATAGCATGTTATCTATGTAACTTCCAACAATAACATACTTAATGGGGTGTAGAAGTTTGAATTCAATTTTCTCATAATCATCTTTTCTGACTTTTGAGTTTCAATTATTTTTCAAAAAATATCTATTAAACCTACATGCATGTTTTTTACATGGTTCGATAGCTCAATGTATGTAGATTATGGGGATATACATATCTCAATACCGACAGTAAGGTCCCTTTACCCAGATAACGCCACATTTGTGATTTTTTTTTGCAATTTGAAACAAAAAACACAATATGCAAAGCAGACACAACTCGCGCAAAACAATAATGACACTTGACTGACAGTTAAATACAGAAATATAATAACGAAATGTCATTCCAAATCTGACATATTGGAATTCACTCATGCAAAGTACTGTAGAGCGACAGACAGCACAACATTCATCCCTTGTTCTATCACATTTGGACGGATATGAATAGAGTGAATGAATGTTACATTAACCTCGGGTTAGTTAACTCGGACTTAATTTCTTTTGGTGCAACGAAAAGTATGAGTTGAATTTTATGAAACATAAGTGATGAAATTTATGAAACATATAATGTCTCATTTTTTAATGTGGGTAGGTACACCACAATTTTTATTTAAGCATTAAATACAAAGATCAAAGCTTAAAGAAAAATTCGTCAGATCTTCCTGGAGCTAGGGTGGCGAAATGGTTAACGCGCTGGACCGGCAATCCAGAGGTACCGGGTTCGATTCCGCGTCTCTTCCCCCAGGTAGCTCCTTTTTCAATTTTTCTTTAAGCTTTGATCTTTGTATTTAATGCTTAAATACTTTTTTAGCTATATATAAAATAGGTAAGATAGTTAAGGACGTGTTTGTTCGCTTTCATTAAAGCAAAGAGCTTTCCACAAAATCACTCACTTCTCGTCCTCCATAACTATGATTTTTATAATATAGCCGTATTTAATATAGTGTTTTGTATTGCTTACGTCTGTATAAGGGTAAGGACCTCAATTCGGCACAGATGCCTGAAAGAGAGCTTTTTAAGAGGAAATACCACTGCTAATTGTTTTAGGGTACAATTTAAATGCTCACCAAAATGGCTTTTATACCCCCAAAACTAAATACCAAATAAATTGAATTGCCTCCATTTAATATAAATTCACTCTATACAGTGCTCCCCAAATTAAATCATTTTGTATACCAAAATCTATAAACATTACACCAGAATAATTTTATGTTGAGTCAGAATATCTTTTTGCTTCCCAAAATGGATTTTTTGCTCACCAAATATTGTTTTCATAAAATATCAAAATTATTACCAAAAAATATCTTTTTGCTTCCCAAAATGGATGTTTTGCTCACCAATATGGATGTTTTGCTCACCAAATATTGTTTTCATAAATTAGTGTTTCAGCTAGGTAACCATCTAATCCTGATCACCTTTCAGAGCAGATCCGACTCGGCCAGGTTAGGTTAGTTTTTTTTTTATATCCCTAAAAAACGCTCCATAATGTGCGGTAGTCATTATTAGCTATGCTATATCCATTTGAAATTTTCTCCATACAAATCGTTTTTTTTTCGATATTTTCCGAATTTGACCGAATTTTCGGACAAGATTTCAGATTCATATTTTTGAGCCCCGAGAGCCCCCCGATACCGAGTTTTAGCTGCCTAGCACCAATTTGAAATTTTGAATCGTTTTTTTTTTCGATATTTTCCGAATTTGACCGAATTTTCGGACAAGATTTCAGATTCGTATTTTTGAGCCCCGAGAGCCCCCCGATACCGAGTTTTATTCGCCTAGCACCAATTTGAAATTTTGAATCTTTTTTTTCGATATTTTCCGAATTTGACCGAATTTTCGGAAGGGATTTCAGATTCATATTTTTGAGCCCCGAGAGCCCCCCGATACAGAGTTTTAGCCACCTAGCACCAATTTGAAATTTTGAATCGTTTTTTTTCGATATTTTCCGAATTTGACCGAATTTTCGGACAAGATTTCAGATTCATATTTTTGAGCCCCGAGAGCCCCCCGATACCGAGTTTTAGCCGCCTAGCACCAATTTGAAATTTGAAAAAAAAAAAGTCGCCATCTTTAAAAACAAAACCTGCTTTTTGTCAAACCAGCCAGCTGTGTGAATGACCTTGTTGTTGAAACCAAAAAAAAGTTACTTTGCAGGCCTAGGCCTGAAAAGCAGTATGAAATCCCTTTACTGTCTTCTCGAGTTGTTGCGCCCAAAAAGCGATACTTCCGAGCCTATTTTAAGGAACGTAAAGACATTTCATTGGATGTTTGAGAAAAAGCCATTTTGGTGAGCATTTAGTTTTTTGCCTCAGCAAAAATGACTAAAATGGAAGTAATAATATAAAATATTGGTGACATCCATTTAATAGTACCTAATTTAGATTATTTGGTCTGAAATTAACTTTTTAGGTGTGCATATATTTTTATAGGATGTAAGAAAAATAATTATTTGCTTTATTTATAGAATAGTTTGGGGTACACTATTTGGTGAGCATTCACCCGTTTTGGTGAGCATTAAGAATTTATTGGTAGTTATTTATCAATATATTTGGTAGGCGTTTAATCATATTTGGTAGGCGTTTAAACCCAAGCCATTGTTTTATACAATGCTAGGTTTTTCATCTTAAGGCAGTTTGTCAGCTTCCTCCGAAACGAAGGATGCATCGTTCCGAAGGGAGCTGACATAACGCAATGCACGTCAAGGACTATCAGTCTTACACGATACGAGGTAATCATGTTCCTGTGGCTGCTCGCCATTTATCATTAACGCTCGTGAAAGGCATAAGGCCGTGGCCTGAACGCCGGCGACTGGCGGACGGTCCACAACAACTGTCATCCAATGTGGTTGTTAAATAACACAAATCAACAACCAACGTATATATAACCATACCAACCATGAGTAAATAACCATTTTTAGGAAAAAGAAAATCAAAATCAAAATGTGTATTGTCCCTATGTTGGACAACTTACACTTTCTTACAATAGTGCAGTGTCACTTGGTTGCGTCTTGATTTTATTTTGAAGCCGTTGATTTCTAAACTTATTAATTAGATTTTGGTTAGTAATTACAAAAATAGCTATATCATATATATACAAACGGCAGTTTTAGTATTTTTAATCCTATAAAATGTGGTTTGCATGAATTAGTCGGTCTGAGTTATTTCTTCTTGGTGAATTTCCCCAGAACATGATTCCATATCTTAAAGTAGACGTAACATACGCATGATTATGCTATTAATACAGTTGACTGATTAACCCTCTTTCTCAAATTGTACAGAGCAAAAAAAACCGTAGTAATCACAAAAAGATACATTTATTGTAATGTGATTGCAAATTTACGGTTTTTGGACCTTATTATTTATTTGGGTAACATTATCATGTCGTTTCTTCCATGACGGTAGGTCAACGAGTACCCTATCCTATAAGTTTCGATTCCCTTGGCCAGCGTCATCTATGCCCATCTAAACGCTCGTATCTTTTGATTGCGTTGACTGAGAAGTTTGATTTTTTCACGGCTCCAATGTGTAGCAGACTGGAGTAAATATTTGACATTAATTTCAGCTTGATACCTCCAGGTGTTCTTGAGAAAAAGTTAAATGTTTGCCGATTGAAGCACGGAACCCTACAGAGACAAATCTATGCTAATATTTACTTTACCTAGTTATAGTTTTATTAGATAACCCATTCTATTTTGTTTGTCATTGGCGACCTCGAAGCGCCGCTTGAGTAACGGTTAGACTGTTCCACGTAACAGCCAAAACAATCGCGGCGAATTGATACAGAACCCGTGTTTGAAGATGTTATCTCGATGACAACATCTTTCGATTCGAGTTACGCTGGTAACGCAATCGGAATCGCGTGACCGTGAAATGATATTACATTTCGTTCACACTTGGTTTAGTTATGTTGTGAAGAAGTTGTAATAGTTGTATCATCTATACAATAATAACATTCTAGATTTATTTGAAAACCAGTTTTCTATAGGTAGGTATAGTCATGGTTTCTGGAAGAATCTTAATGGTGCGATGCAGGATCGTCTTTTGTATGCACGCACGTGAAAGATGGGTCTGTAAATTAAGGGTGCATACGAAACAAAAGACATCGTACAATGGCTTACTAATATTTTTCCTCAAGTTCATGATCTCTTTTCTCATAGACAATTAGTTTTCTATACAATGTTTTTTTAAGTAATTTACACCTACAGTTCTATTTCTACGTATATACCTATAGGTATAACACACTTGTCGAAATTTTTTTTAACATTTATTTGGGATATAATTCATAGAGCGACTACTTATATGTATAGTAAGACGTCGATGTTGTTCGCATGGCGGTCGCGCGACAAACCTACTTTGGTGTAACCGGCCCTTACCATGCATTCAGTACAATGTTGCATTAGTTCTCTAATTCTAATTTTAAAATATGGCTTCCATCAAAGTTAATGATGATTTCGCCAATTTCGAGTTTGCTCGTAGAGCATGCCGTTGTTCGGTGAGGTTTTGCTTTTTGTAAAGTGATAGCGATTTACAAAAAACCACGCGGACTATCGGGCCTTGACCCAGGAAGGGCTATGAACGCTTCAAGTTGAATTCTTCATTAGCTATTCACTCAAACGTTAGATCACTGCACAATACGCTATCAATACTACACATTGAATAACAAAAATGAATAAATAACGAACAACAAAACTTAAACGCATGCGGCCATCTTAAGTCACGAACCGGAAGTCGTTGCATTAGTTGCTACCGTTCACCATATTTTGTGCGTTTACCCTTTTTCTCAAGAGATAATTATTTTCGGTAACTTTGCTTGTTACCCTCTCTTACCTAGAATTAAGTTCATTAATGTGTTTTCTCAGCAGGTGATATTGTAAAAAATAACATGTGAACATTTGATTATAGGGGCAGAACTAGTGGGAATGGGAATAACTAGTCAGATGATGGATAGATAAAAATAAGGCTAATAGTAGTGAATAAATATAGGCTGCTTTAAATTTGTTAACTTTGTGGCAGTGCCCTGCAGGATTTCATAGTGGACAAAATAATGAATGTTCCATCTAAAGTAAATACTATATGAATTATTTGCAGGCATATGTGTTTACATTCAAAGGAAACGTTAAGGTAGAGCATCTCTCGGGCCAGCGTGATGGCAGTGTCAACTGACATGGCACCGTTGGTTTCTTGTCAGTTGCTATTGCGACTTGGGCTCCTTTGGGGTCTTTTGTTTATCATCAGGAGAAGTGGAGCCACTATATTGTGCCAATAAAAAAAACGTATAAAAACAAGAAATAAACTGATAAAAGTGATAACATGACATGTCGTTTCGGAATTCAAGTCAAAAGACATCAACGAGTTTATGAGCTCGAAACGGAATGCATATTGACCTCCGCGACCACACAAACGAGTTTTTATGAGTTCAGGGTAACATCCGACGTCTGTCTGGCCTGTCCGAAACAGCAGCACTGAAGGTAAGGTCAGTTGCATAGATAGGAATATGTATAAGTCAGTTGGGAAGAGCGCGCGACGTCGACATGTGGGGCGTACACGTGTCCCTACGGTAAAAATATCGAAAAGTACAGATGTTAGTTGCATGGATGGCGTTATTTTTTGTTATTATTCATTTATTCAACAACAATGTATGTAGGTAAATTTGAATATCAAACATAAAAATAATACATAACTTACCACTAAACACAGTGGGTTGATAAATAGAAAAGTTACATAATGTCAGCCTCATAGTATATTATGAGGCTGACATTATGTGTTAATGTATGTAAATCGTAATAAATTCAAAATAAGCGTTAGTAGTATAAAATCTGTACTTATCTATATTTTTATTTTTATGGTAGACGCTCTTAACCCGTATGACACGCTTGTCCCGACCCCGACTGACCTAATACGAGTAAATTACAGTTCTGCTCTATAAATGTTTAAAATAATAACTTGCCAATGTCACTTAACGCGCCGTTGATACAAAGATCAAAACAAAAATAAATATTTAAAATGCGTAACCTGGCGGAAGAGACGGGGAATCGAACTCGGTACCTCTGGATTACCGGTCCAGCGTGTTAGCCTTCCAACCACCCTAACGCCAGATAATCTTTCGAATTTTTCCTTATACTTTCTGTGTCGATATTTGCTTTGTTTATTCGAAGGGCTTCACAACAGGTTTCGCATTTTCAATTTTTCTTTGTGATTTGATCTTTGTATCAATTGGACAATATAAAAAAAAAGATTTTATTTTTATTTTATATTGAAACATTACATACAAATACAAATATCTTTATTTTGCTTAAAAATGTGGTACAAAAGTTGGTATACAAATTTTATTATAGTCACACACATTCCACCAGAAACTGGCATGCAAAATTATCATTTGTCAATGATAAATGATAATGAATACCTAATTCGTGTTTACTAAAATGTCACAATTACTTACACTTATATTAATTTAAAATTGAATACCTAACTAATTCACATTATACACCCCACGGAAAAGAAAGTTTTATAAAATATATCAAAATTACAATTACATTATTAATAAAAATATGACAAAAAAATAGTAAAAAAAATAAATAAATTAAAAAATCGAATAAGTACTTAAAACTAATTACATGATGTCAGATTAAACGTTTAAAGTAGTCAAAATATTCTTCAACAGAGTAAAAACATTCTTGTACAAGCCAGCATATTTCATACATTCACTTAATCCAGTTCGAATAGTAAAAATCGATGCGTCCGAACCAGTCCGAACATATCGCTGTGATAAAGCGTATATAGATATTTGAAATAAATTCCGAGGTAACTAATACAAAATCATATAAGCAATCAGCAGCATCGGCAGTTAAATCATTTATGGTTTTGTCCGCTGATATGGCAACAAATGTATATTTTTCCTTATATGGCAATAAATAAATAAAAAAAACAAAAACATTAAAATCAAAACTTTTATTTACTCAAATTAACAATTTATAAATTCAATTAGGTTTGTAATTAGCAGACAGCTCGTCGACTCACTGGTATCTGCTGAGTCGGTATTCTTTTAATTGTTACGTTAATTGTCGTTTCACTTTTCAGCATTAAAATTAATAGCCTATAAAAGGCGTGCGCTTGATGCACTGAAAAGTGCGCTGAACCTATTTTTATATAGCCGACTAGCAGATATTTTCCTTTTGTATTTCAATCCTTTTGGAACGCAAATCTTAATAAATAGATACGATTCTGATAAGCTACAATGTCCACATAATTATGACTTAATCACGCCAGATACGCGAATTAAAACGTAGTAAATATATTCAGAATAGCGAGTAAGCATTTCCAAACATCTGACCCAGAAGCAACAATTTGGCAACAAACACGAGAACTACAGGAATTGTGCGATGTGCCAATGAAGTCTTATGATATAAAATTAACCCAGAAACTGCGCTCGATACTCGGACGTATATACACCTGCGTTTGATTTCGTTTTATAGTTATTTTGTACATGCAATAAGGGACTGGTTGCGGTTTGCGACACAGTGCCCATTCGTGGGTTGAGAACTGGCAGGAAAGTGCGGGGACAAATTAAACTATGTATACGTGCACTTATACCAACTATAGTTTAAATTGTAGCCGGCTTGACAAGAAGCGCCCCGGAAAACTGTCTCAATAACATTAGATTGGCCTCGAAAGATGTTTAAAAGTGACAATAAAAACATGTATGAACGATAAATACCTACTTAAAGTAAAGCGGGGTAAGACTATCATCAGGAGAAGACTGCCATTAACTACCGAACAATTTTGGCTGTGACCCAAACAAGAGCACGCCCCTGGTCCCGATCCTGCACAGTTCCTTCACCGTTTCGACTGAACAAGACTGCCACAGTCCGATAAATAAGTTACTGTTAGTCTTGCCCTGCCCCACCTTAACTTATAACTATGCACCTTTATTCTGACGTCAATTTAAATGGTCGCATAGAGAGATATGCATAAATTGACTCCTATTACAGTTGTTTACGTATGAATTCAATTTTATCACTACGTCAAAATTAGCAATATCTATCACTACGTCATAATACCCACTGAAATTGTCGTCCTAGCACAAATGGAGGCAAGTTGGACGCGATATGAATATGAGACGGCGGCTTGGTGTTATGCCAGCACTGCCAGTGATATGAAAGTTGCGCCTTCTCATAAACACTCCTATTTTTGTCCAACTGCCAATTTAGTCTTTCACCGCTCATTTGGTAGTCGATGATGACTGGTTGGAAAATGGGTTACTCCTAATAAACAGGTGTATCCTGACGACTTCTAACAACTCTCGTCAGCTGTCAAGTTATAATAACACTGGAAGGTGCAAATTCCCCGCGTAACGTAACCCTACTTTTTCTTTATCGTTAATGTTTAGAATCACTTATTTATTTACTAGCGACCCGCCCCGGCTGCGCACGGGCTTTGCAATGCCGATAAATCATGCATGTATTATACATATGAACCTACCCCTTGAATAACTTTATCTATTTAAAAATACGCATCAAAATTCCGTTGCGTAGTTTTAGAGATCTAAGCATACATAGGGACAGACAGGCAGACAGCAGGAAGCGACTTTGTTTTATACTATGTAGTGATGGTCACGCTATACTTAACATTATACCATGCAGTTTCGTTTCGATACCACAATTAGATAAGAAGTAGTCTAAAGTTAACTTCCAAGATGATTGATAATGATAACATTGTTTCTCACAAACTATATACGTAGGTAACTAACTAACAAACTTTGTTACAATTAAGTGAACCTAATAAAAGTTAAAAATGCACCTGGTTGTACGTTTTTGCATTGTATATGTATACATGTGTTTGGTACCACGGCAGCACTGTCACCTATCTAATTTCTATAAAACACACCGGCAAAGCGCCAGTCGACCGCATGCGCCTGCGCCATCGTTACAACAAAAACAGTAGAGTAGCCGGCTCGTTCACGCGGTGCGGTTGCGCGCGCATGTCCATGACGTTTCATAAACCCGCCGAGCTTACTTCATAAATAAATAATAAATAGTTAACTAACAGTAGATAATTAACAGTAGAAAATGAAACCTTAATTAAAAGTTAAAACAAAATAAATTATTATATAAATAAATTAAATTAAATAACTCTAAAAATCTGTGACCCCGCGGCATAGTCCCGAAGACGCTGGCAGTATTTCCTCGTTGAATCGCAATGCTGATTGCTGATGCGTTGTGCAAGGAAGCTGCCAGCTCTTCGGTCACTCATAGATTCAATGAGCCTTTTCCTAAGATCATTAAGACGTTTGTGGGCGCTGGGACCACACGGAACCAAGGTCTCGACTCGACCTCAAAAGGAACAAAATTATATTCCAGGCCGAGACGTATACTTATTCATTTTTAATTTTTCACCCGCCATTAGTACTATATGTGTGTCGCTTCGTGTTACACGGACAAAGAAAGGCATAACCCTGCGTAATATTCGGGTAAAAAGTATCCCGTAACCGTCCATACTACATACTAAAGTATCCAGAAAGTATCCCTGTATCAAAACTTGTTACTCTGCCGAGCTGTTTTGAAGCGACGAGGACACAGCCGTGTTCCGATCGAAATACTGTGCATGGATCGAGAGATTACGTCATGGTCGCGACCAATACTTAATTTTTTTTTATTTTTTTTTTTATTTATTTATTATTTATAAGCATATATGGTCGATTAAATAATGCTACTAAACGGCTATATAAAAAAAAGCTAGAGACATGACCGCTCACCATCTAAGATATAGATACAGATATTTATTCATAAAAATCAATATGTTACATATGGTATTGTATAATGAATAGCTAGATTAAATGAGCTTTTATAGCTCAAAGTTAACATGAATACGGGCACTGCGCATTGCGATACATAGCTAATTAAGTAAACAAGCAGAGCGAAAGTATTCTAATCTAATTGCAATTATTATGACACGACTAGGTAAATACCGTATTATCTACTTAATACAGTATTAACCCTGTTTTTGCAATAACTTATTTGATTCTGGATCAATAAAGAACATGATGAATATGATGATGATGAAAATTATATTATTTGTATGCATCTGATTTCTTAGGTTATTTTTTTTATAATAAAAGTAATATACAATAAAGTAATAAAATATAAATTTGTGGTGGTTAGGGCTGCCGAGAGAGGAGCCTCCTCCTAATTATTAAAGACCTTTTTATAAGTAGGTACATTTTTTTTGTACAGATATGTCCATCACATTCATATAGCCGCAATATTAATTGCTTCGTGGGGTATACAGTACGTACAGTCGTACAGTAGGTAACTGTAGAATACTCGTAGTTACGTACAGCTATACGTATTTATTTGTAGGTAGTACGGTAGTCGTGGCTCTGGCTACCGGCCGCTGCGCCGGCGCCGTCGCGTGAACTTGGCTCCACTTCTGTTTCGCCATTACATTGATTTTAACTGCCGCTAACTGACGAGTTAATGTCGAAATATTTATCTAACGGTGGCATGGATACACGAAACAAGCTATTATAGAAAACGTGACTTTTGCATCACGTGTTACTTTTATTACGAATAAGTAAATAATAGTATTATTTTGATCAGCGACAGCTGCGCATGACCATCCGTGCAATATAACCCACTGTTTGTACCTTTATATGTTCATAGAAATCCTTGTTTAATTTAAGTTTTTTACCCGAAAAAAATTTTTTTTTTAAATTTTATTTTACCTTTCTGTCGGCGTTATACATACCAAATTTCAGCTTTCTAGTACTAATGATCACGGAGCTAACGGACGGACGGACGGACGGACGGACAGACGGACAGACGGACATGGCGAAACTATAAGGGTTCCTAGTTGACTACGGAACCCTAAAAATAGATTTGTTAACAGTAGGTACCCCAAATGTTAGCTGCTAGTTACATAAATCGGAGGACTGACAAACTGAGGGCAACTTAGTAACCAAAATAAGTTGTGTAAAAACCATTAGTACAAAGATCAAATCTCAAAGAATCAAGGTTACGCATTTAAATTTTTCTTTGAAAATTGTGGTGTGTGGTGTGTAGTGTAGGTTCCCACATAAAAAAGTAGCCATTAGATATTTCATGAATTTATAAGTTATGTAAAATCAGCATAGTCTTAGCTACTACTAAAGCACAATTTGGCTATTTCTCAAGTAGTTAAACTAGTTGAGCTATTTATATTTTTTTGTTCAGTGTATGGTTGCCAGGACGGTTGCCGCGATAAAACCACGGGGAACTCTTTCGCAAGTATTGCGATTGCGCACTTCAAGGAACGCAGCAGGAAGCTGTGATAGAAAGTGCGTACCTATGAGTTGGCTTACCAAGCATTTAGATCGGTTATGTCACCGACAGGTTGCGGTCTAGCTCAGCAGGTTAGGTAGGTACTGTTGATGGCTTAAGTTGAAGTACTGAGGGGTCGGGGCAAAGAGTGCAACGAGCGTAAATCCCGTATCCTCTCTCTGGTAGGATTTGAGTTGTACTCTGGCTCCCAAAGTGCGATTTGGATGCAGTTCTAGTGCAGCTGACATAACTGCAGCGAAACTGTAAGCCAGCGGTGCAGTCCGTTTGCATCCTGGATCTAGGATGTTTTCTATTTGTTTATCTCTACAAAGCTGTTGTATCTATAGTGACTCTCCAAGTACCCTACACGAAGCTACAAGATGTCAAGGCATTACTGGGTTTTGTGGAGGAGTTGGGGTGGTTAGAGAAGCACTACCGCTTTGTTACGCAAAATATAGGCACGATAGTTGTCGACATCGTCGACTTTTCAGAAGATACCGCTAAACTAAATTAGGTATGGGCTAGCTTCGTAGGCAGCTGCTATACTAACTTTAAAGTGTGTGTCATGACCTCATGACATTTCCTTCGCCCCCGTGATGCCCCCGTGGTAAACTGTTTCTGAATGAACGGGACGGTGCAATAATATGGACTTCGCCCCCGTGGTAAACTGTTTCTGAATGAACGGGACGGTGCAATAATATGGACTTTGAAATTTGAATTCCAGGATGACTCCTCTGGCAATTTCACTGGAGTTCATCGATAATGAATGCTTAGTCCTGCTTTTATGTTTACACACTGGAGATGGAGGCAATTGCGATTGCGACGCAGTGAGCGACCGGGCCGGTCGCGATGGCTTGCGCAAGCGCCCCCGGTCCGCTCGCCCAGCGCGCGCGCGGACACTTTGTTCATGTTCAGCTCCTAATATTGCATTCTCGTAATTATCCTATGCCAAAGGTTTGCGTAAAACAGAAATTTAAAATATAATATCTTATTTTCCGGCTCGGTGACTCAATTACTTAATTAGGTACCTAATTAAGTTATTTTTGTAAACAATTTTATTTGTATATATAATTATACTAGTGACCCGCCCCGGCTTCGCATTGGTGCAACGTTCCACGTGAATCATCTCTATCTATTAAAAAAACCGCATCAAAATCCGTTGCGTAGTTTTAAAGATCTAAGCATACATAGTGACATATAGACAGACGGACATACAGGAAGCTACTTTGTTTTATACTAGTAGTGATGATTCGTAGATAGACGCAAAAGCAAGGGAGCCAACAAACTAATTAAAACACACGATTTCATATAAATAATATGGCTAAATGAGTACTGAATTTTAATTACAAATAAGTGTAAACAACCGATTGTTTTTCGAGCTCTGACCCAAAATGAATTAATTTTCATGGCAGTCATTCCTCGGGGATCTTCAATAACAATGAATAATGTCTGGTCAAGGCCAGGCACACTAACCCGTATGATAATCGTTTTATAGTACGTACAGGATGAGCAATTCAATTTGATATGTATGTAAATTAATAATGATGATTTCCTGTTACAGTACGTACTGTACGACGTACTATAACAGGAAATTTTGGTTTTGGACCTACGATTTTAAAGTTTACAAAAATTGCATGGCAACAAATATTTTGACCACCAAAAAAAATTTTGGTCCCCCAAACCAGGATCACCTAAAAATCATGTCAAACATAAAAAAAAAATTACTTGCACCAAAATAAGATAAGCCTAAAATTAAATTCCTTCTACCTATTTTAGTCATGACTACACTTTTATTTGTATTCGAACACCAAATTTAGTAAATGCGTGTGCACCTAATTTTGACGACCAAATTATTGCGACATTTGCACCTAATTATATCACTATGATTGATTTAAAATGTAGACATACTACCAAAATATATTTAAGTAATCTCGGCTCGGGCACAGTCCGCTTCCTCGGACTACACACCGCGGGTTTCAGCCGTACAAATTAAAGCTGCGACCGCACCAGAGCTCGCGCCGAGTGAGCGAAGCGAGCGTACCGCTGCAGCGGGCGGTGAAGCGAGCATATCGCGTCAGCCAGCGGACGGCGAAGCGTTACAACCGAACTGCTACCAGTAAAGTAGGGTTAGGTTATGTTAGAACTGCGACAACAAGAGCGCGCGAGCCGAGCGAGCGAAGTGAGCGTACCGCGGTAGCGATAGCGGTCGGCGAAGCGCCAGAACCGAACTGTTACCAGTAAAGTAGATTAATGAGTTCGGTTATGTTAGAACAGCGACCACAACAGCGGTCGGCGAAGCGCCAGAACCGAACAGCCGAATTGAGGATCGGGTCGAGCGAGCGCGGCGCCTGTGGTGCAAAGCCCAGGGGGTTGGTTTTGCGCACGTTGAGCGGGTGGGGCTCACTAAGTTTGGCATCATTACACTTTATTTGGTAATATGCATACATTTTATGGCAGTCATAATGGTTTATTTAGGTAAGAAATTTGCTCGCTAAGATTTGGTGATCATTTAATTTAATCAATATTTTGGGTTTTTAAATTATTTTTTTAGGTTACAAGATGATATATAATATATTTGAATGCAATTTCATTTTAAAATGGTGAACAATATTTGGAGAACGTTTACTTATTTTAGGTTAAAAAATAATTAATGTGGGGTTATTAACTTTAAATAGGATAACAAGTTTCAATATTTTTGGTTAAAATTTTACTTAAAATTGGTGCGCTAAATTTGGTGAATATTCACTATTTTTGGATGCAAGAAGTGATTTTTTTGCCAATCAATTTTACTCTATCTGGTGATCAGTAATACAACTTTTGGGAATCATTTTTAAATTAATTTGGGGTTCAATTTTGGTGCTCGTTTACTATTTTTGATAGCATAAGGTAGCAAGCATAAGGAAAAATTCGTCAGATTTTCCTGGAGCTAGGGTGGCAAAATGGTTAACGCGCTGGACCGGTAATCCAGGGGTCCCGGGTTCGATTACCGGCCTCTTCCACCAGGTAGCTCCTTTTAAAATTTTCTTTAAGCTTTGATCTTTGTATTAAAAGGCTTAAATAATAAAAAAATTGTGGTGTACCCACATTAAAATAAATGAGACATTACATGTTACATAAATTTATAAAAAGTGATTGTTTTGCCGTTGTATTTTTCTAAATCTGGTGCACCATTAAACATAATTCAAATTGCATTCGCAGACTTTATAAAGACGTAAGTTTTTACAGGGAATCTCTTAACTGAGTAATTACTTGCCTATCATTATTATTTCTCTGTCTTTCCCGTCAAGGTGACTGGGAAAACAGGCACACCCAACTACATCGTTGTAAATTGTAAGGTGTGCGACGTGCGTCTTACTTATAATGCTTCAAATTTTTTCGTTTTCATTTCCGCTGTCCCTTTCTTCTCCCGTCAACCTATTGGTTTTTTATACTGGATCGATTTCGTCCTCGAAAAAAAAACCGTCCGAGTAAGATTGTCAAGGGATTGGCGATCAACACGAGACAGTGCTTAAGCGAATGTGGGACACGTATAACGATGTGGCGTCAATTAAATTGTAAATATCTAACCACAACCACAAATCCCCCACCGAAGCTTCGGTGACTTTGCGAAGTCACAATATCTTGTAATTCCTGTCCAATTTTAAAACAATCCATTAAATTGAATCCCGCAACCACATCTGTGTAACTGCATGCGGCTGAATGCGGTGCGGAAAAGGCAGGTGTCCTAAAGTTAGGACACCTAATTAATGCGGCCTTAGTTCTAATACCTTACTGCGACTGGTTGTAGTTAGTACCTATATATTTCAACCGAGGTACTGAAACTGTACAAGGTTTCCAGGAATATTCCAAATGTGAAGCAATAGAATCCAAATGTTATATCAGAGTGGTTTTATCGATATATAGTTTTTTAATGTGGAAAGACCACATTTTTACTTCCATAAATATTGACACAAGAGCACAAAAGTTAATATGAAAGAATAATGTAAATGTGATGCACTGCAATGTAAGCAGGACTCAGGGTATAGCAGGGTGTCAGGTTCAAGTCAATATGAATTGACAGTAGCTTTCTAGAGGGTTTGCTTATCAATCCTGAAATATATTAATCGCACCATTTGTCAAAATGCATTGAAATTCAAGAGGCACCGACGGTACGACCTCAGGATGTGGGAACCGTCTGTCAACTGCTGCCACCGCTTCGACATTTTTTTCCCTGTTTCGTCTATCCCTACTGCCACATCCGGTAGTAGAGAAATTTCCATTCCCCAATCGATTGGTCTCTTTAGTTAGGCTTTAAGCGTCCCGCTGCGAAGTGCAGTGTTTTACCTTCACAGCTGAATGCGGCGCCAGTGTGATAAACGCTTAACATGTTCGGAATTTCGGATAGACCACCAAATTAATGAATACCTATTTATTTCTGTTTTAGCCGAGGAGTACTACTCCATGCCACAGCTGTTCCACCTGGACGAGTACGAGGGCTGCCTGGCGGTGCGCGGCGTCTACTGTCTGGGCAGTTTCGAACTGTCTCCGGACGCGAGGGACTCGCGCGTCTACCGGCTGATGCAGGTAGGTGCTCCTTACAGCAGGGCTACTGGAGTGCTGTCTGGGCAGCTCGAGCTGTCTCCGGACGCGAGGGACTCGCGCGTCTACCGGCTGATGAAGGTAGGTGCTCCTGACAGCAGGGCTACTGGAGTGCTGTCTGGGCAGCTCGAGCTGTCTCCGGACGCGAGGGACTCGCGCGTCTACCGGCTGATGAAGGTAGGTGCTCCTGACAGCAGGGCTACTGGAGCGCTGTCTGGGTAGCTCGAGCTGTCTCCGGACGCGAGGGACTCGCGCGTCTACCGGCTGATGAAGGGTAGGTGCTCCTGACAGCAGGGCTACTGGAGTACTGTCTGGGCAGCTCGAGCTGTCTCCGGACGCGAGGGACTCGCGCGTCTACCGGCTGATGAAGGTAGGTGCTCCTGACAGCCGGGCTACTGGAGTACTGTCTGGGTAGCTCGAGCTGTCTCCGGACGCGAGGGACTCGCGCGTCTACCGGCTGATGAAGGGTAGGTGCTCCTGACAGCAGGGCTACTGGAGTACTGTCTGGGCAGCTCGAGCTGTCTCCGGACGCGAGGGACTCGCGCGTCTACCGGCTGATGGAGGTAGGTGCTCCGGACAGCAGGGCTACTGGAGTACTGTCTGGGCAGCTCGAGCTGTCTCCGGACGCGAGGGACTCGCGCGTCTACCGGCTGATGAAGGTAGGTGCTCCGGACAGCAGGGCTACTGGAGTACTGTCTGGGCAGCTCGAGCTGTCTCCGGACGCGAGAGACTCGCGCGTCTACCGGCTGATGAAGGTAGGTGCTCCTGACAGCCGGGCTACTGGAGTACTGTCTGGGTAGCTCGAGCTGTCTCCGGACGCGAGGGACTCGCGCGTCTACCGGCTGATGAAGGTAGGTGCTCCGGACAGCAGGGCTACTGGAGTACTGTCGGGGCAGCTCGAGCTGTCTCCGGACGCGAGGGACTCGCGCGTCTACCGGCTGATGAAGGTAGGTGCTCCTGACAGCAGAGCTACTGGAGTGCTGTCTGGCCGCTTCGAGCTGCCGCCGCCATTTTGACGTGGTGAGCGGACAAACACATGGCGGTGTACGGCTGGCGCTGCACGCCCATATAAATTCTGCATCGCGTTGTTAAAATTTGTCCGGAAATATTGACCCCTCTCTGTAGAAACTGATTTTCAATACAATCTTAGTATTTTTTAATAACTATACGTAATATAATATAGATATATATTTAACATCTCGATTACACGAGCCGCTTGGAATGTATAGCTGTTCTTTATAATAAATATATATAAAATGATATAGACAGACAACAGACGAACAAGGATTACGAAATTCTAAGCGTTCAGTTTTAGTTTCGAACCCAATAAAATATAAATACGTGTATAAAATAAATGTGGCGATGTTCAGTATTGTCTTAAACATACCTACAACTATAATATGTCTTAATACCAAATCGTACACCTGCAATTATACATGATAATTATTAAGCAGAAATAGGAAAGTGGAGAGTTTTTCACACCGGTTTGCATTCCATAATATTGGCAACGCAATATTGGCAATGTGCACCGAGCCGCTACGTTAGTGCCCGCGCCGTGCCCAATACCCGCCTAGTGATTAATGCACTTTGACCCGCACTATATGCTGCCCAATCCTTGCAGATTTTTTCAAATAAAAAAAACCGGCCAAGAGCATGTCGGGCCACGCTCAGTGTAGGGTTCCGTAGTTGCTCATCCTTCACAATAAACTGCTGTTTTGAGCCCGAGGTTTAAGTTAGATTTTAATCTCTGTAAAAAGGTCGTAAACGCCCTAGAAACTGTAATCACTTATTACCTTCTGGAAGTCAACTTACGTCATTTTAATGAAAAAATATGAAATTTGGCGATAACTCAAAAACGGCTCGACCGATTTTGTTCAATATAGTTTTCATTGAAAGTACTAATAAGGTCTCATTTACATGAATTTTTCCGATTTTTTTTGACCCGTGGTTGAAAAGTTAGAGGGGGGGGGGACACTATTTTTTTTGTTTTCGGAGCGAATATTTACAAAACTGCTGACTTTATCAAAAAATAATGTTACGAGACCCCTATTATTTTTACAAGACCTATTCAACGACACCCCACACACCAGTGTTGAAAAGAAAAAAAAAATTCACCCCCACTTTAGGTGTTCGAGAGGTACCCGAAAATAATAAAAAATTTGAATTATTATTATACCGTTCTGTCGGCGTTATACATACACATACTTATACCAAATTTCAGCTTTCTAGTACTAATGATCACGGAGCTAAGCCGCGGACGGACGGACGGACGGACGGACAGACGGACAGACGGACATGGCGAAACTATAAGGGTTCCTAGTTGACTACGGAACCCTAAAAATCATAACATAAGGGTTTCCATATTCAGCTTCAACAGTGGTTTATCAATCATTATTGTTTTTATGAATACTTATAATTTAACTGCTATTTTATTTTTATTTTTTTCAAAATTACGAGTATTTATTATTAAAAAACGATTTTTATTTATTTAGATTTTATTGCTCAAAACAAAAGTCAGTACAAATAGCGAACTTCATGCATGATGGCATTCTCTACCAGTCAACCAATAGTATAGGGCCAAACAGAGAAGCTTCAAGTGGGTGCAAACTTGCAGAGTTGAAAATTAACGATACTTCTCGAATGGCTCTCAACGCTTGTCCAATGTCCATGTCCGGTTCAGAGGGGTCTCTCAGTATACTACCTACTTACCATAAACTGGCGTCGGATTTTTCATTCAGTTAACTCTTACAGCTAAGGCAAGTAAATTTTAGGCTTTAGTGTCCATTATTTTAGTTACCTAAACTGTGAAATCAACCTGTGTACCCATACGCGTTAAAATTATACTTTGCAACATGCGTATTAAGCAAATTATGATGGCGCTGGTTTGAATGCGGTGTTTCTTAACCGTCTTCAATTGCGCTTGCAGCTGTAACGCTGCGTAACAGGGATTACAATCGCAAACCCCAATTAAACGCACTATACGACAAACCTTAATACACTCACAATAAGACCCAAGTTACTGTGACCGTAGCTCTGATATGTATACATTTGACATGCGTTTGAAGATGTTATATACAATCTCTATCAAGGACACGAAAGCTTGCTTAGCTTGCAAACCTTTCGTTCTTAGTTCTTATACCGAAGTAGGTCCTATAGCACATTACATACCTACCTAGGGCAGTGAATTCGTGAATGTCCCAGAGCGCACGTGTTTATGCCATAAATTATATGCGATCTGGGGTTTAACGAATTACTATGTTTGTTCGGGTGGAATCTTGCATTTTATGAAGCAAGATATCTTCATAGAACACAAATCCACACGTATTTATACAGAACTTTCTAATTTATAATATTAGTAGGATAGGATACCGGTCGCGCCCGCGCCACCTTGCACAATAAGTACTTACATAGATGGCGATGCAATTATTACAAAAATCATTATCCTTATGCAGCAGTACCTACCTATTACTGAAAGATAAGCACAGTGATCTACAATTTGGCTGCCAAATACAGAGAGAGATAGAGAGAGTAGAGATATGACAGTAACCCCGCGAAACCGATATAATTTCGAAGCCCACTTGGTCGTTTTCTGAGAAATAACACAATCTACTAAGATTTCGAATCGGTAAGAAGTTTGTAAAGGCTTCTAGAATTGATCGTTTCGACGTGATAGGTGAGTACTATCTACTCGTAAACATACTTAATGTCCACTTGAATAATTATGTAGGGTATGATCGATAGATTTGCGAAAGCGTTTGCAAGCTTTAGCAAAACGGTTACGTCAGGGAACTTGTTTTCCGTTTGTTTGCTATCGCGGGTTTGCCCGCTGCATGGCAGAGTATTAGTGAGGTCACAGTCGTTATCGGCGGAACGAATTGTGGGCTTATATGGACCAACTCCAAGAGTAGGTAACTTGAAAAGATTGCTTATTGTGTATAACCCCGGACATTCAAACTACAAAAAAGTCCTTGAAGAATACGAGTCACAATTGTATCACAGAAGAAGAGCAATGTTGTCTCCGGAGACTAACGATGACGTTTTGCTTAAGAGCTATAAACCCTTCAAATCACCACTTGTTTGCTAGGTTAGGTACCTTGCGTCCTTCAGAGCTGAAATAAAAGCCCCGCGAAGCGTTATTTAACATTATAATAGTATACCAATTAAAACGTATATCAAACGTTACATCACATTAAATGACTATGTCAATTTATGGTATATATCAAGTGTATGTTAGGTTTTCTGAAATTACATAAAACATTACGAACCCGTGCAGTATACGTGTCTCTGGGGTAGGATCCCTTATCAGTAAAGCGGCACTATCACCAGTTACTGGTAACAAGATGTTGTTTATCTCCAGACGTGAGATGAGAGAGTTTGCCTATCGCAAAATGAGCGCAAAAACGGAAGAGTTAAAAACAGGTCGTGAAACATAAGAGAGTGTTGAAATACCTATTAAAATAGCTTTCCAAAATCCTGAAATATGAAACTACATAGAAACCTGTCACAAAATAAGGGTGGACCAATATGATTAAAGCTGTTAGTGTTTACAGAGGAAATAAAAATTTGCCGAGATATCGGTCAACATACATAAAAAAACTGTACTATAGACTGCACAATTGCATGACCTATTTATGAATGAATTCAATAATAAAGAGGCCATACAATTATGCAGCTCATAGTACAGTAGAACATAGAACCACCTCTTTTTTTAATCAGTTAAACAATATTAACAAGATACTTGAGTTACGTTCACATTGCAACGCTCTAATGATGACTATAGTACCTATAGTGTTCTTACTCATATTTCTTAGAACTGAGAATTCATAGAAGTGCCATTGATGTGTCGTTCTGTTCTTCACAGGAATACTCTTCAAACTGGGTGGACCACTTCAACCACACTCGACTGCACCGCGGGCTGTGCGTGTCTCGCAGCTGCCGGGCCCCGGAGCCCCCGGCGCGAGACACTGAGGAGCCCTCCATGGACACATGGTACATACGCATATATACCTCTAGCACAATGGTAGTCCGCACGTGTCAAAATATAATCTGCGTAAACAGATTTTCCAATTTATATAATATGGTTACGATCAGAAATTTTGGCCCATCTGATCAATGATCAACTTGGTACATAACTATTAATTATTAGTCTATAGCTGGCCGTTAACAAGTGTACTTTTATGTTTCATAGAAAATAAGTACTATAAGGTTTCCATTTAAACCCTAGGGTCTGCAACAACCACACTTTAGCCCCGTTCCGAGAAGCTAAAATAATGTACTTTTCGAGCGGGAGAAGTGAAAAAAGTCTCCATGATCAAAGACCAAAGATTACAGATGTTCTTAAGAGCTCCTTACATATTTAGAGACATACCTACAGTTTTACGTTATAACCGATACACCTATCAGTACCTATCTGAAACACAAATTTTGGTTTCTCACCTGTAGCGTCGCCAAATTATCATTTGTCCGAAAGCCATTTTATTCCAAAACATATTTCAGTTTAATTATAACACAAACGTAACCTAACCTAATAATAGGTTCTTTAAATCGATGTTTATAAAACCCTGAAAATATTATAGGTTACAGGAAAAAATTGCTTGCGGACAAATTAAAATTTAAGATTTGGCGAATCGTTACAGGGTGGAAACGATTTTTCCAAGTTGTGATAGGATACTCCTGATAGAGAATCCATACCCTCAGGCTGCGCGTGTACAATGACCTTGACCATAGCATTCATGGTAAAACCCTCAAGTGGTGTACCGAAGTGTCTCGCTGCGCTGTGCACGTCTAAGTAGGTACTTAAAGTACCGTGACACACTACTTGAATGTTCTTGCTTGCTGCGGTCAATATTTACAAATACTTAGGTAGATACTCGTTAATAATTATGTTCTATTGCTGCGATCTTGATTGATATTGATGTGCTAATCGGTAACCAATTTATTTGTATTGATGTGCTAATCTGTAACCAGTTTATTTGTATTGATGTGCTAATCTGTACTCAGTTTATACCTATACATATATTAATGGTTCACTAATATGTTGCATAAAATTGATACTCATATTTCCATTTTGCATAACAACCTTTGACAGAATCATCATTTCTCCGAATTTTATTTTGCATATTTTTTTTCTCATATTGTGATGTCACATAAATTTTTTTATCAGAACATTCATATGGCAGAATATGAATAAGCATAATATTTACATGTCCGAATAGTTATTTCGAAGAAATTTATATCTCATCATATTTATAGTTCGATCCTGTTATGGTCGCAGTTCTAACCTAACCTAACCCATTAAGTTCGGTTCTAATGTGGTCATAGCTCTAACCTAACCTAACCGATTTTACTGGTATCAGTTTAGTTAATAATCGCCTAATCTAACCTAAAACCTAAATTAGTTTCCTAGCACTCGTCTGTTCCGTAAACTATGTCTTTATGTCATAATAAATTCGGCGATATTAATGTTCTGCCATATAAATTTATGAGAAATAAGAGTCGGTGATACTAGTGTTCTGCCATTTAAAATTATGCTAAATGAATAGTATGCCAACTGACAATTATGATACTAAATGATTAAGCTAAAGAATCATTCGGCTAAAAATGTTTCGGTGATAGCTGTTATGCGAAATGAAATTCGGAGAATCGATATTATGCAAGATAAAGGGAATAGGGAACCCATATTAATAATACCCATGTCCTTAATTTTGTCCTACCCTACGGAGCTTGAAGTTAGTCAGTCACTGAAAGTCAGAAATCCAGGATGAAGGTTTGCCAGAAAGCTCTGGAGCGCAGCATTCTAGGTGTCAAAAGGAGAGATCGTGTCCGGAATACCACACTGGGCTTCAAAACAAGAATATCTGACGTTGGAAATACAACCGCCAGGCTAAAGTGGGACTGGGCTGGCCACGTCTGCCGCCTGCACACGGATAGTGTGACAACTAAGTGGGTTCTAGAAGAAGGGCATCACAGATGGGGTAGACCGAGGCGATCTAGACGCGTACCTTAAGAACTGACCAAAAGTAACATCAATTCGGGAGTCGTGGAAATCCATGTTAGAGGCTTTTGCCCAGCAGTTTTACCAAAAAAATACCTATTATCATGAGTACTAATTATGTAAAGTAATTAATCAAGAATCGCCGAGAACTTCGGCGATATATCCACACCCTTTTTGTTTTTTACGTAGAGAAAAGAGAACTTCGTTCTTGCCAAGTACCTAATCAAAGTGTGTAAATTTTGCGCGGACCAAGAAAACCCTGTAAATATGACCTTAGGATGGTTTCACTCAGTATGTTCCCTCTGTCAGGTTCGCGTCATGCGTGAACGCGAGCACCATGTCCTCCCACAACCTGTCGGCGCGGCTGTACCGGCTGGAGTACTGCCGGCGCGGGCTGGACGCCCCCGCGCGGCCGCTGGACGCCGCCGACCGCGCGCTGCCGGTGGTGCTGGCCGCGCTGCTGGCGCTCTCCATCGTCTCCAGCGCGCTGGAACTGCTGCTGTCCGACCAGACGAAGAAAGGTCAGTGGGTGTCTTGTCCTCTGTCCCAGGAAAACATAATCACACTTTCCCGTTTCTCCACGTTATTGTTAAAAGTTAAAACAAAAAAAAACAATAGGTACTTTTTGTAATAGTTAAGAGTTAGATTTTAAACATGAAAGTTGTACTTATATATGTACAACTTTCATGTTTAAAATCTAACTCTACATGCCCATTAGGCCCAGCGGCCCAGCGTTTCTCGCCGAGACCGCTAACCGGCGAGCAAACAGTGCAATCTCGCTTGCGCAAGCGCCGGCCGGCGCATGCTATTTACTGAGTAGCGGCTCGACGGGGGCTTATCTATTAACGCCGCCCTGCGCGGACGCTTTGCGAGACTATCACTGACAGTTTTTACTATAAAAAACTATTTTTGAAACATGATTTTATTTAACCATAGATACAAAGATCGAAGAAAGATCATTATATTGCCGACTGTACTTTTTGCATACTAAACGTCAATTGCTGGTTAAACGTTTTGCCGTTTGAATTAAACGAGCCCAACTTCGGTTAGGGGTGCGTCGTTTTGTCACAGAATTTCCTTGATCACTTTCTATCAGATCAGATCGAAAAAAGAAAATAGTCCATTGAATAAAAAGTTCTAGAGTGCGTGAGTTAGTAACGTAAGATGTTTCTTCGGAAACATGTCAAGAGTCTCTAGGTAATAAACATACTAAAACCCCGGGACACTAGGAGGAGCCCCGGAGTGGGGGGAGGGGGGGAAAGGGTCCATTTTTTCATTTTTCGCTTAAATCTCAAAAACGGTACATGTTAGAGAAAAACTTTCAAGGAAAAGTTGAAAGGCCATAAAATTATCTACAAGTTGTACATAAATAATTTTTTCCTATATCCTACCGTTTCTGAGTTACACGCAGTAAAAAATGATTTTGGCTCAAACAATTTCCCCATACTACATACCCATGTTTATCACATCAATCGATCAAAAAATATTTCTTTCTTCCAAAAAAGTTCAAATGTGCAACTTGTGACCGGTACTGATAGATTGCTCTTAATTAGGTCTATAATTGGTAAAGTAAACACATTCCTCCATGGAAGCCTTTAGGAGGAATCGATTGTCAAAATATTATATTAGGGTAGTTTGAGTTACTGAACTTGATCTTTTTATTTCTTCTTCCAAAAAAACTCAAAAGTGCAACTTGTGACCGGTACAGATAGATTGCTCATAATTAGGTCTATCATTGATAAAAATACCAGATTCCACCACGGAGGCGTTTACGGGGAATTGAATTTTATTAGGGTAGTTACGATACTTGAACTTTTTATTTTTTTTCTTCCAAAAAGCTCAAAAGTGCAACTTGTGACCGGTACTGATAGATTGCTCTTAATTAGGTCTATAATTGGTAAAAAAAACACATTCCTCCATGGAAGCCTTTAGGAGGAATTGATTGTCAAAATATTATATTAGGGTAGTTATGCAACTTGACCTTTTTATTTTTTTTCTTCCAAAAAGCTCAAAAGTGCAACTTGTGACCGGTACTGATAGATTGCTCTTAATTAGGTCTATAATTGGTAAAAAAAACACATTCCTCCATGGAAGCCTTTAGGAGGAATCGATTGTCAAAATATTATATAAGGGTAGTTTTCGAATTTTTCACCTTTCATGGGATGTAGCTCGAAAACGGCTGCGAATAGAAAAAAAATATTTAGGTACAACTTGTAGATAATTTTATGGCCTTTCAACTTTTCCTTGAAAGTTTTTCTCTAACATGTACCGTTTTTGAGATTTAAGCGAAAAATGAAAAAATGGACCCTTTCCCCCCCTCCCCCCACTCCGGGGCTCCTCCTAGTGTCCCGGGGTTTTAGTATGTTTATTACCTAGGGACTCTTGACATGTTTCCGAAGAAACATCTTACGTTACTAACTCACGCACTCTAGACCCCCCTTGGAGGGACTCATTCAATGGACAGTATCATCTAAGTTACATTCTTGAAAACAAAATTGTAGCTCGAGAAGGGAACATGAAAAAAAACCGGCCAAGAGTATGTCGGGCCACGCTTAGTGTAGGGTTCCGTATTTGTCCATGCTTCACAATCACAATAGACGAGCTTCGAGGTTTAAATTACGAGAAAGATTTCAAGCTCTATAAAAAAGGTCGTAAACGCCAAAGTAACTGTAATTACTTATTACCTTCTGGAAGTTATCGATTATACGCGCCAGATTGAGCGGAATGTTTTAATGCAGTTAAGGACACCGCGCGGCACTTACGTCATTTTAAAGAAAATTATAAAATTTTACGAGAACTCAAAAACGGCTCAATTGCTCTTACATTTGCTTAGGCGCTTTTAATAATCCCTTTATCAAGTTCCACGCGTACGTAGTCGCGGGCAAAAGCTAGTATTCAATATAGTTTTCATTGAAAGTACTTAATAAGGCCTCATTTTCATTAATTTTTCCATATTTTTTTAACCCGTGGTTGAAAAGTTAGAGGGAGGAGGCAATTTTTTTTTTTCGGAACGTATATTTACAACACTGCTGACTTGATCAAAAAATAATGTTTGGAGACCCCTATTATTTTTAAAAGACCTAATCAACGACACCCCACACACTAGTGTTGAAACGAAAAAAAAAAAACAGTTTTTTTTCAGTTTTTATTTTACCGTTTTGTCGGCGTGATATAGTTCGAATCCCATTTGCTAAGCGAATCCCATTAGCTTTGTACCCGATGAACAATACTTATTATCTGTATTGTTAACGGTGGTCACAGCTGCCACTTCGAAATGTAAGGCGTTATAAGTGCAAATTACTTTCACACTAAATTAGTCTTTAAGTTAAACAAAATAAGGTTTACTCTTTAACAAAGAGAGCACAGATGTTGGTCACTTCGTAAGTGAAAGAGCAGTGAAGCTCGTTTCGATGCTTATAATGACAATGAAGTGACCAACATCTCTGTTCAATTTGTAGAGTAAACCTTATTTCGTTTGACTTAAAGACTAATTCAGTGTAAAAGTAATTTGCACTTATAACGCCTTACATTTTGAAGTGGCAGTTGTGGCCACAGCTAACAATGCAGACAAAGAGTATTGTTCATCGGGTACAAAGCTAAGTAGATTCGCTCAACCAAAAGAATTACTTCTATACATATACACATACTCATACCAAATTTCAGCTTTCTAGTACTAATGATCACGGAGCTAAGCCGCGAACGGACGGACGGACAGATGGACAGATGGACATGGCGAAACTATAAGGGGCCTAGTAGACTACGGAACCCTAACTAGGTCGCTATATAGCATAGCCTCTAATCCTCTGCTGAACCGTTCTGCTGCAGCGGCAATGCGTCCATAAAACTCGAATAATAGAGAAAGGCACTCAAATATAATCAAGCCCAAAGAACATAAGTACCTACTCAAGAGATCAAGCCGGTGGGATAAGAAGTAGTTAAGCCGGCTTCAGCTTGCCTACAAATTTATTTGACGCCATACCATTGCTACACCTATTTGTGTATAGATTGTTGGACTATTGACCGTATGTAATCCACAAATTTTCCGCCGTCCAATCTTTTCACAAACGCTGCGAGTCATAATCATAACACGCAGATCTGGGCTGCGCGGACGCTGACGGCCTTTCGCCGGCCCTGACCCGCGCCTGCGCGTGGCCGCTCACGTGTCGAGTCGATGACACTGCACCGGCCGTTATGCAATTGTCAAAAATAGAATATGGTTTTGATAAACAATATTATTGAGGTGATGGAAAGATCAAGGGCAGACGAATGGATTGCTGTTGGAATGGGAATGGATGACTGCAGGTTCTCTGGTTTGATGTCGTTCAGCACATTCAGCACGTGATATTGATTACGTTGTAATTGGGCCAGGGTGGGTAAGAATGAGCTGGTTTTGTGTGACCCTGTGCGGTAAGGACTAAGCGGAAAATTACGGCGGTTTTCAGTCGGGCGGTTTTGGAACCAAGCCAAACTATAATAAAAAAACCGGCCAAGTGCGTGTCGGACTCACGCACAAAGGGTTCCGTACCATTGATTTATGAAATTAAAGGCCTTTTGTTTATTTTTATATTTGAGTTGATTTAATGAAACGGTTTACGATTTATATTATTTAAAAAAAAACTACTTTCAAAACAATTTTCGTTGGTAGTTTTATAGTAATGTACATCATACGTTTTTTTTAGATTTTTCATTTTCTTATTTTAGAAGTGAGAGGGGAGGGGACCAACTTTTTTCCACTTTGGAAGCGTCTGTCACGCAAACTATTCGGTTTAGAAAAAAAAATTTAGAAACTTCGATATCATTTTAGAAGACCTATCCATAGATACCCCACACGTATGTGTTTGATGAAAAAAAAAATTAAGTTTCAGTTCTAAGTATGGGGAGCCCCCAATATTTATTATTATTTTTTTATTTTTGCATCAAAATCTTAATGCGGTTCACAGAATACATCTACCTACCAAGTTTCAACAATATAGGTAGCTCTTATAGTTTCGGAAGAAAATGGCTGTGACATACGGACGGACAGACGGACAGACAGACGGACAGACGGACAGACAGACATGACGAATCTATAAGGGTTCCGTTTTTTGCCATTTGCCTACGGAACCCTAAAAATATGGATGAAAGATATCGCTTACCTTCACAGATACGGGCCCACAGGGAGGGTTGCTTACAGGATTGCTTTTATACAAACATGGCGGTAATAATGCTACATAGAGAAAATCAACAATAAAAATGATTTATTTGAAACACGCGTTTATTGCCGACTATCTTTTTAGGGTTCCGTACCCAAAGGGTAAAAACGGGACCCTATTACTGAGTCCGTCCGTCCGTCCGTCCGTCTGTCACCAGGCTGTATCTCAACAACGGTGATAGACAGTTGAGATTTTCACAGATGATGTATTTCTATTGCCGCTATAACAACAAATACTAAAAATAAAATAAAATAAATATTTAAGGGGGGCTCCCATACAACAAACTTGTTATAGATTATATATATGTATAGGTACGGAACCCTTCATGCGCGAGTCGGGCTCGCACTTGCCCAATTATTTTCTTACACAAACGTTTAATGATGATCAACTAGACCAATCAAATTAGTTCAAACAAGATGGCCTTAGCTTGTAAAGTGCCCTGCACGAGGGTTATTCTCTTAGTCTATACAGTTTGTAGATAATTTTGAGCACTTGCATGGGATCGACTGCTGCTCACTGCACAGTATTAGTTTGACAACTTTGTATTAATTTAACTTAGTATTACCTTCTCAATGCTCTGACGTAAACGATACAGGAAGAGCTGGCATGACGGGTCGCGACCTCGATGTGTTTATTATTCTGTTTAGTCACCTCCTGTAAAATATTGGTTTCACAGTAAATGTTCACCGGATGATTTACTGTTATATCTTATCTACCCAGGAAGCATCTGACGACTGACGTATATTAACGAAGAAACTAAGTAAATCACTTACTTCATTTTATATCTGTTTTAATGTCATCTATTACACATAAATGTTATGTTTATTTATAACCTTTGATGCAGAAGTTTCATGTGTATAATTATAACTTACATCTGCATAATTAGAATGACTTACTTGTATGTAAATACAATCCCAGGCAATGTTTTCTGATAGTTGTGCTAGTTCAGTTTTGTGAGTCACTGCAAATATATACAGCCTCCGATATTTACTCGCTCACACTATCTAATTTGTAAATAATCATCACATCTAATATGGCCACTGTAGGTCCACGTCCAATTATTGCAATGTCAGCGCGCGACATTATGGATTGTTCCAGTTGATACGACTTTAACAACTAGCGATATGAAAGAGCAAGATCACTGATCAGAATACGCTGAATGCTGATGCGCCGTAAACACAGTGACGCGTCTCGTGCGTCACGTTTTTAACAAATTCATCCATACTGGAGCTCGAAAAGTGTTGAGCTCATAACCTAATGAAAGTAAAATAAAACATTCCATTAACCCGTTGATATTTAGCGTGTCAACGTTCGAAATTAATGCATTGAGGATTCAAAGCCTCAAACTGTAGTCCACAGCCTCCTCACTTCCGTCATGGTCACGGCACAGTTTCATTGGTCGATAACTCGCTCTTTACACCAGTGAAACTCTAATTCGGGCCCTATGGCATACGGTATGGAAATCTCCGGTACATGCAACTGCTATCCGGTACATGAATGCCGGCCCTATCGACAAACGACAACGGTTCCTCAAATGCGGGCCTTACGGCAAAAATGCGCGGGGCCAACCAATATTGACCAATGAAACTGTACCTTAAAAGGTTGTTCGTTGTTCATTTTCTTCGACCTGCGGTTGTTTCCGTAACAAATGTAGAGTTGCTTCTGCAACCGCGTGTAGTTACGTCACGGCTTGGGATGCGCGTGAGTGTTGGAACGTTTGCCACGCTCCTATTAGGTACCCCGAGCTCGAGGAGCGGTTATCTAACACGAGTAATCAGAGAGTTAGTATGGAATGGTATTAGTAAAGTAGGATCTGTAGACAACAAACAGGCACTAGAGCATCTAACGTGTGGTTTTTTTAAATGAATTTAAGTTAATTAAACACAAATAATTTACAATTAAGACGCGTTAAAGAAACCTGTTGTATTGTAGGTTTAAAGTTTCACGTGATCATGATTTGAATCTTGACATGATGATGAAACAAAAAGTATACTTAGCGACTGATGACGTTGTAATACTGTATCTATCAATGTGATTAATATTTGTAAATATATAATATACTATTGTGTTAAAGTATTTAATAAGACCCATTGTTGCCCTACAACATATTATAATTTGAATCTGTTAAAAAACGTAGGTATTAATTTGGCTTCCAGCATACCAATGGGCGCTGTGTTGGTCGCTGCCCGGCTGCTGGCGGATGCTGCTGGCGCCGCCGCCGGCGGTGAGCACCGCGGGCGACCTGCGCGCCTTCGACGGCCTCCGAGTGCTGTGCATGATGTGCGTCATCATCGAGCACGTGTGCTGGCTCAGCACCATCTCCTACGTCGCCGACATCCGCTACTACGAGACGGTGAGAACCACCATCTGCTTCTGCTAACCTAGTAGCCTCGGACCTCCGAGAAACCGAGTTTTGTTGCATTTGAAACCGTCACCGGATCTTACCTCTTACGCGCGTGCTAAAAATAGGCCGTTCTTATGGCGTGATTGACATATTGACGTATAGACACAGGTATGTATATCTAATGACGTCAGGTGTGATCTATATTGATTGGTTTCTGAAAATTGACACAAAATTTAACAATTTGCCATTGATACGAGTACCATGCATACGGTACCTATTACATTTTATACATGGTACATTTTATACGCGCCTTTTGCTGCGTTTCCACCAGAGATGTGTAGAGTAGAGGGATGTGTTTTTGTTAACCAATAGAATCGGCTGCGCTGAGCGAGCGAGGAACATGCCTATCTCCCGTTACACAACGCAGCCTTGTACGGGCAACATTGAGAGGTACTTACGATTAAAACTGCTTTTTTTAACTGTGAGAAATAACGATAATCTTTTGTCGCAGATCCGAAGAGCAGGTGACGTGATGCTCCTGGGCAACTCCACCCTGGTGGTGCAGGTGTTCTTCCTCATGGCCAGCTTCCTGCTGGCGCACAAGATCCTGCTCCAGGCGGCGCGCGGGGACACCCCGGCGTGGGGTTCTTTCTTCTCCACCATGCTGAACCGGATTATTAGGTCTGTCATCGTTATCTACTGCCCTGGGCATTGCCCGTCCATCCGCTGCAGCGCGCAGCACTCATCCTTACACCGCACGTTATTATGGTATTAGGTATACATTCCCCACGCATGGGTCACCTTCAGCGGCCTTTTGTGATGGTCGGCATAGGTAGCTACTTGTCAAAAAGTGACAGATGCTTAATCTTTTATTTATGCATGATTTTAAATGCAATTTTCATAGGCCATAATGAGCTATGCTGTGGAACTATGATAAGAACTAAAAAAAACCCAGCCTAGTGCGAGTCTGACTCGGGCACCGAGGGTTCCGTGCAAACTTTCACTATTATCCCATCTTAATTGGCCTGGTTGGGTTAAGTTTGCACCTGAAATGTATGGCGCCGCATACAAACGAGGTGCAAACTTACACAACCGAGTTCTCCAAGTATGATGTTTGAAAAGGACTAGGTATATTTTTTATGATTTTCCTATTATACAGATGTATAGTTTTCAGATTTTTATGAGTATATTTGTAGTAGGTAGGTATGTATATTCATTAACACAACCGAGTTCTCCAAGTATGATGTTTGAAAAGGACTAGGTATATTTTTTATGATTTTACTATTATACAGATGTATAGTTTTCAGATTTTTATGATATTTGTAGTAGGTATGTATATTCATAGTTCTAGGTCATCGGGAAGTACCCTGTCATTTTTGATTCCCTTGAGAGTGTCGAAATGTACGTTTTTTGCGACATAAACGGCCGTATCTTTTTGTCACGTTAACGTAGAAGTTAGATTTTTTCACAGCTTCAAGGGACCGTAGACTTAAGTATATGGTTTACATTTCAACTCGATACACCCACGCGTTCTCGAGATAAAGGGTCTTGACAGACAGACGGATGGACAACAAATTGATCCTATATAATGGTTCCGTTTTTTTCCGATTGAGGTACTCGTACGGAACCCTAAAAACGCGATGCAGTTGTTGACTCAATTTTAGCATCCGGTTGTTCGAGTAAACGCAGCCTACTGCGTAATGTAATGCTCATTTGACATAGTATGTGGAATTCTAGGTAACACATCAGTTTTAAGAAGTTACGAAACAAGGAAAATGCGTTACTTCCCTTAACGAGACAATTTCGTATGTTAGGTAGGATTATGTTATAAGATGTCAGGTGCAGCAAAAGGAAAAGGTTCAGAAATTAAGCGTGCTTTAAAAGGTACCTAGCACGGCACCGTTAAAATTGATACATATGCGAGAATTTCTGTAAATGTCGCTTATATTCAAGACTCGCAAGCGAAACTCACACAAGTCAACCAAGGGTTAAGACCCACTAACCAATTTTGGGGAGCACCAGATAAATGGTTGTCCCGTTCCAGAATAAGTCCGTCGTACTACGTGGTGGTGTGGTTCGCGGCCACGTGGTGGGCGCGGCTGGGCGCCGGCCCGCAGTGGGCGCCGCGCGTGGACGCGGAGGCCGCCGTGTGCCGCTCCAAGTGGTGGGTGCATCTGCTCTACCTCAACAACGTCGTCGACGCCGACAACAAGTGCCTGGTGCAGACCTGGTGAGTTTACATATTTTCTTTGAGTCATTTTCCAACATTGAGGTATTATGTTTTCCAATGATGATTTTCTAAAAAACGATAAGCCACGAGTCCTATCGTTATACTTAATCATATTTAACGAGAAGACATGTGAAGAGATTTAAGAAAGGCACATTTATCGATGTCAAATGCGTGCGCCGATAAATTACTGCGTGTGACTTTCTTTTTAAAAATTTGATAAGTTCTAAACTAACATCGTTACGTAAGTAAGTAAACACTTTATTGTACACACAAAAAGTTAAAAAATACATCTATTACAAATAACATATAGGTACAAAGGCGAACTTATCCCTATAAGGGATCTGTTCCAGTTAACCTTTGCGCAATTGAGTGAGTACGAGAAGAAAATAGACAAACTAACTCCGTGTACAAAAAGGTGTCATTAAAGTATGAACAAGAGAGCCAGGCGGACTAATACTTAAAAGCATGAATGGTGCGAGTGCAGGTACCTGGCGGCGGACATGCAGCTGTACGCGGTGGCGCTGGCGCTGACGCTGGCGCTGGCGCGCTGGCGCCGCGGCGCGCTGCCCGCGCTGGCGGCGCTGCTCGCGGGCTCCGTCGCGGTGCTCTTCGCCATCGCCTACTGCTGGCGGCTCGTCTCCACCTTCGTGATGCACAACCCTGAGTAATACTCCCTTGCTCGTTTACAAATTAATGCTCCTTAATCGGGGGTACTCCGTCGTTGTTGATGTTGTAATAATCGTGAATATGGATTTACCACTCCGAACGTAGGTATCGTTAAAATAGCGGTAATATTTATGTCTCAATGTACATAACGGGGCCTTAGTATATGAATTAAAACCCGAAATGTCTTTATACAGAAAGTTGTTTATTGTCGAGTGGGGCGGGTAGACAAAGGTCACTATTTAATATGAATGGTTTGGACGCCTGCTTGTATTTAATAGCGACAATTCCATTTCCTTGGTTTGTCATTTCCAATCAGGGGCTTGAACAATTTATAAGCGTACCTGTAGAGGAAATTTATTAAAGTTAGGCATAAGTAGATTGTGTTCAACTCCAGTATCTATTAACGTTATTTGTTCCATAGGCTAGTACGCGTGCAATACTACGGGGACCTGTCATTCAACATCCTATACCAGTCGCCACTGGGCAACGCGCCCGGTATGCTGGCTGGCTTGCTTCTGGCGCATGTCCATCACGAGCTGTTGGCGAGGAACATCCAGCCGCAGCAGTACAGGGTGGGTAGAGTGCGCTCACTGTAGAACTGCAGTGGAACATAAAATATTGCCCTTTTTCACCGAAGACCCATAAAAGTTTGAAGGCCCCAGAGCACGACACCGTATTATACCTAACCCCTCCGGAGGCCACACCTCGATCTGTCCTTGTCGTCAAGAATGTAGCTTTACCTACCATATATTATTGAACGTAATGTAACTGTGTGTGGTACGCATGGTGTTTGTTGCAGTGGTTCCGCTGGCTGACGATGGCGGGCGCGCCGCTGGCGCTGTGGTGGGCGGCGGCGTCGCCGCTGCTGCTGGGCGAGGGCGCGCCGGCGCGGGCCCCGGCGGCGGCGCTGGCGGCGCTCGAGCGGCCCGTCTTCAGCCTGTTCATCGGGCTGGCGCTGCTGGGCGCCATGCACGGGGTGCTGCGTGAGTCATCCCATTGTCTACCTACTACGAGCGGCAACCCTAAATGCCGCTGGCCGAGGCGCTAACCTTCATAGACTGATGTTGATGGTATTTCTGTCGCAGCGATCTGGGCGCGAGTGCTAGCGTGGCGCGGCTGGGCGCCGCTGGCGCGGCTGAGCTTCGGCGCACTGCTGCTGCACATGCCGCTCAACACTGCTCTCATCGCGGCACGACGCGAGCCCACGCAACTCACGAGGCTCACTGTGGTACGTGGCACATCATGTTATGATATTTTTAGTATTCCGGACTATAATCGGTAAAAAACTGAACCCCACTTTCTTATCCTTCCGCCCGTTTGTTTGTCGCGCGCAGACATCGGACTAAAACGTATAATCGAATATACATTATCAAATATACAATTATACAGGTCTGCTACCCCTAAAATATGAAAACAAATTTCTAAGTCAACGCAATCAAAAGCTACGAGTTTTTATGCTGTATTTGTTGTCGCAAACAAGGGAATCAAATCATCAGAATCGCACAGATATACATTCCACAAGACTAGGAAGCGGTGTCTATCCCTGAGTGGACCGGGACGTCCACGCTCGTATGAAAGACTCCTAAAAAGTAAGTTGTGTATCCACAGCTGGTGGAGTGGTTCGGCGTCGCGTGCGTGGCGTACCTGGCGGCGCTGCCGCTGGCGCTGCTGGTGGAGCTGCCGGCGCAGCGCCTGCACCGCGCCGTGCAGCGGGCGCTCCGCGCGCCGCCCGCGCCCCCCGCCGCCGCCGAGAAGACCAACCTCTGAGCGAGACCGAGTCGGGAACAGAGACGGAGCTATCGAACAGCTAGCCGGTGCCGAACATTCGCGAAGGCCCTCGGTCCGACAACCCTCAAAATGCACCGGCTCATTTGATTAAGCTAGCTATATATGCCCCGAGGAACTAGAATTTCAAGGCTTGTGGATGGTGTTAAATTCAGAGTTAGGTTATCTTGGCTATTGTAGCCACTGGAGACTGGGTTTAGAACCATATTTAATACGATAGCTCGAAGATTATTTTTATGAGTTTTACCAGGTCGGATGACCACCGGCCTGCAATAGATGGCCCGAGCGTGCTTGTATGCCTACCCTAAACCTTGCCGGTGAAGGGAGTCCATAATTGCTAAAATGATTGTCAGCGGTGTTCTTTATTCTTGTGATTAAGTTTAAAGAGCTCTGTCTGCCGTCTGTGATTTACTAACACGGTAAGCCATGTTAGGTGAAGGCATTATGTTACCATTTATTTACATATCTAGTGTTATTCTGCTAGTGGTGTAAATATTCCGTATTTTCTAGTCTAATCATAATCAATAATGTCGCACTGAGACAATGGCAGATCTGAATAAAAGTTTCGAAGAATAATAGTTAAACACATATTATATTACATTTGATAAAGCGCATTTGTGTCAAGTTTCGAATCATAGCGGTTCTCCCATTCCCACTCATTATGATGTGTAGGTACAGTCAGCATCAAAAGCCGCTACCTACGTAAAATACTAGGTCGATGCAGAGTCAGCCACCGGCTAAGCTTGCACCATAGATTGGAGCGGAGTTTTTTTTTTTTTTTTCGAAATTTTCTCTTTGTCACGACCTAGCGAAATTTAATTTGTGCATTTTAAAACAAAAATTTCTAAAATCGGTTGAGAACTCGCTGAGATCTGCGCATTGTTACAAAGTCCATTCGAGTCGATCCATGGGAGCTTCGCTCGCTCCGCTCCAATCATTGATCTTTATCAAAGTTATTCTTTTGATAATAATGTGTTCATGTGTACCTATTATTGTTGATTTGCACTGTGTGTGCTTGGCTACTCTGGTGCTGTCTGTAGGTACATGAGTTGAGAGTGAGAAGAATGACAAATATCCAACTTGAGAGTGGAGCCCGTGGGTGGGCTTGTGCCGCGGCGACGCATGTCACATAACCGCTTGCGTAAGCTCAGGTCAAATTGTATCTCCTCATTTTACCTACTGAATAAAATAAAAGTGAGTTAAATCTGCTCCACAATACCCAAACACATTTTGGATGCTTCCCCACTGCCTCCTTATGCGTATACGAAAACAAAAAGGAAAGGGCGTAACGACCATAGAAAGGACCAAGATAATTAGGTTCGTTGCTACCACGCGTGGTTCCTAAACTAACCTTTGTTGCACACTTAGTATTTGCAATTAAGCTAATTTTATTGTATGAAGGCGATTACGCAGCGAGTTCGTCGCGGTGCTCATTTGTATAGGAATCTCGCTCGCAAATCGCAAGTGTGATAAGGCCCTTACCTACACCGATTTAAAACATCAGTTCAGTGTGACCGCCAGAAAACGGCAGAAGCCAGAAGGTCTACGCCGGTGTTCCTAATTCGATCGTCGTCTAGAGCCGTCCCTCTCGATCTCCTTGGGGTGAGTGGGCCGGCACTATACGACGGTCAAATTTCGAACATCGGAGTAGCCCTTCTGGTGCCGCGGCTATATTTTCATGTTTTCCACGTTACCTGACACAAACGTGCCAATAGTTATCTAAACGAACGCGTCTGCCACGTGTGGACGTTCCATTAACTGTATGGTAGGATTTTTAAGGCGTATGTGTAACAAATAGGTTAAGGAATAGTTCGTAAGCAAAGTGCTCAATGCTCTCTGAACGTCTCGGCACTACTTGTGATAATTACCTACTATAGTTAGTTCCGTTGGGGATTCAGTTAATAAGCCTGAAAAGCTATGCTAAACACCTCTAAGTTTAAACCTACTAAATTCAATATTAAAAAGTTACGAATTACGCAGAAGTATGAAAAACAAAGATGCTGCGCCGACGAGTCAAGGGATGAAGTCAAGCGAATAATGATAAGAAAAATTCCCAATTAAATAAAAACATATTTTTAAATTCAGATCTCATTCTCTAAATCATTACATACATCATAGAAGTTGGAAAGGCTTTCAGCTAAGTCCCCAGCGATAGGTGAGGTTCGTAAACTAATATTAAGGAAGGCTCAAATGTTAACTAATTATGTAAGAGGTGTAAATAAATGAAACTCGAATGGTATCTCAGTGTTTATTGTGTCACCCCGCACGCATATCACAAATACTTTACACTAGGGGCCTCTGTGTGTGACCCAGCAGCCCGTATCCATTATTGCTAATGTCACATTAAGAGCCCTCTGCCTCCTATTACTTTCTAAGGGTGCTACTACACCAATCTATCAGTCATCAATCGATTGGTTAGTGTAGTAGCTTTGGCCGCAGTAACTATTGATCCACATTGACCGCACAAATGGATTAAGGAATTTAAAAATAATTTTCTTAGTATAAAAAAGAAATCATACTTAATGGGATGAATAATAAACTGTCTCATAATTTTTGGAAAAATAGTAATAAACAGCTTCTAACCAATAGTCCAAAGAAGCTGTTTATTATTATTTTATCTTTTTGATCATTTTATTATGTTATGGGTTGTACTGCACTGCGCATGAACTTGGCCATTCTAGTCCCATTTCCCATTTCCTGAGGTTGAGTTAACCATACTGCCATGCAAAGGTAAAACGCGACCTTTTGCAATGGAGCTCCATTCAAGAAGGTCGCCTTTTAGCTTAGCACGGCAGCATAGACTGCTGAAAGGAAGTCTTGGAATTAGCCATTTAATGACTCAGTTCCTCTGGCCGAGAGGGACCGTAAGCAAGGGATATGAGATCCGTAGAGCTGGCTACATGGAGACAATTACATTAGCGAATAGAGCCTGCTTCAGGGGAATGTGAGATTTCCATTGTGTGTCGTAAGGGCCCGAATTTGAGTTTTTGAAGTGGTTATACTGCCTGAAATCACATGCAGTATATGGATTGAGTCATGAACCAATGAAACAGCCATAATGCAATACGTTTCATAAGTGCAATTAGAAAGTTTATTTTGTCTAAATGGGGATTTGACTATCCATAATAATAAGTCTATGATTGCCTTAGACAATGCAGTGTTGAGTTGACATTTAACCTCTCGTATGCTTAGACACGTATCCGTGCCAGATCATGAACTGCCTAAGCACGGATACGTTCCAAACTTTGAAGCGGGCTGCATACAATGACGTAAATCAGCCGCACCCGAGTGTCAAATTCTGAATTGGTTGCCGCATACGAGGGGTTAACATAAGCATCATCATAAGTCAAAATGAAAATAATGGACTTTTTGTAAGTAAAATTAAAGTGCTACCTGCCTATTTTCACAAAGTAATATTAAAAGTTACAATAAACTCACAAGATCTGTTTTATCATATCAATTCATCAACAAAATCTGATGCGACTCAAAATACACAACAGCAAAAGCAAACAACGACATCAGTTTTCATTAGACAATCCTCATGCTGCATAGTAGTGCTTTGTAATTTTCTTTTTCAAATATGGTTTGAAATTTTTCAATTAATTATACATAGTTACAAACAATACATGTGTTCAGAGACTCTAAAGTTATCAATAAAATGCAGAGTCATTGGTAGTATTATATTATGTAACTTACATACATCAAACTCCTCCACAAGGCTGGGCCTCATGAGCCCAGTTTAGTTAGAATAGTAAAACTTAGCCTAGCCTAGCCTACTGTATGGTAGAAGATGGCAGCTAGCGTCGCGAGGGACCGGAGCCGCCCTGCCAGCCACCGCGGTGCCCTCCACCTCTCCCGCCCGGTCTTCCTCGACCCGCAGCTGGAAATAAACAAATTAGGAATTTAATAATGACTTCATGTAAAAGAAACATGGTAATAAATTGTTTAATTAAGTTCAAGTCTGTCTGAATACAGATACACCAGCAGATAAGTTGGTCAGCACAGCAATAGAGGTTCGAAAGTTAAGAAAGATTAACAGTTCTTCACTTGTAGACGACAGATATCCATGGGTGTAGTGATGGGTCGCTACTGGTAATATTTCTAAAGTGAGTGTTTTCCCAGTAACGTAATATTACCAAAAATCGGAAATATATGGTAAGATTCACGATTTTAATTAAAAATCAAAGTTTTTTTTACTCAAAATAAGTGCATTGTGACACAATAGAAAGATATGGGTTCAGCACGAATCTTCTTTTTCTTCGTGGGTCTCGTTAACAACAACAAAAGCAGAATAGGTGTGATGAAATTTTTGACACTGCCTGAATAATTGGATCATTCAACTTCAAGCATCAGGGCGCGTCACCTTCGCATGGGCCTGGTCACATTTCCACGACACGGCGCCGTCACCGTGAAATGGCGTGGATTTTTACGGTGTCAGTGCATACAAGAACCACCGTAAAAATTTACAATGGCGCGCCGTTTCAGTTCCGGCGCCGTACCGTGGTGATGGGGCCAGACCCTAAAATCCACTTCGCCATGCCGTTTGACGGTGACCAGGCCTATTCGTACCCATTGTCCTATGCAAGATGAGAAATTTGAGCGAAAGAGACAAAAGGTTGTTGCATAAGGTTTATTTAACTACGCAAATAACCAATAACTTAAGTATATTTCATCACTTTCATTAGTCTCGTACTTTACCACCTTTTGGGAATCTTACTGGTAAGATTGGAAAGTTACTAGTAGTATTACCAAATAGAATGTTACTGGTAACCGGTATCTTACCGTGACCCATCACTACATGGGTGCACCTTGTTGCTATGGTTGATTCACCCCCATACATCAAAACATTATCTATATTTCTATAAAACCCCATAGAAAATGCTTTAACTTTACGAACAAATTCCAAAATCCATTCATTTATTTAAACCCAACATCCTAAAAAACAATTTTAGTAATGTAGCTGAAAACTAAGTTGGAGCTCAATGGTGATTTTTCCTTCAATGTAATTTGTAAGGTTTTAAATTAAATTTTAATATTAGTATGCATCAGAAAATAGCTTGTATAACAATATTAAGGTTTAGAGTGAAGTTTGTAAATATAGACAAAGAGTGCAACACAACATAACAACAGTGCATCTTATCAACAATAACAACCTCAAGCATTTCTATAGACAATTGGCTGCTGCAGAGAAGGATACCGACCTTGTGCCCTTAGTATAGCGCTCTTGCCGCGACCCGCCGTTGGTTTGTTCCCTTGCCGCTTAAACATCGGCGCATTCTTCAGCATGTCAGGCAGTATGAGGAAGCGGATCTTGGAACCCCGAATGTAAACATTCTCGAGCTGTGCTACGCGCCCGTCGCGATACGTCACCGTCACCTGCGTCATCGTGCAGTTCATGTTGTCTTCGGCCTCGATTAGCTTCCCCCGGTAAACTTCACCGGTATTCGTTTCACAGGTCACTACGTGCCCTTCGGCTTCGTGAAGTACTTTAATAGGCACACCAATAGACATATCGGCGAATATTAGCACAAATTGTTAACGTCAATCACCAGATTATCAAAGAATTGATAGGATATTTAGCGATTTATTCCGCAAATTCACCAATAAATTTTCAATAATAATGGCGGCAGGACGCTGATGCTGAGCTGACCTAGTGACAATGACAGTTGTCATATGTCAATGTCAAACTATACAAGGCAAGTCTGTTCAACATACACATAAAAACGCTCAAACATGAATTTGTATACTGAAACGGCGCTTACCTCTCGCAAAGTATCGACTTGCAGTGCAGAGAGGTAGCGAAGCGACGACGTCAGTGTAATGGTAATAGAGTCCATGCCACAATAATGCCACAGGTTGCGCTTCTGAAAGGCGTTCTTTTGTATAATACATTTTATTTATTTATTTATTAAATAATTACATGCAAATTTACAGTTCACTTGACCAAAACATTTGCACGGTAAACACATGGAGCACAGATTTATTTTTCTTATAGTATTTGTAGTTTATTTAGTATTTATTTTACCTTTATTTAATTGAACACTGTAAATATCTTTTTACTGAAACTGTTTTATTCCATAAATATTTTTAAATACACTTTACGAGACGAGAGACTTAAATCCCATGATTTATACAATCGGACATACAATACAAATACAGCACATACGAAAGTTAAACTATACTGCGAGCTGGTGACTGATGCATTATAGAATCAATATATCCCCTGTAGGTAACCTCTTGTTCAAGGTGCGATGCAAGCTGAAGCGTAAAAAAAAAACTAATTCTACTTGGCAAAGCTCGCGAGAAAATCGGTGACGACTTTCTTTAGAGCTTCGTCAGACTCTTTTGTGATCTGGCCATCCTTGGCGATAGTAGCGAGTAATCCTTGATGACTACTCTTAATATGAGCGGTGAAATCTTTTTCGAAAGCAGTGATTTTGGCGGGGTCCAGCTTATCCAAGTGTCCGCGTACACCACAATAAATAATGGCGACCTGCTCCTCTATGGCCATGGGCACGTACTGGCCCTGCTTCAGCAGCTCGGTGAGGCGCATACCACGATTAAGCAGCTGCTGAGTAGCGGCGTCCAAATCAGAGCCAAATTGTGCGAAGGCGGCAACCTCACGGTACTGTGCTAACTCCAGTTTCATCGAACCGGCCACCTGTTTCATGGCCTTAGTCTGGGCGGCTGAGCCGACACGGGACACAGACAGACCCACGTTGATGGCGGGCCTAATACCCTTGTAAAATAACTCAGTTTCTAAAAAGATCTGGCCATCGGTAATGGAAATCACGTTGGTGGGAATGTACGCGGACACGTCTCCAGCCTGGGTCTCGATGACGGGCAAGGCAGTCAAAGAGCCACCACCCATCTTGTCAGACATCTTGGCGGCACGCTCCAGCAATCGAGAATGGAGGTAGAACACGTCACCGGGGTAAGCCTCACGACCTGGAGGACGACGCAGCAAAAGAGACATCTGTCGATAGGCAACGGCCTGTTTGGACAAATCATCGTAGATGATGAGAGCATGCTTGCCGTTATCGCGGAAGAATTCTCCCATGGCACAGCCAGAGTACGGTGCCAGATATTGCAGTGGTGCGGCATCAGAGGCCGTGGCCGACACGATGATGGTGTAGCCAATAGCACCTGCATCAGTCAAACGCTTTACGATCTGCGCGACGGTGGACCTCTTCTGTCCAATAGCGACATATATGCAATATAGCTTCTTCTTCTCATCCTCGCCTTTGTTAAAGCGCTGCTGATTGATAATGGTATCAATGGCCAGGGCGGTCTTCCCGGTCTGACGGTCACCAATGATCAACTCACGTTGCCCACGTCCAATGGGTACTAGGGAGTCCACGGCCTTGATGCCAGTCTGCATGGGCTCACGTACCGACACTCGCGGGATGATACCTGGGGCCTTGATACCGACTCGCTGGCGGGTTGTAGTATCTATGGCGCCCTTACCGTCGATTGCGGTTCCTAGCGCGTCCACAACACGGCCTAGCAGCATTTCTCCCACGGGGACGTCCACGATGGCGCCAGTACGCTTCACGATATCGCCTTCCTTAATTAACTTATCGTTACCGAACACGACAACACCCACGTTGTCGGGTTCCAAATTGAGAGCCATACCCTTGAGACCAGAGGAGAATTCCACCATCTCCTCGGCCTGGATGTTTTTGAGGCCATACACACGGGCAATACCGTCACCGATGCTCAACACACGCCCAGTCTCTTCCAAATCAGCCTTAGGTGCAGCGCCGAGAATTCTTTCCTCAAGGATGGTAGAGATTTCGGCAGTCCTCTGCGTACAAGAGACATGAAACTTGCGCACAGTCATGGATACTGCGGCATCTGTTGCTTTTAAAGCCTGTGTTGCAACATTTGTAAGACGCTTGGCTATGGTAGGGGCCAAACGAGCGGAGATCAGTGACATTTTTTACAGATTTTGTAAATAATGTAATGTACAACACTTGTGCACTGAAACTTCAACTTCGTTTTCTTTTTTATTTAAATTATTAATGGTTTTCTGGCCACTTATTTCCTTAGTATCAACTTACAGAATTAATGTTTAACTTTATTACTTAAACACTTTCGACTCCAGCTCCTAATTATTTTTCAAATGCAACTTATAAAATAATGGTATAAATTATTAAATTTAATAGACTTATTTTTGGATGCCACAATATTATTTAATAAATATTTGTCGTATTCACTAGATTAGTGGATGTCTAACATTACCACCGCTACCAACCCCAACCTAAGCTACGATCCAAACATTTAAAACAATATCACGAACAACTTAATCGCGTCACGCGTCACTTTTTCTACTGTCACCAGCGTTGCCAGATGGTTACATTTGTTACATTTTTCGTAACTTTTAACCCTCTCTCGTAACATGTAAGTAACTTTTGATTTCTGGGGAATTTTCGTAACTTTTCAATAGGTTTGGTTAAAAATGCTAAAGTGGGAACATTAATTTAGATTCTGAATCCAAATAACATGTACTATCGGGCAAAAATATAACATGTGTACCACTGAAAAAAAACTTAATGAAAATTTCGATAATGTGTTTCAATTTTTTCTCAAATAAGTACCATTAATGTAATTCAGTACATATTCGGAATCAGCTTACGAAGCCCTTTCATTAGATACGCCACAATGTCAATTTGTAAATCCGTAAATTTGTATTTATATAGCAAAAAGAAGCAAACAAATTTTTGTAGAGGTTGGAAAGTAAACAACGGATGGATGAGTAAGTTCGAGGGCAAAGATGAGGCCCTAGGTAATACTAGTCCAACTATTGCACTTTCGGCCAAGACACTATAATATTTAATAGTATGTATATGATGCTTTTAACAACTAATAAAATAAATATTTGCACAATATCGCAAGATTAACATTATGTTTCTCCCGTCAGTTTTAATTTTTTAAATATATTTTTTTAATCATCACCAAGTTTGTCTAACGAGTCGTGTCCCTTGAAAGACGCGATAAATTCAAAAAACCTAACAAATATCAATATCAACAGTCAACGCAAATATAATACAATTCCTTCATTAAGTTTTTAAAATAAAATTTGTTATTTATCTAACGCATATATTCGGTGCACTATCAGTGCAGATACCAGTAAGAATTTTGAATTGGCTGCTTTTAAGCCTTTAATACAAAGATCAAAACTTAAAGAAAAATTGAAAAAGGAGCTACCTGGCTGCTTTTATCAAGCTACACGAGTCGCTTAACAGACTGTATTAGCGAGTACCTAAACATATTAAAACATTTACAACTGAGGCGTTTTCCTTGATTTTTTTAAAGTCTGATTTTTAATTAGCCGGAATAAACTGACGCAATTTTTTAATTTGGTTTCACCATATCACTTTTTATCCATAAAAGTCAATCTAATATCAGCAATTACGTGTTTTCTCATTCATTGTTTTAAATTATAATTTCTGAATAGCGAAAATATAAATTACGACATCTGGCAAATCACTTAGGCTAATTAAAAATTCAGAAACTGGATGAGGGCGGTGCAAGATCGATCGTTCAGAAGAACTTTGGGGAGGCCTTTGTCCAGCAGTGGACGTATGTCGGCTGATATGATGATGATGAATTAAAAATTCAACTTTAGATATAAAACTGTTGGCGGATATTATGCGTTTTGTAAAAAATACACCTAAAATTATGCATTCTCATTGGTCAATTTACTTTGACATTTGTTGGTCAATTTACTTTGACATTTGTTGGTCCAATTGTCGTTTATAACTCGTCAACAAGATTATTGTATATATGGTCAGTTTGCAATACTATACACAGCTTCACGTCACACCGCGTACCGGAACACGTAGCATGGAAAGCATTGGATGAGGGCGGCGCACGACCGATCGTTGTGGAGAAATTTGGGAATGCTTTTGTCCAGCAGTGGACGTATATTGGCTGATATGATGATGATGACATTGATGACACATTTTTGGGTAGTGACGATTATATTTTTTGATATTACAAACTTATTTACAGTAAATATTATATACTTTCATAGTTTGTACCTTTGGAACCCTCGGTACGCAAATCCAACTCGCGCTTGACCGGTTTTTTTATTAATATTAAAATGTAACTTTCGCAGCAAAAATGTAACTTTTTGAGGAATGAAACGTAACTTATGCCACAATGGCTCTGGCAACACTGACTGTCACAATCTGCTGTCATTTGATAAATTTGATTTGATTCGTTTGCGTCGTTCGTTCGCTGGTTCTGGCGAGTTTGGTATTTCCTTCCCTCCAGTTTTTAGATATTAGTGGTGTAAATTGAAGCACAGTGGCATGGCGAGTACGGTGATGAAGCTGGAGACGGAGTCGGAGTCGTGCTGCGTGTGCGGCGGCGGCGGCGAGCTCATGCTGCCGGAGGAGCATGACGCGACGGCGCCGCCGCTCTCCGGCGCGCCGCCGCTGCGGACCATGCTGCTGCAGATCAACAACAACAAGGTACTGCGTCGATCTGCCCCCCGTGGTGACTCTACTCCATGAGCATTCTACTTATTTTACTTTAGGCGAGCCAAATGACCTAATTTTTAGTATTATCAGTTTATTTATTGTCTTCATTGGTAAGGAATGTTTTAGGATTTGTAAATTAATGTTTAATATCAAATATGTGTGCACATTAATAACCAATGATTGATATTTAACTTAGAAATTGTAATAAAAAAAAAAAGGACCATCTGACTACATAGGAAACTAGGCACTGCAACTTTCCATCCCTGGTCGAGGATCCAGAGGCAGACCTAAAACTAGGTGGAGGGATGTAGTGCTAAAGGATATGATAGAGTGTCAAGTATCCGACAACGAAGTCGAGGACAGGGCGAAGTGGAGAAGTAAAGTACGGAAAGCTGACCCCACCACCATATGGGATAATAGCTAGGAAGAGAGAGAGAGAATTGTAATTCAATAACAGATAACATGAACAATTATATGTACTTGCTTCATCAGACTAAAGTGCTTGTACATACTTATTTTGTCCAGAGCTGGCCCTAAGGTTGAGCAAGTGGAGTCACCATGCTAGGTGCTGGTGATGTAAGCTAAAATCATTCCAAGACAAGAAATCAACAAGGGATAAATTAAATTTTGATGACACATTTTGGGACACAAAAAAAATGACATTCTGAATCTACTCTTAACAACTAGGGCTAGTACTGATCTTGTCTGTTAGTAGATATATTTGAATCTAGAGATTGTTTATTCCCATTTATTGTACCTAGTGCATAGCTGTAGCCGCTCCATAAAGAGATCCATGGGCAGACGCTGGAATGAACACTAACTCTCTGACATTTCTAAGTCCTCCTATTTTTGCCAACAGAGGTGTGATATCCTCGACATAAAGGTCTCCTTTATTATGTCTGTGCAACTAAATAGGATTTAGTTAGGAAGTTTATGAATATGAGATTTTTTTGTTTAGGATATGCCGGTACTTTCCTGACCATGATGTGAATTGTTTTCTGTTTCACCTCTCACATATAATTTCCCTTTGGTCATTAGATGTTCAATTACAAATAGCTCATGAATGGCCAGTCATGATGGGCATTTCTCAAATTGCTGCATTTGTAACTATGTAATTTTTTTTTAAAGGTTGGCTTAATAGGTTAGAGAGTGAATTCTGTAACTCTTTTCTATCATGACCTTTGTGTAGATAAATAAATATCCTCTTTAAAGAAATTCTGATGATATACCTAAATAGTTAGGAAACTACTGATGGTAGGTAGGTGTTTACAATATACTTCATCGTAATACACACATTAAACAATTACACTTTCACTGTCCAGTTTGACTTTCTTATAAAGGCTTGCTGTGATCCCACATGTGGGACATGCCTAAAGCAACCCAATCCGATTGTAACTTAATCCAAAATCTAATCCTGATAAAATTAAATTTCATTGAGGATGTGTGAATATTATACCAGCCCACACTTTCATCAGACTTATTTAGCTATTTTGCAATTAAATTTTTGTCATTGATTGTTTTGCATCACAATGCTGAATTCTCGAACTTATCAATATATTATCTACTATAGCCGGTTGTCAGTTAGACAAGGTGTAACGTGTGGCAGGTGTTGCCGGAGGGGCGCATCTGCCTGGGCTGCGCGCGGCGCGCGGCGGAGGCGTACGAGTTCAGCGCGGCGCTGTCGGCGCGCGCGCAGCCGCCGCTCGGCGACAAGCTGCGTGCGCTGCGCCGGCGCCTGCACGAGCTCACGCAGCGCATCGACGTGTTCATCGTCGTGGGCGGCGCCGGCGCCGCGCAGGGCACCTACAGCGAGGAAGGTACACTACACACTGTGCCAGCTGCCTTCCATCAGGTCGTCATGACGTGTTAACGTACTTTTTGGATTGGGCCCACCTTTGCACCATTTAAAAGACTCTTAGGCAACAGTATATGGAATATCATGATTACAACGTTTCTCAACTTTGATACTTTGTAAAAAATTACATAGTGTGATTACTAAAACTGGTGGTTGAAATAATAATTATTCAGCTGCTGATACTGGCGTTTTGGTATTTTTGGCAGTAAGTTGTTATCTTCGTTTGTAGCAGAGTTGGGCAAATTTAATTTTGAATGAGAATAAGAATGAACGGCCAGGCGTCATTCACATTCAAAAAATTTCAAATATTATTTATTCAAGAGCGCGTCATTCTGAATGGCGTCAAATACAATAGATCAAGAATCCGTCATTCTGATTACCGCTAACCGTTGATTGAATTAGTTTGTTAGAGGTTCATTTAAAATGACGTTTTATTTGAATGGCGGTTATCTTGATTAAGAGTGATTGTTTGGTATACCTAATTTTATGCATGTTACTTTAGTAATTGAAAAGTCGAAATTAAACGGAGGTATGCCATCGCAAGGTTGGCAGTGGAGTGGTTTGGAAAGATGAATACCTAATCAAAAAGACAAAGATTCGTTTCATTCAGAGATGGGCAAAATGTAATCGACTAACAACTAACGATTAAAACTAACAGAATTAGTTGCGATTGACGATTGAAAACGACGATTGATCAATCTTAGTTGTATAGAGTGCAACTAATTTAGTTGCAACTAATTTAGTTGTGCAACTAATTTAGTTACAACTAAATTAGTAGCCAATTGATTTCGGACAACTAAATTTTGTAATCGACTAATTAGTTAGACTAATTTTCCGCAACTAATGTTAGAAGCAAATTAAACGGAAAACCTCAGTATGTCTATGTTGACAGACTGAATAGGACGTCTTAACGAATGTACAAAAATAAAATAGTCATGTATTACTTACGATATTTTGACCATATCTATGGAGTGGGTTCCCCTCCGTTAGCCCGATAAACTTTCATCCTAATTTCATTGGCCCTAATTTTGGTAACCCTAAAATCACTAACCCGAATTTTCATTCATCCTAATTAATGAATAGACCTAATTTCAGGACTCCGAATTTTCATAATACCTAATTATTTCATACCGAATTCTCACTAGCCCTAATTTGCACTTAGCCGATTTTTTTAGACTACTAATATTATAATACCTAATAATGCTAAAACCTAAATTTTATTAAACCTATTTATCTATAAACCTAAGGCGAGGGCTGCTCTCCCTCCACCTCCACGCCTCCGGTTTTGGAATAACACTAGGGTAGGAGTAGGACAGGCAAGACTACGTGGAGTCAGAATTGCCATAGACTCAGGGGGTTACTAATGTGTTGCACAAAATTTATTGGCATATTTTCGTTTCGCATAGCAACCATTGGCACAATCATCATTTCGCACAATTGCTTTTTGCCTAAATTTCTTGGCATACTATCATTTCGCACACGTTTCTTTGGCAGAATAGTACATTGGCATAATGTTGATTAGAACAATACTCCTATGGTCGAATAATTGTGTCGCCGAAATTTATATGGCATAATATTCCGTTCGCATGATTATTTGAATACACCGAAAAATGAAAAGTCCGACTCAATATTAATACGAAACAACAAAATACCTACCTAATCTAAGCTAAGTCGGACCTGCGCAGCTCGCTCGCTTCGCTCGCTCGTTAGGGTCGTAGTTCAATCTAACACCTCCTCGCTTCGCTCGTCGTCGTACCTAACCTAAGCCAGGTTGGATCTGCCTTAAAGTGAACTTGGTAATGTTAGGAATCGTAAGCCAAGTCGGACCTGCGCGGCTCGCTCGCTTCGCTCGCTCGTTAGGGTCGCAGTTCAACCTAACACTCCTCCTCGCTTCGCTCGTCGTCGTACCTAACCTAAGCCAAGTCGGATCTGCCTTAAGGTGAAATTGGTAATGTTAGGAATCGTAAGCCAAGTCGGACCTGCGCGGCTCGCTCGCTTCGCACGCTCGTTAGGGTCGCAGTTCAACCTAACACTCCTCCTCGCTTCGCTCGTCGTCGTACCTAACCTAAGCCAGGTCGGATCTGCCTTAAGGTGAAATTGGTAATGTTAGGAATCGTAAGCCAAGTCGGACCTATTCTGCTATACAAATTTGTGCCAAATGAATATTATGCGACATAACAATTGTGGTGAGTATATAATTATGCGATAGTATCATTCGGCTAAAAATGATTGTGCGAAAACGATTATGCGAAGTGTATTTCGGACAATAGAGATTGTGCAAGATAAGGGGTACCCAGACTCAGGATGTACATGGGAATCTTTTGACGCTCCGCTCGCTTCGCTCGCTCCGCTATACATTGTCACAATAGAAACCTAACCTAACCTACAGTTTTCGGGGTTCAGCCAATTCGATATTTGTCCAAATCCGTATCTTCTGTTTTAACGTAAAAATAGGTTTAATAATCTTTAGTACTCTTGACATTTAGTGTCAGTAATGATTAGGTCTAATAATCATTAGGTGTGGTAATTATTAGGTTATTTCATATTAGTATTGTTGACAATTAGTACAAATCATTATTAGAGCATTGGATTATTAGGTCTAACAACTAATTAGGGTATAAAAATTAGGTGAAATGACATTAGGGCTAATGAAAATTAGAGCTAACGTTGATAGGTGTAATAATATTAGCACTTGCGATATTAGGTCAAGTAGGGGAGTACCTATGGAGTGAGATGTCTGTGCTATTATTCTCTTTGATAATACCAACCGAATGGTCTTAAATTCTGTATTACACGTTTAGTTTGGATGGCAATGCTACAACTCGTCGTGTTAGGGCTCGTCAGAGCTCCTTAACCCGTAGATTAAGATTGTCAGAAAAAGTAGTGTCAGCGATAAAAACTTGTACTTAACAAAAATGAACTTTTTGTGAAAAACTTATTTTGCTACTAAAGTTGTGCATCTCTCGGAACCTGGATTAAATTTCACGGTAAATAAAAACTAGGTACTGTGTGCATTAGTAAGTTAAAACTTAAGAGGGCGCCAACGCGTGGGCTAGCTCTCTCTCTCACTGAGCGTAAGCGTGAGCGAGATGGAAGTGCGCGCACTTAACTAGTAAACAACTGATAAGACGGATGAGTAAAGTAGTTATCTCGCTCCTTCATACATTGTTCTCTTTCTATATTTTTACCTGCACTCCTTTTTCTTAACCCCTTATCAAGATTTGCCATGCAAAACGTGTGACCAGTTATAATATAACAAGTAATAACCATCCAGTATTAATGTACAGTTTAAATATAATAAGCTATAAAATGGATTAGTAAAGTAGGTAGGTACATATATTTTTTTCCCTCCTTCATAGGTACATCGTTCTCTTTCTTTTTTTTTACCTAGGGTCCGTGCCCTTAAACCTTTACCTATATTTGCTGTAATAATCGTAAAAGCATCGTAATAAGTTATAATCACCTAAAATCTAAAATGACAGAACCTAGAATCTAGAATATAATATAATATGACCTAGATACCTCAAAACATCTATGAGTATGAATTTATGAAGCATGAGCCTTACATCGAATAGCCTGATCGATCAATTCGCTGCCGCTCCAATATATTGGCAATAGCGCTAATAAATAAAATATGTCATGTTGATATATTTAAATGTAGAATGAGGCAAGGAAAATGTACAATAGTTAATGCTGAGATTTCTTTACAAAGAGGTCTAAATATTTTAAATGACCACACGGTGAGAACAAAATAGACCGCTACAAAATAGATTATAATATGAACAACATGCAGATGTTTAATTCAATAGAACGTGTTATTTTTAGAAGATTCGTCGGCACTTGCACCAAAATGCAACAAACAACTTCCAGGTAAGTAAGATTATCCCATTGTTTTGTCGTCGCGTGACACTAAAAAGAGTTTTACTAATGACACAGACAGCAAAATATTGATAATATCTATTTCTAAAATTTACTCAGTAATTCAGTATCTAGACACGCGGCAGCGTGTCCAGCCAAGTTCACCGCAGGAACTGGCGAGCAGCAGCCGTGTGTTATATTACACGAACCGTTTGGAGCCACTTTTGACCCCCCAATAACTCCAAATCTATTTAACATAAAAAAATGAAATTTGGCTTATGTATTAAGATCCTTTAGAACAAGTAGAACCCCAAATTTCATTAATATAGGTTAAATAGTTATTGAGATATTAAAGTCCAAAAAACGGTATTTTTATCACTGACTGACTGACTGACTGACTGACTGACTGACTGACTAGTAATCAAAAACCTAACCCACTTCCAGGTGACCTAGAAAGGTGAAATTTGGCATCCAGCTTAGTAATTGTGTGTGTATACATATAAAAATCTAAAACAGTGATTTTTTTATGTTTTTTATTATTATTATTATTATTGATGGTTGTTGCCTCAGAACTCTGTCATTTATAAACCGATTTCGAAAATTCTTTTTTTGTTTGAAAGATATACTAGAATAGCATATACTTACACTCACACGCACACACTTACACATACATGCACATAAAAATCCAATACGTACTAACCGTTTTGGAAAATTCTTTGTTTGTTCAAAACTTTCAAAAGATGTACTAGAATAGCACACAGAACTAATTAACAAATAATAATTAAGTAATTTACACATCATAATAAATTCTGTACAAAAAGTAATGATATCCCATCAAAAACATAAATGTAAAATGAGAGCCAAGTTCAATATCGCGTGCACTTCGCCGACAAAAGAATTGAGATCTGCAAGGGTGCCAAGTTCTTTGCTCTAAAATTTTTAGATACAAGGACATGCGACATACTCAATGCATTTATTTTACTTGGGGTGTAATTCAATATCAAGACGTGACTTGGCTAGTTTTAAAATATAAATTTATATTATAAATCAAAATCAATCAAATCATTAACCTATTTTCGTAAAGGTAAGTACGCAAGTTAGTGTACGTCTTGTTACTTATACTGTTAGCTTGATAATGAACTATGACTATGAATATGTTACTTTTATAAAATTTAGTTAGTTTATGAAAACTAGCCAAGTCAAATCTTGATATTGAATTACTCCCCAAGTAAAATAAATGCATTGAGTATGTCGCATGTCCTTGTATCTAAAAATTTTAGAGCAAAGAACTTGGCACCCTTGCAGATCTCAATTCTTTTGTCGGCGAAGTGCACGCGATATTGAACTTGGCTCTCATTTTACATTTATGTTTTTGATGGGATCGTATAGTACTTGACGATACTCGTTAGAACTAGTAAAGTATCAAAATATTAATAGAGCACCAACCTAACTATATTGTTTGCGATTTGTAAACATTGTAGTTTTTCATTATTTATCGTTATAATATTGTTAATATGGCCCATAATATTGCATTGTCATTCTAGCATTTCAAATTAAACGTGTATATATACATAATTTTAGCTTAATCGGTTGAAGATATCTGCTTCGAAATAAGTTACAAGATTCTACCCAAACCAACATAGATACAAGTGATACAACATACGAGTACCTACCTACAATGTACATACCTACTCGTTAAAGTTAAATAAAAATGCAAAAACGGGCGACTACATAGTTTTAATATTGATTTAATCGTGAAATTTAGTCGATTGAAACTAAAACTAATTCAATTGTTAGTCGAAGATTCTCACAACTAATTCAATCGCAACTAAATTAGTCGGAGATTCTCACAACTAATTCAATCGCAACTAAATTAGTCGCGATTGAAAAATGACGATTGATATTTTCAATCGATTGATTAGTTGACTAAAAAATTAATCGATTAATGCCCATCTCTGGTTTCATTTAGTGGACGCGGACAAAACGGTAAAATAAAAAGTAATTTTTTTTTTCGGGTACACTACCTATATCCCGTACACCTAAAGTGTAATGTAAATCACCCATTTTTTTTTTCGTTCCAATACTAGTGTGTGGGGTGTCGTTGAATAGGTAGGTCTTTTAAAAATAATAGGGGTTGTTCGGCGAACATTATTTCATTGTGAAAGTCAGCAGTTTTGTAAATATTCGCTCCGAATATAAAAAGAATTGTGACCCCCCTCTAACTTTTCAACCACGGGTCAAAAAATTATGGACAAATTCATGAAAATGAGGCCTTATGTGAAAACTATATTGAATAAAATCGGTCGAGCCGTTTTTGAGTTATCGCAAAAATTCATATATATATTTTTTTAATTACGTAAGTGCCGCGCGGTGTCCCTACACTTCGAACGTTACACGTAGGTATTGGTTAAGTGCCATACTATATTAAAACATTTCGCTCAATCTGGCGCGTATAATCGATAACGTCCAGAAGGTAATAAGTCATTATTTTTGGTTACTTTGGCGTGTACGACCTTTTTATAGAGCTTGAAATCTTTGTCGTAATTTAAATCTTTCGCGTAATAATTCGTAATTCGTCTATTGTGAAGGATGGGCAATTACGGAACCCTACACTGAGGGTGGCCCGACATGCTCTTGGCCGGTTTTTTAAATTTCAAACATAAAAATAAGTTTCCGTAACGGTTTATAAAAGACGAAGATGTAAAAATCGTACAGTCCAATTGAGAACTTCCTCTTTTTGAAGAAGGTTAAAAATATATTATAATCAAACAATTTTAATTCCAATAATCAATCACAGATTGATTTTATTGAATGACGATTAAATTAGTTTCACTCAATTTCTTCTACTTTGATTTATTGTAAAACTGGCCATTCAAAATAGCCTATTCTTGAATGACGGTCAGTTGATTCATTCTTGCGGTGCGTCATTTAACACTTTGCACGCCGTAAGTTATAATCGGTACCGCGCTCCAACAGCTGATCACGAGCACCACTCGTGACGCTCTTTTTCCCAAGAACGCCGCGCATTTTTTAAGGCGCCACCTATGGTTCGCCGGCGATTTTCAGTGATATTGTAAGATTTATAAAATAATAATTAGCGTAGATACAGGAAAATTTTCTTTTTTATTTAAGAGGTGTTTTAGTATTTTATAATGATAAAAATAAAACAATGTGTTTATAATATTTATTTTATTTTAAAACTGTCGCTGAAAAGAACTCGTTATATGAAAAAATAAAAACTCTAACATGGATTCGTTAGGTAGCCCGCGCAGCGCACTGACGAGGCAGCGCGGGCGACGCATCGTCATGCCGTTCCCCCAACCCTCACGTTAATAAATTGTATGTGTACGGGTAGCTTAAACGTTCTTCTACACGTTGCTATTAAGCGGATCACGAACTGTGTTCGATATTTTAATACAAATAGTATGAAATCTGATCACGAGTACTATTCGTTATCCGCGACTCTAAGAAAAAAAGTGTCACGAGTGGTACTCGTCATCGGCGAGCTAGACATGGCAGTTATTAAAATGGCCGGCGAATTAGAGAAAAAACCGGCCAAGTGCGAGTCGGACTCGCGCACCGAGGGTTCCGTTCAAACACTTTCCATCCCTAAGTGTTTAAGTTAAGTTTGCACCTGGTATGTATGGCGCCCCATATAAATTAGGTGCAAACTTGCAAAGTTAGGTATTAAAAAAAAACTACTTACTAGATCTCGTTCAAAACAATTTTCGTTGGTAGTTTTTATAGTAATGTACATAATATGTTTTTTTTAGATTTTTCATTTTCTTATTTTAGAAGTTAGAGGGGGGGGGACCAACTTTTTTCTACTTTGGAAGCGTCTGTCACGCAAACTATTCGGTTTAGAAAAAAAATGTTTTAGAAACCTCGATATCATTTTTGAAGACCTATCCATAGATACCCCACACGTATGTGTTTGATGAAAAAAAAAATTTTGAGTTTCAGTTCTAAGTATGGGGAGCCCCCAATATTTATTATTATTTTTTTATTTTTGCATCAAAATCTTAATACGGTTTACAGAATACATCTACCTACCAAGTTTCAACAGTATAGCTCTTATAGTTTCGGAAAAAAATGGCTGTGACATACGGACGGACAGACGGACAGACAGACAGACAGACAGACAGACATGACGAATCTATAAGGGTTCCGTTTTTTGCCATTTGGCTACGGAACCCTAAAAATGCGTACCGAGTGGTTCTCGTGATCGGCGTGCAAAGTGTTTATTTATTTATTTATTTATTTTAGGAGAACCAACAGCTAATACACTAAACATAGAAACTTAAATAGAAATACAGAGCCAATTACAGGAACTCACAAATAGTTGCTGCACATAAAACATAAACTTAAGTAAACAGCGCACATCGATGTACCGACGCGCACTTGCAGCAAATATATGTAAAAACTATGAACATTCGTTAATCTACAAACTTAAACTTATAAACCTTAACTTTTAGAGCCTTGATGGGCTGACAACCTAAGTACCTACCTAATCTGGGGGCACGGCAGTGCCCCCGCCAAGTCGAGCAAACGCGCTTGCCGGCACGCCGTAACATCCTTTTCTCGAAGCCATTCAGACCATTTTCAAACTCCCAGTATTTCATTACGGACAAAGCTAGAAGCCTGAATTTTTAATGACCAGGAGAGCATGATATAACCTAGGCATATTCCAAATTGCATTCAATTTGAACCAGTAGTTTAGAAATTATTGCCAGTCAAAGTTCCTTAATTTTGTCACTCACTGATTCACTCACTGACTCACTGATCATACGAATTCTAAGTTACTTCTAGCAGACACACAAGCTTGAAATTTCGTGCTCTATTACGGTTTGGTGTACAAATCATTAAAAAACCTAAACATTACAAAATTTCCGTGTAGTTTTCAAGTAATACGAACGGCATAGATAAATTTGTATTTCCTTATGAACCCCATACAAAGTATACACGATTACAAAGCTAATTTTGCGGTTCACATAAATTTGATATGGGTGAATCAACTTTTAAGTGCACCTTGTTGCTATGGTTACGCAAAATTTGTCCCTCGCACAACCTAAGCATTTTTCTATGAAACAGTATGAAGATTTGGACAACGGGGACAGAGTAAACACAAAAAAGTTGATTCACCCATAAAATATACTTTCAGGCATAGAATATACTTATTAATTAATGAGGGAAAAGGGAAGAGTGAAGAGGGAAGGGGTGAAAGGGATGAAAACGGTGAAACAGTGAAAGGGGTGAAAGCGATAAAAAGGGTGAAAGGGATGAAAAGGGGTGAAAATAGTGAAGGGGATGAAAAGGGTGAAAGGGATGAAAACAGTGAAAGGGGTGAAAAGGGTGAAAGGCGAAAGGGATGGTTGGTGAAAGGGATGAAAACAGTGAAAGGGGTGAAAAGGGTGAAAGGGATGAAACGGGTGAAATGGATGAAAGGGATGAAAATGGTTAAAGGGATGAAAAGGGTGAAAGGGATGAAAATGGGTGAAGGGATGAAAGGGGGTGAAAACAGTGAAATGGGTGAAAAGGGTGAAAGCGAAAAAAGGGTGAAAGGGATGAAGTTGTTGAAAGGGGTGAAAACCGTGAGGGGTGAAAACCGTGAGGGGTGAAAGGGATGAAAAGGGTGAAAGGGATGAAGTTGTTGAAAGGGTGAAAGGGATCAAAACAGTGAAGGGGATGAAAAGGGTGAAAGGGATGAAAAGGGGTGAAAAGGGTGAAAAAGATGAACAGAGGTGAAAACATTTAAAGAGGTGAAATGGATGAAAAGGTGAAGGGATGAAAAGGGGTGAAATGGGTGAAAGGGGTGAAATAGATGAAAGGGGTGAAAACAGTGAACAGTTAAAAGGGTGAAAGGGATGAAAAGGGTGAAAGGGATGAAAAGGGTGAAAGGGATGAAAATTGAGAAAGGGATGAAAAGGGGTGAAAAGGGTGAAAGGGATGAAAAGGGGTGAAGGGATGAAAAGGGTGAAATGGAGGAGGGGTGAAATGGATGAAAGGGATGAAAAGGGTGAAAGGGATGAAAATTGATAAAGGGATGAAAAGGGGTGAAAATGGTGAGTGATGAAAAGGGGTGAAACCATTGAAAGGGGTGAAGTGGGTGAAAGGGGCGTGAAGGGGTGAAAAGGGGTGAAAGGGGTGAAAAGGGTGAAATGGATGAAAGGGGTGAAAACAGTGAACGGGGTTAAAGGGATGAAAATAGTGAAAGGGGTGAAAGGGATGAAAAGGGGGCAAATAATGAAAGGGGTGAAAGGGTTGAAAAGGGTGAAAATAGTGAGGGGTAAAAGGATGAAAAGAGCTAAAGGAGTGAGGGGTAAAGGGTGAAGAACTGATCATGAACTTTACGCGAGTCTCGTGAGCTCACCTTTATTTAAAGGTACCGTTTGGACGGAAGCTTGTTTAGATATATATTCTCTATAGGTAGGTGTTCTATTTTTAATCCTGAGAATACAAAAATAATAAAAAAAATACATATAAAACCAACTAGATCCAGTAAAAACTAAATTTGAAATTATTAATAGAGCTTACGTTCATCGTGAACAATTTCCTATATGTATAGCATATGCTATTACTATACATAAAAGCCAGGGCCTAAGTCTAAACAATGCACTGATGGACATTGGTTCAGCAGTTTTCACATGCGGTCAAGCGTACGTGGCACTTTCTAGAGTGACAAGTTTGGGCGGTTTACATCTTATTAACGTTGACTTCGGTAGTGTTAAGGCGCAAGACTCCGCAATTAATTATAGAATATAATAGACTTAGAAGTATTTACCGTCCAGACTTGTCAAAACGCCTTATCAAAGCCTCCGAGAAAAGCCCACAGAGACAGAGAGTGGGCATTAAGGAAGACAGTTGCAGATGCACAAGAAGTATTACCTCTAAAAAAAAAACTAGGATCACTTCCAAAAAGAAATGAGATCCCATCAAAAACATAACATGTAAAAAATTCCAAGTCTCGCAACCTTCTACCGCAAAAAGTTGTGAGATACAATATAAAACCAAGTCGGTTAATTTGTTCAGTACCTATCAAAGTGACCCCCCGCCTATATGACAACTTTGACTTACATTTTCACCAGATAACATAACTAAAAACATATTACCTGACCGTTGTAGTGCCCGCATTAATATTACACATATTTATCTTTATAATAAAATGTAATGACTTGGCCATCGCACGACAACATATGTATAAGCATACGAGTAAATCTTGAATAGTTTACAAATTAGATAGTAAGGTCATTTCATTCGGTATTGAGCGGTGCTCATCCAGTTCTTTTCAGCTGTTTTTACTATCTCATCTGCATCTGCCCATATTTTCTTCTGCCGTCCTCTTTTGCCCGTGGGGCTAGGTCCATCTTTTATCTTGGTTAAGACGGCCAAGATGAAACAATAAGTAGGAATTTACGCATACAAATTAAGCGTGACATTCAAATCTAGTTAATAAAATTTGGTAGATTTTATTTTCATTATAATGTAGGTAGAGTATAATATTACCGTGTGCGATGGCCAAGTCATTACATTTTATTATAAAGATAAATATGTGTAATATTAATGCGGGCACTACAACGGTCAGGTAATATGTTTTTAGTTATGTTATCTGGTGAAAATGTAAGTCAAAGTTGTCATATAGGCGGGGGGTCACTTTGATAGGTACTGAACAAATTAACCGACTTGGTTTTATATTGTATCTCACAACTTTTTGCGGTAGAAGGTTGCGAGACTTGGAATTTTTTACATGTTATGTTTTTGATGGGATACACGATAACAATACTGCACAAGCATGTAATAAAAATCGCTCAATCAAAAAACACATTAGCTAAATTTCGCCTCACGGAAGGAATTACACAATTAAATATATCAATATCATGCTCTTTCGTCGTATTATTCAAATGGCGACTAGCGCGGTTAAGGAAACTATTCCGTCTGTAATTGGATGATGTACGCCTCAGTGAGATAGGGGGGAAGTGCCTTTTGGACCGAGAAGGAGTCACAAACGATAATTCCTTGAGCAGTTCGGGACAGTCAATGCCGCCAGTTGTGATTTTAAGCAAAAAGGTAATATCGGCTATTTCACGGCGCTTATATAACGGGATCAGGTGGTGTTTTTTACAAATATTTAGGTAATTGGATGAATTATAAGGGAATTTTAGTTTGTAACTTAAGTACTTCACAATTTTTTTCTGAACACGTTCAATCCTGTCTATATAAGTAGCGTAACAGGGATTCCAAATTTGGGATGCATACTCCAGTTTACTCCGAACTAAGGAGCAAAACAGAATCTTAAGTGTTTTGGCCTGAGTAAAATGGACAGAACTACGCATTATAAAACCTAGTGTTTTTAAAGCAGAACCAACGATAGTGTCAATGTGGGTGGCAAATAAAAGTTTGGAATCATGTACCAGTACCACCCCCAAGTCTCTCATAGATTGGACTTTGTTCAGAGGTTGACCTTTAAGTTTATAAATAGTCGGTATTAAATTCTGCTTTCTTGAGAATGTTAGAGAAAAGCATTTCAATGGATTCAAATCTAACTTATTTTTCTGACAATAATCATCAAGTCGCTCGAGATCTGACTGGATCAATAGTGAGTCACTGGTCGACTTTACCCTTCTAAAAACCTTCATATCGTCAGCAAAACAAAGTAGTTTGGAATGTATAAAGCATTTACTAATGTCGTTAATAAAAATATTGAAAAGCAATGGTCCGAGCAAAGAACCTTGGGGAACACCACTGGGGATAGTAACCCATCCCGAAATATAATTATTAACTACAACAGCTTGAGACCTATTGTCAATGTAGGAAGAAAACCATCTCAGCAAATCGCCGCTGATTCCGATGTCGTACAACTTGGAAAGTAAGATACCATGGTCAATTCGGTCAAATGCCTTACTATAATCAGTGTAGATTACATCAACCTGAGTGTCATTGTCCATAGCATCAGTGACATACTCATTAAGGAGAACGAGATTAGATACAGTGGAACGGTCCTTCAAAAAACCATGTTGGTTTGAGCTAATCGAATTCTTTAGAGCGCAGGACACTTGGTTATACACTATTTTTTCCATAACTTTCGACAATATACATAATTTAGAAATTGGTCTATAGTTTTTTATGTCCGTTTTTGGGCCTTTTTTATGGACTGGTGTGATAAAGGCGGATTTCCATAAAGGCGGGACAAAACACTCAGAGAATGACCTTTTAAGTAATAACGATATGGGAATCGCCAAGCTTTCAGCACAGTTTATAATAAAAGGAGCAGGCAGGTCATCCGGGCCAGCTGACTTAGATGGGTCAAGTTTAAGTAGAAGACTTTTAACTGTAACAGGGCTTACTTCGATGTTTGCCAAGAAGGCTGTAGAGTTAACGGCGTTACTAGTACTAGGATCCACGTTATTACTGCTTGACACTGAAAAGGATGATAAAAAATATTCCGAAAAAGCCTTGCAGATGTCCGTCCCAGTGTTGACCAACTTACCATCATAACTTAAACTGCTAGGAATGCCGTGGGAGCCAGACCGCGACTTTATGAATGACCAAAATTGCTTGGGATTTTTACACAGATTGCTCTCAACACTACTAATATATGAGTCAAAACATTGTTGCTCCAGCCTTCGGACTCTGTCACGTAATACCGTAAAAGAAAGAAAATCAGATTTATTCCTATATTTATTTTATTTATTTAAGTATTTAAATTTTTCTTTAATAGCGCATTTCAGTGGGCGCGAGTACCACAGAGGATACGAATCAACTGTAATCTTTTTACTAGGAATAAATTTAAGCCTTAATTTCTCATAGGTCTCATAGAAGAAGTCAAAGGAATTTAGTAACGACCGCGTAGAAAACTCTTCTTCCCAGTTAATGGAAAATAATTCAGTATTAATGGACGTATAATCACCCTTATTATAAAAATATTTCAAACGAGTGTCTGGCTGCAACATGTCTATAACTGTGTATTTAATTTCTATTACTAAGGCTTTATGGTAAGGATCTATTGGTACTAATGGGTTCAAGCAATCCCTTACACTTACTACATCATTCGAAAAAACGAGATCCAACAACTTGTCAAAATTATTTAGGACACTATTATACTGGAAGAAACCATGCATGAGCATATCGTCAACTAAACTGTTACGTGTTAAAATGATGATTCGTTATTGAATGCCCAACTCTGGTTTGTAGATATAATAATGGTGGAGAAGGACGCGCTCGCTGCAGCCGCCGCGGCCGACGACGAGGAGCTGGAGCGCGCGCGCAACGCGCGGGGAGACCATGTCTACCAATGCTCCGTCTGCCCGTTGTCTTTCCAGGTTAGACAAATCATCAAATCAATCATTTATATTTCGAAATTGTATGCTTATTTAATATTTTTTAATAAATATACAATACTTAGTCCCAATGAAGTTATTACGAACTGTTGTTGTGCGTAGCGCGTGTCGGAGTACCGCGCGCACGCGGCGACGCACCCCGAGGACGCGCTGCACTCGTGCTGGACGTGCGGCGCACAGTTCGCGACGCAGGCCGCGCACCGCGCGCACTGCGCCGAGCACAAGCCGGCGCTCGCCGCCTGCCACTTGTGCCACGCGCAGCTCCAGGTCAGCGTAGTATGAGGCTACAAGTAACATAATACTTTACCACAACATTACGAATAATGCTCGTATCAGCACCTACTACTTGTATAAGTACTAAAACATCTATTAAAATAATGTTCTTTACACACATCTCAACTGGACTCTCATTCCGAATCCCTCCAACGTCATTCCTGATATTATATCAGTACCGCGCGCACCGTGCCGTAATCAGAACCGGACGTCCTTAGTCGCAGTCGGAGCTGCGGCGGCACTCGCAGCAGTGCCCGTCGCGCTGCCCGGCGTGCGGCGCGCGGTGCGCGGACCGGGCCGCGCTGGCGGCGCACGCGGCGGCGCAGCACGGGCGCGGCGCGCAGCCCCCGCACGTGTGCGCGGCGTGCTTCGTGCTGCGCGCGTCGGCGGCCGAGCTGTCTGCGCACGCGCTGACGCACCGGCAGGCGCGGCAGTTCGTGTGCGGGCACGACGGCTGCATCCTGCGGTTCGGCTCGCGCGGCAACCTCATGGCGCACATCCGCAAGTGCCACGGCGCCGCCGACGAGCCCGCCGAGCCCGACTCCACCGCCTGCGCCGACTGCGGCCGCACGTGAGTGTCCGCCGCCTACCTGACTCTCTTTTTTGTTTTTGTAATGTAATCGAGTAACGTAATCCATATCTGTCCGAACGTTTGGGCGTATTGAGATTACGACGATATTGCTACCCATATATAGGCTACCTATCTGGACGCCCGCCCTATACGTTTGATTTGAATCGTACATCACTAAGGTTTTTGTCAGGGTCGTGGCCTCTTGTAAAGTGATTAGATTTTTTTATTTCATCAATTTCATACATAATATCTAGATATACGCGGTGTGGTACAGTAGACGAGACGAACATGAAAGAGTGCTGGGTTACAGGTTCGCATCGGTGGCGGCGCTGAAGCGCCACGCGCGCGTGCACCGCAACGCGCCCGCACCGCAGACGCAGGTAATCCCTACTCTTTATTTTTCGCTTTTTGCCAATTTCACTTCTCATTTTTGAAACACATATATGTATAGCAATGACGACACATGTGCGTTAAAGATACACAGCGCAATCTATTCCGTACGAGCTCCTAAATTAAGCAAAACAAATTTGTCTCTACTAAACTTTTAATACAAACGACAAAGGAAAATTTTAATGCGTCCTCGCGGAAGAGACCAGGAATCGAGTCTGGTACCTCTTTTACCCATTACCGGTCCAAGATATCAGTCACTCTACCACCCGAACCGTCAGAATACCTTTCAAATTTTTCCTTACGTTTTGTGTGTCGATACGTTTTGTGTGTCGATCTTTGCATTGATTATTTTAAGGCTTTAACGCCCCCTATTTGAACACTCTATTATTCACATCGTCGGGGATAGTGCAATACCGCATAAGTAACAAGTGTAGATACGAATCAATATTCAAACAAATGCCAAGTATTTTATTGAAATAAGAACTTTATCGACAGCTGTTATTTACGCAGTATTGCCGACGATGTAGGGGAGAGTAACCTATATTGAACCGGCGCTTAAATTGGACCACTTCTGTATTTCTACCAAATAACACAATTTATTACAAAAAATGAAGCGACGACAGTCCACCAAATTGGTGGAATGATGATTATGGCGCTGTCGTCGCTTCATTTTTGTTGCCAGTGTAAATAAATTGTGTTATTTGGTAGAAATACAGAAGTGGTCCAATTTAAGCGCCGGTCCAATATACGAGTAGGTTACTCTCCCCTATTATTCCATCGCACTTTTTGTATCAATGGTTCAATAAATTTGTGGTATTTCAACATTAAAACTAATGAAACATTACGCGTTTCACAAATGTATTAGCACCTGTTTACCGTCCAACTCGTAATAGTAAACGGGTCGAGGTTCAAGATCCCCTCGCTCACGCAGACTGTACTGTGCCAGGTGGACGGCTCGGGCGCGGAGCTGATGCTGATGGAGACGGAGGAGCCGGAGGGCGAGGTGGAGTACCTGGAGGTGGAGGCGCTGGAGGACGCCGACCTGTTCGCCGACACCAAGCCCGCCCGCCACCTGCAGTAGTCACCACACGTGTGCCCAGCACATACTGTATACTCTGTATACATGCATTTCAGGACTTGTCTGACCCGCGAGCAGCGAGTCTTGACTAATTAGGACTAAATAGATCAGTTTTGACTTGTACTTGACAATACAATAGTACATTACATCAGAGGCCGGGAAAATGAGGATTTCCGGCCAAGTAGAGGTATATGTTACTCCAGAGGCCCAGCGAGCGTGCTAGCGAGGCCGGAATCCGGCCTCGCTAGCACGCTCGCTTCCCGGCCTCGTATCACTATCCGGCCGCCGGATAGTGATAGTGATACGAGGCCGGGAATCCGTTTTCACGACGAGGCATGTATAGTGCTTTTCTCAAACATACAATGAAATAACAAAAATATACTTCAAAGAACAACATTTTATTAATTGACAAATAGGACGTTTTAGTCTAACAACCAACCTTTAAAAACAAAACCTGCTTTTTGTCAAACCAGCCAGCTGTGTGAATGACCTTGTTGTTGAAACAAAAAAAAAGTTACTTTGCAGGCCTAGGCCTGAAAAGCAGTATGAAATCCCTTTACAGTCCTCTCGAGTTGTTGCGCCCAAAAAGCGATACTTCCGAGCCTATTATAAGGAACGTAAAGACAATATTTCATTGCATGTTTGAGAAAAGTATTTCGCAATGGATTTACACAACACATAATATCTCAAAACATCTAGTACACGACACGCTATTGTTAAAAATCAGGGATGTAAAAGATTTTGTCATTTTTGTAAAAGAACATTTGTATATTTGTCAATGAAAAAACTTTAACTACTTTAATTGACCAGATCAGGCGAGTGTTTGATTCATAACTGAAAGGTATAAATGAAATTGCCTTATATTTGTTTAAATGACTTCCATAAAGTTGTGAACTGTATTCACTTATTTAGTAAGCCGACTGCTTGGCGTTCCGCGCTCACTGCTCCGTGTGCCAAAAACGCACATTTGCGTTTGTGACTCACCATTACATGTTTCCAACAGTTGCGTAGAGCAGTGAATGTGTTCCACCAATCACTTCTAGAATTGTTATGTTCAAAGGTAAACTAGCATTATGATAACACATGAAATGCATAAATAAAGCTATTTCTTTATATTCAACGTTTTATTCAACATTTTCTAGTATAAAACAATGTCTCACATTTCTTTTTATATCACAATACTGTTATTTGTATAAATAATAATTTCATTTTGAACAAATGTATTTTTAATACGAGTAAAATAAATAATATCTACTACCGTGAGGGAATATATGATATAGTGCATCACTTCAGCGTCAATAAGTGTAGGTATTAAAATACAAATGAGACGTTAAACCCGTTACTACGTAGGTAATACTAGGAGGTGCCCGCAGCTTCGTCCGCGTATAAATTCCTTTTTTTTAGGGTTCCGTAGTCAACTAGGAACCCTTATAGTTTCGCCATGTCCGTCTGTCCGCCTGTCCGTCCGTCCGCGGCTTAGCTCCGTGATCATTAGTACTAGAAAGCTGAAATTTGGTATGAGTATGTGGATGTATTACGCCGACAAAATAGTAAAAAAATAAATAAAAAATAAACTTTTTTTCGGGTACCTCTCTAACACCTAAAGTGGGGGTGAATTTTTTTTTTCGTTTCAACACTAGTGTGTGGGGTGTCGTTGAATAGGTCTTTTAAAAACAACCGGGGTCTTTAAACATCATTTGTTGATCAAGTCAGCAGTTTTGTAAATATTCGCTCCGAAAATAAAAAAATTGCGTCCCCCCCCCTCTAACTTTTCAACCACGGGTCAAAAAATTATGGAAAAATTCATGAAAATGAGGTCTTATAAGTTCTTTCAATAAAAACTATATTGAATAAAATCGGTCGAGCCGTTTTTGAGTTATCACAAAATTTCATAATTTTCTTTAAAATGACGTAAGTGCCGCGCGGTGTCCTTATACTTCAAACGTTACACATATTAGTTAAGTGCCATACTGCATTAAAACATTTCGCTCAATCAGGCGCGTATAATCGATAAGTTCCAGAAGGTAATAAGTAATAACAGTTTCTTTGGCGTTTACGACCTTTTTTATAGAGCTTGAAATCTTTCTCGTACAGTCGCCATCAGACATATCGTAGCATGTAAGGTATTCATAAATATCTGAACACCACTCTTATTGACTGGGCGTTACAGTACATGTTCACAATATTTATGAACGCCTTATATGCTGCGATATATCTGATGGCGACTGTACCTAATTTAAACCTCGAAGCCCGTCTATTGTGAGTATATTGGCAACTACGGAACCCTACACTGAGCGTGGCCCGACATGCTCTTGGCCGGTTTTTTTTCCTTGCCATTGTCAGGAAAAACTATCCTATAACCATCTTTGTCTGTATCCTATAACAAGCTATCCCTGTATCAAAATTGGTAAAAATTTGCCAAGTCATTTTGGTGTGATGAGAAGACCTAGAAATGATATGATCAACAGATGGCGCCAGACTGGCACGGCACCGCGCGCCCATACAAAACAAAAGACGAACTCTGCGAGTTACGCGCTATTAATTTTTTTCTTGACATCATGATTCCAACAAAAACTGATTTGCAACACAGTGTCACAAATCTAGAATTTTATAAAAGTATAGATGTCTGAGACGGGAGATTTCAGTAAGAGCGTTGAAATTGAACTGACTAACTAGGTAGACGATTACTTTTTTTAGGGTAACCGTGTTGTAAAGCCGAGTTGCATGCTGCAAAATGGCTCAAAATCTAGAACACCCTAGACTAGCTCGGGGCATCCTAGGTATCAGTACTTCAGTGCGGTGTATTCTGCGATTTCTGCGGTCAGTGGCACTGGATCGACGACCTGGTTAGGATCCCGGGCCGAATTGTATGAGGGCGGCGCACCGATCATTGTGGAGAACTTTGGGGGAGGCCTTCGTCCAGTGGGCGTCTGTCGGCGGACATGCTCACGCGCGGTCGGCGGCGCGCGGCTCGCTGCGCAGGATCACAGCGACGCGGCGCCGGCGCGGCAGCTTCTCTCCGCGCCACGCGCTGTCCTCGCCGCCCAGCACCGCGTGTGAGAACTCGTAACGAGCTACTCCGCTACAATAAAACGTCAAACGATTCATATGATCGGGTGCCCGTTGTTTCGCCGACAACTTTTCATCGAATATCATTTCACCGAAAACGTTTCGCCGAATTTTTAATTTGCGTATTTTCATTTAGTGTAATTTTATCTCATCGACAGTTCATTTCAACTTTTATTAATTCGTAGAAAAACTTTTCAAGGAATATTATTTGATCGATGATTCATTTCGTTTATTTTTTAAATGGAGGAAGTACATTACATCGATTTTCATTTCTTCGAATAATATTTAATGTGATCATCAACTACAACAAAAGGAGCGTTTTTAGGGATATAAAAAAAACGGCCTAGTCGGATCTGCTCTGAAAAGTGAATCATTTAAAGTAGTTTGAGAATAGGTTGAGGTGAATCACCCAAGCAGCACATTAGTGAATTTTGCAGCTTATCTTATAGCTTTAAGTTCTAAATGAGTGGTTTAACAGTGTTTGATACAACTTATAGCTTTAAACACCACTCAAAACTGTATATGAGTTCATCCTATCACTTGTAGTTGCATAGGAACGTTTTTTGTTTCTACTTTATTACTTATGGTGGGATAAAGTCGATTTTGCTACTTAAAGTTGCATGCAGGTTCAAATTGTCACTCAATAAGAAGCAATAGTGCTATATAAGGCCTTAAAATCACTTATAAGCAACTTTTACATATAAGTGGGAACATACCCTTATTTGGAACTAAAAGTTCCAAATGACTAGTACAATAGCGAATTATATCACCAATAGTGGCTAAAGGGATAATTTTACGGCTCTTTTGGAACCAAAAAATATTGCAACTTTAAGGCCTAAGAAGTACCTTATTGCCACTCCAACGCATAAATAGGTGTCAGTAGGAGGTTCTTGGAACCAAAAGCAGTTATTTTCACTTATTTCGAACCACTAACGAACTAAAAGTTCTATTATTGTTCCTATTTGCGCCTTGTCAAAATATATTTAATAGTCTTGCTTGTTTAATAGTCTACAAAAGAGCAAATAATTACTATTGGTAATATCATTCACTGCTTTGCCACTCGCAAGATACAAATAAGTGATTATTAGACTTGATAGTTCCAAATAAGGAACAAATAAGTGAAAATAAACACTGTAGGATCTTTTTTAGGGTTCCGTAGTCAACTAGGAACCCTTATAGTTTCGCCATGTCCGTCTGTCCGTCTGTCCGTCCGCGGCTTAGCTCCGTGATCATAAGTGCTAGAAAGCTGAAGTTTGGTATGTGTATGTATCACGCCGACATAACGGTAAAATAAAAACTAAAAAAATAACTTTTTTTCGGGTACCTCCCATACACCTAAAGTGGGGGTGATTTTTTTTTTCGTTCTAACACTAGCGTGTGGGGTGTCGTTGAATAGGTCTTTTAAAAACAATAGGGGCCTTCAAAGATCATTTTTTGATAAAGTCAGCAGTTTTGTAAATATTCGCTCGGTAAATCCAAAAAATAGTGTCCCCCCCCTCTAACTTCTCAACCACGGGTCAAAAAATTATGGAAAAATTCATGAAAATAAGGCCCTATTAGTACTTTCAATGAAAACTATATTGAATAAAATCGGTCGAGCCGTTTTTGAGTTATCGCAAAAATTCATAATTTTCTTTTAAATGACGTAAGTGCCCCGCGGTGTTCTTATACTTCGAACGTTACACATATTAGTTAAGTGCCATACTGCATTAAAACATTTCGCTCAATCTGGTGCGTATAATCGATAACTTCTAGAAGGTAATAAGTAATTACAGTTACTTTGGCGTTTACGACCTTTTATAGAGCTTGAAATCTTTCTCGTAATTTAAATTCGATTTTATTGTCTATTGTGAAGGATGGCCAACTACGGAACCCTACACTGAGCGTGGCCGACATGCTCTTGGACGGTTTTTGTTTCGCCATGTTTACAAATGGAAGCCTATGAAAATTGATTATTTTAACCAGAATTTTATCACACTGACGCATAATCACAGACTTTTGATAGTTGTGACGATGTTACTTTAACATTGTACGTAACCTACAATCATTAGGTCAGGTTTTTAACAGTTTTATTTCTTATCAGTATCTATTCCTTATTTAATTTAGCACTCTCTTTTTTAATATTCCTGATCAAATGAAGGGCGCGTCGAAATTTACAAAGAAAACATACTATAGTTTCACAGTAAAAAAAAATTCGCAAGAATTTCGTGCTTATTTCGATGCTTGTATAACGTAAAGTTTTAATCACTCATCAAACAGACATATAAATCCAAAATGAATATGGCAGATCACGTATTACTTCAATTTGACAGTTGCCTCGCCACTCAAAGATAATTTTGGCGACTCATTTATCACTCATTGACCGAACTGAAATGTTTTCATTCGTTCACTGCGCATAACTTTTACCCTTAGTTCTAATTGCCACTTAAGGTTATTGTGAGATCTCTTATGGACGCATAACTTTCACCCATAGTTCTAATTTCCACTTAAGGTTATTGTGAGATCTCTTATGGATTCTATTTAGCACCAAAAATAGGCTGCAATTTTTCTCCTTTTGGTTCTATACTGGTGGCATAAGGGTTCTTGCCACCTATATAGCACTTAGTCATGGTGGTAAATTTCACTTAAGCATCTAATTAGATATGATATACGAGCTATTTAGACCCAATTGTGCTACTTGGGCAATCACCTTTCAGAGCAGATCCGACTCGGCCGGGTTAGGTTAGGTTAGTTTTTTTTTATATCCCTAAAAAATATTTACCATTTTAGTTGTAGCGAGCTGGACCCGTACATGCAAGTGAAATTATATTACGTGAAGTAAGTTTTATGTAATTTAAAAAGATTTTAAACGATAAATTATGAAACGTACTTCTATGAAATAATACATCTGTGTAATGAATCATACGCCATTTGAAAATTCGTGATGTAAAAATACTCGTAATGAAATTTCGATGAAGTGAGTTGTCGATGAAATGAAATATGTACTTGAAACGTTATCTTTGAAGTAAAATTCGACGTGACGAGTGTCGGCGATTCAAGGGTGTTCAGTTGTTAACTAAAAAACGTTAGTTAAAATAATATATAGTTCATCGAGTCAACAACAGATGGCGCTAGTAGTAGCAATTTCTGATATTTAAATTTAACTTTATGAGCAGAAAACCTATTGTCCGTAATATCAAAAAATATTCAAATTGTTAGACTTCGATCCGCATCCAATTTATAACACTTTTGTTTAATTATACAGTTTTACGAATGCGTCGCTAGATGTCACTGTACCGAGTGTTGCAAAAGCTGCATCACGCGAACGATGTGTCTACTTAATTTGGCTTAAGGTTTGAAGAAGTATTGAATATTTTGTCGTTAGCAGCAGTGGTGTATTAGTTGAAATTGTTGAATACAGTTGTCGACATACATTTGCGTTTGATTTTGGGACCCCAATGTACATGGTCCTTCGAGCCGGATCGGTTCCTGTGGGATACGACGGGTCCACGAGTACACCGACACGGTGGCGGTTTGCTGCTGAAGGTGTAAGGACGGGCGGCGAAGAAGACACCCGCAGGCAGAGCGCCTGTGACGTCATCACCAAGGACTTCAGGAAGCAGAGTGACGTAAGCAAGTGTTGAGAAAAATAGTGACGTGCAAACTGTGAGTACATTTATTATATATCAGTCAATTAGTGCAAAAGTGATCATTAAGTTTAAAGTGGCTTTAGTACTAAAGTGGTCATTAAATTCAAAGTGACTTTAACAATTTGGACTTAGAAAAATTTGAACTATTTTAGACTTGTAAAAATTTGAAGTGTTAGTCAGGACTTAGAATAATTTCTCATAAAGTGGAACGACGGGGAACCTATGTCCGATTTTTCACTAAGTCCCAAACACTTAGAAAATTCACGAGGGAAGTTCCAGACACTTAGAATATTTGGCATCAAAGTTGGACTTGTAATTTTTTCAAATTTATTTTGTTCTTCAATTTAAATTATAACTATGGAGGCCTTGATAAAAGTGCAGTATGATTTGTATCAAAGCATGCAGAGAGCTCAATCAAATTGGAAAAAAACTCCTAAAGATCGCTTTTCTTTGGAATATGTGGAAACTAGACTGGAAGCGCTTGACGAGTCATGGACTCAGTTTCGTTTAACTCACACTAAGATGGTAGAGGATTCAGACCAAGCAGCATTGGATTCCAGTGTTTATGTCCAGGAAGACGTTTACGGAGACACGGAAGAGTTATATTTTATGTACAAGACAGACCTTAAGAAAATGCTGAATAAATACGAAGCAGCACGTTCCAGCGGTCAGAACGCTTCCAATCCAATAAGCAAGAAAAGCACTTCAAGTGAACAAATTAGACTGCCAAAGATATCTATACCTCCGTTTTCTGGAACATACACTCAATGGATCAGTTTTAGAGATCTATTTACATCCCTCGTACACAATAACAAGTCATTGGATGACGTGCAAAAATTGCACTATTTAAAGGGACATCTCACAGGAGAGGCGGAACAACTTCTACGACATATCCCTATTACTGCGGACAATTATAATACCTGTTGGGAATTGTTAACAAAGAGGTTCAACAACAAGAAATATTTGTCAAGTTGCATATTAAAGCGATTTTTGAGCCAACGAAATATTAACGTCGAGTCAGCAAGCGCACTAAAAGAATTGTTAGACACTACCAATGATTGTTTGTATTCTTTGCGGAACATTGGAGTAGATATAACTAACTGGGACATTCTAGTGATACACATTTTATGCCTTAAATTAGACAATGAAACGCGCAAACAGTGGGAATTCAAGGTGAGTGAGACCTCTGGTGATTTTTCCACTTATAAACAGTTTCAAGACTTTTTGGAAACCAGATTTAGAGCGCTGGAAAACATTGATCCTAAAATTGTAAAAAATAGTAATGTTCAAAGAAATACTCACCAGCATGTCTCACACACAAACCCAAAAGTGCATCATGTGCCCACGCCATCTGCGCCATTATGTATTTTTTGTTCTGAAACGCATAAAATCGCATTTTGTAAAGCTTTTTCCAAGACTGACATTGATTCACGTCGTAGCTTCGTCCAATCAAGTAATTTGTGTTTTAACTGTCTGAATGTAGGTCACTCTGTCTTTTCATGCCGTCAGACCACGAGGTGCCGTATATGTAAGAAAAAGCATCACTCTTTACTGCATCCCAAAAATAACGCCGAATCAACTGAGTCTAATGTCGGGTCCAATCACTCAGTTGAACGTAAGGTAGTCACACATGCGACAACTGACGCACATACATCACAAGATTCCTTCGATGAGACCACTAATATCACAACCTGTTTTTCGACCAGCCATAGTCAAATTTTATTGGCTACGGCTTTAGTTAAGGCTCAATCGAAAACAGGCACGAGTGTAACTGTTAGGTGTTTGCTCGATCAGGGGTCTCAGGCTTCGTTCATCACCGAGTCAGCTGTTCAGCTACTCGGATTAAAGAAAATACCACACAAAAGCTCTATATCGGGCTTAGGAGGTGACCAAGGAGCTTATATAGCTTCTAAGTCGAGAGTTCAAGTTGAGATCCAGTCACTTCATGACCCGAACTTTGCCGTAGGTGTAAACGCTTTTGTTCTCAGCAAACTCACATCAATTCTCCCTGAGAGGGAAGTTGTAGTTGAGTTTTATTCAGAGTTTGCTGACCTAAACTTAGCTGATCCAAACTTTAACATCCCAAATAAAATTGACATGCTGCTTGGAGCAGATGTTTATGGTCAAGTCTTATTGGATGGGATAATCAAAGGTCCATTAGGTACGCTGACAGCCCAAAGAACCGCTCTAGGCTGGATATTATCCGGGCCCATTAGCATGAATAATTCATCACATCAGAGTATCAGCGTTAACCATATTAATGTCAACGAAAATGACATGCTGAAACGATTTTGGGAACTCGAAAATGATAACCCTGTTATAGATCCTAAGGAGCTTTACAGTGAAGATGAGAAGAAGTGCGAAGAATTATACGCAGCCACCACTACCAGAGATAGATCTGGTCGATACATTGTAAGACTCCCATTTCGAGAACCAAAACCGGAATGTACTAATGGAAACATTGAAACTATCGCAGCCAAACGGTTTTCATTTCTAGAAGGAAAGCTGGAAAAGAACTTAAATCTAAAGGAAAGATATACGGAAGTGATTCAAGAATACGTAAAGATGGAACACATGATCGAAGTAACCAATCCTAATGAAAACCGCAACAAAGCCTGCTACTTACCTCACCATGCAGTCATCAGGGAGGACAAAAGTACCTCAAAGGTACGAGTTGTATTTGACGCGTCATGCAAAAATAGTCTCGGTGTATCCCTGAACGATGCACTTTTAATAGGTCCCACACTGCAACCTGATCTGCGTCATCTTATAATGAGTTGGCGTCAGTATCCTGTATGCCTAGTCGCCGATATCGTAAAAATGTATCGGCAAGTGCTAGTCCATGAACAAGATACAGATCATCAAAGGATGCTATGGCGGGAAAATCAGAATGAACCCCTGAAACACTATAAGTTACTCCGGGTCACCTTCGGAACTGCTTCTGCGCCTTATCTCGCTGTGCGCACCTTGCATCAAGTTGCGTATGATGAAGGTCAAGATCTGCCAAGGGCCGCTGAAAGAGTTCTTAAGCACTTTTATATGGATGATCTTTTGACTGGTTGTAACACGGTGGAAGAAGGAGAACAAATCTATAAAGAAATGAATGAACTGTTGGCGAAAGGAGGATTTGAACTTCAAAAATGGTGTAGCAATCGAGAAAATTTAATGGAAATGATATCAGATGAAAAAGCAGAAGAAAATGTAAAGCTAAAGATAGACACAGTAATGAGAATTTTAGGTCTTACCTGGAACCGAAGCAGCGATGAATTTGAATATTCTGTGCAGCTACCAGAGTTGAAATTTCCTGTAACCAAGCGAAAAGTGATATCGGACATATCTAGGCTTTTTGATCCTCTGGGTTGTGTAGCGATTCACATGTTCTCGTCATGTGTACGCCATCATATAAACATATATCACCATCGTAAGACTCACATCATCATTATCATCAACAAATTTCCAACACATTAGCATCACATTCCGCCAGCTAATACTAAAATCATCACTTAATAATTATAATACAATACAAATGCCTAACAGAAGTAACAGTATGAATGTTTACGAAAGCAAGTAAAAATATTCCTATAACTAAACATTCTACCACTTTAAAAATAGCAAGCTGCTATTCACAAAAGTTGCCAACAAAAGGATTGAGCTTTATTTTAGACTGAATAAGGATCAAAATTTCATATACAGCGCTTAGTGGGAGGAATCTCATCGGTCACGTGCGCGTCATCTGAAATGTCCAGAATGACCAGGAAGGGGACACAGTGGTTTAACAGTACAGTAGGTAGGCAGTCATGAAACAGACAGTAGGGTTGTTTACGGGGATAGTTACGAAGGTCGGGGAATATTAGTATAAAAGGGGACGGATTTTATAGATTTCATTCATTCTTACTTGCGACTTCGACTGGGTAACATTATTGTCTGGCACTAAGGTATTAAATTTAATTTTAAGGGGAATTTCTGTTGGAATTTAGATTGTTTTTCGGGATTATAATTATTCATTGAAATTTATTGGGATTTTGTTGTTTGAAAGCTATTAAGCTTAATTACATGCCAGAAATAGTGTTTTGGTACATGGTTGCCAGATGAAAGATATTTAACCTTGCGGCTGTTAAACGAATATCTTTCAGACTCTTTAGATTTTATCTGGGCTAGGCGACCCGGACACTTGCCATTTACAAGCGCAGTGATAAGCCTACAGATCTGGAGTAATCTATCTGATGAATTCAAGGACCACGAAGTTGGACATGTGGGATATCCACACTTGTTGAAATCAGATGGACCTCCAGGTTTGGTCTCATATACATATATATTTATATATTTGCATTATCTACACATATTAGGGCGGGTTACTCTGCGCTTCCGGCGTTTCTTCAGCCGCGTAGGGGGGACCCAATTACACGGATTCTAGTCCAACCTCGGGTTAATCTCCCGAATTTATAGTTTAGCTTACCTAGGTTCCATACACGTTTAAATGTAAATATGAGGTTTAGGCCTCTAGTATTGGTGGTGCTAGCTAGGGCAAACAGGGGTATGGTGTTAGGTACACTTTAATAGGAATATTAGAACGGGGTTTTTTTTATCTTCCGAGCAATCGGCCATTCATCATTAACTAACATAACATCTATTCAAATTATTTTAATCTCGTCAGATACAGTAAATGCAGATGCTAACCTACTGTTTTATTAATGTTTATGACTCGGGTTGTCAGTAGTGAAAAACAAAATCTAGTAACAATTTATAAGGAAGGGAATAGAGAAATCTGTTATTTAAACCTTTCAGATATTCATAACCATTAATTTTACACAGATATTTGTAGAAACGATTAGATAATTTTACCGATTATGATTTAAAATTTGGTAAAGTAATGTACTTATATCAGACAACGGTAGTATTAAGATGGCAACACTGAAGATAAGTCAACTAAGTCAAGTCAAATCAGCTGAGAAATGACAATTCACCCTTCCAAAGAACAGAAAAGAATTTCGATTTTGTTATTATTGTTGATAAGGATATTCTATTATGGATAGTTGTTTAGTATGTCTAGAAATGAAAAACAAATCATCCCTTTTGCTGGATCTGGTGTCTGGAGTGTAGATTGCTAAGAATGGCCTAGGACATTAAGCAACAATAGTGGAAGTTGTTTGTTCTTGTTTATACATTACAGATCTCAGAACTAAAGTAATTTATATCACAAGGGTTGAGAATAATTTCCTTTATCAGAATGAGTCGGTCGAGAGTTGAAAGATACTCCGAACGGGCACAATAGTCTTCATGATTTCAAGGGTATATTACATTTATGAATATGGTCAAACGAAAAACCAAGTTCTACAACTCAGTTGCATAAAATGAATGGAATGGGAATTCATTTAGTTCACGAGTGAAGAAAATTCGTGTTGTTTAATAACAAATATAGATAGTAAAGATTCATAGATTCTAGATAGATCCGGGAGAGGTCTTTACTCTAAAAGAGCCCGAAGGCCAATAAAAGATCAAATCTGGCAATCATACGGCATCCAGAGAACATGGGTTTGGTGATATTTAAAATAACACACCAAACAGATTTAACAGAAATTTGTTTTATTTTCCGAGGAACGATTTTCCCTCAATATGTACACATGAAGTAACCATGTTTTTTACCCGATTGCCCATGTCATTAGACATGATGGTAGCCGCCATTATTTAACAAAACTAAATGTTTTTGGGAGAATGAGATGATAGCATTACAATATAACACAGTCTAATGATAATATTTTGTATGCGGTCGAAGCATTTCAATAAAACTCAGAATTCTATTGACCAACCAATTACTTCTTGTTTAGACCTAGTCTACTTTAGAATATCATACTGGAACTTACTAAAAGTATGAAATCCATACCATTATTCCATATTAATTTATCATACTAAAATTATTTAATTTGGTCAAACATGAAAACTTAAGATTCATTAAATTTGTAATAAAACCTTATATTTTCAGTAACTTCAATTTATTCATAGATTAGTTATGTAGTGTAGTTTCATAAAGTACAAAATTACTTGTCTACTAAACATTCCTGGAACAGACATGCAATTCCAAGAAAACAGTCTAAATTATATTTCATCTCAGAAATCTAATAATATTTGGTTTTGATTCATATATTTTCTAATATATCTATAACTTACTTGTGGACTGAATGAGTTTTATATTTCATTTAGAAATGATATAACTAATATTTAATAAAAGTAGAATACCCCATACTGAATCATGTTATAAGAGCTGTAGATATTTTTGAAGGCTGGACTACATAGGAAGTAACAGTTTATATTTTGAGGATAAATAGCATTAAGTTAAGTTAGAAATTTAATTTAGTACAAAGAACCAAGGTAGCAGTAGGATAGGAGAAGCTTGCATTAAATAAGTAAGAGAATACACATTTATTTGGTAATACATGGTAGCATAGCACAGTATATGGGTACGGAAGCACTTGGCGACACATCACGGTTGGATTTCTCTTAAAAGAGCTTGAGTTACTACTTCAACGTGGGTTCCTGTCATCTGGACGTTCACAACGGTTAAACCGATCACTTTTTTTGGCCATTAGTTATAAGAAATGTTCAGCTCAACTGTATAAAGATCCTTTCATATCTAGGTTTGGTTAGTTGTAGGTTCTGGAAGGCTAGGTAGTCGTTGAAGGGTTTCCTAGGGGTTCGTTGTAGGAGTAGAGTCTGGAGGCGAAGGTGAAGGAGGCGTAGGACCTGTACCTTTAGTTAGGGCTTAGCATACATTACGATTGGTGGTCCCGTGACTCAGGATAACTTTAGAGTTGAAGTACGTTAGCTAGTAGGTGTTACAGTTGGTTGGCACCGATAATTATAACAGCTAAGATATTCATCCAAAAGTTGTGGCTGTCTGGCATAGAGTGGGATGACGAGGTACCTCCTCCATTGTTAAAAGAATGGCTTAGCTATCGCGAAACCCTAAGTCAAGTTATGAAATTCAAGTTGCCTCGATGGATCAATACTAAAGGAGACGATAAGCTTTTTGAATTGCAAGGGTTTTGTGACGCGTCCAATGACGCATATGCTGCTGTCATATACGCTCGTGTGGTAGACTGCCAAGGAAACGTACACATATCACTGATAGCCTCTAAAACAAAGGTTGCCCCGATTAAGAGAGTGTCAATACCGCGACTCGAGTTGTGTGGAGCCGTACTGCTCACCAAGTTACTTGTAGAAGTAACCAAAGTTTTGGACGTGAGCAAGATTAACATCCACGCCTGGACCGACTCAGCTATCGTCTTGTCGTGGTTGAATAGTCAACCGAGCCGTTGGAAGACATTCGTGGCGAACCGTGTAACCGAAATTATTACTTCACTGGAGCCTAGTCAGTGGGCACACGTATCATCCAAAGATAACCCGGCAGACCTTGCTTCGAGGGGCATCCATCAGTTTACCGATGACCAGCTGTGGAAGGAGGGACCGTCGTGGCTGAAACATATAAACATTAATTACACAAAAATACACATCAAAGATACAAATTTAGAGGAAAAATCAAAAAAGATATGTTTAATAAATACTTGTGGACAAGATGCAGACGTTGAGAAGGAAATCATGAGTAAATTTTCTAACTTGTCAAGACTAATCCGTGTTGTAGCATACTGTCGAAGATTTATAAGGTGCTGTCGTAAAGAAAACGTTACACAGTGGCTTACGAGACAAGAAATAATTGAAAGTCAACGTACATGCATAAAAATAACACAACAAATTCATTTTAAAGAAGAACTGGATAACCTGAAAGAAAAGAAGTTATTAAATAAAAAGAGTAAACTTACCTCATTAAATCCTGTTTTAGATGATTTTGGAATCTTGAAAGTTGGTGGTCGACTAGAGCACGCCGGGATCAGTGAAACCATGAAACATCCAATCATTTTGCCTTACCGGTCGCATCTCACAAATTTAGTCATAGCTGATGCCCATGAGAAAACATTGCATGGAGCACCTCAACTGATGCTCAATTACTTACGGTCAAAATATTGGGTGGTAGGTGCGAAAAATTTAGTTCGATTCTATGTTCAAAAATGCGTTCGGTGCGTAAGATACGCAGCACCCACTACTCAACCATTTATGGGTCAGTTGCCAGCGGCTAGAGCCACGGCAGAAAGACCATTTCTTCGAAGTGGGGTTGACTACGCGGGTCCCATCAGCATGCGAACGTCGAAAGGTAGAGGTCACCACGCCTACAAAGGCTATATTTGCCTTTTCATTTGCATGGCTACTAGAGCCATACATTTGGAAGCAGTTAGTGATTTAACATCACAGGGATTCCTTGCTGCTTTCAAACGCTTTGAATCAAGACGAGGTCACTGTGTGGATTTGTGGAGTGACAACGGCACCAACTTCGTTGGCGCCGCACGCGAGTTGAAACATTTATTTGCACAAGAGAACTCAAGAGTGACAAAGGAAATAGCAGAACAACTTGCAACGAATAATACTTGTTGGCATTTTATTCCTCCTCACTCTCCTAATTTTGGTGGACTTTGGGAGGCAGGAGTAAAGTCTACGAAACATCACCTCAAACGAGTAATAGGAGACACGACATTGACCTTTGAGGAGATGACAACAGTGCTAAGTCAAATTGAAGCTTGTCTTAACTCTAGACCCTTATCGCAACTCTCGAGTAATAAAGATGATCCAACTCCTTTAACGCCAGGACACTTTCTTGTAGGAGAACCATTGGTTTTAATACCTGAAGATGATTACCGTTCCAGCAATGTGAGTAGTTTGAAGAGATGGCAGCTAACTCAAAGAATGGTGCAACAATTTTGGCACCGCTGGTCGCGCGAATACCTAACTCAGTTTTACCATCGCTATAAGTGGTCTCATCATACTCCCGAACCTTCTATTGGCAACGTGGTGTTAGTAAAGGAGGATGATTTACCACCTGCTAAGTGGTTATACGGCCTTATAGTCGAAAAACACCCTGGTCTGGACGGCGTTACTAGAGTGGTTAGCGTAAAGTGTAAAGGCAATATAATCAAAAGGCCCGTAAGCAAATTGTGTTGCTTACCCATTCAATAAAATGAATCATGCCTTTGCATTATTTAAAATGATTTTGTAACATTTTGATTTAAGATGTTTCTGTTGCATGTTAGTTAAGTAAATTTTGTTTAGTTTTAACTAAATTTTAGTATGTTGCGTTCCCTTGGAATGTACCTACTGTTTTATTCCATATGGATGAATGGAAATTTAATTTTAGATTGTGTAATTTTTTTATCACAAAGTTCGCATGTTGTTTTGTTTGTATTACATTAGTTCTTTAAGGACAGGGTTTCTCACCGCGTCCTTGGCGGGCGGTATGTTCAGTTGTTAACTAAAAAACGTTAGTTAAAATAATATATAGTTCATCGAGTCAACAACAGATGGCGCTAGTAGTAGCAATTTCTGATATTTAAATTTAACTTTATGAGCAGAAAACCTATTGTCCGTAATATCAAAAAATATTCAAATTGTTAGACTTCGATCCGCATCCAATTTATAACACTTTTGTTTAATTATACAGTTTTACGAATGCGTCGCTAGATGTCACTGTACCGAGTGTTGCAAAAGCTGCATCACGCGAACGATGTGTCTACTTAATTTGGCTTAAGGTTTGAAGAAGTATTGAATATTTTGTCGTTAGCAGCAGTGGTGTATTAGTTGAAATTGTTGAATACAGTTGTCGACATACATTTGCGTTTGATTTTGGGACCCCAATGTACAAAGGGTAAACCCTTATTAGGTATATGAGGTATTTTGAGATTTTATTAAACGAAAATTGAGACTAAATATTTATTTATTTATTTATTCAAGGAGAACCAACAGCTAATTATGACATATAAAAGGAAAACTTAAATAGAATTACAGAGCCAATTACAGGAACTCACAGATAGACACCGTATATGAAACATATAAGTAACAACGCGCATTATTAATACGGCGCGCACACACAGCAGAAATACGTATACACTTACAGTTTATTCATGAAGCCTTCCTAGGCCAACAACACAAATACTTAATACTAAATACTAAACTGCACTAACACGAGATTCTATAACGCTCATTTGAAAAACGCCTCTGCTAAACTACGCCTCACAGAAGGAACTACACAATTAAATACATCAATATCAAGCTCCCTCGTCGAGCTGTTCAGTTGCCGACTAGCGCGGTTAAGGAAACTATTTCGTCTGTCATCTCAAACTGTATGTTTAATTTTCACGGGGATAGCACGAAGTGGAAACATTAATGCACGCGAGGGCTCGCGCGGGCTCGCGATAGCTATTAACGTCAATTTTTAGTGGAAAAGGGCCAGCGCGATTTCAATTCTCGCCCATCCACGCCCCGCCTCGCCTCGCCGGTGGAAAACCACCTTATCACACTTGCGATTTGCGAGCGAGTTTTCTATACAAATAAGCGTCGCGGCGAACTTGCTGCGTGTTCGCCTTCATACAAAATTCGCTCGCAAAGCTCCCTAACTATCCTCACCTCATGACGTAGAGCGCGCGCCGCTGCAGCAGCGCGTCCAGCCCCAGCTGCGGCTGCTTCTCGTGCCGGAGCCGCATCACCGCGTGCGACAGCAGGCACAGCCCCGCGATCACTAACTACCCTCACCTCATGACGTAGAGCGCGCGCCGCTGCAGCAGCGCGTCCAGCCCCAGCTGCGGCTGCTTCTCGTGCCGGAGCCGCATCACCGCGTGCGACAGCAGGCACAGCCCCGCGATCACTAACTACCCTCACCTCATGACGTAGAGCGCGCGCCGCTGCAGCAGCGCGTCCAGCCCCAGCTGCGGCTGCTTCTCGTGCCGGAGCCGCATCACCGCGTGCGACAGCAGGCACAGCCCCGCGATCACTAACTACCCTCACCTCATGACGTAGAGCGCGCGCCGCTGCAGCAGCGCGTCCAGCCCCAGCTGCGGCTGCTTCTCGTGCCGGAGCCGCATCACCGCGTGCGACAGCAGGCACAGCCCCGCGATCACTAACTACCCTCACCTCATGACGTAGAGCGCGCGCCGCTGCAGCAGCGCGTCCAGCCCCAGCTGCGGCTGCTTCTCGTGCCGGAGCCGCATCACCGCGTGCGACAGCAGGCACAGCCCCGCGATCACTAACTACCCTCACCTCATGACGTAGAGCGCGCGCCGCTGCAGCAGCGCGTCCAGCCCCAGCTGCGGCTGCTTCTCGTGCCGGAGCCGCATCACCGCGTGCGACAGCAGGCACAGCCCCGCGATCACTAACTACCCTCACCTCATGACGTAGAGCGCGCGCCGCTGCAGCAGCGCGTCCAGCCCCAGCTGCGGCTGCTTCTCGTGCCGGAGCCGCATCACCGCGTGCGACAGCAGGCACAGCCCCGCGATCACTAACTACCCTCACCTCATGACGTAGAGCGCGCGCCGCTGCAGCAGCGCGTCCAGCCCCAGCTGCGGCTGCTTCTCGTGCCGGAGCCGCATCACCGCGTGCGACAGCAGGCACAGCCCCGCGATCACTAACTACCCTCACCTCATGACGTAGAGCGCGCGCCGCTGCAGCAGCGCGTCCAGCCCCAGCTGCGGCTGCTTCTCGTGCCGGAGCCGCATCACCGCGTGCGACAGCAGGCACAGCCCCGCGATCACTAACTACCCTCACCTCATGACGTAGAGCGCGCGCCGCTGCTGCAGCGCGTCCAGCCCCAGCTGCGGCTGCTTCTCGTGCCGGAGCCGCATCACCGCGTGCGACAGCAGGCACAGCCCCGCGATCACTAACTACCCTCACCTCATGACGTAGAGCGCGCGCCGCTGCAGCAGCGCGTCCAGCCCCAGCTGCGGCTGCTTCTCGTGCCGGAGCCGCATCACCGCGTGCGACAGCAGGCACAGCCCCGCGATCACTAACTACCCTCACCTCATGACGTAGAGCGCGCGCCGCTGCAGCAGCGCGTCCAGCCCCAGCTGCGGCTGCTTCTCGTGCCGGAGCCGCATCACCGCGTGCGACAGCAGGCACAGCCCCGCGATCACTAACTACCCTCACCTCATGACGTAGAGCGCGCGCCGCTGCAGCAGCGCGTCCAGCCCCAGCTGCGGCTGCTTCTCGTGCCGGAGCCGCATCACCGCGTGCGACAGCAGGCACAGCCCCGCGATCACTAACTACCCTCACCTCATGACGTAGAGCGCGCGCCGCTGCAGCAGCGCGTCCAGCCCCAGCTGCGGCTGCTTCTCGTGCCGGAGCCGCATCACCGCGTGCGACAGCAGGCACAGCCCCGCGATCACTAACTACCCTCACCTCATGACGTAGAGCGCGCGCCGCTGCAGCAGCGCGTCCAGCCCCAGCTGCGGCTGCTTCTCGTGCCGGAGCCGCATCACCGCGTGCGACAGCAGGCACAGCCCCGCGATCACTAACTACCCTCACCTCATGACGTAGAGCGCGCGCCGCTGCAGCAGCGCGTCCAGCCCCAGCTGCGGCTGCTTCTCGTGCCGGAGCCGCATCACCGCGTGCGACAGCAGGCACAGCCCCGCGATCACTAACTACCCTCACCTCATGACGTAGAGCGCGCGCCGCTGCAGCAGCGCGTCCAGCCCCAGCTGCGGCTGCTTCTCGTGCCGGAGCCGCATCACCGCGTGCGACAGCAGGCACAGCCCCGCGATCACTAACTACCCTAACCTCATGACGTAGAGCGCGCGCCGCTGCAGCAGCGCGTCCAGCCCCAGCTGCGGCTGCTTCTCGTGCCGGAGCCGCATCACCGCGTGCGACAGCAGGCACAGCCCCGCGATCACTAACTACCCTCACCTCATGACGTAGAGCGCGCGCCGCTGCAGCAGCGCGTCCAGCCCCAGCTGCGGCTGCTTCTCGTGCCGGAGCCGCATCACCGCGTGCGACAGCAGGCACAGCCCCGCGATCACTAACTACCCTCACCTCATGACGTAGAGCGCGCGCCGCTGCAGCAGCGCGTCCAGCCCCAGCTGCGGCTGCTTCTCGTGCCGGAGCCGCATCACCGCGTGCGACAGCAGGCACAGCCCCGCGATCACTAACTACCCTCACCTCATGACGTAGAGCGCGCGCCGCTGCAGCAGCGCGTCCAGCCCCAGCTGCGGCTGCTTCTCGTGCCGGAGCCGCATCACCGCGTGCGACAGCAGGCACAGCCCCGCGATCACTAACTACCCTCACCTCATGACGTAGAGCGCGCGCCGCTGCTGCAGCGCGTCCAGCCCCAGCTGCGGCTGCTTCTCGTGCCGGAGCCGCATCACCGCGTGCGACAGCAGGCACAGCCCCGCGATCACTAACTACCCTCACCTCATGACGTAGAGCGCGCGCCGCTGCAGCAGCGCGTCCAGCCCCAGCTGCGGCTGCTTCTCGTGCCGGAGCCGCATCACCGCGTGCGACAGCAGGCACAGCCCCGCGATCACTAACTACCCTAACCTCATGACGTAGAGCGCGCGCCGCTGCAGCAGCGCGTCCAGCCCCAGCTGCGGCTGCTTCTCGTGCCGGAGCCGCATCACCGCGTGCGACAGCAGGCACAGCCCCGCGATCACTAACTACCCTCACCTCATGACGTAGAGCGCGCGCCGCTGCAGCAGCGCGTCCAGCCCCAGCTGCGGCTGCTTCTCGTGCCGGAGCCGCATCACCGCGTGCGACAGCAGGCACAGCCCCGCGATCACTAACTACCCTCACCTCATGACGTAGAGCGCGCGCCGCTGCAGCAGCGCGTCCAGCCCCAGCTGCGGCTGCTTCTCGTGCCGGAGCCGCATCACCGCGTGCGACAGCAGGCACAGCCCCGCGATCACTAACTACCCTCACCTCATGACGTAGAGCGCGCGCCGCTGCAGCAGCGCGTCCAGCCCCAGCTGCGGCTGCTTCTCGTGCCGGAGCCGCATCACCGCGTGCGACAGCAGGCACAGCCCCGCGATCACTAACTACCCTCACCTCATGACGTAGAGCGCGCGCCGCTGCAGCAGCGCGTCCAGCCCCAGCTGCGGCTGCTTCTCGTGCCGGAGCCGCATCACCGCGTGCGACAGCAGGCACAGCCCCGCGATCACTAACTACCCTCACCTCATGACGTAGAGCGCGCGCCGCTGCAGCAGCGCGTCCAGCCCCAGCTGCGGCTGCTTCTCGTGCCGGAGCCGCATCACCGCGTGCGACAGCAGGCACAGCCCCGCGATCACTAACTACCCTCACCTCATGACGTAGAGCGCGCGCCGCTGCAGCAGCGCGTCCAGCCCCAGCTGCGGCTGCTTCTCGTGCCGGAGCCGCATCACCGCGTGCGACAGCAGGCACAGCCCCGCGATCACGCCGCCACAGAACTGCAACACACAATACATGCTTCACTTAGGAAGTTGCTTTCAAAAGAAGATCGGCTAGACTCCTAGGCTAATTAAACAACTAAGCTTCTTTGGTAGGGTTTGGCAGTTGAGACCATGTTTGAAATGGATTTACACAATTTAGTCATGCGTTTAGTTTTTGCTTCACCGTGCTTTGTTAGTTACCTACCAGCCAATTACTTTGGCCTTTATTTGATAGCCGATCAGGTACACACACATTCGCCGAGACTGAGCGATGATACGTATTGCTGTACTCTACTGCTCACGGCACTTTGATCGCAAGCAGCAACAGCGAGCGGGCGGATATAGGAGTGAGCCCCCGCTCGCGGGGCTCCTGCCTCGCACGACTCACCCGCACAGCGTCCACGTGCGGCTTGATGTGTCCCGCCGCCGCCAGGTCCAGGATGTGCGCGTGCGGCAGCAGCGTGCAGTCCGCGCCCCCGCTCGCGGGGCTCCTGGCTCGCCCGACTCACCCGCACAGCGTCCACGTGCGGCTTGATGTGTCCCGCCGCCGCCAGGTCCAGGATGTGCGCGTGCGGCAGCAGCGTGCAGTCCGCGCCGGCGCGCGGGAACACGCCGCGCATGCGCGACACCACGCCCTCGTTCGCGGGGCTCCACTTGCTGCGCTCCGTCTCGCGGAAGCCTATGATGGCCTGCGAAATATACGAAAAGCCGGTCAAGTGCGAGTCCGACTCGCAGGGGTATTACCGTATCTGTAAAAACTACCTATGAAAACACTAACGAAAAGATTGTGAAACAAACTCAACTTTGTGTGGAACTAAATATCCTCGACCTATGTCGATATAATGTATGTGCCCAAGCCCAAACATTATCCAAACATTATGGCCATCCAAAGCCCTGAGGTCGACGTCTTTCACGACTCACCTAGCTATTTTTGCAGAGCTGTATGTATGTTTTTAAGTAATTTTAATGATATGTAAATAGTGATAAAGTAAAATTATGGACCTACTTCCTTAGTCTAATTAATAATAATATTTATTTGTGTGGCATGTAAGCGTTTTGGTGTGTAACTGTGAGCTTGTGTGTGTAATTTAATAAACAATAAACAATTATAACGACATATTTAGGTCGAGGTTAGTTTGCCAACCGCAAATAAGTTCAATCACAGAAATATGAATAGGTATAACTACAAACTTACGGTTCTTGGACTCAATCTTCTTATGCTACAGGAACATGATGTAGCTTCTTGGCAAATTTCATAATTCTAGGACTATGACAGGAATTACCCAGTAGGTTTTGATTCCCGAGCCAACGTTAATAAATGCAGCGCATTCATTTACGTTACTCTATGAAACGGCCAAGCCATACTTTTGAAGCCAAGGTGTAGGATTAGTAAACTCAGGGCTTAGGGGCTTGGCTTTTCGAGGGATCTGACCACTTTTTTACAGCGAAAGCGTTATGAGCATGTGAGTCTTGGCCGCCAATTTTACATGAAATGTTTTTTGTGGGATTATAATATAAAGTGATAAAAAATTAATAAAAACAACAACAGGCAACTATAATATAATTATGGCTGTGCCACGAAAAGGTCCCACCTCAGCATGATGCTAGCTCAAGAGCCAGCGCTGATCTTCCGGTGGGACCATAAGTGACGCCGCGGAGAGCTACACGCACGAGTGCTGATGGCATTTAGGATGCGTTAACCTGAACGCATAGTCGCATATACCTACAAGCGCTATCAAGTCAGGAAGCATTAACCTAGAAATACGACCATATCATGCTGTGCAGCTCTAAATTACACAAATAAAAAGTTAGGGTCGTAAGGACTAGTTTGAAGAATGACTATGTCCGCGAAACGTCGTATTTGTAACATATGTACCTACCTTAGCAAACAAAACACAATGTCTTTTTTTAACAATGACCAGGTTAGCAGTAGTCTTGGTTGCACGATTGTCATAATAGCAAAAAGCCATTGTTGTACAATGACTAGGTAGATTTTGGGCCATATTGCATTATACCTTGGCCGTAAAATGACACATTGTATTTTGTCTAGATAGTAGGTACAACGTCTTGGATTAAAAGCGTCTAGGTAGCAAAACGTCTTGATCGCACAACGTCCAAGTTATAAAAGATAATACATAACTGATGCATAAAACACAATTTGATCTCGTATTGGAGGCCAAGATTCGCTTCGGGTCGCTGAGCCATCGTAGTAAGTAAGTAAAACACAATTTGAGAATTAAAATGACTTACATGATTGGCTACATTATCTTTGGTTGTAACTAATAAGTGGCCAGATACTGAGGTGTGAAGTTTCTTTGTCTATTAAAGAACCTCTCTGTAACTGTTTCCTTGTCATTAGCTTATGTCGGCGTTTTGCAACCGCGACTTGATAAGGTTGATAAGTATTTGGCTAAATGTTTATTTTGCCATTTTACTACCTATCAGTATATTCTGCTATTAAGTCGATCTGCTATTAGCACATTTCGCTTATTTGGCCATTTTGTAAACAAAGACCTTGTACAACTAAGTCCAATTTTATACCCAGTATAAATTTTTATACCCGGTAGTTTATGTGCTAGGACATTTTACCACCGTGACCTAACACATATTAGACCTTCTTCTTACATAGTCATTCTTCAAACTAGTCCTTACGACCCTACCCCAAAATAAATCGATCAAGAGCCTCTCCAAGTCCCCACACTATCATATTTGCCCAAATTCGGCCAACTTCGCGAGTTAGTGTGGAGCCGGGGTATTAAATGATTATTCTGCAGAATCATTATTTAGTGAGACACATTTTCTACGAAACAACATTCAAAGCTACACACCCTAAAACTTGTCTTATAGTATGAATTAGGTAGGTACACTATTATTGTCGGGTGTTCGCTCCCAGAAGAGGTACTTTAGTTAGGTACAGTGTCTTTGATCAGGTGGTGTTTTACCCTTAAGTTATACATCTATAATTCCAAGTATAATAAATAATCTGCTCTCAATCAGAACAATTAGTAATTCAGACGAATTAAAATCTCTGACGTCACCTATAAATCTTATGATAGCAATCAATAGATGACGTACGATTGTGGCGGCCGGGCCCTTGGCCGTGGCCTCGGCCTTCCCGGCGGCCTCAAGCGAGGACGAGGCCTCGCGCCGAGGCCGCGCCCTCGCCGCGAGGTCGCCAGAATTTCAGGCGAGATCTGACAGATCCGTTGGGGGCGTGGCGCTAGTGTGCTGCCATCTGTCGGATTTACATCAAATACCGTATCCTTGATGTACACACTCGCTAAGACCGAGCGACATTGCCTGACGTCATTTTCTTAGCGTAATCTTTAAAGGAGTATATTTCGAGGAATGTGTAGGTATAGATTAGAGAAACTTTCATTTGGAATTTACCTACGTCACTTGTGATTCAGATTTTTCTTCAAGGTGTTTGTAAAAGGCGCAAAATAGAGAAGAATAGCAGTGTCGGAGGCCAATATCCTCTTGGGTCACTGAGCCAGACTAGTAAGTAAGTAAGTTTTTAAAAATTTTCAACAAAAAAAAGAACAGACTTCAGTAAAACTAAAAAGCCAATAATAACCCGTTCAAGTACAGATTACATTTGACTCACCCATTGAAATCGATCCCAAACCACTCAGTTATTATATTTATATATTAAAGTTTACGTGAGGTTTGGCACCGACTTCAAAGGGTGAGTCAAATGTAATCTGTACTTGAATGGGTTATTATTGGCTTTTTAGTTTTACTGAAGTCGGTTCTTTTTTTTGTTAAAAATTTTTTTTTTCGCTTTTTAGTGATTCATGTAAAATACTTATGGCGGGGTGATCAGGGAGGTCTTGAAGGCATGCATCTCGTTTGAATTATCTCGTAAGTCCTAACCGTTAAGGAGTTGTACCTTCCATCATCAGTTCAGCATTGGAAGATGATGACTACCATATGCAAATACTTAAATAATTTTAGAAAATACATGAAAAATATTATGAGTGCCTATAAAATTTCAGGAATTCCTTCGATTCCTCATGGATCTCGTCATCCGATCTTCACCAAAATTTTATGGGACCAACCTTGAGATGTCTTTTCAGGAACCTTAAAAGAATTTTCCAAATCGAATCATAAATGACGGAGTTATGAGGTAACAAACATTAAAAAAAAAAAAAAAAAAACATACAACCGAACTGAGAACCCCCTCCTTTTTTTGAAGTCGGTTAAAAAGATAATTTCCAGCTAAAAGAGAATACCATGAGTTTTGATAAAGAAATAAAATGTGGTGTAAGTATATCTCATGCCTTTGAAGTTTTAAATTATATTATGCATGATACAAACTGGAATGGGTGTAATACTTATTTTGGGCTGCTGATTGTCTGATGACACTCTTTCAGTACATTGTAATTTTCGACAAAAGTGCACACGTGGTATAAAGCATGCAAGTCATGTACAGTCGAACATAATATGTTTCCTGCACAATTTTACAAGGATATATAAGTTTATGATAAAGTTATTATATGCACGTAAACTAACATTGTCCCAATGATCATATTCATATCTCATCCGCTTGAGCACAGGCTCCAGCTCTGCGACTAGTGCGGTCTCCTCCGCCTCGGACACAAACTCTGGCAGCACCTGCATGCCCTGCAGCGTCGCTGCCCGCAGCTCCGGCTGCTCGTCTGCTGCCCAGGTTGGATGTACTTCTATTAACTTTGGATCCCCTGCAACTAAAAACAGGCGTGAGAGAAGAATGAAATCCTGATCGGCAAATATCTTGACTGTTTGTTATGGAAAATAATGTAGAATGAGACAAATTTTGAGTTATCTATTATCTCTGTGATCGTTGCATATCAGCTGCAGACCCATTAAACAAGTAAGAAATCAGGCTCTACATCAACTTTTTTTTTAGGAAAGCGCATGCGACTTTTCTTTGACTCCCATATAGATGTTTGGTCCTTGCTGAAGGCAAAATATGGAGTAGTTACCAGTTACGGTTCCCGTGGCAAGTTCAGGTTGTGTGCAGAACGCGCGCGGAGCCAGGCGCCACTGCCGCGCCCGGCATTGCCGTAACACGCTGAACGTCAGGACACGCATTACTGATTGTTTACAAACCACTATTCTACGTAATTAGAACAAAATAACCAGAAAAATGAAAATAAAATAATTGACAGTCAGCTGTAGAAGCTGTCACTGCTGTCAGTTGTTAGAAAGGGTCCGAAATGAGCAAACAAACTCACCTCGGTAACTTTCTCTGGTTTGTTTGTATATATAAGAATAGTAAAAGAAAAACCTTATAAAATAACAATTTAATTGAAAATTAACTTTAATTTATTGGTTTTTAGATAATTCTAAATAAAAACTGCGCTTAGGTAGTGAACACACTAGCTTATTTAGGACAGCTGCGTCAATACATCTGTCAACGTCATCTGATAAATGCTAACCTGCAATGTGCTGAATATTGCAGTGTAAATAATCAAGACTGCAGAATTGTGAAATCGGATCCCGCAATAAACAACAGGTGACTGTCTCAAGTTATTTTCTGCTTTGATTTATTAAATAACGTATAAAGTTGGGTTTACGGTTTTCATTCGCATATGTCTGTTGTAGAGGTTTTTAATTGCGAAGTACTTTTTGTTATGCTATTGTGCATATTGTCTTTTATTTTTTGTGGGTTTATTCAGTCTAGAGATCATTTAGTGAGATTTTCCTGTCGAAAGTATGATCATTCAGATAGGTTTTGTAAGTTCAAGGCTATAATTATGGGTACACGTAATATAACATACACGTAATGTATCCACCAATCTGATACTGTCGCAAATAGTGATGAGGTTACGTATCCTGAGACGTTTACTTTAGTAACACAATATCTATAAATAACAATAAATAAAATTTCCTATGGAACAGAGAAATCGTAGATATTTTCTTCTAAGTATATCTGATTTTCTTAAGAAAAATTATATCCTCAAAAAACAAAAAAAAAAACATTTAAAAAACTGATTCACTCATAACTTCGAAATCTAATACAAATTTTACATCTTGGTATTGAGCTGATGATGCTGTTGTGATCTTCAAATAAAGAAATATTAAGGGACAACCTTACACAACTCAACCTAGTCCCAAACTAAGCAAAGCTTGTAGTATGGACACTGGACAATGTTATACTAATTTTGAGTTAGGGGTTGCATGGAAAGGAAGATAATGTTCACTTTAACTATGCAGATAAAACATACAAATAAACATACAGTTGAGTAAAATATTGTGTGGATACCTAATAAAAGAAGGTGATACAGGTGCATCCTGGATTGGGATTTATTGTATGGTTGTTCACTACATTTGAGATCTATCCTCCCGACTTCCCGCGTCCTACACATAGTACATAAACTACAATGAATAGTTAACTGTCAACTATGTGTCATAAGGCTAAAATTAAATTGACAAATTATGAATGCTGGTCGTCAGGAGGCTATAAAAACAATCACTTTAAAGCAACCATGCATTATGATCAGGCCTCGGACTTTCGGTCGCACGGTAGGACTAATGGAGCATTTACAAACATTGTCATTTAAATACAATTCATATTCATACTCATACTCATTCATCTATTTGATTCCAAACTGCCTTTGTGGTTATTATGGTTAACATTCCCAAGCATTAAATGACTAAAATTATATATGAGTTGGCGGCCCCGGGTTCGAATCCCGGCCGGGGCAAATATTTGTGCAAAATATTTGTTCTTGGGTCATGGATGTTATCTATATATGTATTTATATATTATGTATATCGTCGTCTAGTACCCATAGTACAAGCTTTGCTTAGTTTGGGACTAGGTCGATTTGTGTATGATTGTCCCTTAATATTTATTTATTTATTTTATACATTTTTTTTTACAATATTTTCAAACTCCTAATTTAACTCAATTTATTGTCAATATCATGCACTTTCTAGTCATAAATGGATATTCGATCAATATATGTAGAACCCAATTTACTCCAGAAAACATGGATAAAGTTGCAAATATTTACGAATTTTATGGTGGCAAAAAAAACAATGCCTAGTAAACAGTGCCCAATCACGTCTTTGTATATTCTTCAGACTTTGTGCTTGACTATAAAATTAAAATTGCGAATGAAATACACTTATGAGTATGAATATGGGGTTACCCTCATCTGGCAGAATAATATTGGTCAGAAATACACTTGGCATAACACGTTTCGCAGAAACACTTTCGGTCGAATGGTCAGATGGCATAAAGGTATAGTTGGCATTACTACTACCTCGCATACGACACATTTTGCAGCACATTTTTTTGTAGAATATCTCTTTGGCCGACTTTGGTTTAGCATAATTTTATGTACCATAATAATCCTATAGCATACGATTACAATAGCATAATTATTTTCTACTAGCAGAAAAGTGCGTTAAGTAAACTTTACGTAGTAGAATGTAAGTACCGTTAGGTACGACGACGAGCGGTTCGAGGAGCAATGTTAGGTAGGTATCTTGCCGCCGCGGGGCAACTGCCGCTAAATTTTTAATCACAACAATTGTAATGCATAAATTAGGTCCTGATTCCACCTTAGGGCAGGTCCGACTTGGATTAGGTTAGGTACGACGACGAGCGAAGCGAGGAGGAGTGTTAGGTTGAACTGAGACCCTAACGAGCGAGCGAGCCGCGCGGCATCGGCCGGCTACCATACCACTCCATGGACAAAGTGTGTAATCACAACAATTTGTAATGCATAAATTAGGTACTGATTGCACCTTAGGGCAGGTCCGACTTAGATTAGATTAGGTACGACGACGAGCGAAGCGAGGAGGAGTGTTAGGTTGAACTGAGACCCTAACGAGCGAGCGAAGCGAGCGAGCCGCGCGGCATCGGCCGGCTACCATACCACTCCATGGCCAAAATGTGTAATCACAAAAATTTGTAATGCATAAATTAGGTACTGATTGCACCTTAGGGCAGGTCCGACTTGGATTAGGTTAGGTATTCCGCATATGTCCTGTACAACAAGATAAGACAATGAAGTCTATCTTGGAATCAAATGGTATTCGGCTTGACAACTTTATGCCGCCTAAAATATTATGAAAAAAAAATATCTGCGAAAGTACTATTCGTTTAGAAGACTGTTATGCTCATCAACATTATGCCAATATAAGATTCGGTATTATAAAAATCTGCGAAATGATTTATGCCAAAGCATACTCTGCGTAAGATGTTTCTGCCAAACGTTACTTCTGCCAAGTATCGTTATGCAAAACAAATATATGTCAAAAAAGTTTCTACAAGATAATAGTGAACCATGAATATGAGTATGAATAGTATTTTAATGTTAATATCGGCTCCATAGCTCTCCATTAGTCCTACCGTGCGAACGAAAGTCCGAGGCCTGATTATGATTACATAAATGCACTAGTCTCTAGGGATAAGAGAAATAGGATTGCCGTTAAAGTGAAATCACAGAAAAATCATTTAAGGAAAAAGTTGATTCTGTTTTTGTTGAGCCTTACTGTTCTTCCCTGTTGTTTTGCTTGTGGCAAAGCGGACCTAGTCTCAATTGGGCTTCCATGTCGATGGTAGAGGAGGACACAGTTCTCCGCACGATTTCCTGCCCTCACTCCCTGTGATGGCAGACTGTCTGGCGCAGTCTGATGCATAGTCCCCTACTGCTGATTTTATTTGGTCAGCCAACACATAGGTAACCTGGCGCCAGGTCTGGTTCCTTTCACTTCTCCATGCACAACATGAACAACCTTACTGTGTTTTATGTTAATAAAGTTATCTTGTGATTTCACCATGTTAAAAATAAATTTCGTTAATGCTTTGAGAATGTGCACTTTGCCATAGTGCAACATTTTCGAGAACTGATTGCCCTATTTTATTAATGCCAATAATGTAATATTACACAATGTTTAATACCTAGATTCACAAGAATGTGAAAATGATTGAATGAGTCAAACTCATACATCCTGCTAGTTGTTATAATGTCTTTTGTCTGTTTACTTTTCTTCTTATTGTCAGATGAACTGCTGAAACATTTATATCATTTCATTTGGTTTTACAGTTGAAAATTGAAATAAGTAGGTATATAGTTATTACTATCATCTAATACTATATTGCTTACATACTAGATATAGCTACTCCTAATGTACATTTTGTAATAAATAATTCCCAAAGAAACCAATATTACACTTTACACTAATATTATAAAAACGAAAACTTTGTGAGTATGTTTGTTACTTCTTCTCGCTTAAATGGCTGGACCAATTTTGATAAGATTTAGTATGTATGTATGTAGGTAAACACTTTATTGTACATAAAACAATATTGACAAAAACTCAAAACAATACATGGGGAACTTATCCCTATAAGGGATTTCTTCCAGTTAACCTTTGAGCAAATGAGATAGAAAACTAGACGTTGAAGTGACAAACGAACAAACTAAAACAAATGTACAAAATTAGGTAATAAAATATACAAGATTTAGTATGGAGGTATAGAAGTAATTATTTTGGTTGAGCGAATGCACTATGTCTAAAATGCACTCGCGAGTTGTTAACGCCTCGCCAATTATCGTGACCCTGAAAGAAGGCTGCCGTGACTTATGGATTAATGCCTCGAAGAACACCACCATCACAACCAACGACATCCAACAGCACACCAACGCTAGCCTGTTGCTAGAATCGGATGAAACAGGAGGGGCGAAGAGGCGTAGCGACTTGGAATCTGTAAATGGACACAGCGAAGCGGAGCCTCAAACTAGAAAGGAGACCCTCGCAAAAAAAATATACGTACGAGCAGCGCTTACACCAAAAACAGCACATCTACTATGGAAAGCTAAAGTTGACCTGAAAGAAACTCGTATATGCAAACACGTATGGTGTCAAGATGGCCAAGTCATGGCCCGTCAAAAGGACAACGACAGCAAAATACACTACGTGCGGTCACTTAAAGACATAGACAGCATAAAGGATTCCATTCGGAATACAAATGAATGCACTATGCAACCGTCAACGCACAATACAGGGTGACGGAAAACAATACCTAGTCACATAGAAAACATGTTTGGATTCTTGCCTACCTAATCTAATACTACATATTACACATGGATAGCAATATACAGGAAAAAAATCTCAAAACTTGGAAGGAATTTGTACATAACCTAAGTCCCAACCAGAATAAACTACTCCTACTCCATGTCAACATAAGATCCCTTATAAAAAACAACGCACAGCTGGAAGCTGTCATCAAAACAAGCCCTGCTTTGATACATATTATCGTCGTAACTGAGGTGAACATAAATGATCAGATTAAAAACCTCTTTAACATGGATGACTACACGATGACAGCGGAACTACGGAACAACAGAAGAGGAGGTGGTATAATCGTATACTCTCATAAAAGTGTCACATTTCTACGTATAAATACTAAAGCAGCAACATACGAGTGTTTGTTCGGTGAAGTGAGTCTGCAAAGTGGTTACAAAACATATTTGTGTGCGATTTATCGACCGCCCAGTACGGCTGTTGGAGACTTTATTGGTGAGCTGTATCGTTTTTTATCATCATATCCATTAAAATCAAATATGCTGATGTGTGGAGATATTAATCTAGACATTAATGTACCCGGTCAACTGACAAGCTCCTATCTAAATAATCTTGCCGAGCTAGGCTTATCATGTTGTATCACAAATTTCACTAGAGTAGAAACAACTATTATTGGTACCTCTAAAACCTGTATTGACCATATATTCATCCGGGACATCTGTGGACGGGACAGCAATGAGCATGCCCACAGCATAACTGCGGCGGTAGTGCAAAATGCAATTGCAGACCACTTCATGACCGGGGTGGCTATAACAGGTCAATCCAGAAAGACTACTGCATTGATTCGTAAAATTAATAATAAGCTTGTTGGACAGGAGCTTGTCATGATTGACTGGAAACCAGCTCTCGAAATGAGTAATCCTAATGATATTTATAATTTTATAGATAATAAATTTAACAACATATATACTAAATGTACAGTGACAAAACAAGCCCCTAAAAATAAGAAAGAGAATTGCCACTGGGTCACAAGTAAATTACAAGAAATGTCAACTAAAAAGTATCAATTATTAAAAATCCATCTCAATGACCCTAGCGATAAGAATAACGAATTGCTTTATAAACAATATAGAAACAAAACAAATAAACTTATGACTAAAGCCAAAAATAATTTCATTAAAAAGGAAATATGTGATAATTACAAAAACCCTAAAAAATTGTGGCAAATATTAAATAGACTAACAGGAAGAATAATAAAAGCTGTCGATGAATTCCTGCTGAGGTCATTCAGAACTAAAGCTAAGGATCTGTGTAATAAGTTTGCAAGTGACTTTGAAAATAATGTGACAAAAATACTGAGTACCTGTGATGAGCCATTGCTTGACGAGAACATCTATAAAAATACCCCAGACGTAACATTAAAATTAAGCAAAATAAAGGAGCACACAATGGGCAAAATTGTTAGTAACATCAATGATAAAAAAAGTGCCGGATATGACAACATTAGAGCAAGGGACATAAAACTTATACAAAACGAAATGATACCTGTACTTACACACCTAGTCAACCAGTGCATAAAACACAAAACATACCCAGATAAACTAAAAATTGGATTAATCCGGCCAATTCACAAGAAAGGAAATTGCACAGACACAAATAATTACAGACCTATCACTATCTTACCAGTTATTGACAAAATTGTAGAAAAATATATAGGAAACAACTTAAATAACTTCTTGTCAAGCAATGGCATCATACATAAAAGGCAGTATGGGTTCCAAAAGGGCAAAAGTGCACCTCAGTTGCTAGCACAATTCTCTGATGAACTAAACATGCATTTAAATGATAAGAAACATGTCTTTCTGGTACTGATTGACTTCAGCAAGGCATTCGACACCTTAAATCATAAAAAGCTTTATGAAAAGCTCCAGCAGAATGGTATACAGGGGCCCACCTTAGAATGGCTTGAGGACTACCATACAAACAGAATGAACACAGTCAGCATTGCAGGAGAAAAAAGTGAACTGCGGCACTCGCTACAGGGCACTGCTCAAGGTTCTATAATCGGACCTACGGAGTACCTTATTTATGTTAACGACATGTGCAACATATTCGGGGAGGCCTCGGTGTACCAATTTGCTGATGATACATGTCTACTGATAGCAGATAAGGATGAGTGTTTAGCAGAAACAATGATGCAAAAAGAATTTGATGTGCTATGTAAATGGGCTCATGATGCTGGGTTATCCCTAAATTATGAAAAAACCAAGGTAATGCATGTGCACTCGCCATACATAAAAACTAATTTGGTACCTAGAGTCGTGGCCCATGAACATACATGCCTACACGCTACTCACCTCACCTGTAACTGTGAATCCCTAGAAGTAGTAACACATCATACATACCTGGGTTTAAAAATTGATAATAGGTTCAACTGGGGCAACCATATTGATAATGTATGTAATAAACTACGAGCAATTCTCTGCAATATTAGCATAATTAAAAATAAGATGCCTTATAATACTCTTCGACTCTTTTACATGGCCATGGCAGATTCTGTTATTAGCTATGGTTTATCTAGCTATGGCAGAACGTTCAAAACGTACCTGCAACGTATATATAACCTGCAAATCAAGCTCCTGAAAGCCATTGTGCCACTGAAAATTAAACATAAGTACAGAAACAACTATGACAACCTGTTCAGTCACTGTAGAGTTTTAAATATATATGATAAAGTGAAATTAGCTGTAATACTAGAATATAAAGACAGGGTGGGAGATTTAACCAGGTATGAGAGACCTACCAGACTGAGAAGACTGGAGGATAGTAAACACTTTATAGTTCCTAGGAGCACTAACATATATGGTAAAAGAGTATGGGCAAACCTGTTACCTCATACACTGAATGGATTCCCCACGCATGTCATGGATAGTATCATAAATAACTTAAATAAACCAGGGCAGATTAAACATATTGTCAAAAACATGTTAACTAATGATAATATCCTCCTGACACCTCGCGTCCTTTACAAAGTGCTAAATAAACTGTACTCTAAAGTCCGAATATTTTTTAACTCCTTATGTCGATAATGGACGACCGACCTACAGGTAGCCTCAATTCCCGAGTGTTTGTTTTTCCCCGCGAAAAAGATATTGGACACGTGATTGCTCACAGCCAATGAAATTTAAGTAATGGAAATAGTTTGTCCTTGAAGCTCGATAGAGATATCCTACCTAGTCGCCGTCATTCGTGCGACCCGTGCTCAGGAGTCTACAGCTATGGCGGCATGTGGTCGACGCAGTAAGTAAAACTTATATTTTTTTTGTTAAATTCGCTCGTTTTAAGTAGTTTTCTTATAGAATTGCAAATTAGTAAACATTCTTTCAAAATCACATACTTTTGTGTAGAAATGAAGTACAGTAAAGTAAATAAACCGTCGTAAAAATATTAAACCTATACAAAGACCTGTCGTTCGTAGTGTATGTTTTAAGTATGTGAAATTGATCCTATGTAAATCACTTTCGGCACTAATACTCAGTGGCGGATTAAGGGTCGAGAGCGCCCTAGGCAATAACCTCATCGGCGCCCCTTTGCGGCCCTTTGCGCTCCTTTGCGGCCCTTTGCGCCCTTTTGCGGCCCTTTGCGCCCCTTTGCGGGCTTGCGCCCCTAGGCACGTGCCTACTTTGCCTTAGGGATAATCCGCCACTGCTAATACTTAAAGTAGTGCATGTTTTATTTTCAGCGTTACGAGACCGTGATATTACAGCATTACTAAATAATTCCGAATTTGAAGACTCCAGTGGCGATGAAGACTTTATTGAGGACACCCACGCTTTCATAAGTGAATCTCGATCTTCCGCTGACGGAGACTCGAGCGAGTCACCATTTAGACACCATTGTCGTACAAAAGGTTGCTTAAGTTTTATTGTATTAAAACCGAGAAGGTTCCCAGAATATTGAATCAGACATGATTAAATTTTCATGTGGCTTTAATTTTCATATATAAATTAAAGGCAATTTGCCTTAATTTTGTTCCTATTTGAAAAGAATGATCTCTCAATGTAGAATTAAGTTGTTTTGATGTTAGTTAAAGATATAAGGATATAATTACAAACATAATTTAAAGCGAAATGCTATTTAGAAATATGTTAAGCACTTGCAATCATATTGATCCTGTTCGCAAATAAAGATCTCAGTTAGATACTTAGAGATATTAAGTTTTTTTGAGTTTATCAAAGGTGTTTTTTCATGAAAAACATTATAAAACTAAGTGTTGATTGGATAATTTTTTTACTTTTTATGATTATATTAAAGAAAATTAAAAATATGATTATGTTTATTACTCAATGTGTAACATTACATTTAATTTCATTAAAATTTTAAATAATTTGTTTAATTTATTTACGTAACCTACATATGCTTGAATGACCTAAAGTCCTTTATAAAAGACAAAAAAAACCTAAACAGAAATATGTTCAATGTCTTTATCAAACAATATTAAAAAACATTTGTTTTAGTGAAAACTTGAGAAACACCTTAGTTTATGTTTTTTTCAACAGCCAAGGTCTCGGACTTTGCAACAGAAACCGTTTAATGCTTTGTAAAGTACATTCGGCTATTGTGGCAAGGAATTTCAGTTAAATACTCGGTGTCAGGAGGATATAGAATCATAAATATACATAGGTGTATTTAGTATTCTGAGTACATATCACTAGGAATAGGTATGAGCCTATACCTAGTGGTATGCTTAGGCTTAGTAATATAATCTTAGTAATTTAAAGATTTTCTCTAAGCTTTGTAAAACAAAAATTACTTTTAGTGAAATAAACAGCTGAAATTTTAAATTTTAATTTTTTTTTTTTACTTAGGTTTGTACCCGATGAACAATACTCTTTGTCTGTATTGTTAGCTGTGGCCACAACTGCCACTTCAAAATGTAAGGCGTTATAAGTGCAAATTACTTTTGCACTAAATTAGTCTTTAAGTCAAACGAAATAAGGTTTACTCTTAAACAAAGAGAACAGAGATGTTGGTCACTTCATTGTCATTTAGAAGCATCGAAACGAGCTTCACTGCTCTTTCACTTACGAAGTGACCAACATCTGTGTTCTCTTTGTTTAAGAGTAAACCTTATTTTGTTTGATTTAAAGACTAATTTAGTGTAAAAGTAATTTGCACTTATAACGCCTTACATTTCGAAGTGGCAGCTGTGGCTACCGTTAACAATACAGATAATAAGTATTGTTCATCGGGTACAAAGCTAATGGGATTCGCTTAGCAAATGGGATTCGAACTATAGCTGACACCCTAGCACACGTAGGCTACTTTTTATCCCGGAAAAAATTAAGTGTTCCCGTGGGATGTGCGGGTAACACCGCGGGGCACAGCTACTAGTTTATAATTCTGCTCTTGAAAAGCTGTTTATGAGTGATTGCTATTTTTTTAGTCTTAAGTCATCGTAGTCGACAGTCGTCCATTGTCTAGCAATCTATAAAGTCCATTCAAAACAGGCTTCCACTTGACGTAAACAATGGCATAGTAATAGTAAACTGACCGTCATAAAACTTACGAGTTTTGTGTTATCTTTTTAGTTTTCGTACAGCGTTAATCCTATTGTTGTAGCTAATGACGGTCGTCTTCATAGCGTTGGATTGGATGGGTGTCATATTTGTTAGGAAAGACGTTTTTTTGTAAACTATATAAATAAATAAGTAGCAATAAATGCCTATTATAGAAATAATTCTTTTGGTCGAGCGAATCCACTTAGCTTTGTAACCGATGAACAATACACATTATCTGTATTGTTAGCTGTGGCCACAACTGCCACTTCAAAATGTAAGGCGTTATAAGTGCAAACTACTTTTACACTAAATTAGTCTTTTAAGTCAAACGAAATAAGGTTTACTCTTAAACAAAGATAATAGAGATGTTGGTCACTTCATTGTCTTTATAAGCATCGAAACGAGCTTCACTGCTCTTTCACTTACGAAGTGACCAACATCTGTGTTCTCTTTGTTTAAGAGTAAACCTTATTTTGTTTGATTTAAAGACTAATTTAGTGTAAAAGTAATTTGCACTTATAACGCCTTACATTTTGAAGTGGCAGTTGTGGCCACAGCTAACAATACAGATAATGTGTATTGTTCATCGGGTACAAAGCTAATGGGATTCGCTTAAAAAATGGGAGTAGGACTATACATTTTCATCATTTATTTTATTTAGGTTATTTTTACTTCAGAAATGTTAGCTGTTATCTTATCAACGAATAAGTAAAATTATGTTGGTCCAGCTGGCTAACCCGTTAGGGAAAATAGGGTACATAGTATCGCTAACATATCTACGAATATTTTAGAATGGAACATTCGTGTCCTAAAATATTCTTAGATGTGTTATCGGTTCATATCTATAATGGTACTAAGATTATTTCCTTCTGTAAGTATAAATAATCTCTGAAGCCCCTTCAATGTTCGTTGGTATTGGTTTTCAGGTCGCACCACATCGGTCGGCGGTCGCACCACGACCGCGTCGGTCACAACATGTTACTGCTGACGACCACCGCAAAGACACACGAAGAAAAAGCAGGCAAAATGTCCACTCTGCACTAATAAAGGTCCATTTTATCGCAATTTTACGGTGCATACTTAGTGACACCGGTCGCAATGGGGGTGTTCTGCCCCAACTGCATGCGCATGCGGGCGGCGGCGCGGCGGCCGACGGGCATCGACCGGCTGCCCGACGAGGTGCTGCTCCTGATCCTGGAGCGGCTGCCGGCCAGCGAGCTCGTGTGCGGCGCCGCGCGCGTCTCCCGCCGCTGGGCCGGCCTCATCCGGCGCCGCGCCGCGCGCATCTGCTGCCGCACGCAGCTGCGCCGGCTGCCGCGCACTCTGCGCACGCTCATCGTCTCCTCGGGAATCCAGTGCTCCATCCCGATGCTCCTCCAGACCACCGCGCGCCTTAAGCTCTTGCGCGAGCTCTGCTGCCACTCCGGCATCCGCTTCTCGAACGACGATATAGCGGCGATCGGGAACCTCCCCAACTTGCAGCATCTGGACGTGTTCACGGCGTGCGCCGCGCGCGACGTGTCCGACAGCGCGGTCGCGGACCGGCTGCAGTCGCTGGTGGTGAACAGCTACACGGCGCGCTTCCCGGGCGCCGAGCGCTGCCAGCTCCGCGGCCTGCACATGTACGGCGAGGCGCTGTTCACTCCTCCGTCCCGCCTGCTGGCGTTGTTGCGCGCGCGCCGCGACCACCTCACCGAACTGACTCTTCGGTGTGCGGACCTGCGCGGCGTGGTTTACGAGGCGATCGGCGAGTGCAAGAACCTCGTGACGCTGCAGCTGTACTCGTGCTGGCTGATGAACGCGGAAGAGTTCCTGCGCGTGACGCGGCCCGCCGGCCTGAAGCGCCTGCACATCACCGGAGCGATAATGGTGCGGCGCTCGTGTCTGAGCATCTGTCTGTCGCACCTGCCGGCGGGGCTGGACGAGCTGGCGCTGAGCGGGTCGGCGCTGGGCGACGAGCACATAGACGCGCTAGTGGCGCGGCTGCCGCGCCTGCGCGTGCTGGAGCTGTGGCGCTGCCGGCTGACGGCGGACGGCGCGCTGCGGCTGGCGGCCGCGCTGCCCGAGCTGGAGGTGCTGGACCTGGACATGCCGCTGCGCGCCGCGTACGTGGGCGCGCTGCGGCGGCACCCGCGGCTCGAGTTCCTGCGCTGCCTGTCGGAGCGGCCGACGGCGGAGCGCGACTACACGAGCCGCTACTGCCTGCGGCGGCGGCCCGTGCTGCGCGCGCCGCCGTGCGCCTGCAGCAGCGACACGCCCAAGGAGGCGCTGCAGCTGCCGGAGGGGCTGCGCGCGGCGCAGCGGCTGGTGCGCGTGGAGTGCGCGGCGGCGCGCTTCGCGGAGGACACGTTCCGGCGCCGCGGCGAGGGCTTCCGCGCGAAGATCTTCTACCACTGGGCGTCGGCGCGGCTGCTGCGGCCGCTGACGGACGCGCGGCTGGACCCGCCCTACGCGACGACGCCGTACTGCGACGGCAGCTAGCGCGCGCCCGGCCGCGGCACGCTGCTGGCCACGCTCGCGCGGGAGCTGCGGCGCTGGCGCCGGCGCCGCGCGCAGCCCGCCGCGCGCGCAGGCCGCAGGGCGCTAAACTTTGCTGCGACGACACCGAACCCTGATGCCCGACGTGTGGCCGACGAGTCTTTGCTAGTTCAATGCTGCGCGTGAATCCTCATCCGATACGATCAAAGTGAACGTTTGGCCGAGCGAGCGCATAAAATAAAAATAAAAAAACAACTATTCAAAATTTAGATAGATCTGCTTTGTGACAAATTTTGTGCATTTGGGTAGCACCTTTTGAAGTTGTAGTTGATGTTTGGACTAAGTAATCAGTTTTACTGAGCGTTTGGCTCCTGCGTGTAACGGGAGACACATGAATTTTATTTATTTATTTACTAAAAAGTTTTAGCATAATATCATATTTATTTAGAAAATAAAAATAACTTGTGAAAACTGCCATAAGCACTGGCGGTGGCACGACTCTTGAGCACGCGAACTAAACGCATATTATACATACATGTTTTCAATAAAATTACCTAACTAAAGGATTTAAGGTAGTTCCCTTCCAAGGCCCATAGCTTTTCCACCCTGTATAAATATATCAGGACATCCTGATCCTGACAGACATTCTTAGTCTTTTACGCTGCGATATCCAACGCAGGTCTCAGGAATTTGCGTGAGATGCCCAGAGTCCAACACTGCCCGATCTCGAAGCGCTGAGCATCATTCACAATCATTGCGGAAATGCATTTGAGTTGATGTAGATAAGTATTTGTGATGTTTGTGTATAATATCTATGCTTTAATATTTAAAATTACAGTTTTAATTAAGTTTTAGGAAAGGCACGACTTGTTTCGAACTCGCGTATGAAGTTCTTCTTCCGGGACTTCAATACTATTAGTGAGGTCTCATGAAAGTTCATTAATACTGCTTTTATCAACCGACTTCAATAAAAGCAGTTCTCGAATCGACTGCTTTTTCGCTTATTGTGATTTATTGTAAGTGTCCTGTTTCTGTAATGTCTGTTTTTGAAGTCGGTACCTACGAATTTTTCTTAAGCATTTTACCATAATGTTGTTTTATACCTAAGTTATTTATATCGATAAATTGTAAATGGATTCTTATACGTACGTATGTAACTTTTAATTGATTAGTTGTAATTATACGGCGTCGGATCACGTGCAGTGTCAAGTCGCATCAATAAGAACAGACAATTACTGCTACGTTCACTTTGATAGTACCTATTTCAGTCTATCTAGTAATCTAGTTAAGTTTTTATCAATAATTGAAAACAGGATCGATACCAGATATCTTAAAAACGTCCGGAAAGTGGACTAGAAAGCACTGAGTTAAATTATTACGACCATATTTGAGCCAAATAGGAAGAAGTCTAATAGGATACATTTACCTATTTAGTTGATACGTCGAGTGATTATTTCCTATTTGGGCAAATTAACAGTTACTCAGTACTTTCCAATGAAAACTAAAGATAGTATTCGGAAGTTGGCGACCGCGACAGGCGGCCCAGTAATTTCTATTACTATGTAACGCCGGCGGCCGCGCGACGCAGTCCCCAAGACCCGAATGCCATTTTAAGTAATACTTGTTTATTGTTAAACGAACGCTTTAGGGAGATTTGTAATTACGTCATGTTCTCAGGCATTTGTCCACGGGATCCCGTCAAACTTGGCTGGTGTTTTGTCAGTGTTATGTAGCAGGAGTCACGAAGTGCTCGTTTTGCGTGATATTGGGCAGGTGATCCAAGAAGTGTCTTCAAGTGGAAAGGTGACATATAAGCATTTGTAGTATAGAAGCGAAAAATGTATTGCTTCGGGCGGGGTTCGAAACCGCTTTTCCAATAGCTTTCCGGGCCAACGACGGGTGTCTTACCTATAAGACCACCGATACAATGCTAGAGCCATTTAATTCTTCAACCAGTTGTTTCTTTGTAGAATTTCTTGTATGACTTAGGGTGGCATCATAGCTCCATCTACCGTAAAAATCTGATTGTATGAAAATTGATTAGCATTGGCGACTTCTTGACTTATTTGTCGTTGGGTTATTACTCGTATTAGGCAACCTACTCTGGAGAGAGAACGTAGTGTACACTGCACGGGGCTGGCTCCGCATGGACGGCATGTGCGCGGCGTCTATATGGAGGCCAGGAGGAATATGTCCATAACTATTTATATGTGCGTGATATTTTGTTTTATTTAGATGTAGTTAGTTCAAGCGGCTGGGTTCATAATAACCGCTTCTGACTTTTGTCAAGAGTCACAATTCCGGCAAAAAATAACTTTGAAAACCAGTATTTGCAGTATGTGGAATTGATTGTTTGGGAGTAGGTACCTACTTTCTGGGAATTTATTTTATTTTTTTCCTCATTTTACTACTGCTGAGAACAGGTGTAAAAATGTAGTTCCTACTAGGTATTCACCCTGTTGTATTTATTGCGTGGAAAAGTATAAAATAAATAGGAACAGTAGACATCAGATAATATGTTGGTAACAGTCAGCAGTAAACGTAGCTAAGCATAATAATAATGAATAGATTCCGACGTGTGCATATCAGTTGGTGCGCCTGGTGCCGTGGACAGCTGCTGACTGTACCTATTTTGAAAGTAAAGTGTTATTCTGAACCTGACCCTTGCCCTAGGTAGGTAGTAGGTATTGACTCGCAAACGCTGAGTAAAGTTGTGAGGTTAGGGTTACTTATTTATATGATTGCCGGTAGGTATTTGATCTGACGTTTTCGCTATCGGATCGTTGCAATACTAAGCATCACACTGACTGCCGAATTCACAAAACAATGATTTTCATATTTAACTATTTATGATTATTTATTTATTGATTTAACAATCGATAGTATTGATGATACTACATCAATTTGATCAAATTCTTAGGATCAACTACGACTCCAGTTTAAGTTTGTTTTTATCGTAAACAATGTTTCAAGAGTGTTTGTCACAATGTTATTTATATGAGGCGAACGCATTGAGACGTTTGTTATAGAAATAATTCTTTTGGTTGAGCGAATCCACTTAGCTTTGTACCCGATGAACAATACACATTATCTGTATTGTTAGCTGTGGCCACAACTGCCACTTCAAAATGTAAGGCGTTATAAGTGCAAACTACTTTTACACTAAATTAGTCTTTAAGTCAAACGAAATAAGGTTTACTCTTAAACAAAGAAAACAGAGATGTTGGTCACTTCATTGTCTTTATAAGCATCGAAACGAGCTTCACTGCTCTTTCACTTACGAAGTGACCAACATCTGTGTTCTCTTTGTTTAAGAGTAAACCTTATTTTGTTTGATTTAAAGACTAATTTAGTGTAAAAGTAATTTGCACTTATAACGCCTTACATTTTGAAGTGGCAGTTGTGGCCACAGCTAACAATACAGATAATGTGTATTGTTCATCGGGTACAAAGCTAATGGGATTCGCTTAAAAAATGGGAGTAGGACTATACGTTGGAAACTTAGGGTGCGTCTCCACTGTAGCAGAGCTGAGATACAGATTTCAACTCTTGTGATTGGTCGATTCCGCACGTCTCCGCTCCGCTGCGTCAGTGGAGACGTACCCTTACACTAGAGGCTCTGATCGATCGGGGCGTCTTCAATTGAAGTTGTTATATGTAATATTATTTATATGCTAACATTATGAGACGATGTAAATAAAATTAGTAGATATATTTTGTGAATTTGGTAGTCGTTTTAGTCAAGTCAAACTTTACAGTTATACATTTAACTTATTTAATTTTTAACTTTATAGAATTGTAGGTACTTGGTTCGCTCAATAGATTTATTTACAATTATATCTTACTCTTATAAACTGTGTTTCTATCTAAGTAGAGTCGGTCGTTGTGACGTCACGGCTAATTAAGTATGGTAGGAACATGTAATGATCAACCAAATTATCATTTCAGTTATCTCTATTTATTTTTTGAGCTTTGGCTTCCAGGCCATCAGCATCAATTTCAGTTCCCTAGTAGTAACGTCACGGTGATTAGTACCTATCTACGATCAGAGTCATAAATATCTGGACACTAATACGTGCTACCTACTGTACCTAGACGTAGACAACGGTGAATGGCGTTGCGGTGCGGAATTCGCATCCGATAGCGATGAGGGTCCGTTGAGAGTCAGCACGGCCCGGCCTCAAATAGGGGACACTACAATACTCCGATGTTTAATTTGTCCGAATGCATCTTTATTCCGAAAACACATGTTCTGATAAAAAACAATTTTTTTGGGATATAACATAACCCTACCCTTACCTAATTATAGTAGGTATACATGTAACATAATTATGAACCATGGAAAAACGATCGTTTCGCGTTATTTCACTTTCGGAAGTTTAAAAATTCGGAATTTTGATGGTTCCGGAATTTTCGAGTGATCCCCACAAATAGAGCGACAACCGCGCGCGGCGGCTCGTGGCGTGCTTCATAAATCGCAAGGATTTCGTTTTTACCGCTCGCCGCTGGTCGCGCGTCGTCGTGGCCGGGCCGGGTTTTAGTTCTGGCCACAGACAACCCCCACTAGACGGAGCATGTAAGGCGACCCGCGCGCACCAACGATATGGTACGGCAGAACATTAAAGTATCAACTCGGCGGCCACCGTTTAGTTGCGTCCTTGTTTATGATCCATGCGTACGTCAACGAAAAAAGAAATTTAATAAATAACATGGTAAACTGTAGTGTTAAGTGGTGTAGAGAGACCTCATAAACATGGACGTAACTAAACGGTGGCCGCCGTGTTCATACTTTAATGTTCTGCCGTACCAATATCGTTGGTGCGCGCGGGTCGCCTTACTTACCTACATGCGCCGTCAAGTGGGGGTTGTCTGTGGTTCAGGTGAAGGCACATAAAGGTATCCATCTACAAACTGAAAATACGATTCTGTTTACACCCATTATCTAAAATGGTAAGTTGTGGATTCGCCAAACCTAAGGTCTAAAAGGCTGATCTCCAGATACTTATAACTCTGGCTGGCACGATGAATTCAGATGAAGCCGCGGGTTGCGCCCGCGATACAGTAATATTATATTATACAAGGTTCTATTAAAGATCGCTTTTCATTTCTTTCCTTTATTGCCGCAGAAAATGCAATAGCAGTACCAAGACTCCCTAAATCAGCATATCTCAAAGATTCGTAGTCTGTAGGACAAAAAAGATCATGACGAATGGTGCTCAACTCAAACGAATAAATTAAGTAAGCCAGTGCGAATCTGATTCTATAGGCGCCTTGCCACTTGTAGCAGAGAATAGAATGACGGAAAGTGGTCTCTGATTTGAAACTGCTAAGAACTGTAGGTATTTATTATGCTGTTGGTCGTGGAACGTGGCGATACGACAGAGACAGAAGGCGGAACCGAGCACCCACAGTCCCACACCTGCGCTGATGTGTGGCCTATTAGTGCAGTTTGCAGCGCGTAGTAATACTGACATATACTTGTTTCTCGTTTATAGTCAGATTTCTGTAGCTATAACCTTTTGTGGTATCGCTCTTGCAGAATACTGCATGTGAATGTGATGAGCTCTCAATTGAAGGCAAGAGGACGCAACACCATTGCATCCGCCGAGCGAGGCCGAGTGTAAGCAATCGCCGGTACCTATACGGTGTTGTCTGCGATGTTGCCTTATCGACTAGATACTGGGCGCTGGTAGCCTCATTAATCAAATTCGCTACGCACTTCATGTGCACTAGTTTCATTCATACGCAAGATTGACCAAAGTTCACAAGTTTTGAGGTAGAGGGCAGTGGCGCCTCTAAAGTATAAGCGGGAGAAGCGCTTTTTAGAAATCCATCTAGTGTTGGTGTCATCATCATCAGACAGCAAAGATATTTTAGACCGATAGATGATGTTATGTTATGCCCATTAGAAAGAAAGAATAGGTAGGTACCTACTTCGTGCTTTTAATTGTGGGTTATTGTTAATGCCAAATAAAAAAAGAAGTATAAATTAATAAATAAGAAAATATAACATTACAGATTAGTAGTTAAGATTTATTCTGCAATTAATGGAAAACCGTGACCAGTGCATTAAAAAAAATATAGCAGGTAAGCAAGACAGACAGAACTACTATGCCCTGTAGCGCGGACACATTCACGATTAATGGGTCTGTACACCGTGTACACGCACACGCACACAAGTCCAGATAGATAAGTAGATATTTATTGCTCTTATATAGTGTTATAATGTCTTCATTCTAAATCCATGGTGCCCATCTTATGGTTAGACAAAGCTGTCCATTTGAAAGAGACATTAAAAAACGCAGCTTAGTTTACACTAAGAGGACACAACGCCTGCCACTAAGTATTAGCAACTATTCACGTAAAAGGGGTGCGTGTTGATAATTTATATTAAGGTGCCTTTACCGAGAGCATTAATCTGTAATGTAACACTTATGATTCCATTTTGAGCATTACGTAACAAATACTGCCTTGACTGACGAGCATTCGCCTGGAATGTAACATGTATGATTCGATTGTGTCCTTCCTTTTGCATGGATCACCTCCCTCACCTCATTGATGTAGGTAGGTAATGCTTGGATCTGCAACGTTATATTACCTACAGGCGATTGCCCGCGGTGTACTTATTTCCAATGCAGCCTTCCTGAATAAATATCCAATAATGCTATAAGATATGATCAGTACATCGTATTTTATTTGAACACTACAACATTATCGAGTAAATAGTTGTTTATGCAACTGTTACATAATTAGAGGTCTTAAAACACGAGTGTAGTTTTATGAACATATTAGGATCACGATGTTTAAGGCCTTTTTATGTACAGTTGTTATTATTAGTCAACCATGCACCACCCCCAAGTAATGTAGGTCTTTACCGATAGTATTTGAAATACTCAGTAATTTAACAGTATGGGTGTGTAGATCAAATGTTATGACCGAAGTATTACTTCCTCCACCGACGTGCCTCTCCACACTGTCATATTCGCCCAACCTCGGTCAAGTTCGCGAGTAGTACCTATAGAGCTTTTATTATATGTACCTCAGGGAATCTTAGCGTTCACAATTCATTAATAAATACAATTGGGTTGAAGTAATTGTTTATTAACTTTGTTAAGTCAGTTGGCTCGTTTACCTGTTGTTGCTAGATAATTGCTACTTGAGTTGAGCCTGTCGAGTCGAGAGGTATTGTAATCCATCAGCCACGTCACTTTCTAGTTACACGTGTGATGCACGATAGTACTAATCGCTCTGTGAGCTGTAGAAATCGCGGGTTTGTTTCGAAATTACTGAAATTAAGTATTCATTTTTTACGATTCAACCAGCTGCCATTTTGAAAAATTTTGAAACGTAAAAAAAAACTATGTTCTTATTGAACCTGTATTAACAAAATTTCAAGAGAATCGTTTGAGAAATGTTGCGTGTAGGCGAGAACAGTACGAAATCCAAACATGTGAACATCCACATATTCTGGACATACAGAGACGCTTCGCTCGCTCGGTCAATGAGTGAAATAACGATTATTTAAATCCTGTATAAAAATATAATATCAGAAAGTCTCACGCAAATCGAATTACTCCCAAATTAAGCTCTTTTAGACTTAATTTTATATTATTCTTAGTTGACGAATATTGATATTGACGATACAGGTACATGCTTTTTCATCTGAGGATTAAGGTTGCGTTTCCACTGGCTAGCCGGAGCTGGGCGGAACGGAGCGGAGAGGATATCATGAGTAGTCCAATCGCAGCGCTAGCCTCCACTCTGTGTCAGCGGAAACACTTGTCTCTTTTCACTGCTCTGCATTTACACATCTTCTCCGCTTGATCACGAGGAAATGCACCCTAAAATAAAGGTGGTTAATTATTTATAATTCTTTTGTCAACGTTTAAGAACAAAGTCGTGTAAACCAAACAATATCTGTCGGTGGATCTTATCGCTGTTTCTATCGATCGTTGTTTTAATCGGTGGCAATGTCACGTGACACGTTCACGTTTTGATACGAATCGATTCGGCTATCACTCGCGAGCCACGAGCTGGCTACCCTTGAGAGAACTGCGTCTAGCGATACTTCTCGTTATACTATACTATACATGCTCTTAATATGCTCGATTTTCCCGCGGATTCGCGTGTGCTGGCCGTTAGGTATTCTGCTTCTCTGCGGAACTGAGTATATTTTCCCGAATTAATGTATCCAACAGTCGCTAATGTATTTTATTGCTTATTTTAAAAATAGGGAACTATTTTATGTCCACCGTAAGAAGACTGCCTGGTTGGGGGTGGGGTGTGCCGTGGAATGCAGAAAGCTTCCGACCGAAATTATGTCCACTCTGTTGCGGAACTTGTGAAATTACGGATCCCAACTAAATCATAACATAAATTAGCCTGTATCAGCTTTCAACCCATTATTGTATACCCAAGCAGCACATTAGTGAATTTTGCAGCTTATCTTATAGCTTTAAGTTCTAAATAAGTGGTTTAACAGTGACTGATACAACATAGCTTTAAACACAACTCAAAACTGTATATGAGTTCATCCTATCACTTGTAGTTGCATATTAACGTTTTTTTGTTTCTACTTTATTACTTATGGTGGGATAAGGTCGATGTTGCTACTTAAAGTTACATGCAGGTTCAAATTGTCACTCAATAAGAAGCAATAGTGCTATATAAGGCCCTAAAATCACTTATAAGCAACTTTTAAATATAAGTGGGAATATACCCTTATTTGGAACTAAAAGTTGCAAATGACTAGTATAATAGCGAAGTATATCACCAATAGTGGCTAAAGAGATAATTTTACGGCTCTTTTGGAACCAAATATTATTGCCACTTTAAGGCCTAAGAAGTACCTTATTGCCACTCCAACGCATAAATAGGTCTCAATAGGAGGTTCTTGGAACCAAAAGCAGTTATTTTCACTTATTTCAAACCACTAACGAACTAAAAGTTCTATTATTGTTCCTATTGCGCCTTGAATTCCGCCGAATGGAAAAAAAAAAACCGGCCAAGAGCATGTCGGGCCACGCTCAGTATAGGGTTCCGTAGTTGCCCAGAAAATTATGAAATTTTGCGATAGCTCAAAAACGGCTCAACCGATTTTGTTCAATATAGTTTTCATTAAAAGTAATTATAAGACCTCATGTCCATGATTTTTTCCAAATTTGTTTGGAGACCCCTATTATTAAAGACCTATTCAACGACACCCCACACTAGTGTTGAAAAGAAAAAAGAAACCACGCCCACTTTAGGTGTTCGAGAGGTAGTACCCGATTTTTTTTTGTTTTTATTTTACCGTTTTACCGTATCTTACATACATATAGTGTTAAGAAGAGGTTCTAATACTTATTTAATTTGAATTTTATATAGAACTGTCATTCCTTTTAATCTTTTACTGTCAAATATATTTCGATACAAAACACACGGTTTTATATTATTTAACATGGTAGCAGAGCGTAAATACGATATTTAGTGTGCTGAAACTGGACTTTGTGGCTTATTTCTACAGTGTACATCTATCGATAAATTAGAAAAATGAGTTCTAATATAAGATATGAGATTGGGCGCTTAGAAGGCAGCGCAAACTGGCAGACGTGGAAGTTTAAGGTTTCCTTGCTGTTACGGAGCACGCCAGGTACGCTAGACATTATCCAGGGCAAAGTAAAAAAGCCAGAGCCACCAGCGGCGACGGCAGCGCCAGCAGATGTGTCGAAATATGAGACGCAATTGGAGAAGTACGAAAGTCATGACAGTCATGCCTTACTTATTCTTACCACGAACATGACCGAAGAAACCTTGCACAAGGTCATGCGGTGCAATACGTCAAGTGAGATGTGGACAGAGTTACATCGTCTTTACGATGGAGCAAAGGAGGATCGAAGCTACGAACTTTGCATGAGATTCTTTCGCTTCCAAAAGACTGAAGATCACGATATGGCTACTCACATTTCAACGCTCAAGAACATCTGGTACGAGTTGAATAAAGAAATTGAAGGAAATGATCTCCCAGAAATGCTTTTAATTTGCAAAATCTTGGATACACTTCCAGAACAATACTTTAATTTCAAATCAAGCTGGCTGTTAATGAATAAGAGTGACCGAAATATTGAAAACTTGACGACACAGTTGTGCGCTCATGAAAGGGCTCTAGCAAGTGGCACAAGGGAGACCGTTGTTGAAGAAGCTTTAGTATTGAGATCGAAAGAGAAAAGTAAGAGTAAAGAGAAAAAATGGAAATGCAATTATTGCAAACAATTAGGGCATAGAGTGAAAACCTGCCCGAGATGGATAGCTGATGGGAGACCACCCAAGCCCACGCCTAATAAACCAAGTACGTCAAACGTCAACATGCACTTAATGGCAATTGTAAACAATGTGGAAGACATCGACCATGACAACTGGTACGTGGACAATGGCGCTACCAGCCATGTTACAAATCGAGGAGATTTATTCAAAACATTCGAATACTTTTCTACGTCGCACACAGTTACAACTGCAAACGGTACAGCTATTCAGGCTATTGGAAAGGGAGTCCTGGACATTGAAGCTGACATATACGGTACTAAGGTGATTATTACCCTGAACGACGTGTGGTATGTACCATCCATTAAGAAGAACCTGTTTTCGGTATTATCAGCTCAAGACAAATTAACAAATACAATTTTTGAATCCAGAACCCAAAAATGTGTAATGAAGTATGAGGGCGGACAAATTCTACTTATTGGAATGCGAGCTAAAAATGGAGGACTATACAAATTGAATGTCAAAAACATTAAAGGCTCTCAAGAAATAAATAACATCGAGATATCCGACCAAATGCAATTATATCATGAGAGGTTGGGACACCAAAATAAGTCACATGTTAAGAAGGTTGTCGAGACAGAGCTTGGTATAAAACTGAAATTAGACAGAGAACTCTGCGAAGGATGTGTATTTGGCAAAACCCATCGACGCAAATTTGGCACCAGGGAACGAGCGTCACAGCCTGGAGAGCTGATACACACTGACGTGTGTGGTCCTTTCAAAAATTCATATTCCAAATTAAGATATTATGTTCTTTTTAAAGATGACTTCACAAAATATCGCCAAATCTATTTTATGAGAGAGAAGGGAGAAGTCCATGAAAAACTTGAACAAATGTTGGCAGAGACTAAAGCTACTGGACATATTGTTAAAGAAATTCTAAGCGACAATGGAGGCGAATTCGATAATGCAAAAGTTCGGGAAATTTTACACAAAAATGGAGTACGTCACAGATTGACTATGCCTTATTCACCGGAACAGAACGGGTGCTGTGAGAGAGACAACAGGACGATTGTAGAGTCGGCAAGAGCCATGATGCATGCGCATGAAGAAATGCCTCAAGGCCTATGGGCTGAACTTATCAATACTGCTGCTTACATCTTGAACCGTACAGGACCGACACAAGAAGGAAAGTCGCCTTACGAACTCTGGTTTGGTAAGAAACCCAACATTAAGCATTTGAGAATTATAGGAAGCACCTGCTACGCACACATCCCAAAATGCAATAGAAAGAAAATGGATAAGAAAGCTGTGAAGGGAGTCTTAATTGGATATGACAATGATGATGGATATAGAATCTGGTGCAAAGAAAACAGTACACTCATACGATCTCGAGATGTGACGTTTCAGGAGAAGACTTTTTCACCACGAAATGAAATCCTTTTGCAACCTCCATACCTGGATCCAATCGCATCGACGTCAGCTGCAGAACATCCTACTGCTACTGAAAATGAAAAAGATGACGATGATGATCAGAATTCGAGTGATGAAAACGATTTCGACAGATCTATTGAATCGGAAAGAGAGATAGAGATGGAACCTGAAAGTGACGAGTATTTATCTGCACAAGAGATAGAAACAGAACGACTCAAAACGCTCAGAAACAGATCTCATCTAAAACCTCCGTCCAGATACAATGATTTTGTTATGAACGTGAATAAAGATGATGAAGTTAACCCGGAGCCTAAAACATTTAAAGATGCAATGAAAAGTACTGATAAAGACAAATGGTTAAAAGCTATGGATGAAGAGCTAAATTCACTGAAGGATAATGACACGTGGGAAATGGTTGAGCTGCCGTTTAACCGCAAAGCCATTCCTTGCAAGTGGATTTACAAAATAAAGACGAATCCAGATGGCAGTATCGAAAGATACAAGGCTAGACTCGTCATAAAAGGCTTTTCACAGAAAAAAGGCCTTGACTACTACGACACTTTCAGCCCGGTCGCTAAGACAAGCACCATTAGAGCTCTCTTGAGTACTGCTGCAAAAGAGAAAATGACACTAGGTCAGTTCGACGTGTCTACAGCATTTCTGTATGGTACACTCAATGAAGAGATCTTTATGAAACCTCCTGAAGGATATGAGAGTGGATCGAAGGTGTGTAAACTCAAGAAAAGTCTTTACGGACTGAAACAAGCACCTAGATGTTGGAACAAATGTATCACAGACTATATTATTCAGATTGGCTTTGAGCAAAGTTCTGCGGATCCATGCTTGTTCATCAGGAAAAGAGGCGATAAGAAAGTCGTAATTGCTCTATATGTTGATGATGGACTAGTGGCTGCGACTGATAAAAATGATGTCGAGAATCTTTACATAGAGTTAAGAAAAAGATTCAAGGTCACAACTAAGCCCGCGTCTTATTTTCTCGGCATAGAGATTAAAACCTCTAATGACGGATCTATCACAATAGACCAAAAGGCCTATGCAAGAAAAATACTGCAACGTTTTGGTATGACAAACTGCAAGCCGGCACCGACGCCAATTGTGAAGTATCCGCCGACAGGAAAAAGTACCGATAGCGAAGAACAATTCCCGTATCGCGAAGCAGTTGGTGCTCTGTCCTATTTAATGGTTGGCACACGACCAGACATAGCATTTGCTGTGGGTGTGGTGTCTAGAACTTTACAAAACCCGAGTAATGAAGACGTCATAAGAGTCAAAAGAATATTTCGGTATATCCAGGGGACTCTCGACTATGGCATCACATACACAGGCAAGCATAAAGATATAATTATGTACACAGATGCTGATCACGGAGGTGACCCTACCACGGGAAGATCAACATCTGGCATGATTTGCCTATACTCAGGTGGCGCTATCTCTTGGCGGAGCAATCGCCAGAAAACTGTGGCACTCTCTTCAACAGAAGCAGAAATCGTAGCGGCCAGCGAAGCTGCTAGAGAGGTGCTGTGGCTAAGGAGAATAATTGACGACATAGCTACTGATGTTGGAAAAGTGGAGTTGCTCATTGATAACGAGTCCGCGCTGAAACTTAGCAAGAACCTTATAGAGAACCATCATCAAACCAAGCACATGCACGTCAAAAGAAGACATTTCTTTTTGAGAGAATGTATCCTGGATAACAACTTAGTGGCAAGTAAAGTTGCTTCTGTTGAGAACTTGGCAGATATGTTGACGAAGCCGCTATACAAACCGAGGCTGCTCTACCTCACAGAGCTGATGAGCCTCCAGTGAAGAAGGGAGGGAATGTTAAGAAGAGGTTCTAATACTTATTTAATTTGAATTTTATATAGAACTGTCATTCCTTTTAATCTTTTACTGTCAAATATATTTCGATACAAAACACACGGTTTTATATTATTTAACATATAGTCATACCAAATTTCAGCTTTCTAGTACTGATGATCACGGAGCTAAGCCGCGGACGGACAGACGGACATGGCGAAACTATAAGGGTTCCTAGTTGACTACGGAACCCTAAAAAGTTAAAAGATGTGGTAGTTATCATCGGCAGGTTGTTGATACTTTAAGGAATATTATGGAGATGGACACGGAAGATACCGATACACCATGAAGTTGTTAATCAGAAATCCAAAGAAGATACAGTAGCCGGCAAGCTTTTAGAGACCTTGACTGCGCAGTAGCCGATTTACGTACAAATGTACATGCGCAGATCCGCCATTTTTTATAAAAGTTTGCCGGCACCTGTACTTTTACTGTTGAAAGGTAATTATGATTAGAATTTTGGCAAAAATTACCTGTATGATACAAAAGAAATAAGTTGAAGACGAGCTTACCCCCATGGACCTTACTTATTTTAAAAACAGAATAGGTACCTACCAATTGGGTAAAAAGAAGCCACAAAAATTTTAGCCCGGCCCGAATGAAGAAGTTATGGGTTCGAGTCCCGCCCACGGTTGCAATTTAGTAAAGTTATCAAAAAATGGAAGCAAGTTCTCTCATAGATTTGCTTACAAAGACAACTTGGGATTTCACAGCAGTATTGAGGACCCCTAATTCACGAGCACGGGCGATCTACAAAAGAGCAATAATTACTATTGGTAATAGCATTCACTGCTTTGCCACTCGCAAGATACAAATAAGTAATTTTTAGACCTGAAAGTTCCAAATGGGGAACAAATAAGTAAAAATAAACACCGTACGATCTTTTTTGTTTCGCCATGTTTACAAATAGGATTCCTTAAAATTCATTATTTTAACCAGAATTTTGTCACACTCACGCATAATCACAGACTTTTGATAGTTGTGACGATGTTACTTTAACATTTCACGTAACCTACAATCATTAGGTCAGGTTTTTAACAGTTTTATTTCTTATCAGTATCTATTCCTTATTTGATTTAGAACTCTTTTTTTTAATATTCCTGATCAAATCAAAGGCGCATCGAAATTTACTAAGAAACCATACCATAATTTCACGGTAACAAAACATTCGCAAGAATTTCGTGCTTATTTCAATGCCTGTATAACGTGAAGTTTTAATCACTCATCCAAAATTAATGTGGCAGATCACATATTACTTTTAATAAACACAACTTTGACAGTTGCCACGCCACTCAGATACTTTGGCGACTCATTTATCACTCATTGACCGAACTGAAATTGTTTTCATTCGTTCACTGGCTTCACTGCGCATAACTTTCACCCATAGTTCTAATTACCACTTAAGGTATTTGTGAGATCTCTTATGGATTCTATTTAGCACCAAAAATAGGCTGCAATTTTTCTCCTTTTGGTTCTATACTGGTGGCATAAGGGTTCTTGCCACCTATATAGCACTTAGTTATGGTGGTAAATTTAACTTAAGCATCTAATTAGATATGATATACGATACGAGCTATTTAGACCCAGTTGTGCTACTTGGGTACCTACCTATACAAAAAAAGTGAAATGAAATACAAAACAAAACTCATTATTCGCTTGTATATTTCAGTAAGGATAGACGGCTAAACGCAAACATGAGGCTTCAACCCCAGGCGGTCTGTTATTAGATGACGAACTGTAGCTAGCCTTGAAAGTAAACTATAGTTCGGTCAGTATCTGCTTAGGTATACATAACAGTAATAATCGATTGGATCAGAAGTGTGTCTGGGTGTGGTCGGTGACCCGTGAAACAGGGCGACCCCCTCTGACAAACTGGCTAGTTTTAATTTTAATGCCAAATAAATAAAGCTGTCGGGTGGCGCTAGCAATTGGTAATCTTGTTGAGATGAAGACCCGTCTTGTCTTGGGTAAAATTTAAACCATAATTACAAATAGAGGTATGTAATCCATTTTTAGGAACCCTTATAGTGTCCCCCCTCTAACTTTTCAACCACAGGTCAAAAAAATATAGAAAAAATCATGAAAATGAGGCCTTATAAGTACTTTCAATAAAAACTATATTCATCAAAATCGGTCCATCCGTTTTTAGGGTTCCGTAGCCAAAAGGCAAAAAACGGAACCCTTATAGATTCGTCATGTCTGTCTGTCTGTCTGTCTGTCTGTCTGTCCGTCTGTCCGTCTGTCCGTCTGTCCGTCCGTATGTCACAGCCATTTTTTTCCGAAACTATAAGAGCTATACTGTTGAAACTTGGTAGGTAGATGTATTCTGTGAACCGCATTAAGATTTTGATGCAAAAATAAAAAAATAATAATAAATATTGGGGGCTCCCCATACTTAGAACTAAAACTCAAATTTTTTTTTTTCATCAAACACATACGTGTGGGGTATCTATGGATAGGTCTTCAAAAATGATATCGAGGTTTCTATAATGTTTTTTTTCTAAACCGAATAGTTTGCGTGACAGACGCTTCCAAAGTGGAAAAAAGTTGGTCCCCCCCCCTCTAACTTCTAAAATAAGAAAATGAAAAATCTAAAAAAAACATATGATGTACCTTACTATGTTTTTTTTAGATTTTTCATTTTCTTATTTTAGAAGTTAGAGGGGGGGGGACCAAAAACATATGATGTACCTTACTATAAAAACTACCACTGATGTGGTGCGTACTTCTAGACTCCCTAATTGAGGAAACAAATAAAGGAGGCCTATACGTGCAAGCGTACTCCGATGACGGAGTCATACTTGTACGAGGAGTGGCCCTAAATGTAGTTAGAGATATAATGAGGAAAGGGGTGATGGATATATTAGCATGGTGTAGGGGCAGAGGACTGGACCTAAACCCCGATAAAACTAAACTAATATTGTTTACCAATAAGAGGAAAATAGAGAAAATGAAGCCTATCAACATTCATGGTAAAGAACTCGAAGCAGTCAAGGAGCTCAAATATCTGGGAATAACGCTAGACAGTTCTCTCAGATATAAAACACATATAAGAGAGCAATCGGCCAAGGCCATAAGAACGCTGTACCAGTGTAAAAGGGCCGTAGGAAGGAAATGGGGCCTGAAACCACACATGATACACTGGATCTATAAGGCAGTGATACTACCCAGGATACTATACGGAGCCCTGGTATGGTGGCATAAGGCCAACATAAAAGAATACCACAAAGAATTATCAAAAGTACAAAGACTGGCATGTCTTATGATCACGGGGGCAATGAGGACGACGCCCACGCAAGCAATGGAAATCATGCTCGGTCTCAAGTCACTCAAAATAGAAGCGGAGAAGAGGGCCATGGAACAATGGTATAGAATGAAAGCATGCAAGGAATGGAGAGGAAGCTGTGTGGATAAGGGACATGCACTCATTCAGAGAGAAGCATGTTCGAAGATGGGGATGCTTATCCAAAACAACGACCTTATAAAGAGACGAAAAATGTTCGATAAGAAATATAGGATACATATAGGAGACAGGGACAACTGGAAAATAGAGGTAGAGCACCCCGTGACTATCTGCTTTACGGATGGTTCTCGGCGGGAATCCACGAAACTAGCAGGAGCCGGCATAGTGATACCGAAGCTGGATAAGAAAGTACACATACCTCTGGGGAGATACGCTAGCGTATTTCAGGCAGAGGTATGCGGCATAATGAGATGTGCACAAATAATAGATGAATGCTCACAGGAAGTGGGATCAATCGTTATATACACAGACAGCCAGGCTGCACTAAAAGCGTTAGACAAACAGACGGTAAGCTCGTCCTTGGTAAAGGAATGCAGAGAAGCCCTGAACAAACTTGGAGGACACACAAAGATTACGGTAGCATGGGTACCTGGACATCAGGGTGTGACAGGGAATGAAAGGGCAGATGAGATGGCAAGGCTAGGAGCAGAGAGGGAACTCATAGGACCCGAACCTGCACTGCCAATATCGGCAGAAGTCACAAAAGGAGTTATAGCTAGGCTAATGGAGGAAGAGGCCAATAGACAATGGCGAGAGACAACGGAATGTCGACAATCGAAGACGATCCTAGGAGGCATGAACAGAAAAAGGACCAGGTATCTCCTGGAACTAGGTAAGAAAAATCTCAGATTATTAACAGGCATAATCACGGGACATAATAGCCTCAACAGGCACCTACACATTATAGGTGTGGTAAGTGATCCATACTGCCCGCACTGTGGCCAGGAGGAGACGAGTAAGCATGTTATAGCAGAGTGTGGCATGTATGCGATAGTACGCTATAGCATCTTCAACAAAGATAAACTAGAAGAGGAAGAGCTGAGGGACATTAACCTTAAAGATGTCCTTTCCTTCTGCAGGAGATTAAGAAGATTCGAGGAAGAAGGCTGTATGGGAGCGCCGCCGGGACAGTAACCATTGGCTCCAATCGGGAATTGGGCTGAATGAACGCAGCCAAGCGATCGACAGCCCGCCTGCTTCCGGCCGGGCGTCCCTACACCAAATCATCAAATCATCATCATACTATAAAAACTACCAACGAAAATTGTTTTGAACGAGATCTAGTAAGTAGTTTTTTTTTTATAATTAAATACCTAACTTTGCACCTAATTTATATGGGGCGCTATACATACCAGGTGCAAACTTAACTTAACCACTTAGGGATGGAAAGTGTTTGTACGGAACCCTCGGTGCGCGAGTCCGACTCGCACTTGGCCGGTTTTGAGTTATCGCAAAATTTCATAATTTTCTTTAAAAGGACGTAAGTTGACTTCTTAATAAGTAATTTTAGTAATTACAGTTACTTTGGCGTTTACGACCTTTTTATAGAACTTGAAATCTTTCTCGTAACTTATAAACCTCGAGCTTAAAACCGCTGTTTTAAGCCCGTCTCTTGTGAAGGATGAGCAACTACGGAACCCTACACTGAGCGTGGCCCGACAAGCTCTTGGCCGGTTTTTATATTAAAAAAAAGTGGTTTTATGTATAAGATTGTTAGAAATTGTAGTTTAGGTTGGGTATTAACGTGCCTGTTAATAAAATATGCTTGCTTATTTTCACATCCCCACTTCGGTGCACGGGAACTACACCATTCGGCTCTACCCCGGCTCTACCTATTATTGACTATCGCATCACGTCAATAAAATATCTAGATATAATACAATTCCCCTGATGATAAAGAGAAGAAAATGAATCTTACAAATCTTATTCAAAAGCATTAATTTCGCATTTCCCTGATAAACGTCTAACCTTGCTAAATTCCTTCTACGACAGACGACAAACTGGCAAACGTTTGCGTTACCACATTATTGCAAGACGCGAATCGCTCTATAGGCAAGTAACACTTAAACGGCTGTTTGGGCAAACGCATGTCGAAACGACGCAATGTTCCATGGCGTACGCAAATTTGTTTGGCTTTTAATAATTTTATGGCGACTATTGCATAAGGAGCGAGTAGCGAAGGGTGTAAGGTCGCTACGCTTTCTCCATAACACTAAGGACAAGCATTTTTGTAATATCCGCTTCAACGATAAGATGTCGTGTTCCTGAGAACAAGAGAACGAGTTACTGTCAAAAACGCCGAACTAGATGTTCCTATATTATTTGAGTAGTTTCATCGACCGAATCCTTAAACTCATCTCCCACAGCCGCTGAAGATCTACTAAAAGTAAATGTGGAGAAATGCACTACTAGTTTTAAGTTTGATCATGTCCGATGTATGCAAAGTTTTTAAATCTTTAAATATGAAAAAAAACGCTGATATTGATGGACTTTCTGTAAAGATAATTAGTGCAATAATAGATTGTATTGCTCCTTATTTATCACATATTCTCAATAGTTGTATAGATAGTGGGCAGTTTCCTGATCAGATGAAGTGCAGTAAAGTCATAGCTTTATTTAAATCTGGGAGTAAATCAGACCCTTCTCATTATAGACCGATATAAATCCTACCCACCCTGAGCAAAATATTTGAAAAAATTATATTGCGGCAATTGCAAGCTTTTTTCAATCAAAACAATTTACTGCACAGTGCACAATTCGGGTTTACCCGCGGTCGATCAACAATTGATGCCGGTGGACAATTCTTAAAACATGTCTTCGCTGCTTGGGAGATGTCACAGAATGCGTTGGGTATCTTCTGTGACTTATCCAAAGCATTCGACTGTGTCCATCATGATACTCTGATCAGAAAGCTGTGCCATTATGGAGTTAGAGGTTCTGAACTTAAACTTTTGGAATCCTATCTAAAGATCCTCTGGCAGCATCATAGAAATGGACTCCGTAGAATAAGTAAATCATACGTTGGGCAATGTATACTTTATTATAATAAAGTCCCAATGCATATGCAAACTTTGCCTGTTCATAAATTTAAATTAGCGATTAAAAATAAATTATGCCAAAAAGAATACTATACCATAAGTGACTATATCAATGATGTAAACCCATGGGACTAAAATTGATAAACTATATTGTATAATTAATTGTTATTAACCATTTGTTGTGATCGTAAATTGTATTTATTAACTTATGTTTGACATCATAAAGTGATTGTAATAATCCTACTATGAAATAAAAGAAATTGAAATTGAAATTGAAAATAAATTGATGCCCCATGGATCTCGTTTTCAGATCGTCATCAAAATTGAACGCCGCCCAAAATTAAATCAGGACGCCTCTACCCACCTCCACACCAAAAAAACGAATTCAAAATCGGTTTATACCTAAGTAACGGAATTTTGATGTAACACACATAATCAACCAACTGAATTGATAGCAGCTCTTCTCTTTGATGTCAGTAGAAAACGATGTTACGGCGGGCAAATAACGGTGACCTAGACAATAGACAACAAAGCAACAATAAGTACATATTTTATTTATATTTTTTCTCATCCTGGATAGAGTAAAGTAGTCAGATAGTGGAGACGTGTAAGAAAAAATAAACAAACTATAAAAAAAGTTTTATACTACACGTGCCATCGCCGGGACAAATCCATTTATCTATAACGCATAAACAATAAAAAAAACTACTCGAAGTATAGTTGTACCAAATCGATTTCGACTAGTTATTTAAATTTTAATCAAATATTGGCAACGCTCCTAACCTAACCATCATGTCAAACGGTCGTCAAATCGATTTATTATTTAAATTGTACCCACAAACACGTCAAACCAGATAATAATATGCGTTTTTTACTATTACTCGAAATCCTGAATGATGTTAACTTGTTAAGAGTTCTACATTGTTAACAATTATCATCTAAAATACTAAACAAACATTGTTAAGTTTTTACTACTTTATTTTGCGTTAACAAAATATATTTGTTTCAAAGTAATATAATACTTACTATGATAAAATACTAGGTTTTTATTGAAAATATTTTTTCGATGGAGAAGGGTCATGATAATTTCAGGAAAAATCTTAATAGCGTGATGCAGGATTGTCGGTTATTTTGTATTGAGCGCGCGGCGCCAAGCCAACCTGGCGCCATCTGTTTTCATAATTTAATTTGTCTTCGCATTACGCCGAAACGGCTGGTCACATTTTACCCAATTTTGATACAGGACATAGAGTATATTGCATAATATACAGGAAGATCTGTACCTACATCCAAAGATGGCTATACCTATAGGATACTTTTTATCCGACTACGGTATAAAAAAATACGCGGACGAAGTAGCGGGCACCTCCTAGTACCTATACTTAATATTATAGGTCGAGTGGGCATTGCTCTTAGAACCGGTGGCGGTTAGGGCAAAAAGGTAGTAAAGTAGCGATCGCATATCAGAAGAAAACGGTGTTCCTTTGTTTTACCGACAGAATTTTCATCGAATTTTGTTTCATAGATACTGAATTCTCGTATTTTTATTTCATCGAATAATCATTGTGCAGCAAATATATTTAATTGATTTTTAGGGTTCCGTACCCAAAGGGTAAAAACGGGACCCTATTACTGAGACTTTGCTGTCCGTCCGTCCGTCCGTCCGTCCGTCTGTCACCAGGCTGTATCTCAACAACGGTGATAGCTAGACAGTTGAAATTTTCACAGATGATGTATTTCTATTGGCGCTAAAACAACAAATATTAAAAATAAAATAAAATAAATATTTAAGGGGGGCTCCCATACAACAAACTTGTTAAAGATTATATATATGTATAGGTACGGAACCCTTCATGCGCGAGTCGGGCTCGCACTTGCCCAATTTTTAGTTTTACTTAATCGAAATTTCATACTCAAGAATAATATTGATCGGATATTTACTTGAGTAGGTAAGTGAATCACTTCATAGCAACGTTTCGAGTATTTTTATTTTACAGAACCGAACCAGTAAAGTAGATCAGGTTATGTGTACGATACGTTAGGCTCTCGCTGGTGAGGATTTGTTTTAGATAGGTTGGTACTTAAATAGGATATTCAGTTATTTTCATATTACTGTAATAGTTAAGTATTCTTTACGAAAAAATTACTGACTGTCGAGTTTCTTTCGGCGTTTCTTTTCAACAGAGGTCTTAGTGTGATTTCATTATATATGTAGGAATAAATGGTCACATTTATTATGCGAAATATGTTGCAGCGGATGTGGCGTAGTGTTATCGTATCAAACCTCGCTCCAATAGGCATCTGAGACTAGAAACTGCAACAACTATTGGTGTGACGAGTGCACACGGCTTTCTTCCGCCGAACCCTCCACGAGGCAGTTTCTAATACTATATCATTTAAACATAAAAGAAACGTATGCACTATTTACGTCACTTTAGAAAACCGGTGATTTCTTCTTGCGTAGGAGGAGGGAATCCTCTCGATACGGCCAGGTCGATTCCCGGCAGCTTACACGACTCTACGGAGGGTACCTGGTACTCAGTATTGCAGGAGTGAGTTGAGTAGCTTATGGATTGGTACGATGGCGTCTAAAGAAACGATGTTGTTTAAATCAAACAATTTAAATGAATTATTTTGCGTAGGTTCATTCTTTGAGCGTCCCCAGGGTTTCACCAAGAACACCATTTTTCTCAACTTATTTCAGCAAAATAATCAAAATAAAGGTGTATATAACAATTAAACTAGACTAATTCCTAAAGCTATATGTGCCGGTAATAATAATCCCATCAAAAACATAAATGTAAAATGAGAGCCAAGTTCAATATCGCGTGCACTTCGCCGACAAAAGAATTGAGATCTGCAAGGGCGCCAAGTTCTTTGCCCTAAAATTTTAAGATACAAGGACATGCGACATACTCGATGCATTTATTTTACTTGGGGTGTAATTCAATATCAAGATTTGACTTGGCTAGTTTTCACAAACTAACTAAATTTTATAAAAGAAACATAGTCATAGTTCATTATCAAGCTAACAGTAGGTATAAGTAACAAGACGTACACTAACTTGAGTACTTACCTTTACGAAAATAGGTTAATGATTTGATTGATTTTGATTTATAATATAAATTTATATTTTAAAACTAGCCAAGTCAAGTCTTGATATTGAATTACACCCCAAGTCAAAATAAATGCATCGAGTATGTCGCATGTCCTTGTATCTTAAAATTTTAGGGCAAAGAACTTGGCGCCCTTGCAGATCTCAATTCTTTTGTCGGCGAAGTGCACGCGATATTGAACTTGGCTCTCATTTTACATTTATGTTTTTGATGGGATATCATTACTTTTTGTACAGAAATTATTATGATGTGTAAATTACTTAATTATTATTTGTTAATTAGTTCTGTGTGCTATTCTAGTACATCTTTTGAAAGTTTTGAATAAACAAAGAATTTTCCAAAACGGTTAGTACGTATTGGATTTTTATGTGCATGTATGTGTGTGTGCGTGTGAGTGTATAGGTATGCTATTCTAGTATATCTTTCAAACAAAAAAAGAATTTTCCAAATCGGTTTATAAATGACAGAGTTCTGAGGCAACAACCATCAATAATAATAATAATAAAAAAAATTAAAAAATCACTGTTTTAGATTTTTATATGTATACACACACAATTACTAAGCTGGATGCCAAATTTCACCTTTCTAGGTCACCTGGAAGTGGGTTAGGTTTTTGATTACTAGTGAGTCAGTCAGTCAGTGATAAAAATACCGTTTTTTGGACTTTAATATCTCAATAACTATTTAATCTATATTAATGAAATTTGGGGTTCTACTTGTTCTAAAGGATCTTAATACATAAGCCAAATTTCATTTTTTTATGTTAAATAGATTTGGAGTTATGGGGGGGTCAAAAGTGGCTCCAAACGGTTCGTGTAATATAACACACGGCTGCTGCTCGCCAGTTCCTGCGGTGAACTTGGCTGGACACGCTGCCGCGTGTCTAGATAAATAAATAAATAAATATCGGACAACCTCACACAAATCGATCTAGTCCCAAATTAAGCTCAAGAAGGCTTGGGTTATGGGTGGGTACTAGACGGCGATATACATACTTATATAGATAAATATATACTTAAATACATAGAACAACCTTGACCCAAGCACAAATATTCGAGTTAATCACACAAATATTTGCCCTGGCCGGGATTCCAACCCGGGATCGCCGGCTCAGTAGGCAGGTGTCTACAAACCGAGCCAAACGCGTCGTCAAAATAGGCCATTTATGTTTTATTTTAAATTTTCTACCAGCGTATTACTAAAAGGCCTGCCGAGGAGAAAGAATCGCAGAAAGAAAACTTTCAGATAAAAGTATAAAGTGTATAAAAATACTTAATCTCATCAGTATTATTTCCTCGATGTAATCAGATATATTCAAGTGTCTCGTATACACACTGCACTTCAGATACATTATAAATAGCAGGGATCTCCATTTGAGTGGTAGTGAGTCAATGTATATGATATCAGTGAATAAGTAACCTCGTTGAAACCTTCAGGTACCTGTCACGGCCACGGCTAAAGAAACTACTTCGAGAAAATATAGAGACCGCCATCATATAGTGTTCGTTTCTTCGTCAGCAAAACGTCTCTATCGCGTTAACGTTTCCCGTATGATAACATTGAAAGACAAGCTGTTCAGACTTTTTATCATCAAAACAAACATAGGTACCTACACTATATACTCGGTTCCAGAATCCAGCCAGCAAGTTGACGTTGCACTTTTTGCATTAAACCGATTTTTTGTTTTCAGGTTCAGCGAAACTTGTCAGTAATAATGAAATTATTCATCCTTTACACATGTTAGCTAGAGATGTCGCTGTAATCAATGAGTAACCGATCGTTTGCAATTAAACCGAATGTCAGCATCGGTATAAAAATGTCAAATAATAAAGTGTTCTGGCCCGGTGTACCCGCCTGACATTGTCCGCACACGCTGCTGTACCTATTGTATTGTATTATAATACGTAATTAGCTAAAGTATTGCATTACGCGGCGTAACGACACCGCGGGCGGCCTCGAACCTGCTCGCGACACCGGTCATTGTAACCACTATTAGTGACAAAACTGATAAATATCAGAAAGAAAGAAAGAAAAAAAGTGTGTGTGTCAGCTCCGACGCACGACTGGAGTTTACTCTTCAGGCCAGGCGCGCACCACGATTTTTTTTTAGTCGCGCGATAATTTTGTCGCAGAAATAAGCGTACTTCTGGGTTTATCAAAATCGTGGTGCGCGCACTCTCATATAAACCCATATCTTGCATTTATGCGACAAAATTATCGCGCGATTAAAATCGTGGTGCGTGCCTGGCCTTAAGAACGATTATAAAATATATAGTCAATACGTTTATTGCACATAATGATTAGTAAATAGTTTAAGTATCACATTATGTACCCTGTTGGGTGCTGCAAACAAGAACGAGAAGGTAGGCATTTACATAATATTAATATACGAGTATAATATACAGCAAAATTACAATATTTTACAAGGAAAATTTACTTCCGATTGATTTTTAAGAAATTGGAGAGATCATGAGTAGTAACTAAATAAGGAAGCGTGATGTAAAGCGCCCTCGAGCGGCTAGTTTAGTTACTACAGTCTGCAGTGCTACGGAAAAAAACCGTATCTTACTATGAAATCCATACAAAGATACGACCTTTCTACCGTAGTATAGCAATACTTTTTTTTTTATCTATTAATTAAGGAGCTTTGATAATTTTTATGAACATGCCAGCTCCAGCAGGCCTAATACACAACATCATTCATCTAAAAGACATAGATAAATAAAAACATAAACCGTATAAACTTAAAAATAACATGTACACGAAAACAACTAAATTTGTATACACTATTTACATAAAAAAAACTGTATACAAATTTAGCCGATTCCGATAAGGGTTCCGCCAATATTGAATTGAACATTACATTCAAGAAAGATCTGGTATTAGACCTAGCCATTTACATTAGACAAAAACAAACGTACAAAATCACCTTCCTTAAAAAAATCCTTAAATAAATCCAAAATCTCCTTAACAACAACTCCAAACAGCGTTTTGAACTTCTCCTCCCAACTTTCGGTAGAAAACAAAATATCCTTCGTCTTCGCAACCAGCCTTTCAAAAGTAATACGTCTCTTCTTCTTGTCCTTATTTTATCTTTTATCTTCCATATCAGCCCCCCGCTCAATAGTAGGCTGATTGACCAACAGACACTCGGACCTCTTCACATCTGTTACTCTTTTTGAATTCCGCGGCTTACGAACCTCTTGTTGTGGCTCGCTCTCTAATCTGTACTGACTTACTGATCGCTGGCCCTCAGCCTGACAGACAGAATCTTCAGACTCTTTAGATTGTAACGGCTTCGACAAAACAGCATCTCTATATGACTTTCCAAAACTTAAGTCATTCTCAAAAACAGATGGCGCATCCTGACTACAAACATCCGTATCCTTTTTTTCCTTATTTTGCATATACAACCAAAAAGCCCGTTTATATATACATCCCTCAGCAGACATAATCCTGCGAATTTCTTACTCCTTCACAAAAACCGGGCACGACTTATCTAAGGCCATATGGCTGCCTTTACAATTAATGCATCTAAAAATAGTCGTTTCGCAATTGGCATGCTCCCCGCCGCATTTCGGACAAGTAACTTTAGTAGTAGGACAAAACCTGCTCAGATGACCGAACTTCCAACATATTGAACATTGGGTAACCGGGAAAGTGTACTGATTTACCTTAAATCGGCAACCGTAGGCATAAACATATGGCGGTAAAGAAGTTCCCTTAAAACACAGACGAATAGCTTCAGCCTTAACCCAACGCCCATCATGATCCAAACGGTTTAGTCTACATATTGACAAAATGTCTTCAGACCCTTCAATATTCTTTAAAAATTCGTCTTCCTCAACCTCCAACTCAACCTGCCTTATAATTCCATAAGTGCAGCATGCCATATTAGACCAATAAGAACGTCTCGTCTCATTGTTAAACTCCTGAGAAGCCAGAAGCTTCTCCGCATCATCCTTAGAGTTAAACTGTATGCGAACTTTACGTGGACCCATAAACTTGACGGATAAAATTCCTTTTATACCCTTAAATTGCAGCAACTTTGCCAAACCAATCTGTTTCGGTAAATCTTCTTTTGACACTATATAAACTTCAAATAGCTTGTCAGGCACAGGCACACCGTCCGGCTCCAGCTGCGTTTTGGCGGTTGCTAAAACCAGCAAGCGTTTAGGTTTCCTGCCTATTGTGATAAAACTATCACTACAACCACAGCTTTCGTCGCTCAGACCACAAGCACGCTTCACCGCTATATGCCGCACATCCGACATGGACTCAGCGTCCGATACAATATCCGATTGACTCGGCCCTGCCTTACTATCAAACTCCACTTCAGATAGCCACGACGGAGCTGCCCGCTGCCCACATTCTAAAAGTGACGTATCACTCACGACACCTCGACTTGACTCACTCATCGCAAAAACAGCGAAAAGGACTCTAAAACTGAATTAACTTATAAATAAAATAAAATTTGATAAAATTTTCAACCGTCGCCTTTGACAACCAAACGTCAATCCTCGCAATACTTATATTTTTGGAACGTATTTGCCGTGCTAATTTAAAAAGTCGTATCTCAGTATACGATCGGGGTAAAAATACGACTTCTTAATTTAGCAGGTCATGCGTTAAGCGTTATAGACTAAGCTCCCGATATAAAATGACCTTTACAGAGATGTTTATTTGATGAAATGTATTTTATATTTAGTTTAAAATGACAATAAATATATTGCATATGGGTTGGATAACAAATTTTAGTCCGGGGTATGTTTAGTTTAAAATTAAAATTTTTTTTTTTTTACATTTCACCGATTTGATTATTAGATAAATTCATAATTAAATAATCTTTAATTTTATTTAATTTCAATTCAACAATCAGACCTTTGCAAAATGCTAGTAGGTATAGATTTACCTGTTTATACCTGGCTACCCAATAGTTGTGACGGGAAAAAAATAGGCAACCTAACGTTTGCATATTCTATGGGCTTCATACTTTCGATTGGTATAGAATTTATCTAGTATTAATCAAACCGGTGAAATGTTTAAAACATTTTTTTTTTATTATTAATTAAACATACCCTGGACTAAAATTTGTTAGGCAACCCATATGCAATATAATTATTGACATATTAAATTAAATATAAAATACACTTCATCAAATAAACATCTCGGTGAAGGTTATTTTATATCGGGATCTTAGTCTATAACGCGTAACGCATAACCTGCTAAATTACGAAGTCGTATTTTTACCCCGATCGTATACTGAGATACGACTTTTTAAATTAGCACGGCAGATACGTTCGATTTTACACCCCATATTTTTCATACCCCGGGCTTATATATGAAAATCGATTCTTAAGGAGTAAACTCCAAAAACATTTATTCGGGGACAAAACATAATTGCGTAGAAAAGTGACAAACAAAGAAAAAAAGAAAAATTATAACTAAGTACTTAAGCTAATTATGAGTGCCTCGAAACGGTCCCACCTCAGCATAATGCTAGCTCCCGAGAGAGCCAGCGCTGATCTTCCGGTGGGACCATAGGTGGCGCCACGGTACGGCACACACGAAATACTGATCGCGCTCAGATGGAGATGCTTTGATCAGGATGTTGTATCGTCTCGTAAGAAATGAATATGCAGGCTATGTTAACGTAAGCACCAAATTGTTATTCCAAGACACATGCTGGCTCAAGGTCTGTCCAGTTGGGGATCCGGTGGAATTGTGTGGGTTTGTGCTTCCACACAGTCTCACTCACTGGTGTAGAGGGCTAGCTTGTTATGTCCAGCAAAAAACCAGACAAGTGCGAGTTGGACTCGTGCACCGAGGGTTCCGTACAAACACTTATCCCATCTGAACTGGCCGGGTTAAGTAAAGTTTGCTCCTATGTATGGCGCCGGATACAAATGAGGTGCAAAGTTCACGCAACCGATCACGTTTGTTGTATGGGAGCCTCACTCAAGTATTTATTTTGTACAGATACATCATCTGTGAAAATTTTAACTGTCTAGCTATCACGGTTCCTGAGATACAGCCTGGTGACAGACGGACAGCGGAGGCTTAGTAATATAGGGTCCCGTTTTCATCCCTTGGGTACGGAACCCTAAAAATAGGTTATAATCAAACCACAAATCATTCTAAATAATCCACAGTTTATTAAAGTATCGAGGAGGCGTAAATGAGTGATACATTTTAGCCGCAATGAGTAAACGTCGAACTGTCGCATGCATAATGCAATGCCGCATGCCTCGCTAATATCTGGGCCGCGGGTTTGCTAAGCCATTGCTACGCCGATCAGTTCTAATGGATTAAGTTGCAATCGTAGCTACCGATAAGTATAATCTTAGACATCTATGTGTCCTAAGTTATTTATATATATACATAATTCAACACTGTATCAGAACTTTAGGATTACAATATACAGAACTTTTGCCAGATCTCAATTATATTGTCTCCACGCATCATCATGATTAGCTTAAATTTTCGCAATTATGTTACATATTTAATTGGATACATATAATATCTTATTTATAAGATGCTTTGTTTAAAGTATGCATGAAGGAAATACCAAATTTAATATTATACAAACATTAACATAGTATTAGTTAAAATAATGGCAAGCTAAAGTAAACATTTAAAAATATATACAGCTACATAATTAAATTAGGCACCAAATTTCATGAATGAACTGTTGAGAGTATTATAATAAAAATTGGGCAAGTGCGAGTCCAACTCGCGCATTAAAGGTTCCGTGCCATAAAACAAGTTTGTTTGAATGGGAGCCCCCCTTAAATATTTATTTTATTTTATTTTTAGTATTTGTTGTTATAGCGACTGTCTAGCTATCACCGTTCTTGAGATACAGCCTGGTGACAGACGGACGAACGGACGGACAGCGAAGTCTCAGTAATATGGTCTCGTTTTTACCCTTTGGGTACAGAACCCTAAAAATAACATTATTGGTTCAGCACTATCAGCAGCGATGCCAGTTGCACTTAAGATTATGGAGTTTTATTTACTATTTTTGTGTTTCCTATTTTATGTTTTCTCATTTTCGTAGTCTCATGATCTATGATTCCTAAGTAAAGAATCCCTACTGCTGGTAGCGGCAGTAGCGCGCGCCTCTCAATAACATGTTATCATTATCGCGATCGTTATCAGCTCGTATGATCGATCGCACGCAAACATTCGAGTGAAGGGCTCTTCACTGGCGAGCTTAAGCCTGACAGTCATTCGTTTTCCGTTCAATTAGTCATTCGGTCAGAATTGAGACGCAAAATAAATGTTTAACTGTTTTATCTGAAATACCACTGAATGCATTTCGTAAAATTGTCAAATTCTTGATTATTCACAATAGTCTTCATGATATAATGATTAATTTTTATTTTATTTTATTTATTTAGGAGAACCAACAGCTTTAACAATTTTGAGTAAACTTAAATATAATAGAAAGCAGGGAAGCCAATTACAGGATCTCACGGATAGAAACAATTTAACTAATCTTAAATTAAAGTGCGACACTCATCACTTCACATCATCTCACCTTGTATAGAAAAAGTATATAAAAAAAAGAAGAAAATGGTAAACAATACACTACACTACACGAGCTCTAAAAATGGCAGCGTATATTTTAAGCCCAGGCGGGTGAACGACTATGTAACACGTCTAGTTAAAGCACCTTGTCACCAAACTTTGTCTCACAGAAGGAATTTTACAGTTAAATATGTCGATATCCAGTTCCTTCGTTAAATTGTTCACGCTACGACTTGCACGCGTCAGAAAACTATTTTGTCTATAATTCGATGATGCAGATTTAAGAGATATGGGAGGAAAATGCCGTTTAGAACGAAGGGGAGTATTGAATGAGAGGTTCTCAAGCAACTCAGGGCAATCAGTGACGCCGCTTGTAATGTTAAGAATAAAGGTTATATCAGCTATCTCACGTCGTTTTTGTAGAGGAATTAGGTGATGTTTCTTACATATATCAGTGTAGCTAAATGTATTATAATTAGATTTAAGTTTAAAACACAAGTACTTTAGAAATTTTTGCTGGACACGCTCTATTCTGTCGATGTATTTGCTATAACAAGGATTCCATACTTGCGAAGCGTATTCCAGTTTACTTCTCACATAGGAGCAGTAGAGAACTTTTAACGTTTTCGCTTGAGTAAAGTGAGTCGAGTTACGCATTATGAAGCCTAGCGCCTTAAAAGCACCGCCGACGATACTGTCTATATGCCTGTCAAAAATGAGTTTAGAATCATGTACAACACCGAGGTCTCTCATTTGCGTGACCTTATCTAGCGGCTGGTCTTTCAATGCGTAAGAAGTAGAAATTAAGTTGTGCTTGCGAGAAAAAGTCATTGCATAGCATTTAGATGGGTTCAATTCCAACTTATTAAGCCGGCAATACTCATCGAGGCGACTGAGATCTGCCTGCAGTAATAGTGCGTCATGGTTAGATTTTATCCTTAAATAAATTTTCATGTCATCAGCGAAACAAAGAAGTTTAGAGTGAATAAAACATTTACTTATATCATTAACAAACACGTTGAATAACAGAGGTCCGAGCAGAGACCCTTGAGGGACCCCACTGGGAACTGTAACCCACCCTGATATATAATTATTTATGACGACTGCCTGAGATCTATTTTCTATGTAGGACGAGAACCACCTTAACAGATCGCCACTTATTCCCATATTGTACAATTTTGAAATCAGTATACCGTGATCAATTTTATCGAACGCCTTGCTATAGTCCGTATAAATATAAATGACGTCCACTTGACAGCCAGTATCCATAGCTTTAGTAATATATTCATTTAATAATACAAGATTAGATACCGTGGACCTACGCTGAAGGAAACCGTGTTGATTGAGACTGAAAGAATTCTTTAAGGCTTCATAAACTTGTCCGTTAACAATTTTTTCTAATACTTTAGATATAATACATAGTTTAGAAATAGGTCTATAGTTGGTAACATCATTTTTGGGTCCTTTTTTATGTACCGGAGTAACATAGGCTGATTTCCACAACGATGGTAAGGAACATTCGGAGAAGGATCGCCTGAAAAGCAAGACAATGGGCCATGTCAAGGTTTTCGCGCAGTTAATCAAGAACTGGGCAGGCAGCTCGTCGGGGCCGGCAGACTTGGAGGGATCTAGTTTCAGTAATATGTTTGTAACAATAGTAGGATCAACCTCAATACTATTTATAGATGTTGTTGAATCGAGACAAGAATTGGATGGGCGGCTATTGTCGGCACCATTCGGAGATGAGAAAGTGTAGGAAAAATAGTCAGAGAATGCATTACAAATTTCAGAACCTGTATTGACCAACTTACTACCATATTTTAAGCTACTGGGCAAGCTATGGGAAGTTGAGCGCGATTTAACGAACGACCAAAACTGCTTTGGACACGACCAAAACTGCTTTGGACACAAACCAAAACTGCTTTGGACACAAAATTAATGCAATGCATCAAGGGAAAATTTTACACAAATCGACCTAGTTCGAAACTGAGCAATGCTAATTATTTTTATGAAAGCAGTACGTCTGCTATCGTAAACCAATTGTTTACCATGAAGCGAAACCATCAAATTTCATTGTAAATATTTGATCAATGTTTATACTTAGTATGGGTACTAGACGAGTATATACATAATATATATACATACACAGATAATAGTAGAGTTGTTAGTCCGCTGTTTTCTAACAAAATTGTGCGCATCGGGTTACAAGCATAAAATTTCTACCACAGATAGAGTGTTACACGGTGATTATTTTCAGATGTGGAGGGAAGTCAGATTCGTCCCCTGTGAGGCGGGAGAGCGGAGTGAATACGGCCAAGTATCCCTCTTTTCTTTCTTTATTGCTGGTCAGTTAAGTCCACCAGGACGTGTTTGGTATCGTTTTCGTGTAAAGCAAATATCAGAAATTCATTTTTTATGTTATTTTTGTATAGTTCTATATAAAAATATGGGTGTAATGGCCGAAAAGGCAAAAATCACAGCAAGTTTTTTTTATTCAGTGAGGTAAATTAGTTCAATTTCGTAAACATTTTCAAATTATTATTATTCTTTCAAAAAGTTCATTAAATCTGGTTTCTAAAAATATATGCATGTTGGGCACTTCTCATACAAACAGTAGCTTAAAATATATCTTTACGTCGGCGTAACCAACGTAAATCTCCGAACGCATCCTATTTCGCTTCATTAAATACATTAAATAATGATTATTAACATGCTTTTACATATAATATTTACTATTTACGTCCTAGAAATACAAATTAATGTAATTAATCCAAAATATTTTTTTGCTAATGTATCACGACCACACGGGCTAATCTCAACATCAACAATTTATTTAAGTTACTGTTTGTATGAAGAGTGCCCAATATTTATATATTTTTAGAAACTAGATTAAATTTCCTATTTTGCAATATTTTTCTTAGTTGTAAATATTCAGGAAATATAACTAATTTATCTCCCTGAATAAAAAAAACTTGTTGTGATTTTTACAATTTCGGAAATACAACCATATTTTTATATGGTACTATGAATAAATAACATGAAAAATGAATTCCTGATATCTGTTTTACACAAAAACGACACCACACAAGTCCTACTAGCGTTATCTGATCAGTAATATACAAAGAAAAAGAGGACTCCTTTGTCCTATTCACCCCGCTTTTCCGCCGCACAGGGGACGAATCTGACTTTCCTCCACATCTTAAAATAATCGCCGCAGAATACTCTATCTGTGGTAGAAATTTCGTGGTTGTATCCCGATGTACACAATTTCGCAACTTAGCAAAATGTACTAGAACACGCAGGCTAAGCTTTACATCAACATTTTTTTCAAGGTACTTTTTGTATCAGATGTGCCCTGTATGTATACATTTTTAAAAACAAGATAAAATTTGCTGTTTAGTAATATTTTTTTAAATTGTAAATATTCAGGATAGATAACTAATTTATCGTTTTGAAAAAAAAAAACTTGTTGTGATTTTTACCTTTTCGGCAATAAACCCAAATTTTTATATGAGACTATTCTTAAATAACATGAAAAATTAATAGCTGATATCTATTTTACACGAAAACGATGTCGCACAAGCCCTAATAACCTTAACTGATCAGTAATAAAAAAAAGAAAAAGAACAGTACTTGGTCCTCTTCACCCCGCTCTCCCACCACACAGGGGACGAATCTGACTTCCCTCCACATCTGAAAATAATTGCCGTGGAACGCTCTATGTGTGGTAGAAATTTCATGCTTGTAACCCGATGCGCACAATTTCGCGGCTTAGCAACTCTACTATAACATCCATGACGTGTCAAGAATAAGAGGATAAATTAACGGAGTCGGTGTAAAGTAGTGGAGGAACAATTGCATTTAAGAGAGGTCCGGTTTTGTGCTCGCATCTGCATCAGAGACCTACACATTCCATATGATGACTACAAGTACCTTATATGAAAGAGAAGCCAATTTAGCAACACGATAGTTAAATATATGTATCTTTGACAAAGTAGAGATATGTACATACTTAATTAGTATTAGGTGCCAATAAGAAATATTAGCCAAGATCCAAGAACAGACCACTTTCTAACTTAACATCCAACGCTCCTCCCAGTGATGAAAAAGCAGTAAGTTTGAAACCACGCCAGGCCCGCCCACAGCTGAGTGAAGCAAGCCCACCATACGCCGCCGCCCGCGCCACAGGGTACGGGGCGCGATGACGTCGCCTGCGGTTGCGCAGACGCATGCCCGGTGGAGCAATGTCACGCGCGAGTGGAGTGCAGCCCGACGGTCAACAGCTTGCTCTATGTTTATTAAAAGTGTATAATAAATTGTTGTTGTTTTCTTACATCATAACATCAACAAAATATTAACACGAAAAAGTAGATTAAAGTAACAGACAGACAATATCTACGATAACTCTAATAGCCATGTAAACGATCATCTCCAAACAACTATTGGTGTAGCGGAAATTGTCAATGTTTACGTTTCGATTCGCATATCGTTTCGTGAAATAACAGTTAAGAGGTCTTATTCCTTTTAAAACTTATTTTATATTACTTTCTTTGATATTATGACAAATATATTGATAATTTCAACCAATTTTTCGAAGTGAATAATACTTTTCCCCGAGTTTTAGGTAGTAACATAGCTATTTCATGCTTTCATTGCGTGCAGTCGAAAAAAAGTTGAAGAAACTAAATTTTCGCGTGAATTTTGTCAATTTCGAGCAGTATTTGAAACAAAAATTATCAATGAAAAAATTTAAACTGTAGGTTTAGGTAGGTGTTCTAGGTAGTAACATCAATAATAAATGATAAGAAACATGTTTGATCAACATAGAGAAAAATATCTAAAACACTAGCATTTTAAAAGGAATAAGTCCTCTTAAGTGCTTCCGCCGTAGATATGTTACACATATGAGTGCACATTTGTTTAAAGTGGATGTCCCAAGTGACCCAATATGGTTCATTCTCTTGAAAAACTGGTTACCTACTGCAACTTGATACAAAAAAAAAACATATTAAGAAAAGTAATCAAAATGGCAAAATTTAATTCTAGTTGCTGTTAGAATGTTGAACTTTGCCATGAATGTTGAAATAATTGAGATTTATGATAAGTTTAATAAGACCATCATTAATCATACTATGCATGGAATTTCGTTTGCGTAAACATATGACTCAAATGAAGTTTTACCCGTGCCGTAGTTAGTGTAGTCAGGACAGCCTGTCACACAAACGTCGCTTAGAGCTATTATTACCTCATTAGGGTTCTCTATAGACGACGCGGTTGGCGCAGTGGTAAAGCAACTGCCTACTAAACCGGCGGTGTTCCTAGACGTCCTAGATTCGAATCCCGGCAAGAGCAAATATTTGTGTGACGAACTCCTGGGTCATGAATATTTTTTGGATTTAAGTATATATGTATTTTAAGAATGTATTTATTTATAACAAAAAATAGGAAGAAAGTATACATGTCCGTTTTCGGATTCAAAAATTTGTCTAGTCACAGCGATGGTCCGAGAGTGAAGGTCGAAGAGAGGGCGGTTGCCCTCCCGCTCCCCGCAGTCCCCTCTGAAGCCTTGCGTTTCGTTACAACATGCCCGCCCACGTTGAAAGACTGGCCTTTCAACCGAAGAGTTAGTCCTTGACTGGTAATGGGCATATCTTGCTGAACGCACGACGAATGATGCCAGACGCTGTCCGGATGTCGGCGACGCGGCTGATGCCATCTGCTCCAGGGATGACCTTGACAATTCTGCCGAGCTTCCATCGCAAAGGCGGCAGGTTGTCGTCCTTGATGACAACCATCGTATCGGTTGCTAATTGTCCCGTCGCTTGTCTCCATTTGGTACGTACTTGTAGGTCGGAAACGTACTCTTTATACCATCGGGCCCAGAAGTGTTGTCTAAGCTGCTCAATCCTTTGGTATCTTGTGAGCCTCGAAGAATGAACATCTGCCAGACAGGATGTTGGAAGTGCTGTGAGTGATCGTCCGATAATAAAGTGACCAGGAGTTAATGGTAGCAGGTCGGAGGGATCACTGGATAAAGGAGTAAGTGGACGGGAGTTCAATATTGCCTCTATTTGACACAATGTTGTATAGATTTCTTCAAACGTTAAATGACAGTTACCTAAAACTCTAGTTAAGTGATGTTTGGTGGATTTCACACCGGCTTCCCACAAACCTCCAAAGTGTGGTGAATATGGTGGAACAAAGTGAAACCTAATTCCGTCGTTGGCTGCAGCCTCAGATAACTTTGTAGCTTGACTGGCAAGAAATCTTTTTAAATCATTATAGGTGCCGACAAACTGAGTCCCATTATCGGAGTATATGTCGGAAGGTAAGCCGCGGGGACTAATGAATCGCCTTAAAGTAGCCATATAGCATTCTGCTGACAAATCGCTACATAACTCTAAATGAACACATTTGGTTTTAAAACAAACAAATATTACGATATAAACCTTAATTATTCGACACCCACGACCTTTACGCGATGCAGCCATTATCGGTCCTGCATAATCTACGCCGACAACCTCGAAAGGAAAACCTGGAGTCACTCGCGAAGATGGCAAACTACCCATGAGTGGTGCCACAGTTGCACCCCGCATACGAGAGCACAGGACGCATTTATGATACGTTGACCTAGCTTGAGCGCGACCTCCAATAGGCCAATAGGTATTCCGTACATATGATAACATAGCTTGAGGTCCGGCGTGTAATAATAATTTATGAACAAAGTTAAAGTAAGTTATCGTTATAAAATGCTTTTTTGGCAGGACGATTGGATGCTTTTTGTCGAATGAATAGGGCGTGTTTTTTAGCCGACCACCTACACGAACGAGTCCCTCAGCATCCACAAAAGGATCCAATTTTGTAAGTGGGTCTTTGGCTTTGAGTGCAGTTTTGTTTTTAATAAAATCATATGAATAAAATGCTTCAATTTGTGCTAATTTTATTAAAATATTCGTAGCCTCTTGTAACTCCTTAGCACTGAGAGATCCTACACGTTTAGCGCCAGGCAAACGCGTGTTATTGATAAATCGTAATACATAAGCGGCAACGCGTTTGACTTTGGTGAAACTCGAAAATTTTGTAAAATTTAGTTCCACTAAAGGACACAAAGTTTCGCTAACTGCGTTAGTTGTGATCACTTCGGCGTTTAACTCAGCATTAGAATTGCTTGCCTCGTATGTCTTAGGCCAATCTCTCTCATCCTTTCGTAGAAAGGACGGTCCAGTCCACCAAGGATCAGCAGTAGCAATGGAATCCGCATTAAGACCGCGCGAAACCAAATCGGCGGGATTATCATTTGTAGGTACGTGCCGCCAAGGCCAACTACCAGTAATTTCGAGTATATCGGACACACGATTTCGTACGAATACTTTAAGCTGGTTTGGTAGCATCCTAAGCCACCCTAACACGATCATCGAATCGGTCCAAAACGTGCAGCTATCTGCAGTCATACGAAGCGAGTTTAAAGCCTTTTGATATAGTTGCGCTCCAATCAGCGCTCCACATAGTTCCATTCTCGGGATAGTTACCGGTCTAATTGGAGCTACTCTCCTCTTTGCCATCAGTAACCGCGTAACTATTCCAGCCGTAGTAATGGTGCGTACATATAAACAAGCTCCATAAGCAGCTTGAGAAGAATCTGTAAAAATATGGAACTCTACTCGCGATGCGTTACTTCCTAAGACGCCACGGGGAATACGCGGATTGTTTAATGCTGGTAAAGATCTTATAATCTTGTGCCAATTTTGTGAAATTTCTTGGGGAACTTCATCATCCCAAGATATTTTTGCAAGCCAGATCTGTTGCAGCAAAATCTTGCCCTGTACCACGACAGGAGATAAAAGACCTACGGGGTCAAATATTTTGGCAATTGTAGACAGAATAAACCGTTTAGTTAGCTTATCTGGAGTTTTTCCTATGTCAATAGTAAAGTACAGTTCATCTGATTCACATTTCCAACCTAGCCCTAGCGTTTTAGATTCATCTAAATTACCTAAATTAAGATCTCTGGATTCGCCTGTACATTCCATGATGAGACGAGGCTCATTAGATCGCTACTTACGCAGATTCATACCAGCACCTCTTAAAACTTCGCTGACCTTTGATATTGTTTTGAGTGCCTCCTGTTCTGTGTCAGACCCTGACAAATAATCATCCATGTAAAAGTCATGGGCAATGGTCTCAGCAATTTGAGGGTCAGCACATTCCAGTGACAGCTGCTTAAGGCAGCGGACAGCCAAGAATGGTGCGCTCGCGGTCCCGTACGTGACCGTATTTAACTTATAAGTGCACAAGGGTTCAGACGGATCCTTACGCCAAATAATTTGCTGTAAATGCCTGTCATCAGGATGTACGACTATCCTTCTGTACATTTTCTCAACGTCAGCTGTGTATACAAAGCGATATTGTCTAAATCGTAACAAGATAGCTATGAGATCGTCCTGAATAGTCGGCCCTACTAGCTGTATATCGTTAAGCGACACATCAGTCGATGTACGCGAACTGGCATTAAAAACGACGCGTAATTTTGTCGTAAGACTTGATAGACGAAGTACGCCGTGATGCGGCAAAAAGTTTCCTTCCGTCTCATTGCTAGTAACCTTGGACATGTCTCCCAAAGTCTCGTATTCATTCATAAACTCCGTATACATAGGTTTTAACTGTGCTTGTCGTTCAAGCCTGCGCTCTAATGACATAAAACATTGCTTGGCCCGCTCGTACGAATCGCCCAAAGAGGATGACGGCTGCTTTAAGGGATATTTTACCACGAACCTACCATCGGGTAATCGCGTAGTGTTTTGAACAAAGTGCTCCTCGCAAGCCCTTTCCTCGTTGGTATAGTAAGCTGCCGCGGGTTTAACTGTAGCTTCGTCTAATTTCCAAAAACGCGTCAATTCGTCATCCCCATTGTTCAAGTGCACGAAATTGCAACTTACGCTTTTGGAATTAGGGTTGTTTGCATAAGAGCCCGACACTACCCAACCGAGCCGGGTTTCATAAATCGTGGGTTTGTTTCGCCCCAAGGTCAGCCTACCATTTCCTAATAATTCCCAATAGACATCGGCGCCAATAAGAAGATCGACAGCTGCCGGCTCATAGAACTTAGGATCAGCTAGGACTAAATGTTTAGGTAGGTCCAACATTGATACATTTACCTCACGCAAAGGTAAGTTACTTGTAATTTCAGGCAGTACAAAAAATGATGTTTGGATACTGAAACTTTTATCTAATAATGACGTAAGTTTTGCCTCACACAACTTATTTAATTTAGAGTTAACGTTGGTTATTCCTGACACAGAAGCGTTGACACCCCTGGTAGGTAAGTTCAGTTTTTTACACAAATTTTCAGTCATAAAACTAGAGGTACTACCGTTATCTAAGATGGATCGTGCTACATGAACGTTACCGGCACGATCGTACACTTCTACCAACGCCGTAGACAATAAGACTTGGCCTTGCATAGCTGGATGAGCTGTCAGCATAACGCTGTTATTGGTACTGTTGCTGGGGCCAGGTAGCGGTTCATGTTGATCGCAATTGGTGACTTCAATTACTGGCAATGTCAATTGTGATACTGGCGGAACCCTATCTACGTGTAGAAGCGAGTTATGACGCAATGAGCACGACTTACACGGACCACGTCTACAATATTTAGCTATATGGCCAGGTTTCAAACAATTCATACATATTTTCATCCCATGAACCTTATCTGCACGCTCTTTGTTAGATAATGCGAGAAAGTCGGGGCACTCAAATAACCAATGACCACGCTTACATAATGGACACTCAATACTAAATAGTGGGCTACTCACAGTATTGTTTTGATGGGCATCTAGTCCTACGAAACAATTCTCCTTTACCCGTCGTACGGCGGAGCGCGCGTGCGTCCCGGCGGCGAGGCCGGCGCCGGGCGCGAGCGGCCAAGACGCACGTCGTCCCGGCCCATCCATCGCCATTGTCTCCAAAAGATCCGCACGATCGCTGAGGAAATTTATAAGAGAATCGAAAGTAACCTTTCCGCAACTAGGCACAAACTGTTCCCACTCTCGTCTTGTGACATTGTCCAATTTTTGACATGTTATATACACTAATAATGTATCCCAGTATGATGTCGGTTCGTTAAGTGTATTTAAAGCACGAATGTTTTTACATAACGTGTCAATAATGTACCGAATACCTGTCGGTGATTCCCTGGTGATAGGGTTTATATTAAATATTGCTTTGATATGGTTATTCACTAATAACCTACTGTTATTGTAACGATCGCATAATAACTGCCAAGCAATTTTATAGTTACTGCTAGATAACGCTAATCTGGGGGCACGGTAGTGCCCCCGCCAAGACGAGCAAAAAAGAAGCGGGGCACTACCTACCTTTTCTCGAACCGTTTCGTCTAATTTTCAAACCCTCATAGCTTTGGCCCAGTTAACACCAGAGCGCCCAAATTCACAGGTTAAGATGCTGTTAGGGAACATATAAAATGTACTTGATTTCATTGATCTAGCTTTTATGCCTACTTTAGGTTTTATTGGTACCTAAAATACGCCGATTTTGCCACTCACTTATACACTGACGTATCAAAACCTCTTGGGTACTTCCCGATGACCTAGAAAGCTGAAATTTGGTATGTAAGCTATTTTTAGTACACAAACAATAGAATAATTCTGAAACTTGGAACTTTTACCCCCCAACCCCTTAAACTAGGGGATGAAAGTTTGTATGAGACTTTCGCAAATTTTGATACTAGAGGTCTGAAAATTTATAACTATTGGGACTCAGTGTTATAAATAAAAAACACATTCTAGATTTTTTAGAAAATCACCCCCCACCCTTAAAATAAGGGGGTGAAAGTTTGTATGGGCTTTCCATAATGGGGGATAAAAGTGTATACATATACATATATTATATGGGGCTAAACGTAATTATTTCTTAAATACACAATTATTATTACTATTTACTTAGAAACGATTCAGCACAAAAAAATTAAAAAAAAAAACTAAATTAAAAATTACCTTAAAAAAAGAAATGAGATCCCACCAAAAACATTTCATGTAAAATTGGCGGCCAAGACTCACATGCTCATAACGCTTTTGCTATAATAACTTCTTACTTAGAGACGCTAAGGCCCAAATAAATGAAAAAAAAAAAACTAGGGCACCTTACAAAAAGAAATGAGATCCCACCAAAAACATTTCATGTAAAATTGGCGGCCAAGACTCACATGCTCATAACGCTTTCGCTGTAAAAAAAGTTGTCAGATCCCTCGAAAAGCCAAGCCCCTAAGCCCTGAGTTTACTAATCCTACACCTTGGCTTCGAAAGTATGGCTTGGCCGTTTCATAAAGTACCGTAAATAAGTCTAACGGACTGTCCGGCCTATATGGTAAGGAATTAAGTTTATATATTTTATCATGAAGACATAAACTTAATTTCTTGATAGGTACCGTATGGGCCAGACGGTCCGTTGGACTTATTTACGTTACTCTATGAAACGGCCAAGCCATACTTTCGAAGCCAAGGTGTAGGATTAGTAAACTCAGGGCTTAGGGGCTTGGCTTTTCGAGGGATCTGACAACTTTTTTTACAGCGAAAGCGTTATGAGCATGTGAGTCTTGGCCGCCAATTTTACATGAAATGTTTTTGGTGGGATGATTGTATTACTAACGCGGCACTGTCTTGTAAAGAGGCTCGCAAGTAATGGAACTTGTTTACATCATCGATGGAGTCGTCATTATTGATTAAACTCTCAAATGTATCGCGGAACTCAAGCCATGTATCATATGAACCTCCAAATTTAGGTAAACAAATCGTTGGCAACTTACATTTTACTTGCGAGTGACGCCTGGTACCTTTTTCGGAACCCCCATCGCTAGCCGGTACCTTCGTATGCATTGTAACCAATTCCGTAGCCGCCGCGACTGTAGTGTAATATAAATTCTCGAAGTTCGACCTTTCGTCCAATTGCACCTCGTCATCTTCCATCATATACTCTAACTTGGTTTGATACTCGTCGTAAGTGTTATATAAAGATTCCATTTTCGCAATACGAAGTTGTAATTCTGTCACCTGAGCTGCACACAACGTCTGATCGGCTATTTCTTGTAAATAACCTGAAAATTTAGTCAATCGTGCCTTAATATGACCGCGTTTTTTAACTAACTCCTTAATTACGGCTTCCGACATCTTAGATTGCACTTCGTATTTACCTTGGACACTAATATACACTTTGTTTCACCAAATCACCAACACACTATTACGACAAGTTAACTTTAACACGCAAATTTAATAAAACAGGGCGAAATACACTGAAGAGAGGCTGTCGCGAGCCAAATCAAGTTCTATGGCGGGGTCTTATTTGATGTCTGTATGAGATCTCGTTGGATTCGCCCCAGGTTGGGTTCTTATTAGACACGTTCTTCTTCACCTTGTGACATCGTGATTATGGCCGTTTGGTGACGGTTCGATTCCTTTTGATATTTCTTTACCATAGCTGTTATTGTGAGGTAGCGTGATAGCATGCGTTTTTAGTTTATTTTAGGTTGTGCGTCAATTAATCGGTAGCGGCGTATTACATCTGTCGTGGTTTGGTCCTGGTTTGGCTGGATTGTTGAATCAATGATGCTTCAGTGTCAGGACTGTTGAAGTGGACGGAGCTCCGCGAAGTCGTAGAAGACACGAAGATTTGGCATTGCGGTATTTCTAGGTATATGGGGTGTCCTATATTGTAGTGATCGCTGGTGATTCATATGCACATAGATATTTACCGTAGAGCAACTCACGGCGGCAAATATAATCATATTTTATCCACCCTGAAAACCGTTTCTAAACTGGTTCCGAATGTGTTATCAATTTGTTCCGCGAAGGGAGAAGCATTGTAACCGGGAGACATTAAGTCTGAAACACTGCCATTAATGTCTAATTGGATTTGCCTGTTATTTTTCTCGTCGGACAAGTGATTAGCGAGCAATCCTCGAACCTCCATCGATGGTCGAAATTGGTATCAACACGATTTTCAACTGGTTCGCTATCGCCCTTATAGGTGTACAGACAATTGCCTCCCTTGGGAATTACTTAACATGTTTCGATAACCGAGTAAATACTAATGGATTAAAAAGGATCTTATTTGTGAGAGAATGTTTAATTCCAGATATAACGAGGTGTTATTTGTGAATTTAATTTGTGTCCGTATCTAAAATATATATGTATGTACCAGCAAGCTTCACTGTCTGTGGCTGATGAAATGGTTCAGATTATTCAGTTTCTGAATTTTTTGTTTGCAAGGTGATCGAGCGAGTGTTCTTATCAATTGTGTGTACCTAGTAGCCTACTTACTGAAATAAAGAAAATCTGTTTAGTCGTTTGACGTCTATCAATGTTACCTAGGTCTACCGGGTAGGACGTTAATTTAGCGATTACTTTGATTCACTAAATTCCGAATTGACTTTGAAGTTTAGTAGACGCAATCTGCCCGTTGCTCATATTCATATGTACAATTACTAAGTGAAAACGTGTATCAGGGAAACTGTTTTCGCGTGGCTTGTTAGTAGTAGGGATTCGCCGATACTACGATACGGGGCGGACGGGCCTGATGGGCCGGCATCCAGGGCGGATTTGGCGGACCACCAAACCTAAAAAAAAAAAAAAAAAAAAAAAAAAAAAAAAAAAAAAAAAAAAACAAATAGCCCCCTACTTAGAGCGTTTGGAATAGGTCCCAGGACGCTCAGACAGCTCTGTCAAGACTTACAGAACGCCCTACGCTAACAATGCAACACCTTCCCCGACCCATCGACCCTTTTCTATTGTCTATCCGAGCTCGGGTTTTATTGCCCTCTCGGACGCCGAGCTCACTTTTATTACGGTCTACTATTGTTTCCCTCTTTTATATTTCTCTTTGGCTACAACTGTCTACAACTTCCTTTGCAAACGGTATACATCTTTTAAGAACATTCTTTAGGTAAAGCTGGACAAATACCTAAACATCTCATACCTAAACTATCAGACTAGGTCCGTCACCTTGGTTCTTATTGGAATCGCTGTTTCAACGCAGCCTGTCTCACATCGTGTCTTTACTCCAGGTTTCTTACTACGTGATATGTGCTACGGTGTACGTATCACTAATCTAAGCTAACCTATGCTAGATCACAATTCTAACCTAACCTAACCTAAGCTACAGGACTACGCCCAGCTAACGCAGGATACGTTACTTGACTACTTAACTTCAGGTAGCCTTACTTCAAAGTATGTCTCTTGTTACTCACTACATATGCTGCATTTGGAACGTTGTTCTATTTATATATTTTATCTTGTTCAACTTAACATTACTTCTAACTTAACTATCACTTAACTTCAAAAACTAATTTTGAAGAACTGCTTTATATACTTACCTACTTAAAACCAGCTACGAGCACAGCACAGTTGTTTTGGTCTTAAGAACGCTGTTCTAACCTAACCTAACCTTGCATAAATTTGACTACGTACTCAATGTTACTTTCATTTCTTTTTTGTAATAACCGACTTCAAAAAGGAGAAAGTTCTATGTAAAAATATTGCATGTAGCATAAGGATAATACGAATCTAATCTTACAATAGTAATGCGGTATTTTATACAGTAATAACTGCTTCAAAACTATACTAACTTATTTAAGCTGTAAGTTAAAAATACGAGTTCTATTTTTGCATATTTATTTATTTCGCCAAATATTATGTTCTTGAATAGATGCTTAAGAAAATACCTGAATAAACTTTGTAACTTGTACTAACGTGTATTTGTAGTGGGCTGAACTAAACTCGTTGATTTTTTAATTTGTTTGTTGGGTCCATATTGTTTGTAAAGATTTATGACAGGTTTCTTCTCCGAATCATCAAAAGATTCGAAAGTCTATTATAAATTTTATTACTGTTTGTTGGTGGCTGTTGGGCGCGGTACAAACTAGTCGAAACGTGATTTTAACGGTAATCTATTGTCACATCCTTATAAAAGCCGATGGACAGTGACGATCTATAAGTATTCAGAACCGAGTCGTGCTTGTTACCAGAGCTCTCTCAGTGTACAGTGACATAGTGTTGAATCGTGCTACAGTGCTTATAAAAAATGGCAAATGTAAGTATGTACTATTTTTTATAAAATATGTATGTAGTATTTTTATGTACTATTTGTTTAACAGTGTTTTTTTTTTCTGTAACTTGTGTTCATCGTGTTACTTGTTAAGTGTGTTAATCGGATGTATAACTTATTGTTGAATATTGTTACAGTTCACGGAAAACACTCAAGAATTTTTATTACCCTGAACCTGAACATGATGATTCAGGGAGTGATGAAGAAGGCACACTCGGTTTTAAAGTGAAACAAGCCATAGCGAAGAAACGTCCTGCAAATAGTATCGAGTTTCTTTGAAAAACCGCAGAAAAAAGTGAAACCAGTGAAGAGATCTTCCAGTGTGTCGCAAAGTTCCCATACCGGTGTTGCTTACCTATCTTCGGGTAAAGACGATGCTGCGTATGCATCACACCTTATTAAAATAGAAATATACGATCTTGAAAAAGTTAGGAACATCGCACCAGAAGAGCACTGGAAGCACGCCGATGTGAGATTAAAATCTTACATCTCAACTGAGCAAGATCCACAGCTTGAGACTGTCCGTGATGTTATATACAACATGACGAAAGACATAGCTTCGAAGGACACGTGCGTGAAATATTTTATAAACAATACGAAAAAGTAAACTAAGTGTTTGTGTAGTTTTAATACTAGGTTAAAACTGTATTTATTATATAAGACATTAGATAATATTTTATAACATACCCTTGTGTACTACTAGTATTATATATTTCTTACTGCTTAAACAACAACTTTTTGTTATTCAAAATTGTTAACTCGTTTTATAACCACATGTTGTAATTTGTTTTGTAGCCTAATCATATTGATCTATTTCCCTTTGCAAATGTATAAAACTCTCCACCCTTTAATATAAAATCACTAAGCTACGTTTGTTATTTTAAGGAAAAAAATTGTTGTAATGTAATCACTATTTTCTTAGACACATCTCACGATGGACTGTTTAAGCTGTGATGTTTACGATTCCGAGCTCGTCAGGCTATGCGAAGAAATTGAAAGTGATCAAGAAATGTATGAGATCGGGGAATTACTAAGCCAGCTGCATAGTCAAGGGTGAGTACTCTTGTTCCAACCTGTTATATTGTTTATTGATATTGTACTTGTAGGTATATTTAGACATGCAATTTAAACAGTTTATTCTTGTTCAAACTTGTACAAAACCATTGACCAGTGTCATTGAGTTGTTGCCTTTTTATGGCTCAGTTTCATTGTTCTCTGTTGGGTGGGGATCCTGGAAGGTTTTTTATAAGCGACGTCTCTGGTGTAGAAATCATTCATTATTCCAGTTACTGTGTTTGTGCTAGTACTGTGTCTGTGTATTGTACAAAATACTGTTTTAAAAATGGTGCTTGGATACTTTCATATGGGAACTAGTTTAACCCACGACAAAATTGCAGTTTTAAGCAAAGGATTCATTTTAAAAGTATTTCATAGAAACATAAGATTGTGGTATATTGACAATCAATTACCTCAGGCGCTTTTGGAAGATGAAGATATTATACCCTATTACACACCATGTGATGGGCATATCAATAAGTCGATGCATAACTTGTCATCAGATGTCATTGATGGGGTTTTAACAATGCAGGCATATTGCCAGCAATGTCGAAAAAACTTAAGTTAGTATAATGATAATAATTTAATCATTGTTTTGAAGTTTTAAATCTTGTATTAAATACTAACGTTTCACTTTTTCTATTACAGATCTAACCAAGTAGGACGGGGGAGAAAAAGGACAGCTACAAGTACGGGTGCAGAAGTACCAGTGAAGAGAAACTACCCTTCCAACAGTCGTGATATGTCTACATCCTCAAGCGAAGAACCATTATCCGATGTCAATGTAAGTACAAAAAATAATTCTGAAATTGAATGTTCGGTGTGTAAAAAGTTCGTGTCAAAAAGATATTTTGGTAACCATTTAAATAGTAATATTCACAAAAATAATGTGTTGAGATCCGATAGTGAATATGTTAATGTCCAATTAATTGAAAATGCATTCAAAAACAGAGTCGCTACTTACAGAATATTATTTAATGAAATGGATCACCAACCTCTTGATCCCGAAACTATTTTACAAAAACACAAGGATAAGATCTTTACATTATTAGATCGTTCACTTAACAAACATCACGCTTTAAAAGTAAATTTTATTCTTAATGCAAATTTTACACAAGATACCAAACAATTAAATAATACATTTGATTTCCAATTAAGTAATAGTATTGTTGATATCAGCACTGATAAAGCTGCTGTTTTTACGTCCCTAGTAAATGAAATTGTGATAAGGTTGTCAAACTTTGAAAGAAAAGATAGTGGGTGGAGTTTAGTAACATTTAATCATATCGATCTCAATATTAACAAATATAATCCATTACGCGGCTCTTCTTTTATCGAATTACCTCGTGATATAAAGAATAAAAAAGCGGTTATTAATGTAAAAAACAATGACCATGAGTGTTTTCGATGGGCTGTATTGTCTGGTTTATACGAACCCAAAAGTCATTCAAATATGGTCAGTTCATACATATTACATAAGAATAAATTGAACTTTGAAAATTTAACTTTTCCATTTAAATTGGGAGATATCCATAAATTTGAAAAAAAATAATGATATTAGCATTAATGTATTTGGTCTCGAGTACAACTCTCAAAACAAGAAACACGATGTTATAGGCCCACTACATTTAACTAAATTAAAAAAGTCTAATCACTTAAACTTGTTGTACATAACTAAAGATAACCAAGGACATTATTGTTTTATCAAAAATTTATCGAGGTTAGTGTCTAAGCAATTGTCAAATGCACAACATGCTGTTCATATTTGCGATGGTTGCTTAATTAAATTTACATCACACGAGAGACTAAACCAACATCAAAAAAACGACTGCTTCCACGTATGCACAAACTTACCATCCGAAAAAGAAGACACAAGAAATTGGTTTAACGAATATGTTCCATCGAATCAAGTTACTTTTAATAATTATGAACGACAATTAAGAGTACCTTTTGTTGTATACGCTGATTTTGAGGCATTTTTAAATCCAATTCAATCCTGTTCTAACAACCCCAGTACATCTTCTACTACCAATATTCAAAAACATGAAGTTTATAGCTTCGGTTACTATATTAAGTGTTCTTATAATGACAAGTTATCTGTGTACAGAACATATACAGGTGAAGACTGTGCAAAAACATTTATGAAAGTCATAAAAGAAGATTTAGAAACTATTTGTAAAAGTAATGCGTTTGCTAAAACTTCTTTCCCTCTAACAGATGCTAATAAGGTAGACATTATGCAAAGCCATGCTTGTTATATTTGTGATAGAAATTTGAATGATGACTCAACCGTTTCTTATAATTATCATACTGGACTTTACGAAGGCGTTGCACATAAATTTTGTTCTGAAAAATACAAACCACCCAATTTTGTACCTGTATTTTTCCATAATTTGAGCAATTACGATAGTCATTTTATTGTACATGGACTTGGTCTTGAAGATGGTGACATAGAACTAATCCCACAAAATAAAGAAAAGTATATTTCGTTTTCTAAGTCTTTACAAGTGAATAATCGTGTTGTAAAATTGAGATTTGTCGATTCTCTTAAATTTATGTCGAGTAGCTTGGATAAATTAGCTAAAAACTTGACTACTGACCAATTTTACGAATTGAAATTGAACTTTCCTCGTGAAGAAGACTTTAAACGTCTAATACGGAAGGGTGTCTATCCATATGAGTACATGACTTCGTATGATTCACTGAAATTAACTTCGCTTCCTACACAGGATCAATTCTATAGTTCTCTTACTGACAGTCACATTTCCGAAAACGATTTCCTACATGCTCAAGATATTTGGTCTCATTTCCAATGCAAAAATATGGGGGATTATTCCAATCTTTATCTGAAAACAGATGTTTTATTACTAACTGACATATTTGAAAATTTTAGAAATGTGTGTCTTAAGACATATGGTTTAGATCCCGCCCATTATTATACCGCGCCTGGAATTTCCTTTGATTCGATGTTGAGGACTACCAAAATAAGTTTAGAACTTTTAACAGATGTCGACAAAATAGCTTTTATAGCGAAAAACATTCGAGGAGGGATTTCCCAATGTAGCAACAGACATGCAAAAGCAAATAATACATTTATGGAAGACTATGATCCAAATATTCCTTCATCTTTTCTCATGTACTTAGACGCAAATAATCTCTATGGGTGGGCTATGTCACAATGTCTTCCGTCTGGCAAATTTGAATGGGTAAATAAAGATACCGATTTCAATGTTTCAGACGATGCTGAATATGGGTTTATATTAGAAGTTGATCTAGAGTACCCCAAGGAATTACATGACTCTCATTCAGATTTGCCGTTCTGTCCAGAAAATGTATGTCTAGGTGATTCTAAAGAAAAAAAATTGATTCCCAATTTAAACAATAAATATAATTATGTATTACATTACAGAAATCTTAAACAATGTTTAAAAAATGGGTTGCGTTTAGTGAAAATCCATCGTGTGTTGAAGTTCAAACAATCTATTTGGTTAAAAAGTTACATAGATTTGAATACCCGAATGCGTTCGCTGGCGACATCTGATTTTGAAAAAGATTTCTTTAAACTTATGAATAATTCTGTTTTTGGTAAAACAATGGAAAATGTCACGAAACGTGTGAATGTTAAATTATTAAGTCACTGGGAAAATCGCGGAAAATCCCAAGGGGTACAGTCCTTAATATCTAAACCTGAATTTCATAGTTTATCAATATTTTCTGAGAATTTAGCTGCTGTGCAATTGAAAAAAACAAAAATCTTTTATAACAAACCAATTTACCTTGGATTCTGCATTTTAGATCTATCGAAAACTTTAATGTACGAATTCCACTACAATTATATGAAATACAAATATACGGAAAATCTCAAGCTCCTTTACACGGATACTGATAGCTTAATATATGAAATAAACACTGCTAACTTTTATGAGGACATTAAATCTGACCTGAACTTGTATTATGATACATCTGATTACCCACCCAACAATGCATATGGTTTACCATTACTAAATAAAAAGAGGTTAGGTTTTTTTAAAGACGAAAATAATGGCAAAATTTTGAAAGAGTTTGTTGGTCTTAGATCAAAAATGTATGCCTTAGATGTTCAAAATAGTGGTATTATATCCAAAGCTAAAGGAATAAACAAGTGTGTTACCAAAAAATTAACCCTTAACGACTATAAAAGTTGTTTATTTGATAGAAATATACAACATGCTCAAATGTTACGATTCCGATCAATAAAGCATGTTTTATTTACGCAAAATGTCAATAAAATATCATTATCTTACAACGACACAAAACGATATTTATTGAAAAACACTTCGGATACTCTTGCGTGGGGTCATTATAAAATACCTCATAATTCTTAAAAAAAAAAAAAAAAAAAAATACACGGAACATTCAATTTTCATATTTATTTTTTGTACATAATATTGTATTTTAGGATGTTTTTTTTTTATTTTTTAAGTTTTGGCAATAAAATGATTGGCAAAAAATATGTTTTTGTAAATTTTTATGTGATTTATCTAGAATAATATAAATATTAAAAAATAATTAGCAAAATTTTTGTTTTTTTTTTATTTGTTACCCCATTTTTTTTACCAAATTTATTTAAAAAGCTATGGTCTAGAAATTTTCTCATTTGAAGTCAATCCGTTAACATATGAACACACATATTTAAAAATTTATAATGATTCATTTTAACCACCCTTTCACTACAATAGTAGCGGGTCCAAGTGGGTGTGGTAAAACTCAGTTTGTTACCAATTTTTTAAACAATGCAAAAGAAGTATGTAATGTTGAATTTGATGAAATTATTTGGTGTTATGATGAAATGCAACCTTTGTACAATCTGGAAAATGTAAATTATAGCCAAGGAATACCAGATTTTTCTTTATTTGATGGAAAAAAGCCCAAGCTTCTCATAATTGATGACGATGAGAGAATCGGATGGACGAATCGTTGATATTTTTACAAAAGGAAGTCACCATAGAAACTTAAGTGTTTTTTATATTACTCAAAACATATTTCATCAAGGCAAAGGACAACGTGATATTTCATTGAATACCAGCTATATTGTATACTTCAAAAACCCGAGGGATAAAACACAAATTCGCTACTTGTCACGACAAGTTTATCCGGAGAACCCAAAATTTGTAGATGAAGCCTACAAAGATGCCACTAAAGATGCTCATGGTTACCTTATGATTGATCTGAAGCAAAATACCGATGACATATGTCGTTTTAAAACTAAAATATTTCCTTTTGATGGGCATTGTACCGTATATGTTCCCAAGAAAGGGTTTAAATACGACAAGAATCAACACGTTTTAATCAGTTCCAAATAATGCATCCAAGAGTACACACATATAAACATTTACTTGAAGCACTGCAGTTACTTAAACCAAAGTATCGCACAGCGTTGCTAAAATCTTGTGAAGATGAAGAAATTAATATTATTTGTGAGTGTATTTATAACGTTTTAAAAGGGAAAATACCACTGGAATCAAAAGATAAATCAAAACTAAACAAATATAAAGACACATTACGAAAACTAGTTTCGAAAGGGAAACACAAATTGAGGAAAACTGTTATTATTCAAAAAGGAGGTGCATTTCTACCTATTATATTAGGTGCAGTTTTAAGTGCCTTAGTAAGCTCCGTAACATAAAATAAAATGGAAAACACAAAAAAAATGTTGTTAGTTGAACCAGACTTTATTGAAAGACTCAAACGAAATGATAGCCAACCCGAAAATATATCATCTCGCCTAGACGGAGAGATGCAAAAAATCCTGAAGAGTAAAATTAATGATCGTGAAAAGTGGGCATTATATTCTCAAGCACTACAACGATTTTTGCACTTTATTGAATCAGATCGAAAACCATTTAAAATACCAATAGTGATGGAGGGGTTTGATCAACTCAACGATGAAAGTAAGGATTTAAACTTAAAAGTAAACAAAAAGGAGGAGGATGAAAATTATGAATCAGTTGCAAATAAAACACTACCATTTGGTGATGTTTCTGCAGTTACTGCAGCTACACCGTCTGGTACAAAAAATCCAGAAACTGTACTATTCAGTCCATCTCGTATTATAGATAATTTACCAAAATCATATGAGAAAAAAACCAGAACATTATTGACTTGTATTGTGTCAAGCAGACCAAAAATATGGTGGAAAACAAATGGTGAAGTTGTAATAAACAATCGAACTATTCCAAACAGCAATATTCTCGATCTGGTAAGCGATACGGTTAGATCTCTTAAACGCCCTAAGCCAACAGGATGGGAAGAGTTTGCTTTATTTTTAAGAGATATAAAAGTTCCTACGTCTTGTATAGGTAATCCTACTAATCTAGAATTTATAAATAAACCTCAATCGAGTGAACCTCACGCATCATCTGCTCCATCAAGTGCTCGATCGTCATCGTCATTTAAAGACACAAGCGCCAGTACACCTCTTTCAAGTGTACTGCTCAAGGCAAACAAAAAGAAACTAGATTGGGAAAGATGGAGCCCTTATTAGACATTCATGCAATATACTACGATGTATCTAATCCAGCAGGCTACAGTAGTTTAAATAAATTAAGTAAACAAATGAAAGGACGAATGAAAAAAGACGAAGTAAAGAACTGGTTACAATCTCAAGAAACGTACACACTGCATAAACCGGTTCAAAGGCGATTCACAAGAAATAGATACGTCTTATCTAACTTTAATGAACTCTGGCAAGCTGATCTGAGTGATATGGGTACTTACAGTCAATATAATGATGGATACAAATATATTCTGTGTGTTATTGATGTGTTCAGTAAATATGCTTTTGCGAGAGCTATGAAAAAGAAAGATGCCACAACCGTTATAAATTGTTTTGAAAGCATATTTACTGAAGCCAATTCTACTCCTCGTCACATCCAATCTGATAAAGGCACCGAATTTGTTTCAAAGGCAGCAAGGGATTACTTTAGGAGCAAAAACATTAACTACTATACTACTAACAATCCTGACATTAAAGCAAGTATAGTAGAAAGGTTTCAAAGAACTCTTAAAATGAAAATGTGGCGTTACTTTACTCATAAGAATACATACAAATATATAGATATTTTGCAAGAACTTCTTTATTCTTATAATCACAGTTATCATTCTAGTATTAAAATGCGCCCTATCGATGTAAATTTTGATAATATCATGACTGTTTGGTGTAATTTGTATAACAGAAAAAAGGATAGACAACTTACTTTGGAAATTACAAAACTAAATGTTGGTGATCATGTTAGAATTACTAAATATAAACATATATTTCAAAAGGGTTACGAAACTAATTGGAGTGACGAAATATTTAGAATTGATTCAATAATAAACCGCTTTCCACGAGTTGTGTATACGTTAAGAGATTTAGAAGGTGAGCCTATCGTTGGTACATTTTATTCTAAGGAATTACAAAAAGTGACTTATCTCCCCTCCATTGATTATAAAATTGATAAAATAATACGCTCACGTGGGGTTGGTGCCAGAAAAGAAGTACTAGTGAAGTGGCGAGGTTATCCTAACAAATTTAATTCTTGGATACTCGCTTCAAGCTTAAAAAAAATATGAGTGAAAACAGCTTTTATATTACATTTTTAAGTAACAGTTCCTCGGACTACTATACCGATAATACGACTGGACACTTCTTAACCAAATTACCCAGGAGTATAAAGTTGGAAGGAGAATGGGTAGTTGGCTTAGTAGAATTTCAATACCCTTGTTCAATGTACAATGTTCAAGATCATGAAAATATGATTTATTTAAAAAAGAAAGTAGTGTCACCCACTGACAAGATAGCCAAAATTGTAGATATAAAAACTCATATACCAGCAACTACATATGACAACGTTGACCATTTTATTCAAGCTTTTAATGACAACCCACAACTGAAAAATAATGTAAAGTTTAGATATGATAATCTAACCAAAATGGTTGGGGTAGCAACAATTAATAACGATATAACTTCTCTTATAACAACCCCAATACTAAGTCTACAGTTAGGTTTTAAACCGAAAACAAATTTACGGCAAGTTTCATTTGGTAAAAATCCTGTTAATTTGTATTTGGGCTTACCATCACAATTATTTGTTTATACAGACATCATACAACCACAGGTAGTTGGTGATGTTATAACTACGTTGCTTAGAATAATACCATTAGATCCAACAGAATTCCATTATGGAGCATATAAAACACACATTTTCTCACCCGCTCATTATGTACCTGTTTTACGTAGAGAATTTGATACTATGGAAATAGATATAAGAACAACTACCGGTGCAAGAGTGCCATTTCAATTCGGAATTTCCTGCGTGAAACTACACTTTCAACGGCTAAGATGAATTATAAAAGATCATCTCACTCTTGTCCCTACGATCATTATTATACCCATCAAGCTGGTTCTGGTATAGGAATTGTCTATAAAGGTGTTCCGTTTCAGCGAGGGGATGGGATTGGAAGTTTTTTGGGGGGACTGTTTAGGTCAGTAATTCCTTTGTTGTCTAGTGGTTTTAAAACTGTTGGAAAAGAAGCGTTAGATGCGGGGGTTGGTTTGTTATCTGATATGGTAAATTCACGCCCTATAGATAGTTCAGTTAGGTCTCGATTTAAAGAAGCTAGTGCTAACTTAAAAAGAAAAGCTGATGAAAAGATCGATTCTCTGATGTCGGGATCTGGGTATAAAATGTCAACTAAGAGACGGGAACCTCTCATTACCTTGAAAGCATCGCGCCGAAGAGGAGCTAAGAGAAATAAATATAGTGACGATATATTTTCAAAGTAAATCATGTCATTCCTACACAATCATTCGTGTGAATGTGCAAAATCTGAGTTAGATATATTTGCCCTGCCTTCGACACAGACAAGTATTGAGAGTGGACAGTGGGTTCATTATAAACCAATCTCATCTTTAAGTGATGATGGTCCTATTGAGTTTCAAGTCCCCGGTTCAGGTGATGACTACATTGACTTATCACATACATTATTACATATAAACGCCAAAATATTAAACCAGGATGGTACAAAGTTAAAGCCTGATACTCAAGTTGCCCCCGTTAATAATTGGTTGCACTCCCTTTTTAATCAACTTGACGTATATTTAAATCAAAAACTAATCTCGCCACCAAACAACACATATGCTTACCGTGCTTACATGGAAAATCTACTTAACTATGGACCAGCCGCTAAAAAAACTCACCTTACTTGTGGGTTATGGTATGAAGATACAGCACATTATATGGACACCGTTGACGCAAATAACAAAGGATTTCACAAAAGGATGGAATTTGTTACAGATAGTAAACAAGTTGAAATGATTGGACATTTACATGGTGATATGTTTAACCAAGAGAAGTTTCTAGTGAATGGTGTAGAAATGCGTGTTAAGTTAGTGCGATCAAAAGAATCGTTTAATCTTATTTGTCACCAAGATAAGAAATTTAAGGTACAAATAATGGACGCTAGTCTCATAATAAGAAGAGCTAGAATCAGTCCAAGTGTTTTGTTAGCTCATCAGAAAGTGCTAGCATCAACAACTGCAAAATACCCTATCACAAGAGCAGAAGTAAAGGTACTTACAATACCGTCAGGAATACAGGGTAAAACTTTAGATAACATATTTCTTGGACAAGTACCTAAAAGATGTATAATTGGTTTTGTATCAAATTCATCGTTTAATGGTAATTTTGCATTGAACCCTTTCAATTTTCAAAATTATAATATGAACTCTTTTAGTTTATTTGTAGATGGTCATGAAATTCCTTCTAGAACATTACAACCATCATTTAGTTCTGGTTTAATAGCATCAACATATCATACTCTATTTTCTGGGACTGGTATTCACTTCCACAATGAAGGTAATGCAATAAGCAGAACCGATTACGGGGAAGGTTACTGTTTGTTTCGATTTGACGCCTGACCTGTCAGCCAGTTCTACCTCACACTGGAACCTTGTAAGACACGGAAGTGTTCGGATAGAAGTTCGTTTTGATAATGCCTTGAGCACTACTATTAACTGTATTGTGTACGCTGAATTTGATAATGTTATTGAAATAAACAAAAATCGTGATGTATCTGTAGATTACAACAGTTAAAATAAATATAAATACAGTGAAATTAACAATTAATCTCATTTCTTCTTAATCTGTGTTTGTAACATCATCGATGAATGTATACATATTTTATTTATTATGGATACTAATGAAATTCAATATTGTATGAAAAAAATTAACCCTAGATTTAAATCAAATGTTTTTGCTGCTAACCGAATCCCTATTTGGGTTGCTCGTCCAGTTTTTATTGTAAGCAATTTGGACCCTGATTCGAAACCAGGTTCCCATTGGGTTGCAATGCATATTGATGCTAAAGGTGTAGGGGAATACTTTGACTCATTTGGTCGGAAACCTACTGGTTATCATAAGTTATTTTTGAATAGAAATGCAAAACGGTGGTTTTATAACCAAAGACCACTTCAAAATCATTTTACTTCAGTTTGTGGCGAATATTGTTTAGTTTATTTATATTTTAAGTATCAAGGAAAAACTATGAGCGATTTATTGAGTTTGTTTTCTGAGAATTCTCTTTGTAACGATTTAATTTTAAGAAATATGTTTAAGTCAATTTTTGTGAAATAAAACAATATATATATACTAAACTGATTTTTTTTATTTATAAATAATACCTTAATTATACCTTATTTACCTAAAAATAGTGATTACATTACAACAAATTTTTTCCTTAAAATAACAAACGTAGCTTAGTGATTTTATATTAAAGGGTGGAGAGTTTTATACATTTGCAAAGGGAAATAGATCAATATGATTAGGCTACAAAACAAATTACAACATGTGGTTATAAAACGAGTTAACAATTTTGAATAACAAAAAGTTGTTGTTTAAGCAGTAAGAAATATATAATACTAGTAGTACACAAGGGTATGTTATAAAATATTATCTAATGTCTTATATAATAAATACAGTTTTAACCTAGTATTAAAACTACACAAACACTTAGTTTACTTTTTCGTATTGTTTATAAAATATTTCACGCACGTGTCCTTCGAAGCTATGTCTTTCGTCATGTTGTATATAACATCACGGACAGTCTCAAGCTGTGGATCTTGCTCAGTTGAGATGTAAGATTTTAATCTCACATCGGCGTGCTTCCAGTGCTCTTCTGGTGCGATGTTCCTAACTTTTTCAAGATCGTATATTTCTATTTTAATAAGGTGTGATGCATACGCAGCATCGTCTTTACCCGAAGATAGGTAAGCAACACCGGTATGGGAACTTTGCGACACACTGGAAGATCTCTTCACTGGTTTCACTTTTTTCTGCGGTTTTTCAAAGAAACTCGATACTATTTGCAGGACGTTTCTTCGCTATGGCTTGTTTCACTTTAAAACCGAGTGTGCCTTCTTCATCACTCCCTGAATCATCATGTTCAGGTTCAGGGTAATAAAAATTCTTGAAAGTGTTTTCCGTGAACTGTAACAATATTCAACAATAAGTTATACATCCGATTAACACACTTAACAAGTAACACGATGAACACAAGTTACAGAAAAAAAAAACACTGTTAAACAAATAGTACATAAAAATACTACATACATATTTTATAAAAAATAGTACATACTTACATTTGCCATTTTTTATAAGCACTGTAGCACGATTCAACACTATGTCACTGTACACTGAGAGAGCTCTGGTAACAAGCACGACTCGGTTCTGAATACTTATAGATCGTCACTGTCCATCGGCTTTTATAAGGATGTGACAATAGATTACCGTTAAAATCACGTTTCGACTAGTTTGTACCGCGCCCAACAGCCACCAACAAACAGTAATAAAATTTATAATAGACTTTCGAATCTTTTGATGATTCGGAGAAGAAACCTGTCATAAATCTTTACAAACAATATGGACCCAACAAACAAATTAAAAAATCAACGAGTTTAGTTCAGCCCACTACAAATACACGTTAGTACAAGTTACAAAGTTTATTCAGGTATTTTCTTAAGCATCTATTCAAGAACATAATATTTGGCGAAATAAATAAATATGCAAAAATAGAACTCGTATTTTTAACTTACAGCTTAAATAAATTAGTATAGTTTTGAAGCAGTTATTACTGTATAAAATACCGCATTACTATTGTAAGATTAGATTCGTATTATCCTTATGCTACATGCAATATTTTTACATAGAACTTTCTCCTTTTTGAAGTCGGTTATTACAAAAAAGAAATGAAAGTAACATTGAGTACGTAGTCAAATTTATGCAAGGTTAGGTTAGGTTAGAACAGCGTTCTTAAGACCAAAACAACTGTGCTGTGCTCGTAGCTGGTTTTAAGTAGGTAAGTATATAAAGCAGTTCTTCAAAATTAGTTTTTGAAGTTAAGTGATAGTTAAGTTAGAAGTAATGTTAAGTTGAACAAGATAAAATATATAAATAGAACAACGTTCCAAATGCAGCATATGTAGTGAGTAACAAGAGACATACTTTGAAGTAAGGCTACCTGAAGTTAAGTAGTCAAGTAACGTATCCTGCGTTAGCTGGGCGTAGTCCTGTAGCTTAGATTAGGTTAGGTTAGAATTGTGATCTAGCATAGGTTAGCTTAGATTAGTGATACGTACACCGTAGCACATATCACGTAGTAAGAAACCTGGAGTAAAGACACGATGTGAGACAGGCTGCGTTGAAACAGCGATTCCAATAAGAACCAAGGTGACGGACCTAGTCTGATAGTTTAGGTATGAGATGTTTAGGTATTTGTCCAGCTTTACCTAAAGAATGTTCTTAAAAGATGTATACCGTTTGCAAAGGAAGTTGTAGACAGTTGTAGCCAAAGAGAAATATAAAAGAGGGAAACAATAGTAGACCGTAATAAAAGTGAGCTCGGCGTCCGAGAGGGCAATAAAACCCGAGCTCGGATAGACAATAGAAAAGGGTCGATGGGTCGGGGAAGGTGTTGCATTGTTAGCGTAGGGCGTTCTGTAAGTCTTGACAGAGCTGTCTGAGCGTCCTGGGACCTATTCCAAACGCTCTAAGTAGGCATCGGCAGCGAGGGAAACGGACTCGAGGGACCCGTTATCTAACTTCTAATAATACATTTCTGCAACAGAAGCCTGTTGCTAGGCGTTCGAACAACCTATTTGAATGTTGGGCCGCTCGAGCTCTAGCACGCTAGCACAGCTACAGGCTGCGTAGTGTTTCTTAGATTATAAAGAGAGAAAGAAATACGTTGTAGAGAATGCCTTGTGGCATTAAGTCCGCCATTTGTACTAGTTTGATCCGTGCAATCAAGTGTAAATAAAATTAATAAATAAACACATTTATTCATGAGCATAAGACAGGTACCTAATTACATTGAGTTAAGTTAGTGTGACAAAACTAATAAAGCAATAGGCAACTCAACTATACATAATAAAATTATGGGTGTGCCACGATGCGGTCCCACCTCAGCACGCTGCTAGCTCGAGAGTCAGCGCTGATCTTCTGCTGGGAGCACAGGTGGCGCCACGGAGAGCTGCACCGCATTATGTTATTGTTACAGAGATAAAAGGCTTATGTTAGCTAATAATGTCTTTATAATAGTTTTGTTGTCTGTACGGCACCGGCAACCAGGGCACATCTAGATGGATTTCATTCCAAATAGCTACCAGCTGCAAAAGTTCGGATGCAGTTGACAAGTGCAACGAAACGTAAGTGGTACCGTTCTATTGCAGCTGACCCCAATACAAATACGAATAAAAATTATTTATTTGCTTTCGTAAGTACAGTATAAATATTACACAATAGATAGAACTGCGTTGAAACTGTTCAGTGAGCATGCATCCAGTGTGCAGTCGTCTGCATAACTGCATACTTATACGCTGCATCTAAATTGCAACTTTGCAGCTGTCTTGCAGTTGCGATACAGTACGTATTTTAAAACCTGTCTAACAGGATTATCTGGATTACCTACAGTGATTCAACCGATATTACAGCATTATCGGACCAACGTACCGTTACGTGGGTTCGATATCGTGATAAAGCAGTATTGGTTTAAGCCCACATAGAGGATTATCATATTCCTAAATTAGCCAATAATTTTATGTCCGTGGTGGTCGTGACCCCCCGGTGAAGGACGTCCACTAGAACTTGTTGTCTATTCATGTATGCCGTTTCTATAAATATTTAGCGCTAGCAAATAATTTTCCGGTAAGCGTTATTTACTTTCATTCTATGGAGGTAAACATTTCGAAGGTTCTGGGATGTGGTTTTCTAGAGCTATGTTTACTTAACTTCGCTGAAGCGGTCGTTGCACCCGCGACGCGTGACAAATAAATTGATAACTCGATATAATATCCAAATGAAAACTAAAACAAATTGAGTTAAAAACTGATTCAAAGGCTAGTTGGAATTAATATACAAATAGCTATTAGAAATTGCTTCCTACTATAGCAAACAATTATTTACTAAATGCATTTATTTTACTTGGGGTGTAATTCAATATCAAGATTTGACTTGGCTAGTTGCATTGAGCATATGAGTTTGAGAAACAAGAAATTGCTACATACATTTATTTTAGTATGTGGCATGTTCTTGTATCTAACAATTTTAGGGCAAAGAACTCGGCACCCATATATGTAGATCTCAATCTATTTGTCGGCGAAGTCGACAGCGTTGCACCTTGCACCCGATATTGAATGGCTCTCATTTAACATTGACGTTTTTGATGGGATTCAAAATAACAGGCCATCATGCAGTCCATTGTGGATTACAGCATTTATGATGAAGATGAAAATAGAAGTGTTTGTCGCCGTGACATATCTAAAGAAGTCGCGGCCGCGACGCGCATATTCATTCATCGAGTGGCGGCATTCTAACGAGGGTCGCAGCATTTCGCGCTCATAAGTGGCTGACATCCGACCTTTACCCCGAAATGTCGCAGCGTGAGCCATCGATGGTGTACTCCAGTCAATGAGGTAATCGGACTGAAAAGCCATTCTGCTGTCAGATTATTTGATGCCGATCAAATTGGGGCAGCCCAGTTGGGTTATCTGCGATCTCGTATATCAGACGACAACAGCTTCACTTGTATTTTGGGCATTATGTATAGTGGAAAGAAAGATACCTAAATACTGTCACCTACGAAGTGTCGTGTGTCATAATAAAATTAGTATACTTAGTATATATCAATCAATTATTAATATAAATTAAATTATTTGTAACACTTGACTTGTTGGTACTCGACATATATGTATACCAAATGTAAAATAAGAATACTGAATTTAATTTATTCTATATGTAATAATAATAATGGCTATGATTGTGTTATAGCTTAGATTAATTGACAATGTATGATTATTACAAATAAAAAATCTATCTATCTATCTATACTTTGTTGGGTTCAGTCATAACTAAAAATAGTGGATAAGCTTAAAAGGAGTTTAGCATTTGCTTCAAAAGAATTTATTAAATTAATCAAGTCTAAGTTTATCCTCAGCCAACACACATTGTACCCACTTACGTTGCAAAATATCAATATCCGCAAAATTTCATAATTGATAGATTTCGATTGATAAAATCCTTGTATTCTGGTATAAACAAAATAGCGACGTTTACGCAACCTGATACTGATTGCATACATTATATTCGCAGGTTTTGTCTACAAACACGTATTTTATGAATCGTCGTGGCATTACGGCAAGCCATAAAAATTTTACGGCAGTTTAGAAAACGACCTTCGATTGGATGTGAACCCGTGACCCTTGTGTGTCCGACTGATGTGGCGCTGACTGGGCGACAGCAACTTTTTACAAAATCGTCAAGACAGCCGTGGGCCGTGGTGAAATGATGACGAAAACAGACTTGAACACAGAAACGATATGTGTTTTGTTTGAAAAAAGTACCTAGGATGATAGAAAACTTCAACGCTTCGTTAAAGTTAACAAGTTAAAGGCCCAATGAAAACGATCGTGAAATGGAAACAAAATCACCATCGCATCTTTTTTGTATAAGGTTTGTGGATAACATTTGTTACACAAAAGAAACAATTACGTTTTGTTGTAATGAACGCCCATGTTTTTTGCTCGCGGTTAAGCAGCGTTGTGGTATTAGTCGTATTATGAGGTAGGTATTACAGCACATGTATTATGTTTATGGTTCGGCAATAATCGCACTCCGTAGAATACATAGTAAAGACGCTGTGACAACATAAAATAACACAGATATAAAAGGTTCATTAGTCTCCTCTTTTGTAACAAACAGTACCTATATTAGTTAACTTGTCTGTGCTTAATAGAAAGATATTAGCGAGGTAAGAACTACCGCAAAAACCTCGAGACCTGGTGTTGATTAGCTCAGAGTGTTTAGACTGTGAATACTGTGATTACTTTGGCTTGAGCCGCACGGCACGTCGAGCACCACACGAACATGCGCACACGCAACAACATACTGTAGGCTATCGGGCTAAGAACTACTTCGCAAACAACAGGCATGCGCTAGTTGACAGTCTTGACACATTTGCGAGTGCGTAGGTAAAACGAACCGCAATTAAATTTGTTCGTTCGCCAATAAATCTTGTGCTTTGCATTATCAGTCCATTTAATCTCCGAAACTGGTACCTCGTACAGGTAATTGATTGGATATTCGTCTGTATTCGGAGTGGAACAAACTATATATTTTCATCGACTGATTTCGTTACTGCCGAGGTTGCGAAAGCTAGGTGTGGTATATAGACATTTATAGATTATAAATGTACCCTCGATCCGCCAGCTACCGGTCATTACAGTGACAGACGTCACCGGTGGCGGACGCACTGCAGGTTTACTGAAAGCCCGATTAATGTGTTTATTGAAGTATCCCAATAGGAAACCCTAGTGAACACTACAATGGCGACGAGTATAAAGCAACGGAATAAAAGCGTGAGTTAAATTTGACTTAAAAATCATTGACGTAATTACCGACGTCCTTGACAGTATTTTCTTGGAAAATAAAAAGGGACGACAAGGGCATTGGAAAAGTAGATGCGGTTTCTTTGGGGGTGATAAGACTATTAACACAAGTTTTCGGTTGCTAAATGTAGGATCATTTTATTTTGGGTAGTGTATATTAGTCACGGAATTCGTGCTGAGGCCTACCCACGACATGAGGCTGAGGCCTACCCACAAAGCACCACCTTGTGGAAAGTTGCTTAAATAAATAGGAACACAGGCGAAGTGTATTATTTTGAATATTAATTTGTAGTTGTGCACTCGAGGAATATAAATATTTAGCAGTTTAGCGTAATTCTCGAATTGGTCGTGTTACTAATCTTCGACTGCGCAGTGGCGCAGTGGATGACGAATCACAATATAATAATTATGAACAGATTGGGAAAACGATTGGACTGCTAGGCGTCTATTTAATTTATACGACTGTTCATTTGTGCGTGCGTACTTAATTGAATACGCTACTTAATACTGTCCTATGGAGTGGGCTTGATTGTTCTGAATTCCAAAATATATTGACGGGTTAAATATTATAGTGTGATAAGCTTACTTGTCTTATGTTGAAAATGTTTTTGGAATAATTATCCAGAGTATCTTGTATAGTTGATAAACCGTATGAACATCCAGCTCAAGGGTCATGTATTATTACACATGACACACATAGGTGCATATGTCACATGTAATCAATTTGGTATAACAAAATCAGTAATTACATACCAGCAGATATTTTAATAGAATTACAGACCAGCGTCTTGTAAGGTATAGAACAACGAAATAATTATAAAGAAGCAAGAGAGCCATATATCTGTGGGAATTTCGTTGTAATGATAAGCTATTTGAGAGTGTTGAGCGATCATTATCATTATATACCTAGACGGATTAAAAGTGATATGGAAGACTTTTATTTGGAAAATCATTTTAAGTTAAATTATAAATGTATTTATTCAGTAACACCGTAACCAGTATACAAACAGTTTAGTATCTCTTAAGTATTTAATACTTGTGCTAAGACGCAGCACTCTTCTACATGGTAAAGGTATTTGTATTATTGAGGAGTTTATTACTTTTAATTAAAATGTTACTGACTTAGTATACAGTGGAAGTCAATATGATAGGCTATGACTGGATTGTTATAGAAAATAGGTGTATCTATAAGGAAGGTCAATATGATAGACCAAGTTGAATTTAAAAGTGATATGGAAGACTTTTAAGTTGAAGGTCAATATGATAGACTATGACTGTATGGTTACGGAAAACGGAAGGCTTTATGAGAGGTCAATTTGATAGACCATGCTGAATTGCCAATATGATAGGCTAAGGCCGTATGAGAGGTCAATTTGATAGACTATGCTGGATTGCCAATATGATAGGCTAAGGCCTTTTGAGAGGTCAATTTGATAGACCATGCTGGATTGCAAATATGATAGGCTAAGGCCGTATGAGAGGTCAATTTGATAGACCATGCTGGATTGCCAATATGATAGGCTAAGGCCGTATGAGAGGTCAATTTGATAGACCATGCTGGATTGCCAATATTTAAATAAATAAATATTTTAAATAAATATCGGACAACCTCACACAAATCGATCTAGTCCCAAATTAAGCTCAAGAAGGCTTGTGTTATGGATACTAGACGACGATATACGTACTTATATAGATAAATATATACTTAAATACATAGAACAACCATGACCCAAGCACAAATATTCGAGTTCATCACACAAATATTTGCCCTGGCCGGGATTCGAACCCGGGACCGCCGGCTCAGTAGGCAGGTGTCTACAAACCGAGCCAAACGTGTCGTCAAAATATGATAGGCTAAAACTGTATGAGAGGTCAATTTGATAGACCACGCTGGATTGCCAATATGATAGGCTAAGAGGATTGTATTAGTAAGCGAAATGCATTTGAAAAGTCTATTTAATAGACCACGGGAACCAAAGTATTCGTAAGAAAGATATCGTAAGGCTTAAAGGCGAAGCAAATATAATTGTATGGAAGGTAAATTTGATAGACCATAGAAATATTATAAGCGGTATGTAAAAAGCCGCGTTCGTGCTGGAAGCTCAATTTCAAATACCATATTATTAAATTTGAATACTATATGTATTAAAGCTTCTTTTGAATTGGGAAATATAATAGTAGTTATGAGACTTGAAATTCGAATTTGTAATGAATCTGAATCTAAAGTCTCAAAGCGTTCATAAACAGGAGTATGTGTTTTTGAGACTTCCATTAAAATTTGAAAATTGATGGCTTCGACGCGTCGATTAAATTGAAATATGCTGTGCTTTAAAACTTTCATTCAATTGAAAACGGCTGTTGTTTTAAGACTTTCATTAAATTGGAATATCTGAGGTATCAGAGGGTCCGTAACATGGGAATATGATTTGGTTTTGACCCATTCAATTGGGATACTAGAGATCTGAAAGCCTCCAGTGAATTGGAATTAATTGACAACCTTCATTGAATTAACAATAGTTTGGTACTTCAAATGAATGCCTGGATAAAACTATAATTGTTTAAGAACAATTTTAAATTGACAAAAGTTTGGCATTTAAAATTAATGCCTATATTAGGTTCGGATTGCTAAACAATAACCTACATTATATTGACAAAAGTTAGTATTTAGAATAAGAACTTACATTAAGTTCGAATCGTTTGACAACGTTAATTAAATTGACAATAGTCCGGTTTTTCAAAAGAATGCCTATACCTATAACGTTGGAATTGTTTAACAACCTCCATTATAATGACAATAGTTTAGTATTTAGAATAAGAGCTTCCATTAAGTTTGAATCGTCTGAAAACATTAATTATATTGACAATAGTCCGGTATTTCAAACGAATGCCTCCATTAAATATAAATTGTTTATCAACCTTCAATTGAGAATGGTCTGGTATTACAGATGAATGCCGGAATTAAATTGGAATTGGCATATCACTGTGATTTAAAACCTCGATCCAATTAGAAATGTTGCGGTTTCAAGATCTCAATTCAATTGGACTTTAATTGCAATTTAGTTTAATATTTCAAATAAGTGCCTTCATTAAATAGGAATCGTTAGACAACATTAATTAAATTGTCAATAGTCCTTTTACATTTCAAATTAATGGCTCCATTAAATTGGAATCGGTTATCAACCTTACATTGAGAATGGTCTGGTATTCTAAAGGAGTGCCGCAATTGAATTGGAATTTGTTTATCTGTGATTTAAAATCGAGATCCAATACGGAAAGACGCGGTTTCAACATCTCAATTCAATTGGACTTTAGTTGCAATTTCGAACATTTATTTGGATTCTCATATTCTTTTGAATGGTATATGGGAATTTCAGATGACAAATTATAAAAGATGGCCTTAGTAAGAATATTGAACGAGACGAGAGTACCCGATGACGTGTCAAGCAAGTTAGCTACTTTCAGTTTCAGTTTCATTTTAAATAATTGAAGATGGTAAAAGGGGGAAAAGAGCATCAAGCAATAGTCCTTAAGCGCTTGACAAAATGGTTGTTGTGAAATAATTATACAGATAAGGCTACACCTTTGTCACAATTCTTAAATTTATTGGAATCAAGTGTATACCTTTGTTTTTATAATTCATTTATTTTTCAAATAAGTTACACAATATTACAGTAATACACTATAACCTACATGCTTTGAAACTACAAAACTACATGCAGACCAAACTTAAAACTAGTTAAATTTAATTAAATAAGCGCCTTGATGGCTTAAGCGACGTAACGGCGTGGCTCCGTTGCGTTGTTTGACCCGCACCTCTGGCATAACTGTCATATTCATATGCGACTATTTCTCGCGCGATATATTTGCCTGTCTCTTGCTGTGCAGTAATGTGAGAGAGTGACGGTTAACGCTATGTCGCGCGACAAGAGTCGCGAAGCATAGTTGTGCTAGACAGGCTGGCGTAAGATTAGACAGATAGTAGCAGCCTGTAGCGGCTGGGACACGCGTAGCTCAAACGAGCTGAATTGCACGTAGTGACAGGTCTGAAATGGTACACCTTCATGTCCTTGTTGGACACGGTGCAATCCCAAGAACTGAAATAACCGGCTCGCCTATGCCACATAGCCTTGCGGGGCACCATGCGCGCCTTGCCCTTCCTTTCCGCCAGTGTGACTCCCTCCCTATCCACGTTGGTATGGGAGAACTCTTCCTAATCGCGAACCCGTACGGGGACCGCCGGACCGGTTAGCTGCGACAGACTGACCGGCGACTACACAGCATATTGCACGCAGACGCGACTTCGATACAGTATCCTTTGTGCATCCTCTATACCGTTATGTATGAAACAAGGTTCAGGGCAAGTTTATATTGCAGAACTAGTTCTAAAGGATTGTGTGTAAAACGAATTAAATTTTAAATTTGACTTGAATTCAGAATATTATTTTCAAGTATGTTCTCAGGAATGTTGTTTAAAGTCACTAATGTCGAGAACTATCACTGGTTTAGAAGTATACATACTAACGGCACTTTACGATAAGGAAAGTAAGCTCGGAAAAACATTCATTAAAATCTTTGAACTAATTTATATCCTATGTTTATTTTGTACCTATGTGTGTTAATGTGCAATAAAGGTTGAATAAATACATAAACATTAATTATTATTATTAAAATGATTAATATAACTGATAAACTATAATTATTTAAATTATACCTTCATGTTAAACAAATGTAATAATAATAAATAAGAATATGACCTGTAACGAATGTTATCATTTCATTATCTTTTGCTGACAGGCTTGATAGAAATAATGAAAAGGCAATCTGTGAGTTTTATTGAGGCGCTTCTTTCTCACAGGAAGCCATTGTAAATTTTCAAATATAAGTAGCTTTCTAACAAGCACATGAGTAAATATTTAATAAATATCTTAGAAACATTTTGTATGAGATGGGAAAAATATAAATTGACTAAACAGTAAATAAAAGTAACAAAAAAAATGAAATAAGTATTAAAAATAAACGCAAAAAAAAGTTGTCAACGGGATATGGAGGGTGGCATAGAAGTTTCCATTGGATATAGGAAAATAGTGGGTATGATTAAAATAAATAAGTATAGAAGACCAAATTGTTCATGTTGACTACTAATTGTATTAACTTAGGTAAATAGAGGATTATAAAATCATAATACAAAACAGCTTTGGTTGTTATCGAGACGACGTAATCGACATAGTGTAAAGAGCGTTGTGTTGTTGGTCCTCGAGATCTTTGAGCGAGCATTTTGTGTGTTGGTGCTTGTCATAGCTGTCTGGTGTAGGGCGCCTGGAAATGGTCCCTAAACAGAATTAGTTGGCACTTTGTGTGTTGGTGCTTGTCATAGCTGTCTGGTGTAGGGCGCCTGGAAGTGGTCCCTAAACAGAATTAGTTGGCACTTGGGCGAGGCAGTGAGTAAGTCTACTAAAGGCTTGTAATACTTGTAACTACCTAATTCCAAGCAATTCCTAATTGGTAAAAAAGGGAGAGATGTGGTATATAGACATTTATAGATTATAAATGTACCCTCGATCCGCCAGCTACCGGTCATTACAGTGACAGACGTCACCGGTGGCGGACGCACTGCAGGTTTACTGAAAGCCCGATTAATGTGTTTATTGAAGTATCCCAATAGGAAACCCTAGTGAACACTACACTAGGATTCGGTATGAAAGAGTGTTCCGCTATAGCCGAGTGCCAGTATATAAATAATGATCGTCTATTTTATATTAATGTCGTTGGAAAAATAAATAACCTATACCTATAGACAACGGTGGCACGTTGACAAGCTATTTATTTAATCTAAATTCCGTGAGTGTCCGATATATTATTAGATTGTTTACTCTACTTCGCTACTCCATAGACATGCTTATTTATAGGAATTATGAAATTGCAATCTTTTTCCATTCGATTCCAGATTCCTTACTTCCATACCATTAATAACATTTTCTCAAACATGCAATGAAATATTGTCTTTACGTTCCTTATAATAGGCTCGGAAGTATCGCTTTTTGGGCGCAACAACTCGAGAGGACTGTAAAGGGATTTCATACTGCTTTTCAGGCCTAGGCCTGCAAAGTAACTTTTTTATTGTTTCAACAACATGGTCATTCACACAGCTGGCTGGTTTGACAAAAAGCAGGTTTTGTTTTTAAAGGTTGGTTATTAGACTAAAATGACCTATTTGTCAATTAATAAAATGTTGTTCTTTGAAGTATATTTTTTTATTTCATTGTATGTTTGAGAAAATCACTATACATGCCTCGTCGTGAAAACGGATTCCCGGCCTCGTATCACCTACCTACTTGGCCGGAAATCCTCATTTTCCCGGCCTCTGATGTAATGTACTATTATCACACCTCCAGTAGATTTTGTCCTGGAATATAAAATGAAAAGTTAATAAATGCCACGTCATTGAGCACTCCACTCCACTTTAATGTTAGTTTGTAATTTTTAGTAAACAGTAACACACTTGATTTACATTCAGATAAATGATAATTACTTATGCAAATAATAACTGAGAATAGATGCAGCAATAACTCTTCGAGGATTGGGGTCGCGCGTGGCATTCGTCACGACTCACGACTGAGCCATCTGCGTTGGAGATCGCGCAGGGCGGCACAAAGGGAGGAGAGACAGTACAACCGAAGCAAGCTTACACTTACTAGTCGAAACGTGGCCTATGCTTTGGGGTGGCCTTAAAATCATGCGAAAACTTAGGTCTTCTATTTATCACACTTAGATAAAACGAGGCTTTTATTTACGACTACCCTGGGTTGGTAACATTAATGTTACGACTACCTCATCCTATTTCATCGTCTCAGATAGACTCTGTCTGTACGTAAGTAAGTATTGTTTATTTTATACCCGACACGGGAGTTCCGTTTTAATTGTGACAATTTGCGAAAATCATGTAAATTTAAATCAATAATTTCTTCTTCCAATTGAATTGATTGGAAGAGGAAAATTTCGGTTTTTTTCCTGGAAATCGATCTGAGAGACACTAGAGACTAATCATCTCATTGGATTCACAGATATCGTGTCCATGTTGATTAACATAAGACAGCAAAAAAATCAATTGTTATTTTACATAAATAGGGAAGAGGAGGTGAAATCTGAAATTTATACCTAAGACTTACTTAAGTAGGTACTTCCTATGTAACTCGACATAAGATTTCTACTAATACTTTACATCCGCGACGATGAAGACGACGAAGCTTCGAGTCCGCATCTAAAAGTGGGACACACAATGAATAGATCATTTTATTACATAAGGATCCGTTAGTAGCTATTGTCGAAAATGCGTATATTATCATAACTGATTGTACTGTAACCTTCGACAACTTCAATAATATTTACGACATTTTATTGACAGGTCAATCAACACAAAAAGGAAAGTTTATTTTGTTATTGCATTAACTAATGTTAGTTAGACCGCGGTTGAGCCTGCTGTTGAATGGCGCGCAGTACCTACCAAATACAATTCATTTATTGATAAAACATGTACAGAGAGGTAACGGTTAAATTCTATGCTTAAAAAATAAATAAATTCACAATTTGCATAACCTGAACTAGGGTTCCCCCTGTGTTTCAGGCAATGGGAAAGCCTTTAGATTATTTAATTTCAGTACATATTCATCTAAGTATATAAGCATCTATGTATTACAGTAATCTTATTGTAGCTTAAATACTACAATTTACACTAAAGTACTAAATTAAACAAAAAATATTTATTTAATGACAGCCAGTAAGTTCTCTGTATCTTCGTACGTCATAGTTTGTAGTGACTCACGAAGCGTTTTCTTACATTGAGCAAAGCTAAGTGGATATATAGGTCCAATTTCGCATTTAATCTAATGTAAAGAAATGGTCCCAGAAATATGAAAAATCGTGTAGAAAATGCGTGTTTTGCTTGCATGTTATAGGAGCAAACAATATCTTTACGCCTCTTGTTTTTATATTCGGTGCTGTAAGGAGTTGTGCAGTGCTGTCTTAATACTGTATATGAATGCGAGTTAAAAGATTTAATCAATTGACTTATGATTCGATTTATTTGACTTGATTTTTAGTGTATGATTTAGATAATTTTTTTATCTTATGTTTTGGTAATTTATATTTGTGAGTGATATGACTTAATATCTTGTATTTGTGTTTTTTGACGATTTTACATTAATTAGTTTATAATTATATGAGATGCTAGTATTTACTTATATTTTTTAATTTAAATAACACAATTCATGTAGTTATTGAATGAAGATCGATTTCATGATATCGTGAAAAAAATGGTCAAGATCTGAATTGCGCAGCTTACAAAGTAGGTATTTGGCTTTTTTCTCAAGATTCTCGGTTACAGTTTTAAGGCTGGAGATATGCTAAGGATGGCTTTGATGTCCACGAATACAGGTCTAGGCTGAGGAGGGCCGCTATGTATGAGAGCATCTTAATAGCACAAAGTACCTGCTCGCTCCACAGCTTAACTTTGGAAACGACCACATATTTCCATAGGTAGCTTATTAATTTTGACCTAGCACACCATGCACAGGCACACCACCAAGTTGCCTCCTGTCTGTGGCGGCAGCCTGGCCCACGAGCCCACGACACTGCACAGCAACAGCGCCCGCGCCGCGCCGGCGCCGACCGGCCGCGGCCGGAAGCGCGCGGGCACGCACCGACTCGCGAATTAACTTCATTATCATTATACCATTAACATATAACGGGAATACATATTTAAATTGGATGACTTTAATTACCTTCATTAGTTTGGTGTAATGAACTGATAAACATAGCATCGATGAAAATATTCTATAAAAACATTTGGTGTAAAGAAATAATTGTTCCGCTTTAGGTAGGTACCGTCAAACCGTCCATTTTTTTACCCTTGGGCACTTGTTTATTTGTTTAAGTTTATTATATTATTATTACAGACCAGTGGGATAATTTGAGGGATTGGGGGTTTCTCTACTTGGCGGTGAAGAAATTCTTGGGCAAGTTTGAGTAGAATCGGCTCACTGCTGCTCTAAGAGTAATACAGTAGAAGGTACAAACAAAATAAGAAAGGTAATACAGTACAATGTAGACTAATGCTCAAAGGCATTAAAATAGCCAAACCGGTGGAGATTCTATGGACGCCTCGCTAGCAAAGAGTACAATAAGTTTGAGCTTTGAGCACCCTTACTTCTTAATATTTATTTCATTGTGTTTGGGGTTGTTCCTCTTCTGACTGAATATGCAATGTGCGTTCTTAAGTACCTAGTAGTGTTAAGAATATCATAGAAGTCTGCCGAACCCGGCTCTAATAATTTGCCTATTTCATTACAATTTGCGCAATCTATCCTACTGCTCTTGAGGAATAACTGTCCTAACTTAGCTCCAGCTCCCTCAGTGAAGCTGGCCGCCTCTGTATGCACGTGAGCGGCCCGTGTGAGCGCAGGATATCCCACGTTAGCGCTGTGATGCGAGGCGCGCCTGCGCGGAGTGCGCGGCGGCCTCCACGCTCGACTGCCGGCTTGCCCGGCTTAGAATTAATCGCAAGACTGCGACAAAACACTAAAAAAGCTTTCAGAGTGCGTGGACCTCCGCTATCCAGGCACAAAAGGGCCTAATTGCCAGTAGAAACATAAGGGTTTATATTGTTATTTAATTTAAAGTGGTGCTGTGTCCCGCGAGCGTTCCCCCGGTCACGCTGCGCGCGCGCACCACAATGCTATCGCGTCGCTCGACACAATGCCCGCCCCGCGTTTATCACTCTATTACAAGCTTCCGCTTCGTGTTTCCCATTTTTGCCAATTATCCTTCTATTTGTGTAATTTAATTACGATTGTTGGTTTATCCGATGAGCGATTGTGCGTTATTTTATGGCTTTGCGCAAGCGATAGTGTTTGTGAGTCATTAAATGCCATAATATTACTTAATAATGTGTATACTATAGTTTGAGTTAGAATCATCAATTGATACATTCACATTATGTAAGGTCCTAATTGTGATGAAATTCAAGACTGTTTGGGGCGACGATGAAGATCGAAGCAGCAGGCAGTTCATGTCGTTTGCATTGTGTAAGGTTTAAGCGGAAGACTAAAAAAACATTAGCAGGTAATAAAATGGGACTCCAACCATGGTTTTATTTTTACCATATTGTATTCTTGCTATCAATAATATCTACCGGAAACTGGCCTTAACTCAGAACGGCCCGTGTGAGCATATTCACTGTCTAGGCAGCTAGATCGAGCCTGGTTCATATGTGATCTTATCTACCCCCCCTCCTCCTCTTCCACTGCGCTGCCCGGTGCATTGTCACCGCCAATTAGCCGCTGCCTTCAGCATTTTGTCTATTTGGAATTCATTAGCGGGCAATAAAACTTATGTAAGGTTACGCTGGTGAGGTAAGTTTATAGGCGGCGTGATGCGTGCGCCAAGGTCTGACTGCCAGTCTCACGACAACCACTCGTCATTACGATGATATGTTGATATTATGTGAATTACAATACAATCGGCAGGATAACCATAAGAATATGGGCTTGGTTGTGTGGTTGTCGCTTGTTTGATTGTTTGTTACATTATAATGGTTATAAAGTTATAATGGTTAGGACGAGAATGCCGAAACTGTGCGTCACTCTGTTAAGTCACGATTGTAAGGGACCGCTGACCTCAAATGCGATAATTATCGCTTTGCCGATTTTAATTTTAAGCGAACCGAAACTGTTTTTACACTATCTGCTAAAGCCAATTTCATCGGGCGCATACCTCAAAAAAACATAATAAGTATGGTTCTCCTTAAAAGCTCGAATATCCGCGGCGAGTTTCATAACCTGCCGCTGAGACTCAAGCTTTTTTTATGTTCTCTGAAGGATTTCAACTTTCTTCTACTACAGAAACCTCCCATCGCCAGCGACCGCAGAGACTTGCACTTCGACCGGCCTCCTTGCGGTCTCTTGCGGTCTCCGCGGGCTCAGCTGTACGCGTGAGAGCTTGATTCCGCCAGCTTACTGCGACTACCCCTCATCGCCACCGGTAGTCACAGCGCCCCGACCTTGCCTCCGCCTCTGCGTCACGCGCCAGCGCTCGATCCCCGACAGCTGACTGCGACTACCCCTCATCGCCACCGGTAGTCACAGCGCCCCGACCTTGCCTCCGCCTCTGTGTCACGCGCCAGCGCTCGATCCCCGACAGCTGACTGCGACTACCCCTCATCGCCACTGGTAGTCACAGCGCCCCGACCTTGCCTCCGCCTCTGTGTCACGCGCCAGCGCTCGATCCCCGACAGCTGACTGCGACTACCCCTCATCGCCACCGGTAGTCACAGCGCCCCGACCTTGCCTCCGCATCTGTGTCACGCGCCAGCGCTCGATCCCCGACAGCTGACTGCGACTACCCCTCATCGCCACCGGTAGTCACAGCGCCCCGACCTTGCCTCCGCCTCTGTGTCACGCGCCAGCGCTCGATCCCCGACAGCTGACTGCGACTACCCCTCATCGCCACCGGTAGTCACAGCGCCCCGACCTTGCCTCCGCCTCTGTGTCACGCGCCAGCGCTCGATCCCCGACAGCTGACTGCGACTACCCCTCATCGCCACCGGTAGTCACAGCGCCCCGACCTTGCCTCCGCATCTGTGTCACGCGTCAGCGCTCGATCCCCGACAGCTGACTGCGACTACCCCTCATCGCCACCGGTAGTCACAGCGCTCCGACCTTGCCTCCGCCTCTGTGTCACGCGCCAGCGCTCGATCCCCGATAGCTGATTGCGCGCACGCATTGTTTACGGGAAATAATGGTGTGTTGAGATCGTTTCCGTTCTGCGCAAGACGCTGATGCAACCCAGTGTATGATCGGAGCATATTCTTCACGGCATCGAGAATATCTACTGAAGTAGTGGGTGAGTCGGGATCGCGTAAGAAACGCGGAATAAGAAACCTAGACGTGTGTCGTGTGCAGTGAATACACTTGCAAATCTGGTTTTCTGGTCCTGGATACACTGGGCCCAATTTGGTACTTTAATTTTTTCTCTTCGCTCTTTTTGCCCAAGTACTCAATTTACAATGCATTTCCGTGATAAAAAAAATGGCTAATTTCGAATGCATTTGATCATACTTTAAAGTAGTTACGCTTAAGAAGTTTTTTTTTTATAATTTCTCGAGCTCAATAACCATTAACTTTGTACCTAAGTATTTAGAATTATTAACAATAGTATTGTATCCAATATTCTTTGTCAGCCGCGCTACGCAAGTAACTCGCATAACATCCTTGTAGCATAGCTAATGGCAATAAAATGGTTTTTAGACACGGATAAAAAGCTAATGAAGTTCATGACTCCGAGTCGTGACGGAGATAAGGAAGGATGCGCCGCGGAGGCCAGCGAGGTGACGTCAGGCTGGTGACGTCACGGGTCGCACGCCGGGGCCGGGCTGGGGCTCAAACACATTGATTTTATGCTTTTGCCAGTTAAATCTAAAGCTACATAAATGACATAATGTAAGATGCTATCGCTTGACATATTTTTAAAAGCTATTAAATCGAGTCTTCGGTTTTTAAACTGACACTAAGCAGCTTCTTTAATCAATATAGGTATCAGTGGCGTGGCGTGAAACAAGATCTCTAGGCAAGCCAGCCACGATTTAGCTTACTTTTTTATCGTTTGGGAAACATTATCTATCTATACCTAATGGGCAAGCTGATGGAACTCGGGTTCCATGGACGCCACGCCACTGAGCTGCGTACTCATGATCTTGGTAACCAGCTATCGTCGTCGTCATCAGCAGTCGCAGATGCAGTCCTGTAACTCTGAGAGGTATCGCTCTGACTGGGTACTTGGTCTAACTATCGTTTTGGAGTACATACGTGTAAAATATTCCAAAAAAGAATTTGAAGCGCATAAAAAAAAAGAAAATACATACAGTGGAACTTGGAACCTCCTCTTTTTGTGGAAGTTGTTTAAAACCATGTACATAGTAAAACATGACAAACAGTTTACATTGTAAAAAAACCAAGAGGGAAACTGTTGAGAGCGTTTGTGTAGAAATACCTGGTATCCTTAGTTTTAATTAGTGAAGTCAAGAGTGATAGCTCTTAGATAGTCGTGCCGGTCTGTCCTGGTGGTGCAGTGCGCGTGCGGCCCTCGCGTCATCGGCCAATTACGTTGCGCAATGACCCTTGATCGCGCACGAAGGTGTTAACTTAATCCACCGATTGCTCATTGCCTAATGGCCGCCGCTTAAATTATTTAGAAGTTTTTTGGTAACTGGCTGCATCACACTTATGTTTAATTAAACAGCAGCACGACTTGTTGTTTGTGGAATGGGCTAGGTTACTCTTCGTTTTTCGGCGTTGAATATGGTAATATGTAATGCAACATGATCGCATCGCTTGCGCTTCATAAAGCGTTGTTGATCAACTCAAATTACCCACGAAATTGCATATAATAATAATAATAATAAGTTTGCGTTCCCGGTCCAAATCACTGGCGACAGAGATATCTTGCCTTGAAACAAGGTATGCTTGGTTGTAAAATCCACGTAAGATTCCTGAAAGCTAAACAAGACTGTATGATCATATTGTACGAAATTAAATAAATTTATTTGAAATAAAGAAATAAAACAAGTTTATTCAACGCATGGAAAATGTACAGCAGAAAAATGCAATAAATAGTGCTGTAAGGCATTATTTTCAGTGGTGCCAATTTCATTTATATTAAAGTGTATTGAACTCTGGTGGACATGCAGAATACTATACCTATTGGCTAGCGGCGGTTGCGTTATGCGCGCGCGCGCGGCAGTGGCAACACTCGCACACATAACTCCACGCAACCGTCCAATAATCACATTATCTTGTTTGAATGACGGAAGCGATTCGTCGGACAGCCCATTACCGAGATTGTGCTATCGTAAGAGTTACGGAGGCTGCGACTACAGGAGATTAGCAGATGCATTCGCTACTTAGAAAAAACTAGACACAGTGGCGGTGAAATTGGTGTAGTATAATAGATATTCAGTAGTAGATAGTATTTGGAATCTTAAGACTGCACGTGTCTTATATGGATCGCCTTAATTATTTCTTAATGTTCAGATCAGGATAATGTGTAAAGGTTAGCGCGGTGGACACTGCAACAGCTGTTGCGTAGTTCCGATGTCCGATAGCCCAAAGGCCGGATACCTACTAGCCGGAAGGAAGTGGAAAACAGACACTACATCCAGGAAGGAATGGAAGACGTTTGGAGGAAGCATGTGTCATTACTGTAGCAAAAGATGATGATAATGAAAAAAGAGATATTTCTGACAAAAAAAATCCAGATTAGACATTGCAAATGATAACTATGATACGGGGAACGGTGATTTTGACTTTGTCATGGGCACCTCATATTTCTGAGATCAGCAAGAAACTCTTTGCGTCCCTTCATTCATTGAGGCGTCTGCAGAATTTCCTTCCTCTTCATACGAAGATCATGCTTGCCCGCTCTCTTTTGCTCCCACTACTCGACTACGGTGACGTTGCTTTCCTGGATCTCCGGGGGGAGCTGCTTGACAAGCTGGAGCGCCTACAAAATGTCTGTATCAGGTACATATTTGGTCTCCGCAAGTTTGATCATGTGTCTCAATGCCGCGCCCAACTTAAATGGCTTCCGATCCGTCAGCGCAGAGACTTACATGTTCTTTGTCTTCTGTATAATGTCCTTTTTATTCCTTCTTCACCTCCTTACCTTGCAGAGAAGTTCTCTTACATGGCAGATGGTAGTGGCCATCGCCTGCGGTCTAGTGCGAATCTAGCTCTATCGATCCCACCGCATAGATCGCATGTCTACGATATGTCTTTTGCTGTGCGCGCCGTGAAATTATGGAACAAGTTGTCTCCCGCCCTAAGGCAGACGCAGTCCGTTGCATCGCTCAAGGGGAAGTTGAAGGAATTGTGGCTGTCAAACGAATAATAGGTTGCTGTTTTTGTTGTAATTATGACTATTTCTGTTGAATTTATTACGTATTATGTATTATATTGACTGTTTGCCTATCGCTTTCTATTTTGGTTTTTTGCATTTTCATGTGTAAGTATTATTGTTAAATTATCCTCCGTCGTATTGTACCTACATGTTGCTTTGGTTGTCTACCGTTTACATTTGTCTTTAGCACTCATTTACTCAAAGGTTAACTGGAAGAGATCCCTTAAAGGGATAAGTTCGCCTTTGTACATGTATTTCTTTTGTTTTAATGTATTTATGTTTTTGTGTACAATAAAGTGTTTACATGTTTACATACATACATTTTCTAACTGGCATGTGGAGCCGGATCTATTAGACAGGAAGAGCCATAAACTTGTGCTGTGATCTGTGAATGATTGATACAAATTAACAATCAGGCTTCCGACCTTGCCTGAGTCCGCCCGTAGTTTACCCGATAAACAAATATTGATGTTTTTTAGGTTACCATTCCAATCGTTTCAAAATTGGATCAATTTGATCGACGTTCTTAAAGTAACACTGATCTAACATGTGCATCAACAAATGAGCAAATAAGAATAAATGTGGAACCGGCCGAACTAGTCGCTGCGCCAGTCACAGAGGGTTGCCACTTGTCACGATTTGTCCTTACACAGGCAACATTCCAAATTAAATTGAGGTTATTCAAAATTAAGTAAAAAATTCAATTAATTTACTAATCAATTAATATGTGTACATGCGCTGTATGTAGGTAGGTACTTAATTTAAATTATGGAAAAGCAAGCAATGGACACCTTCCCTTTTACAAAATCGCATCTGCATAGTGACAATGGATGACAAAGGACGTTATTATTTTCTGGTGTCATCGCATTTTTAATTGGATTGCTCCTAGTTTCCATCGGCTCAAATCTTGGGACTCATTAAGCTCTCGACACGGTATTTTTTTAGGAATAACTTTTAAATAGATCAATAGATGACGATTAGAGTGTTAAGCAATGTCGCCAACCCTAGCCATACGCTCTTGCCCGGTGTAAGCACGTCTGTCATCCACGGAGCTTCCGCGTTCTGTGTTCACGAGAGTTTCGACATTCAGCCAGTCCAGTCGAGTGCGCTAATCAAACCTTGGCAGTGCGCGCGCGTGCCCCTTCAGGTTCCTAAACTGGCGCGCATTAATGGCGGGCTGCTAATAGGACGCTGTAAATATCACGATGTTGTTTTTGTAAGTCAATTTGCCAGAGGCCAGCCAGTGGCGTGAGGTTGGCAGGTTCCGGACAGACAATTTAGTTTAGACTAAACTGGACTTCTTTATCAATAACCAATGTTAATCTTATTCTCTTAACCCAAAGTGAATCATTTTAATCTTGGAAAATACAAATAACTAAGGTATACATAAGACCTTAAAAACATTAAAGCAGTCCTTTTTGTCAACAAGCAAAAAAATTATCATTCTCAGACAATACAATACTCGGCGCGGACTTGGATTCCATCCTTATGTTGTCGAATTGTCGATATACCAATGATTCGTACGAAACGCTTTGCGTCTACTTTCCTTATGAGGACAGCTAAGGAATGGAACTCTCTTCCTGCGCACCTGTTTTCTGAAAAATATAACTTGGATCTCTTCAAGTCGAGAGTGAATAGGCATCTTCTAGCCAAGCATGCTCCATCTTAGGCCTTATTGACACTTAACATCAGGTGCAATCGAGGCATGGCATGGCTATTTTGAAATTAAAAAAAAATCTCAGCTGTGTAGCTTGGATTTTTTTTCAAAGATATTCATTAAGTAGGTATAGCCTTAGCAAGCGTCGGTCCGGCCCGGTCCAGGAATAGTGGCGCTACAAACAGCTTTCATATATGGTAATATTGTGCATAATAGGTACGTCATATTTGCATTATTGAACGTCAGTCAAGGATTTGTCAACATCAAAATTCAAAACATTGTTTACCGAAATGCTGTTCAATCCTTCGTTCTTCTTGCGAAATAAATACTGAATCCTATTGAAAAAACTTGACTTTCATCACTGTGGATAGTTTTGGCTTTATTATGCAAAAATACTTGAAATTAGCGGTATATTTAGTCCTGTTTCCTTTGTTTACATCAGTGACATTCACCGACTTTCTACGTCAGTTAAATTACCAAAAATTTATCGTTGCCAGTAAAATAATTTAGTACCACTGAAAATCCGCAATATGGCATAGGTTGTAAAACCCCTTGCAGGGCTATAATTCATTTCACTAAAATCTATAGGTATTATAATGTCCTCAGTTCATAGAAAAGTATTTCCATGGTTATGTTTTATTTAAACGTTCGCCTGCATTAAACTTCCTCGCTGTACTTACCTATAGCGTAGCGTCACCATCGCCGAGTAAATTTTGAGAACTTATTCAAGTTTTACTATTAAAGCTAGTTTATTTCTTTTAAACAGGAAATTGTAATATGGCATTTAAGTAAGCTGCTGACATTTTTAGCTGTCAAGAACATTTTTAAATTATCGCCGAGCGCCATTTGCTGAACTCACAGGCTTTTTTCATAATATATCATTCGTGTTATTTTATTTGTTAGCCACTGGCACCATTGTCAGGCTCAGGCTAAGCTATGTCTGCGTTTACCTGACGGTTTAATGTAAAAGCAAGCCAACATTCAGTGACATTTCAATTATAAATTAAGTATGTTTAAAATAAATATAAATCAGCAACCTCACACAAATTGATCTAGTCCCAAATCAAGAGAGCTTGTGTTATCAAATATATAGAACAACTGACCCGAGCACAATATTCGAGTTCATCGCACAAATATTTGCTCTGGCCGGAATTCGAACCCGGGACCGCCGGCTCAGTATACAGGTGCGCTACAAACTGCCCCAACCGCGTCGTCAATAATGTGTGATTGATTAGTAAAGAAACTCGTGTTTTTTTTTTGTTTTAAGGATCATTTTATCATATAGATTAATGTCGTGCGATCTTGGTATAGAAATAGAAACAATAGGAAGTGTAGAGTCGAGCGCAGCGTCCCACTGCGCATTGCGACAAGCAACGCGGCCACCGGAGAAAGGCTCCATCCAAACACGCAACATAGTGCAAGCTCCACGTCTCTGCTGCGTCCGCGCGACGCGACGACGGACGCCCCGTTGCCTCACCGCGCTAGGGACGACCGCGCGCCGCACGCGCATGCATTGTCTGATGTTGTGACATCGCGCAGGCAGCGCAGCGGCAGACACGCTCACCGATGTGACGTTGCCAATATTGGCAATGTTAGGATCAGTTGCGCATGTTAGTGTCTCGAGTGCAGAATATTGAAATCTAAAATAGAAGTCATAAGAAAGCACATCTGGAGGGTGAGTGATCCCACTTGTTAAATAAATATCGGACACCCTCACACACATCTATTTAGTCCCTTAATAAGCTCTAGTAGGCTTGTGTAATGGCACTGACGACGATAAAGATACTTATATAGATAAACAATATACTTAAATACATGGAAAACGTCCATGACCCAGGAACAAATATTCGAGTTCATCACGCAAATATTTGCACCTGCCGGGATTCTAACCCAGGACTTCCATCTCTGTAGGCAGGTGCTTTACCACTGCGCCAACCGCGTCGTCAGGATACTTGTCGAGGCTGAATGGTGGGAGATGGATAAAATTTAATCGACTAAATTGTGGTGTTTAATGCATCAGCGGCTGGATGGTAACAATAGAAGGGGACCCAAACCTTACCTGTAGGAACCCTCCGACTTAGGGAATTCGTGGAATGAAGTAGCAGAATTATTTCGTTTCTATTTATTTTTTAATTAGAAGTGTTGCTAAAGATTATAAGTAGTCTGTATGTCGTTGTGGAATATTTTGGATACAAATTAAATAATGAGCTAAGTTTGCTATTACAGCAAGACAAATACTGAGAGAAATGTCGTTTGAAAAACTGATAACCATGATATATATAAGTAAATATGATAAGATAGTATAAATATTATAAGACAATGAGCATCAGAATAATTCCAACTTCCTTAGGCACGAGTGGGTTATCCCGGGCGTTTGTCGCACATCCGTCGTGAATAAAGACTAATGTACATAGAGGCTGTGTACATGAAACTTACTTTATTTGTATCTACGAAGATTACATGAGTTTATTTTATTAATCTTGATATCAAAGAGGTATGCAGGTTGGTGTGGCATATTCATTATTTTTGTATTGCGATCGGTATGTAATGCGAACCACAGAGAAATTTGCAACCTGTCGTGCAAACCTGGGATAGCAGACTAACAGTGGACTTAATGTTTTCTGCTGCTCGTGTGGATAAGGTTACTTAGTGCCTTTTTTTTGTTGTGCGCCGACGCTGGCGCCGCTCCCAGACAGTCTGCGCTAGCACAGGATCTACGGATGTAGGCGCCGACACCGAAGAGGGGGTAGAGAGAAAAACAGTGAGGGCAATAGACAAGCCAGAATATTTTCCAAATTTTAACATTTTAGAAATTATCACAAAATTTTCCCTTCTTACAGTAAGAGCCACAAAGTGGTGGCTTCCACTCTAAAACATAAAATCCGTCATTCAGCTGACCGATAAATGGCCGTGACGCTGGCGCACCTGCTGTTTATTATCCGTTTGACGACAATGTCGAATTAGAACTGTTAGACGTACAGTCGGTAATTGGTCATTTAATAAGCACTTAGAAGTACGGACATTATTCCAGCCGCCGAACGTGAAGGCCAACTTTATTTAAAAAATGTTTGTCTCACGTACGGCAAATAGCGATCGATCGAAGTGTTGTCTATTGTGCTGATATTGTAAAGATTGGAATGTCAATGTCACATCTATAGAATCTCCAATGGGTATAATTACGATACGATCATCTGTAAAGATGCTATAATTACACCGAATGTATTAATATATATGCGCCAATACGTATTGCGTAATAAATAATTATTATTAATGGAACCGATATCATCTCTATAAATATAAATCTACATTAATATAAAAAAATAATTCTAATTAATGATTTGTCAATATTTTAATTTTATAATTGTATTTTAATTTTAATTTATTTGACATGTACATAATTTACAACAATGACAATGTATGACCAATACAAATAAATAAATGATATGATATAGAGTAAGTATTGTAGAGCTGAGTTTTGCAACACGAGACGCAAACGTCTTACCTTTCGAACGCGATGCATTATTGCGAAGTAAAACTTGTAGAAAGTAGCGTAAAGTCATTCCATATCAAAAAAATAGAACGTCTGCCTTAGGGCATATCATATTTTTATTGATTTGATTTGAAAAAATACCAAACAAATCAATAAGCATATTTAGACATTTATAAAACAAGCGGATATAATTGTTTATAGACTGAACAGATTAACATCTCTAAGACATACAGCACGTGCCTAGAAAACTGCTATTTAGTGTTCTTCGGTTTTCCTCTATAAGTTTGTTGTAAATATTGAAAATATAGTAATGTCGGTTTTTCCTGTAGCCTCCTTTATTTTCACGACGGTGCTTGGAAACGTGGTGATAGATAGTCCAATTAGTCTCAATCCAGTAAACGACACTGCGTATAGCCCTACAATTCAAAATAGGCCCCCTATAAGTCTACATAGTGAACATAACAACAATATTTTTACTGTAGTCAAGCCAACATTAACTTACCCGTCCATTAATTGTCAAGAAAAAATATTGTACTATTCGTATTTCGTAGACAGTAATGCTGCTCTAGTAGGTACCTAATAATAATTAATTACTGTTGTATATATTTCTATTTAGTGTAATATTTTTTACGGCATATATATATTAAATAAATAAAGTACCTAATAATGTCGTTATAGTAGGTAAGGGATTAACACTAATACCGATCACGTAACGCAGAAGCCTCGGCTCCTCTAAAGTAGGTAACGAGGGTTTTTATGACTCCCAGCGTAGTCGCACGCGCCGCACGTGCGGGCCTTGACACGGCGACATTGTCACAATTGTCACACATTGTCACACGTTGTCGCACGTTACGCGCAACAAACAAAAACGAGCCATCAATCAATTGTAGTGCTCTTTGTTGAGCTGCAACCGTGACGTTTACGCGGCGCGGTCGGCGAGTGACGTGTGTCGGTGAGTACTCGTGCCATAGTGGAATGGAGTATGTGAGGAAGCGGCCCAAGTAAGAAACAATTCATACTATCTACTCAACTATTACGATGATCACTAACCGGACTCTGACAACTACTATATGGGCCTGCGAGAGTACTGATGGATGTACTTTAATTTGTTTATCGCGCGATAAACGCAACTAAAGCATACTATTCGTGTAGGAATCGTTAGGTTATAAAAAAACAGCTTATACAGAAAAAAATGGTTTATAATATGAATGAGTAGGTATTACAAGACGTGATGAAACGCGAGACGAAACGATGGATAACCATAATGATGATCATGTTTCACTGCGGCACACTGACTACTAAACTGACTAACTAAGTATGCTTATGTCAACCTTATTTATTACCTTAGGTCATGACATGGGATTATAAACACGCGCCTGCCATTCTGAGCTGCTTATTGCCTGTATTGTGGCAACTAAGTCCCCGCACGTCTGTGGCCATGGAGCGGAGCTACACTTGGGCACGTCCGAGAAGGCTCGGTACTCAATATAACTCCGTTGCTGGCGCGTCTTTGAATCATCAAGTCAAATGTATTCTTTTGTACGCGGTTCTATTTAGTATGCAAAATGGCAGCGTATTGTTTTGATAGTTCATTCAGACATACCTTCTTTTTGATATATGATGATGTTGTAGAAGACCTGGCATTATCAATTTCCTCGTTGGCTATAACAGAAAGTGAGGTTGAGTGTTTGCTTCGACAATTGGACTGTAACAAGGGAGCTGGCCCAGATGGTATACCGCCGATTTTTCTCAAACAATGTCTTAAAACTTTAACCAAGCCCTTGACTGATATATTTAACAAGTCACTATCCTCGGGAGTTTTTCCAACGGAATGGAAACTGGCTCACGTTGTACCAATCCATAAAAAAGACGATTTGTCAAACGTTGCAAACTATAATATAGGCCTGTGTCAATTCTTTCCACTTGCTGTAAATTGCTGGAGTCGTTTGTTCGTTCGCATTTGTACTGGCATGTTAAGTCGATCCTGTCTTCGAAGCAACACGGTTTCCTCCCTCAACGGTCTACCACAACAAATCTCATTAGGTGTGTAAACGGTATAGCCACAGCACTTGACAATAAACAAAAATTACACGCAATATATACAGATTTTAGCAAGGCGTTTGATCTTGTTAATCATGACATACTTCTAGATAAGCTTGGGCGTTCTGGAATACATGGTTCTTTGCTGAGATGGTGCGAATCATATTTACGTTACATATCCCAGCTCGTTGTCCTAAAGGGCTTCCAGTCCACGGTCAAACATATTCCATCCGGTGTTCCTCAGGGTTCCCACTTAGGACCTTTATGTTTCTTAATATTTATAAATAATTTAACGTCAAGTCTAATGCCAATATCAACTCTTTGCTGATGATTTAAAATTATATTAATGATCATGCAGACGTTGCTAGTCTCCAGAATGACATAACCGTGGTCCATAACTGGTGTTCGCGCAATGGCATGGTCTTGAATGCTGGGAAGTGCTTTCATATCAGGTTCACCAGAAAGCTGAAATCTGCTTCGGTATCATACTCAATCGACGGCACTAAACTCGCTGAGAAGGACACCATTCGGGATCTTGGAGTGATTTTGGATAGGAAACTGACGTTTCAGGAGCACTTAAATAATTCCATATGCAAGGCAATTAATTTTTTTCTATAACACTAGTATTGCCCTTCTTTTATACAATAGCTTAGTTCGTAGTACGTTAGAGTATTGTAGTCCAGTGTGGAATCCCACTTACGCTGTTCACGTTAAAAGGCTGGAGTGTATTCAGAAGCGGTTTCTTTACCATCTCGCGTACCGTACAGTGACAACAAGTGTCGTGAATTATCAAGCTATTCCGAAAGATTGCGCCACTACTATGTCTATGTCACGCGTCTCGAGACTCGAAGGGCGATAAGCGACACCGTATTCTTGTTTAAGCTGTTGCACGGGATATTGGAGGCTCCTGATTTCTTAAATAACTTAAGACTATCAGTCCCTCGCCAGAGCAGCCGACTACATATAATCGCAAGACATTTGCCTTACCTCTCAGAAGAACAGTAGCTGGCAGGCACTCTCCGTTGGACAGAATATGCTCCCGATGCAATGATATGAGAGCTAAGTTTGATTTGTTTCATGGTTCTGTGGTCTCAGCAAAGGCACGTTTGCAGTCTTTGCATATATTTTAAATTTATTGTGTATTATTAATGTATTTATTTCTTCTACTGTTAATTGTTAACTTCGAATGCAATTTTATTGGTAGCAATTTATTTTGTTAACCCGTCAAGTGTCAGACCTCCCTAGAACAAAACACCCGGTAATGTCCCATACAAACAAGAAACGGCCGAATTTCCGCTAAAGATGGGAATTTTACCTACCCCGAGAATAATTATATGAGATGTGTTATATATCGTTAGAGAGCTAGATAAATTTGGAATTCGGCACAATATGTTATAATAGCCGCACTTACTTGTAATGAGATGTAGATTTATTTATATTCCAAGATGTTCGTTTTCCGTCACATCCGTCACTAATGATTCACAATTTGCACTCAATTTAAAACCACATATCACATTTTACATACACTAAAATGATACTGGCTAGTTTATGCGTCAATTTAACGTAAATTCACTACTCAACACCTAATAATTACTTCACAACAAATATTTCTTTACGAGAACGTGCGCGCACGGCACAATCTTGCGCTGCCGCTAATCGAAACTGTCATGGCGGATTTGCCGCGAAACTGAGCACTGTTTGAGCAAAATCATAAATCTATCAAAATTCCCAAGACCTTACACCAATCTAATATATGAAATGAAATCCTAAGAAAGTGTGTTATAAAACTATTATTTGTTCGTAAGGTTTTTAACAATTGAAAATTAGGATACAAATGAATTACGACGGCCATCATTGCAAAATTATTGCGTCATTCAAACTTGAGGACTTTTTTCATTAGGAAACAATGTCGTGCGGCTAAATTTAATATTAAAAACGAAAACCTTATTTAATTGCCAGTAATTTGATATATAATACATAATACAAACACTTTCCGTTTAAAAGATTTGGACATATTTATCACACGACACGACACCTCAAATGCAAGTGATTTTCGAAATGGCGGACGAATTCCGCCGATGTAGAGAAAAAAAAAAATTTACGCGTCACTACTGAGGATTCTGATTGGTTAAAAATCAAATTTGTGTGCTCTGATAGCTGTTGTTGGATAGTAAAATATCTATCAAGCTGCCACCATAACGAATCGATGCAGAGAAATTGATCCAATGAGCGGTTTGGGCTGTAGACTAGCGTGTGTCTACTGGACGCTACCGGCACAAAATTGCTGTAGACTAACGTTAGTCTACTGGACGCTTGACGGGTTAAGTAGTTATTTTTATGCATGTTGTGTTCACATCAAGTCCTACTGAGTCGGCGGTCCCGGGTTCGAATCCCGGCCGGGGCAAATATTTGTGCAAAATATTTGTTCTTGGGTCATGGATGTTATCTATGTATGTATTTATATATTATGTATATCGTCGTCTAGTACCCATAGTACAAGCTTTGCTTAGTTTGGGACTAGGTCGATTTGTGTATGATTGTCCCTTAATATTTATTTATTTATATAAAAAAAAAAAAAAAAAAAAAAGTAGGGCGTACACTATTGATATTGTTTATTATATTACCATTTAAGCTTGCCTGTGTAAGGCTCAGTTTTGTGATCCTTATTAAAAAAAAAAACCTGTCAAGTGCGACTCTGACTCGCGCACAGAGGTTTTCGTGCCTATATTTATCCCATCTTAAGATGCCGGGTAAGTTATGCACCTGGTATGTATGTACCGGGTTCAACCCGGTTTTTCAAATGTGATTTTTGAAAAGGACTAGATTAGTACAAGACGGCATTACTTGCTAAACTTCATAGTTTTAGATCAGGTCAGGCCATTCCCTTGAAAGTTCTGAAATATACGTTTTTTTGTGGCATTTACGGCCGCATCTTTTTTTACGTTAACCAATGAGAAGTTTGATTTTATCATAGCCTCAAGAAACTGACCTGAGTATACGGTTTAAATTTCAACTTCACGCGTTCCCGAGATAAAGGGTCTTGACAGATCTTATAAGGGTTACTTTTTTCCTTTTGAGGTACGGAATCTTAAAAAGAAATAATCTGATAAGTACGTGTACGCCACAGTAACTATAATATCGTACCTGAGTACAATACTACTTGTACTTGTACAATAATACTTTATTGCACACCAGAAAACATTTACCTAAGTACATCAGAAAAACACAAATAAAAAATTAGAAATTGTTTTGTATTTCATTTCGCAACTTACGCTTAGGTTGATAAATGAAACGGTTGCCAAATGAAGCAGTTTTGGAAACATAATAAGCCCAAACGTTAAGTAATCCGAAAACTTAATGTACTTGAAAATCTTGAGATCTACATAGTAGGTTCCGTTCTGATTATCAAATCAGTTTCCAGAAGCCTACAAAAATGATGTGATTGGTTGGTAGTCGCATCGCGTCGCGGCATAACATCGCCAACGATGGCGGTAACGACGATGCTTGATGACGGGGTTGTATTGGGGCCGTGTTGCCGCGATCTTATCATTACCGCCACTGGGTTACTAGTTCCTGCGCAAGCGGCGGTCGTCTAATGCGCGGGCGGCGCCGCGTGAGCTTTCATTATAGTCATGTTACTAATTATGCAAGACGCGGGCAATGTGCGGCACAGCACAGCTATCGATAAATGTGTCGATCAGGTGACGCCGATCTTTTAACGTGTTAGTGTTTTGTTTATCTTTATGTTATGTTTATGTACATTAGAGGTGATATCGATAGGCGCCGTAAAATATCTACTTGATTTGAATTTCAAATGAACAATTTAAGAGTGGACGGTGTAAAACCTGGGCGTAAACAACAACACACACAACTTTTTATGTACTTACCTTACCTAATTATAGGGAATATAGGGTCTATATTAATTCGTAGAAATTTTTTTCGTCGAATGTTTAATTTCGCCAAAAAATCATTTCGTAGAAAGCCATTTTTCTTTGCAACCGTCAACTATTTGAGATTGTTATAAAACAAACCTAACCTAACCTGATCAATAGGATGATATTTGCAAGAATTATGAAAAAGAGACTACAGAAGGATAAATATCCTACGAATCAAAGGGCTCCCCTACTTATATTATACAGATACACGCTATATTCCAGAAGCCAACGATAATCTACAGGATTTACAAAATCTCGATAATTTAAGTTTTTTGTTTTAAATTGGTAATTACCAACGCTAGATTAGAATTTGGTACTGTGGGAGATCTAGTCCACTTAAATAAAAACGTCTTTTTTACGAGGTTGTCACTTGGTTAACAGCGAGGCTGTGCTCCTAAAGTGTGTTACGGTAACTTGCGCGTGGAGCGTGCGCGTGCGCCAATGCAAACACATAATTGGACACGACAGGAAATGCACATTAGTGGTTTCTGTGCCGTAAGTCCGACAAGGTAGTAATTTGCTGAATCGCTCACTCCATGCGAACACTCCACACTTGCGTTGGTAGAACGTAGTTTCCCTGAGTTCCGCTGATCTTTAACGTCTTACGGAATGAGCGAGTGTCTCTCGATAAGTCTCTCCGTCTCAGCTCGCATAGAAATCATTTCGTGTGTCCCACGTGTGTCCGGATGTCGGGCTGTGCTCCTCTACAGGTTGCATTTCTTAACAAACTCTGGTGAAATTGTGTGAGGAGATTGAGTTATTAAAAAATATTTAAAAGGAAGAAAACGTAAAAAAAAAACAATTTGCCATTTCCAAAATGTTCATTTTGTCATAAATAATACTGTTTCGTTACCGTTATGAAGGTGCATTAACTTTACGGGGTTGGGAATATAAGAGGGTGGAAATATTGATGAATTGGTTATAAATTGATACTAAAGTAAGTAAGTAGTAAAAGTATAAGTTTACCAAGCTGGTTATTGTTATCTACGCTTCTGTGGGCTACACATTTTCAAATGTGAGCTAGACTAGAATGCAGTCACTCATGCGCTAAGTAATGTCATTGAAAACAGTCTAGTTGAAGTTGAGTGTCAGGAAACTGTAGGTACCTACCACATTATTAGGCCGCTACGTGACCGGCCAAACAAGAGCAAGGTCAGGCCCAGGCTGTGTCTCAACTGCGCTAGGCTCCATTTGTGTAGATTAATTGAAAGCATTGAAATTGTTTGAAAGCCGCACGTATTTTGCCCTCATACAATACAAACCTAGCAGTCTCATCAGCCGAATTTTGCGCGTGTAGTTTATTAGCAAGGAAGGAATCCACGCATCAGCTCCACAAGTTAGATAAATTTTAAATGAGTGATTTGTAGTACATTTTGAGGATAATCCTTTTCCCATTCAGTACTTAGTTGTTTCACTTTCATTTCAGAAACACTCGTGTACGTAGTGAAGCAATTGCCAGTCGTTCGACACCATCACCCTTACCTTCCTCTTTATTTTGTAAACCATTTCTTCCGCTCTACGTTAAATATTTTTCAAAAAAAAAATAGTGTCTTGACATATATTCTTCTAATATTAATATGAAATAGGTTACCTTTTCTTTAATTTTATTTTCTTACCTTTATGTTTACACTTCGGGCTCGACTGCTATCATTTACGGTCTTTGTTATTTATCACTTGAAAGTTTTGAAACTGTCCAGCAATGTTCCCAGCCCGCGGTGCCGGATGGAAAGTGCCGCGCGATGAAAGCTCGCATGCGCGTGCCCCGTAAATGCCGTAACATAAAAACTTACAACAGTGCTAATGCTAAAACTACTTTTCCAATTGAGCAATATGCAGCTAAACGGTATACTAAATAAAATCCACCAATAGCAAATTGCACTGAGTGATGGTAAATAAACCTATTGGTTTATCGTTTGCCGCCAATTATAGTATCTAATTTAGCACGGTGCGTGTAATAGCGGTCAGTACAATTATTGACTTTTTAATGACAGTTTTGTACTGAGCTGAGAGCTGTCGCACGCGCCATGCTAAATGAAACTTGCTATAGCTACGTAGCTTATGTCTTGTAGATAGGCAGCGTAAGCTTTAACAGTTTGCTTGCTTATATATTATAAAAGAAAAATGTTTTCGCAGTGCATTGACATGCTCTGTAGTCACTGCCTGAAAGTGCGTGCGGCGCAGGAGTGCCTAAACAATTATCAGGCGCGCGCGAGTCGGCGCTTCCACGAACTTCTAGATCGCTCACGCCATGCATTGTACATTGTACAAATTGTATTGGAGGTAAGTTCATTGACAATTATTATACCCAGTTGTGTCATTTCACAACAATTTTTTTGTTTTCTTTGATACCAAAAACTTTTCGATGTATCTAATAAACGCAGCGCAGGTATCAATATCAACGACCCATCTAAAATCTGCAGGTATTACCGACCTATTGTACTCGTATTTCTCGATTTGAACATTATTCTATTTGATGTAAAGGTGTATAACTGAAGCGATAAACAAGTTTGTCGTCTGAGTTTTCGTCTTTATTTATCGTTATGTATTTAGAACTCAGTAGGTTTTTTTTTAAATGTTCACGGTTTCAAAGATAAATGTATATAATGTAGTTTACCGATTCCATAGTAAACGCATTGGTTTCACCTGCTTATGGAGCATTACTTCATCTCGTAGAATCTGCAATATAGATGCATTATTTGTTTAATGCCATTTTCGATAGAAACTTGTAATAGACATGGACAACGACTTCTGCCTGAAATGTTGTAATTAGGCATAATGTATGGCTTTTATGTTATGGTCCGCACCGCATCGTAAAGTAAGACAAGATACTAGTTCCTACAAGCAAGTTTGACGAGTATAAGCATCCGTGGTGACGAAGCAAAGTAGGTGGTGCTAACTGATGCTAAAGGGCCCGGGGGGCATTGGACAGTTAGGTGTGGTACCATGTAGCGTTATTGTGTTAACCCCGATATCAACATTGCTCATAACTTTGACAATTACTTATGTAACTTGTGTGTATAAATAGTTTGTTGCACCCTTCCATGAGAAATTGTCCTATATCGGCTATATCTCATATTATCTTATCAGTATCTCCAATCAAATTTCCCCATACTGACCCGTGTGAATTACCCATAGGTATACACCCATCAGAGGAGAAGTGACGCGTCCACAGAACTCGATATTTACCATGTACAGGGTATTTTTGCGTCATTGTTGAAGCAAAAGTAAACTGAATTGCTCCGTAATACCTATGTTTGAACCGGATACCGACTGTCGCGTCGTACTGATACTCTGTCTGATACGTCTGCACAATTACATTTACCTTAGCAACATCACGATGCAGCCCAAAAGAACCAGCTCTAATCTATAATCAAATTACGTTCTCATAAATCCGTTACTCATTGCAGCATAATAACCGTGTCTGTTCTTGATGCATGTTAATTAGAACTGGCATTTGCATAATGAATGTGTTCAGATAGTGCCCGAGCGGGCGCCGTGCAAGCTGCGCTGGCTGGGGGAAGAAGGCTGTAAGGAGGTGTATGCATTGTGGACCATGCAACGTTTCTGCGTTTCTTCTCTGGACAGGACAGCTGACGCCGGTTTTGTGGGTCACTCACCGCGCGAGGGATTCAACTATTCAAGGCTTTATTATAACAAAACGGGACTTGATCGCGCTCAAAAAGTTATTTACCTCGACAGTTCGAAGTGATGTGTTCATGGTCTCAAAGGGACACAAGGCTTCATTATATTCATTCCTTTTATTCAGGGCTTGTAAGAGGAATAGGCTAGGCACTAAGCACGAGTTGGGTTTGGATGCCTGTGGGTCGTGTAGGTCGCTAGCGGAAATACCTGCTTAGATAAAACTACTCGTAATTTGCTACGTGACTTATTAGTCGAGGAGGATTTGGATTTCCCTCGTTTGAATTTTAACATGTTCCTGCTGGAAAATTACCTAAATACCTTTTCTTATACCATAAATACAAAGATCAAAGCTTGACCTGACGAATTTTTCCTTATGCTTTGTGTGTCGATCTTTGCATTGTTTATTTGAAAGGTTTTTACACCTTAGCGACCTCTATGTGAATACGTTTATATTCACATCTTACCGCACCACTTTACAGCGGTGAACGAGCAAGCGAGAGAGGGCGCTGTTTTATAAATTTATGAAACATGTAATGTCTCATTTTTTAATGTGGGGACACCACAATTTTTATTTAAACCATGAATACAAAGATCAAAGCTTAAAGAAAAATTTAAAAAGGAGCTACCTGGTGGAAGGGACCGGGAATCGAACCCGGTACCTCTGGATTACCGGTCCAACGCGTTAGCCACTTCACTTTTTTCTTTTATTCAATTTTTCTTTAAGGTTTGATCTTTGTATTCATGGTTTAAATAAAAATGGTGGTGTCCCCACATCAAAAAATGAGACATTACATGTTTCATAAATTTACCTTTTCTTATAATTATAACCTCTCCATGCCAAAAACTTGTTAAGTTAAAGCTACATAAATTGTTAGTTCCAAGATATTTAATGTTTTCAATGCCAGTTTTTTTTTCTGGTATTGTCGATATTGTTTATGTCATGAAAGGTATCATTGAATTGAGCTTGACTCTGACGCTGCTTGAGCATTCCACTTATATATGAACTTCAGATAATACTTTGTTCTCGATGAACGAGGGAGAGTGCGAATAACTCACCGCTCGTGTTATTGCGTAGATCTGATACACTTTCTGACATAACCAGTCACTTCCGACAATCCATGATCGAGACGATCCTCGATAACTAATCGGCGATAACAATCCAATCCCCGACTACATGAGCCAGCGCTGTGTCGGTATAGAATAAGTGTTCTGTTGCCCAACAGCTTCGTAATCTATATAACTGAAGTTGAGCAACACGCGAATAGAGCGATTTGTTCAATGATTGTTGATTAGAAAGGATGGTGCAAATGACCGAGGCGGGCGAAGAAGATGCTTGTCGTCGGGTATTCAATAAAATTAGCTTGCGGCCTCGGGCATCTAGCTGGTGAGCATCTTTGAAATTAAATGAAAAGGTTCTACCTCAGGTGACTTTACGAAGTGGTCATGCAAATAAGTCAAATAACTCATCTCGTCTCTTTAAATATCTTATTCTATAACTTTTTTCAAATACTTTTTGATACTCATATACGGGAATCCAAAATCCAGTATTAAATGAGGGGATTGTATACTTATTCAAAAGATAAGATTACATGTCCGACGACTAAGGACTGACATTATTATGCTTTCTACAGGTACCTGCAGAAAGCATGATATTGTCAAATGCTTCCACATGAACCATGTGCCCCTCGCCTCGCTCGACCGCTCGCTGCGCCCGCGCAGCTGTGCAACACCAATTACCGCTATTCATATAGATAGAAACAATTAAAATAATAGTCGGCTTCTCCCGTCACCGGCGACGAGGAGCGGTCTCACGTTTCCAAAGTCGGGTCACGGGTCACTTGTGCAATGCATCGCAGCTAATTTACATACTTAAAGTGTCATCGAGGGACAGAGATGCGTCTAATACCGATGAGCATATATGTAGATAGATAAGAATGTACGTCGACGTTAGCCGTATTTTGCTGGTGTTATTCGACTCATCGGTATCAGCGTAATATTGGATGTTTTTTTAACTGTTTAGACAATTGAATTGCCTGATACGGTCATTGGCTTGGGTTAACTGTTATGAATAGGATTGCCAACGACATGGGGTCAGTTGAGGGTAAATTCTTGAATAAAAATAATGCACCTATTGGCATTTTAGAGGCAGCTACTTTTTAACCGACTTCAAAAAAAGGAGGGGGTTCTCAGTTCGGTTGTATGTTTTTTTTTTTATGTTTGTTACCTCATAACTCCGTCATTTATGAGTCGATTTGGAAAATTCTTTTTAGGTTCATGAATAGACATCTCAAGGTTAGTCCCATAAAATTTTGGTGAAGATCGGATGACGAGATCCATGAGGAATTCCTGAAATTTTATAGGCACTCAGAATATTTTTCATATATTTTCTAAAACTATTTAAGTATATGCATATGGTAGTCATATTTGCAAAGGGTGAGTCAAATGTAATCTGTACTTGAACGGGTTATTTTTGGCTTTTTAGTTTTACTGAAGTCGGTTCCTTTTTTATTTAAATTTTTTTTCTCTGTAAACTTTAGGTAAACTTCCACGATTTTCACACATTGTTAGGTAAGTTCTTATAATAATGTCCTAAACATATATTTTTTACATATGCGAATAACCGTAGGTTTTAGGCCTACGTAGGTGTTCAATACAAGGCGCTGACTGCAGTTACGATGGCGCGGCGCGGCGCGGCGCAGCTATGCCAACTGGCCGACCTACATGTTTTAGTGCTGGCTCATAAACTTGAAACTGCCTAATCCTTTTGTTTATTATACACACTTTAGTTATAGCTTACGGTTCATTAAATAAATGTGCACGATGACTACTAATAATATAGGTAAGCTATGGACCGTGTGTAGGGTTTGATTTTGTAAACTAAGTCTATATTTAATATGATTATATGTATAAAATACAATCGCCATCGGATATATTATCTCAGCGTCAGTAACGCCCAGTCAATAAGATTCGTGTTCAGATATTTATGAACGCCTAATATGCTACGATATATCTGATGGCGACTGTACCTACTTATGATTGAACACTAGATCTAAATCAATCGATCGCCAATCTAATATTGCAAGTTCTACTTAATGCTTGGTGGTCGATCGAAGCCACAAGTTGAGGACCGTTGGATTAGTTGTATGTTGTAACTAGGACACATCTAGCCGGCAGCTTGCTGCTCTGTATCAGTGAATAGATCCCTCGTGATTGGCTCTGGCTTGCAACACGTGATCCGCGGATACAATGGGATTGCCCCACGACGCTGCGGATGTCTGCCGGTCGGCACGTAACGAACGACTCGATGGTAGCCGGCGCCGGCGCTGATGACACTGCTCCTGTTTGATGCAGATGAGTACTGTTTGGTTTGTGACGTAAAAGCTAGGAGCTAGGGACCCATTGGTTATTTATTGCTCATCAACGTATTTTGCTAATAACAGACGAATGACGACGATTTTCGTTAGTCATTTAGATGCGCGCGCGTGTCCGGCGTGAGGACGTGCTTCAACATCGATATGCATTATGCATATGCATTCGCCCGGCGATTAGGCCGCGGCATGCAGCCCACATCGCGCATGAGACTATATATGTCTACACTGGTGTACAACTTGTATAGAACGAAAGTTCCCAATACAACGCGTACCAAACAAAGTTTACCCAATTTGTCGCTAGATGGCGCTACTGTGCAAAACATGTAACGGCTGCATCGCGCTGTTAAGATTTTTCCTGTATACATAAGACTGTTTGATGAAATTTTTGTTTTTGAGATTAATATACCACTCTGGACTGAATCAGCTGGTTTTATGCAAGTTTATTCATGGTCCTTCGAGTAGCCGGATTCGGCAGGCTTGTACATAGTGGTGACGTTTTTTTTTGCGTAAATCAAAACAAACAATTCTTGGGAATTGTTTTGCGCACCTATGGGCAGTGGATTGCTGTTCGGGGCGATTGCAGCGAGTACGTGATCGTACTGCATCCAGTAGCGGCCGGCAGAGGGCGCTGTGGAAGGAAGCCTGAGACAGCGAGATATCTACAGCCGTGGAGGAAACCACGGAAGGATACGATACGGTGCAAATAAATGGAACAAACGAGGTGACAAAACCATTTGGACAAATTGTGAGTACTTTTATTGTTTTTCAATGCAATTTTGAGCCTTAATACATCGAGTGAAGTTTAATAGTGAAAAGTGAGCAAAATTGAACCTTAAGTTCAGCAATAAAATAACTTTGAAGAAAAAGTGAACACTTTAGAGAGGTGAACTAAAAGCCTACGGAATTTGAACTTTAAGTGTAGTTGTTAATTAACTTTGAAAATAAATTAGACTTAGGATAATTTAGTTTAAGAAAGCTTGTTTATACGGGGAATCCATGCCCGATTTCACTTAGAATTTACAATTTTAAAACACTTGTAAAATTTTCAACTTTTATTCTATGTACTTAGAAAATTTTTGCAATTTCTTATATTAACTTGTAAATCTTTTGTTAACTTATGAACTTAGACAAAACGGTAACATCTCGCACTTGTAAAATATTGTCAAGTTATTTTATGAACTTAGAATTTTCGCCCCAAGATTGTCTTTTAACTTCTAGTATTCTAGGAAACCGTTCTACTGCCTTGATAGTTTATAGCGGAAGCGGATAAAATTAGATAGTCTTCGAGAAATTTGCAAATTTCATATAAAAATGGAATCGTTGGTAGCGGGTCAGGAAGACATCTATAGTCGCATTGTAAAGGCTAGAACCAATTTCAAAAAATCGTCAAAAGAATGGATCACGGAAAAATATGTCGAAGTTAGAATAGAGAACTTGGACGAATTGTGGACGGAGTTTTTATTGGGACATAAACGAATTTTGGAAAATTTCCATGTGGAAATAATGTCTTCTAGTTACATGGAAAATGATGTGTACGATGTAACTCAGGAATTTTATTTGGACTATAAGGCAGAGTTAAAAACTGTAGCACAGAAATTTAAACCGAGTAGTAGTAATAGTTCTCAACATCAAGCTCAAACATCTAACAGTTCTGTAACAAAACACAATTCGGTCAAGTTGCCTAAAATAATTATACCCGTTTTTTCCGGAAAATACACCGAGTGGGCTACTTTTCGTGACTTGTTTGAGTCTCTAATTCATAAAAATGAGGCGATCGATAACGTGCAAAAAATGCATTATTTGAAAGGTTATTTAGCCGGAGAGGCAGAGCAGTTGCTCCGTCAAATACCTATCTCTAACTCAAACTATGACAAATGTTGGGAATGTTTAAAACAGAGGTATAATAATAAAAGATATTTATGTCAAACAATTTTAAAAAGATTTTTGTCCCAAAAAAATGGTACTTGTGAGTCAGCAACCTTTCTAAAGGAGCTTATTGACACCAGTACTGACTGTTTACATGCACTAAAAAATATTGGGATTGATGTCAGTACCTGGGATGTCATGGTGATTCACTTGCTCACTCTAAAGTTGGATCCAGAGACAAGGAAGCAGTGGGAATTGACTGCTTCGAGGAATAGTACCGAGGATTCGTTGCCTACATTTGATCAGTTTAAGGATTTTATTACAAACAGATTCAGAGCGTTGGAGTTCATCCATTGGCGTATATAGGGGGGTGGCCGGGTGGGCCGTGCCCACCCCAGTATGGTCTAGTGCCCACCCCAGGATTTTGGGTTACCGATAGAAATTCATGGTTTCATCTCATAGGCCATGGCCAGGCCCACCCCCAGGCCCCCCCCAGGCCCCCCCCAGGCCCCTCCTGAAAAATAATGTTAGATACGCCAATGAGTTCATCGAAACCAAGAAACCAATAAACCATAACGCAGCTCCAGTTTCTCATAAACCGCGAACTTTGCATGTAATTCAAAGCAGTCAATGCCCGTTTTGCTCCGAATCTCACAAAATTACATTTTGCAAACTATTTGGGAAGCAAGATGTAGATACACGTCGTAGTTTTGTCCAAACTAAAGGTTTATGCTTTAATTGTTTGGGTGGGTTTCATTCCGCGAAAGTGTGCCAGAATCCTACTCCATGCAGAATCTGCAAACGTCGCCACCACTCGCTGCTTCATCCAAAGAGTGGTCCGGTTGCCGATGGTTCTTCGGCTGAGGTTGTGGCAGGTGCTAGTAATGTTGGTACTGTTGCTGAAGACGATGAAGAAATAGAGGAATGCACCGAGGAAACAACCATTACGTCCTGTTTTTCTTCAGGTAATAACGATCAGGTGTTGCTAGCCACTGCTGTGGTTAGTGCCCAGTCGAAGAACGGGGAATACTATCCCTTGCGAGCATTACTGGATCAAGGGTCACAAGCTTCCTTTGTCACGGAAGCCACGGTTCAGTATTTGGGTCTGAAAAGAAAACCAGTTAATGGTAACATTTCTGGTCTGGGCGGGAACAACAATGTAAGATCAAGGTCAATAGTCATATTGAGCCTGCAATCATTAATATACCCGGAAATTAAATTGTCAGTAAAAGCATTTGTGTTGAGCTCAGTCACTACCCTCTTGCCCTCCAAAAGGGTAGTTGATTTGAACTCCGCAGAAATACAGGGGCTACAATTTGCTGATCCAAATTATCACACGCCTAACAAAATTGACTTGTTGTTAGGTGCTGAGGTGTATAGCCAGATAATTATGGAAGGAGTAAAGAAGAACAAGCAAGGTACCCTGGTTGCTCAAGCTACGTCGTTAGGATGGATTTTATCGGGCATAGTAAAGTCAACTGATAACAGCTCGAATGTAGTTGTTTTACATACGCACCTAGTTGAAGATGACTGTCTAAAAAGTTCTGGGAGTTGGAAGCAGATCCTTCGACTGGGAAGAGGCACAACCTGTGGACAGAAGAAGAGAAAAGATGTGAGGAAATATTTGCCGCTACCACCACCAGAGACGAAGAGGGCAGGTATATAGTTAAACTTCCTTTTCACGATGAGGATCCCAGCTGTAAATATGGACAATCTCGAGAAATAGCTGAAGGTAGGTTTTATGCGCTGGAAAAGAGATTAAACAAAAATACAGAATTAAGAAGTCAATATCAAGAGGTAATAAAAGAATACTTACGGTTAGAACATATGGAAGAAGTACCTGAAAAAGAGAAATACAAGTCGGATGCTGTATACTTACCACATCACGCTGTTGTGAAGCAAGACAAGGACACGACGAAAATTAGAGTAGTATTCGATGCATCATGCAAGGGAAAAAATGGAGTGTCACTGAATGACAATTTAATAATTGGTCCTAAGTTGCAGCCAGACTTGAGGCACTTAGTGCTTCGATGGAGAACATATCCCATTTCATTGGTGTCTGACATAGTAAAAATGTACAGGCAAGTTAAGGTAAAAAAAGAAGATGCTGACTTTCTAAGACTATTGTGGAGGGATAATCCAGATGCAGACTTACAACATTACCGACTGCTGAGAGTGACCTTCGGTACGGCCAGTGCGCCCTATTTAGCAGTGAAGGCACTGCAGCAAATAGCTCAAGATGAGGGAGAAACATATCCTATAGCTGCAGGAAGAGTTCTTACGGAATTCTATATGGACGATCTCATGACCGGATGCGAAACTGAAGAGGAAGGAATTCAGATTTATAGGGAAATGAACGAATTACTAAGTAAGGCGGGATTTACTTTACAAAAATGGACAACCAGCAGTACCAAATTATTGGACATGATCAAAACGCAAAAGGAAGATGTGGGTACTAGAAGCGGAATTGAAATTAAACAGGATGAGGTAATCAAAATTTTGGGACTTACCTGGAATCGAGAACGTGATGAGTTTCAGTACGCAGTATCACTTCCGGAGTTAAAAACACCTGTAACTACAAGGAATATTATTTTGGACATTTCACGCTTGTTTGACCCCTTGGGCTGGGTCGCGCCGAGTGTAGTGGTAGCTAAGGATATGATCCAAAAGTTATGGCTAACTGGAGTAACCTGGGACGAAGAAGTTCCAAGCAATCTGCTAAATGAATGGTGTACTTACCGGGAAGAATTAGCGTTGCTGACGATGGTTCGCGTTCCAAGATGGATGGGTTTGCAGAGAAATAACAAGAAGGTGGAGTTACATGGCTTCAGTGATGCGTCTAAATCAGCCTTTGCAGCAGTGGCGTACGTTCGAGTACTAGATAACACTGGAACGATCACTGTAACATTAATTTCGGCCAAAACTAAAATTGCACCTATCAAGCAAGTGTCGATCCCAGGTTGGAGCTTTGTGGAGCAGTGCTCCTAGCTAGACTGCTTGCTGAAGTGTCTGAGGTCTTAAATATCGACAAGAGTAACATTCATGCCTGGACAGATTCTACAGTCGTTCTAGCATGGCTTAACAGCCATCCGAATAGGTGGAAGACTTTCGTCGCGAATCGAGTCTCTGAAATTCTAACCACGTTGGACTCAAGTCAATGGTCACATGTTCCATCGAAACTCAATCCCGCTGACTACGCGTCCAGAGGGCTACGACCGTCTGAATTACTAAATGCCGCTATGTGGTTTAGTGGACCGGACTATCTGAAACAGGAACCAATAAAATATGACAGACTGAAAGATATTGCAACTAATCTGGAGGCAGCAAAAGTTTTTCACATAACAACGGAGTGCAACGAGATTTGGAGTAGATTTTCCTCCCTCACTAAGTTGATCCGAGTCATTGCTTACTGCAGACGTTTTCTGAATTTAAGAAGGCCAAGAACAGAAAGACAAAATCCCAGCTATTTAAGTAGTGAAGAGTTACGCGAGGCGCTCAACGTATGCATTAAGCAGTGTCAAGCAGTAAATTTCGAAGTAGAAATTGAGGTTTTGAAAAACAACGGAACGCATATACCGCGAGGTTCGAACTTAAAGTCATTAAATCCTTATTTAGATGACAAGAATATTATGAGAGTTGGCGGGCGATTAGCAAACACCATGCTCTTGAGCAACAATAGAAAACATCCTATACTGCTACCTCGAAAATCGCCTCTATCTCGACTTATTGTGAATGACGCTCACATTAAAACTTGCCATGGACCACCCCAACTCATGCAAAATTATATAAATTCCAAGTATTGGATTTTAGGATGTAAATAAGATTTGGTTAACGCTTGCTTTCGAAAGTGTGTGTCATGTGTCAGACATTCAGCAGCAAGCAGATCGAACTCACAATTGATGGGACAGTTGCCAGCTGCTAGGGTGACACCTACGAGACCATTCAAGGCATGCGGTGTAGATTACGCTGGTCCAATCAGTCTCCGTACGTCAGGAGGTCGTGGCCACAAGGCTTTCAAGGGCTATATATGTCTATTTGTTTGTATGAGCACACGTGCGGTACATATAGAAGTAGTCAGCAGTCTCACCACGGAAGGATTCATACAAGCTTTTAAACGCATGGTGGCCAGACGGGGACCTTGTCAAGAGATCTGGAGTGACAATGGTACCAACTTTTTAGGAGCTTCCAGAGAGCTTAAATCTTTGCTCGAATCAGAAAATGCCAATATGTCGAAAGAAATCGCAGAAGCCTTGGCAACAGAAGGCACTACATGGCATTTCATTCCTCCGCACGCCCCCAATTTTGGTGGTTTATGGGAGGCAGGAATAAAGTCCGCAAAGTATCACCTGAAAAGGGTAATTGGTGACTCTACGTTAACATACGAAGAGATGTCTACGGTGTTAGCACAAATCGAGGCGTGCTTAAACTCACGGCCTATCACTCGTATGGATAATGACCCAGATAATATCAATGTTTTGACACCTGGACACTTTTTAGTTGGAGAACCATTGGTAACAGCACCCGATCACGACTATTTAAACACGAACGTTAGTAGTTTGCGTAGGTGGCAGTTAACGCAACGCATGATTCAGGACTTTTGGCGCAGGTGGTCGCATGAATATCTTACTCGTTTTTTACACCGCTACAAATGGGCACAACAAACGCCCGAACCTAACATCGGAGATGTCGTCTTAATCAAGGAAGACGATCTGCCTCCTAGTCGGTGGTTGCTCGGTAGGATTGTAGATAAACACCCTGGTACGGACAAGATTACTCGTGTAGTTACCTTACGCACAAAAGGGTCTTTGATAAAGCGGCCCACCTCCAAGCTTTGTGTTCTCCCAGTTAGTGAATAATTGTAATTTTAATTACCTAGTACATTAACATTCTGGTGTTACATTTTATTCATAACGAATGCCTTAATTTTTTATTATATGTGTAATAGATTTAAGTAAAAAAAAAACGCAGATGCATGCTAATTCTGCTATACTTCAATATTGTTATTGAACATTATTCTTCCTATATTTGTTTATAAAAAAAAAGTCATTGTGTAGGTATTTATGTTCGTTAATTAGTCGCAATGTAAGCCCCAAAGGAAAGATCTCAATATTTATTAAGAGCCCCTCATGGTGGGCGGTGTAATATACTCGGTACCTTAGAGAAGGACGTCAGGACGTTCCTCGGTGGGCGGAATGTACAACTTGTATAGAACGAAAGTTCCCAATACAACGCGTACCAAACAAAGTTTACCCAATTTGTCGCTAGATGGCGCTACTGTGCAAAACATGTAACGGCTGCATCGCGCTGTTAAGATTTTTCCTGTATACATAAGACTGTTTGATGAAATTTTTGTTTTTGAGATTAATATACCACTCTGGACTGAATCAGCTGGTTTTATTCAAGTTTATTCACTGGTGATGTACTCTTATTGGAATATATATGCGGCCTGTTGCAAGTTTGCAACCCGTGACTACTTCTCGGTCGTAAAACCTGATCGACGGAATGAAGTAGTATAAGCGCCTCGTTGGCAATAATTAGAGAAAGAAAATGTATACGAAGATATTATTTCTCAATCAATACCACAGACAACTAAAAATCTCACAGCGCATCTTTGGATGAAAAGACTGTTATACTTATTAGGTACCTAACCATGTATGTACCTACTACCTTTTTTTTTAACAGAGGCTGTACAAGTGTAGAAATATGATGTAAAAAACTTCCTGGTTGGATGTTACACCCTTGCCAGATAAAATAACATGACAATGATATTATCAAAATTAAAGTTCTTGAATAAACAGAATTAGGCAGAAACACCCCACAACACTTCAAATAGTAGGTACCTTGTCCCTAATTAAAAATTTGACTCAGCGGAAAGCCGCTGTTTACCGCAAACAAACCAAGTGTGAGAATGCTAATTTACGCGAATTTACGATTCGTGCATATTTAATGAGGTAAAAAGTAGTTTTCGTGGACAGGCGCGACAGTTTTAGATTTTTGCGTATAGCACCGGGCCAGCGCGAAGAACTGGTCCCGATGACCTTCGAGGTTGAATGTCTAGCAAAGGCCGCGGCGAGAGTGAGCATCGGTCACATCATGGATTCTTGTGTCGTGGTCAAGGACACGCACTGCGCGTGCGCTGCCAGGTCTGATGGAAGCATCCACGCGCTCGTGTAGCACCAGGTCAGCGGAAGAAACTGGTCTCGCCTTTGCTGAACTAGTGGGAACCCTGAGTTTTATGCATTTATAAAAAAACACCACAGAAAATAAGTATACTGCCGTATAAATGCACTAAAATATTATCACCATTGCAGAACGATACTTAAACTGCACCTGAATTGAAATGTTTGGAACACATCGGTGACGTCAAGGCGGCTGGAAATAAGAACCGTCGTCTACGTATATTAAATGATCACCACTCTTCTATTCCTTATGTTATTTTCTGACCCGCGGAGGCGTATTACAATTTATTAATTCAAAACATTACCTAGGTACATATTTTTTAGCAAAAATTTATAGTCATGATCAAGATTCATGATAGCAGGTCAAAATAAAAATTAACAGCGCGATGCCAGCTTTCTTTCCTTATATACCGGCATTTAGTTTTCTGTTGCGTTCTGGTAAAAGTCTTAATAAAGTAGCAAAAGCTGGATATCGACATCTTCAACAGTAATATCCCGGCTGTAAGGCGTAAGATGACGAACGAATTTTTTAGTGAGCGTGCTTTAACCGAATCTGCTGTCTGGTGCATTGATTATATTAGTTGTTTTATTTAAATTAGTTCTATTACACTTAGTTTGTAGTCACAGGTAGTTGCGATGTTGTGCATTGTGCGAGCACTTTATTTTTGTATAAAATATCACTACCGGTGGGAACCTGTAATTGACTTTCCATTAACTATTTCTAAGAGCAATGTATTGTATGTAGCTATAGTATGTACCTAACTTAAGATTTTAAATGAATAAAAGAGATAATAATTTATTTTCACCGCAATCTAAATCAAAATCTAACCAAAATATCTTGAAGCCCTTGTCACGCCACAACATCTGGACAGATTTAAACCAATTCGGTACGTGGATAGTTGGACATCCTAAGATAAAGAATACTTTTACCAGATTACTGAAAATAAAAAAGAGGGTTACGTGGAAATCGAAGGCACCTTGTAGTACATTATCAAAATTGAGTTTGTCGGATAATATAATACGTGTATGGCTGTATGTACCTACGGGTACCTAACAATGTCGCCGCCTCGCATCAGCAGCTGCAGAGAAAGCGCCCGCATGCGGGCGGCGCGGCGCGGGCGCAGCGCGCCGAAACCCGCGTAGGATTTATGTTCATTTGACGAACCGTTTATCTAATGCCGTGATAGATTTTATACACCAAAGATTAAAAATCCAAATTAATGAATATCCGAGTAGATGCCTATTCTTTAAATACATTTATTTCATAAAAGAAAATTTCTATTTTTCCATTCTTTCTTAAAGACATTCATGTTTGTCGCGTAGGTACTATGCCATAATGTCAGACAAGAAAAATCGCTGAAAACTATTTCTATTCGTCACTTTACTTTTCCGCGCAATCAGTCGGAGATCAGGCAACAATGTAATGAGATGAAGAGCGCTCATGGGCGTCGCCAAGGGGGGGCATCCAAAAATATGTCCAGTCACACTTGACTTGTCTGATCGATCATTCTTCAAACTCAAATATATTCAGTAAGAAATTATTTCAATTCCAATCCATTCCAACTCCTTCACAATAATTTTGTAATATATACAAGGGAGAGTAGAAAGCCAGGTCAGGAGTTAGAGGGAGATCGTTGATGAGATCGCAAGTGTCAATAAAGCTCACGGAAAGTGACTACGAAACGAGTGGCGACGTGTCTCACACTGACAGGTGACACTTTGTAGAGACTGTAGAGTGTACCGAAGAAGAAGAACTGGTTCATAAAACATAGGTACAAAAAAATAGAACTACTTTAGTGGTTCTATGAGTTCAAGTCCTCGCGATTTTGTTTCGAAATGACTGAAATTGTATTGTTTTACGTTTTCAACACCAATATTACCGCGATTTTCAAAATAAAAACCAAAAAATTAATCGACCAAAAAATGTTTTATCTTACGAAACATCAAGAAAATTGGTTGAGAAATGAAACCGGTAGGTGGGAACAGCTGAAAATCTGGACAACTGGACATCCGGATATACGATAGAATGTTTGGTCAGGTTGTAACGGACATGCTTCACTCGCTCGGTTGATGAAGTTTCGTGATTTTAACGGCAGCTTTTGGGCAGCCTCAAGATTTTACTCGTCGCGTTGGATCTTCGGCTCGGGCAAGATTTCTCGGTCCCGTGACTCGTGATTTTCCGCACTTGCATCATAATGAATTGAATGAAAGTCTTCCAATTTACGTTATTGTTAACGAAAAATTTCGCGCTCACTGCGCTCGCGTTTTCTTCTACTTTTATTTTTACCCTTCCTATCGAAAAATTTCGCGCTCGCTGCGCTCGCGTTTTCTTCTACTTTCATTTTTACCTTTCCTCTCGAAAAATTTCGCGTTTGCTACGCTCGCGTTTTCATCAGGTTGTAATGTGTTATGAAGCGTCTCGTCCAAAAATTTCGCGCTCGCTACGTTCGCGTTTTTGCCTAACTGTGTTGATATGGTCAGACCATTCCAAAAATTTCGCGCTCGCTACGATCACGTTTCCATCTCATTATATTATGAAATTTCTGACTATATCAACTTGCCCTGCCCCCCCCTGGGCCGTCGGCTTGCGACGCCCTTGAGCGCTATGCAGGTCGTTTTATAAAAATCCAATATGCACGATATCAATTTTTGCTATGACGGGTCCTAAACCTATTTTTAAGTAGGTACTAACTTGCAATGTTGCCATAAATATTATCTTATCTCACATTCTAAAACCTATCAATAGTTGAGCAAACGTGAGATGCATCTCAGCATTACTGACGCAGCCATCGTTCGTAAACAAAGGCCACACGCCGCCATTGCGCAAGCGCACCGTCGACAAACGTTTACCCACTTAGCCAATACGCTAACAACCAATAAGAATTTAACACTTCATCGTGGGCATACATACTTACTGCCTTTCTCTCCGGGCATAAACTATAAATTTAGACCGAAATGGTTTATAAGCGTTCGTAGATCGAACGCAAATAAGACGTTTCAGTATTGAAGCGAGCGGCGACATCGGAATCAGCAGAGTCGACAGAACAAGACAATACCCGAGGCCGCGCCATTTAAAGCCAATAAGCGGACACTACGATATTAATTGATGACCACGGTCCTTAGAGGATGACCCTAACGCGTTTGATCAAGTTCGTCGGTCTTATTCTGTAAAGTGGTGACGAGGACGACATCGCGTTCACTCACAGTTCAATTTAATTCCGCTAAGAAACTGGCCCCTTACGGCTCCTCAAGATCTTATGGTGGTTGTAAGAAGCCGCAAGGTGTGGGCACTGTAATATGATAATCATGACAGAATAAAAATGACGAAAGCTATTGCCGGGTCCTTCATTTGCGGAGCTAGAAGTAGCAACACAGTTCACTATTGAGAATCCAGATCAGTCAGAATCACTTCCATCTCGGTTAGTGTGTGACTTATTGTTGTATAGTATTGCCTGAAACACATTATCACTATCAGTGGTGTTTTGTTTCTGGTTGGGCATGTAATGTAACGCACGGCTGTAACGCTATCGCGGCCGGAGCGAACAGCATCTGAGCGTCACGACACACGGCGACTCGCTCCACTGACCTTTCACAAACGCGTCCAATTGAGCGCGACACGTTATGATAAAGCACACCGTGAAAGTCATTGTTGTCCGAACGACCTACATTCACCGAGTGTTATAAACGATCGGGCAATATTAGTCGCGAGTGATGTCATCGGTTATTAGTCCAAATTTAGCATCTGCAGGATGGAGAACACTCTAGAAAGCTTTGGAATAAATAAATATTAAGGGATAATCTTACACAAATCGTCCTAGTTCCAAATTAAGCAAAGCTTGTACGAGTACTATGAGTACTAGACGGCGATATACATTGCCAGGTGGAAACCCTCTTCGGCTATGGTCTTACGTGACAGAAAGAGGAAAATGAAATGCTTCCAAAGAATTTATAATGAAAATAAAATGAACCTGTCTCATAAACAAAATTATAAACAATAAATGTAAAGAAACTACTAGAGTATAGAAAAATAAGTGCCTTTAAGAAAGATTCAGGGGATAACAAGAAACCAACAAAATTCATAATGTAAACCTACGAAAAGTATGAAACCTCTGCCTCCAAGACGCAAAACCAAAACAATTGCAATTACTGTGTCATACAATACCAAAACACGAATATATAAATACATACATATATGACCCAGGAACAAATATTCGAGTTAATGATACAAGTATTTGCCCTGGCCGGCAATCGAACCCAGGACCGCCGGCTCGGTACACTCAAAAATTTTCAAGACCACAAGAATTTAAAGCAAGTTTCCAGGAAGTGTGGATTTACAAAAAGTTTCAGTAGACTGAGTAGATATTTACTTACCGGGAACATGGAATGTTTAGGAAATATCTTGTCAGGTCATTAGTAGCCTCGTAATTTAAACACACGCGTTTAAAATGTCAGTCATTAGATGCGGCGGATGAGACTGTTTCCAGTTTCTCGTCACTCGTCACGGCGACACGCGACACGCGACGCGGGACACGTGCCGGAAGCGATACAGAGATGAAAGCTGCCATCGCGAATAAACGGCCCATGGGCATCGCTCGCCAGTGTAGGGTTACCAACCTGGAGATTTTTAACATTTTGAACGCTTTTCCTCCCACATTTTAATGTGGGACTCGTGCACGAAGGGTTCCGTACCATTTATCTGTAAGTTTGTTGTATGTTATAGCGGCAATAAAAATACATCATCTGTGATAATTTCAACTGTCTAGCTATCACCATTCTTAAGATACAGCCTGGTGACAGACGGACGGACGGACAGCGAAGTCTCAGTAATAGGGTCCCGTTTTTACCCTTTGGGTACGGAACCCTTAAAAGAAAGAGCGAATAAAGTATACCTTATCTGTCACCAGGAAAATTGCTTTGACAGCGTCCGCCATATATATAAATATATATTTAGTGGTTGATGGCGTGGTAGGCACGACAGCACACGACCACTTTAGTGGCTCTTGGCGTTCAAAGGGTTAAATTAAAATTACGAAGTATGGTGCTTAACTGCCATGATTTTCATATACTTCAAGTGGATTTGGTCCACTTATTTAAAAGATATGATGCAAAGATCGAATAAAATAGAAATTTTACCACCTTAAGTGGTAAGGTAGAGTCCGGATCCGGTCAGATACAGATACAGTTGGGTCATTGTCAGATTTAGGTGCGCGTCTTTCCGGTGGACATTTGCGAAATGAAGGATTCCAGGGCCTAATTTTCTGATTCAAAACCCGTGAGAATAAAAAACGTTCCCTCTTCTATAATCCGACGTAATAGCAACATAACCTAGATTCATACAAGGTCTTAACTTTTGACCACCGAATGGACAAATTTTGTTTTTTGAACTAACAATGACCCAGATTGTTAAAACAAAATATGCTCCAGCAGGGATTGCGTCTCAATTCGACACCAAAAAAATGTTTATCTGACCCCGAAAACTCTGAGCATTATACAATTACAAAAGAAGGGTAGAAGAATAAGTTTGAATAGTTTGTTTTCTCCTCGGACACACTTGCAGAAGCGCTAGCAGAGTTACACTTGTAAATTGTGAAGCAGCTCGCCGGCGCCCTGACGTTTATAAAATAAACTTTTGAGATTTAAATATATCTCTGCGTCTCTTCTCAAAGGTATCGCATTACCAATTAGATCATCGTTAACGATTTGGTACAATTTAACCTTTTCTTTTGAACCTAATTTGTACATTCAATTATAATAATAACAGTTTATGAAGATACGATACGTACAGTTTTACATAATATGAATGATCATCGTAACACGGCCGTCCTAATTCTGGTGTTTGTTTCACAACAGGATGAGCGTGAGTTAAGATACGTGAGATGCTGCCATCTCGCTTATCTGCAGATAATCATAATAAATCTGGGCCGACACTCTGTTGACGAAGACGTCACTGTTGTCACAGTGTCAACAGTTGCATCAGGCGCTCGCATTACTGATCAAGTGTCATTACCCTGGCAGAGCTTCGCAAAGCGCCTCCGGGTATTAAAGGCAGCCACACTACATTACTCCGAAGCTCGCTTATCCGAAAGGATCATTATTCCAAATTATCATAATTCTGAAAACCACTTTCTAATAATAATGGTATTTTTTGTAGCTATATTAAATCAACCTCATTACCATTAACCCAGAAGTTTGATTTTTTCATAGAATCGTGGTCCCTTATCTGTCGACCTAAGAATATGATTTTAATTTCAACGCGATACCTCCACGCGTTCCCGAGATAAAGGGTCTTGACAGACAGACGGACGGATGGACGGAAGGAAAACAAAGTGATCTTATAAGGGTTTCTTTTGAGGAAGGGAACACATCAATTATAATCGAATGATCTTCTGTTTGCTTAGCGCGATAAATGGATATATGTATAGCTATGTCATAATATAATTTGAAGAGAGGAAGTGTATGTAAGGACTTATATCTACAAATAAGTAAGTCATTATATATGAAAGCCGAGCAATATCCGAAAGAGATAAAATTAAAACTAAGAACAGTAAACTTGTGAATGGAAGAGGTCGCTTTTGAACTATCAAACCGTTGTGGCACTCGGCTAGAGGGGATCATATCAATCCGTATAATAAAGGTAAACTACCTACCTACATATAAAAAGTTCAGCACCTAAATGTAAAGGTGAGAGCACATTGAAGGTTTCGCCAATGAACTCTATAATTATATTTTTATTGAAGCTTTATTTTCACGATTATTATTTGAAATTGAAACGCCCACACCTACCTAATCGAGCTCCAGGACAAACATTACAAACGACAATTTATTACAAACGATATTATATTTCGGCATGAAATGTTTTGTATTACATATTGTAACATACGTATTGGTACAAATGGTGTGACGTGAGACTTAATTTCTGGAACCGATTTAACTTACCTTTATTTACAAAACAACAGGCATCATTTTAAGGGTTCTATGGATGCCACGCCACTTGTAGAAACTAATGTTTACTGACTACAGATAGTAAGAGATAGCATTCTCTATCACCGCGTGAGATGCCTATAGCGTCTCCCGCGCACGCGATTCGCGATCTAATCTCAAAGCGCGGTCATTGCCCCGTACCCTGCCCCCACCACCCCCCTCCCTGCCCGCCTCCCGCGCCCTCCCTGACCTATAAACAGTTTGGCGACGAGTTCATTACCTCGCAAGTTCACAACAAGCACTATTCATAGCCCGCCGTTGCCGTTGCGACGCTCTGTATAGTCAGTAGACAAACATTTCGTCACGACGCCTGCTTACAGTACAGGCCCACCAACTCAATATTTAAATTAACGACGAAATGCAAGAAACAAAAGAAAATATTAATAGTTCCCTTGAAAAGACATCAACGCGACGCGGTCAAAACGTAAAGGAAGCCAGCACCTCTTGGTATGATAGCCAGCCTTATCTTTACGTACCCGTGTTCGAAAGTATTATGTTTATTGGTTAGTACTTATTGTCAGTAATGAAATTTCTACATAGAAACAAAATAAAGGTCCAGGCCGTGTAGATAGAAAATGCGCATTATTATTATTTTATCTCCTTTATTCATTTAAAATCTTAAGTTAGGTTTTTTACAATAAAAATATAATAAAATACAATAAATGAATTACAAAATATATTCCGGTGGTTAGGGCTGCAGAGAGAGGAACCTGACGATGCGCGCCGTGTCCAGGAGTACCGCCTTCTGTATCAGGCCCTTGATCCAGCCATCTAGCGAGAGTCTCTTAAGATGTTTGTCGAGACTCTTTTTTAATTATTAACTTCTTCTTCTATTATTATTATTAACGCAGTAAAGTCTGCTAGCGTTAAGCCAATGGTTTACAATAAAGCGAAAAATTTTATGGTTTATGTTTCAATTTTTCGCTTCTTGGTAAACATTAAAAAAATGCTCAGTTTCAGAAGTATATAACAAATGACCACGCGGATGAAACTGCAGGGATCAATTTTAGGTCGAATACTGATGCTGTTAAGCTAATGCCATTAGCTATTACCTTAAATGTGATCGCGTTAGAATTATCTAATTAAGCTCAATAACAATATCGATGATAATGGCGTGGGACAGGAATGCCAGCGAGTGTACGCCGGCGACAGTATATAGGCATACGATCGCTCGTATTCTCAAGCCCTGGCTAGCCGTTTTATTGGCTTCGCCGGAGGCTGGGACCGGGAGGCACTGCGCGGGCCACTGGAGCCCATGAGTGCGGTATTGGGTTCGCAGGCGCGCTTCTGGTCTTCGGGCCATCATTTTGGGAATGGCTGACGGTAATAGACATACTATGTGATGCCAGTGAGTGCACCCGCTCCTGCGGTAGGCGGAGCGTAATGGCCGTACCCGCCGTGCGTCGCCATTCCGCCGCTCATTAGCGGTTCATTATGTAAATATCATTCTACTGTGTGCAGTCGGGCAAACATGTGAGATATGCTATCACCGTTATCAGCCGCCGCTACCGACCGGAGGACACCGAGAGATACAGTTCGTGTTGATGCCTCCGAAGATTTAGGCAAGTATTTATCATAGTTACTATTTGACGAAAATAACGGATCTTATACATGTCACGCTCAATGATCCAAGCTGATGCACTCAGGAGACAATTTCGATAGAACCTAAAAATGGACTCGATTCGATGAAGTAAGCCTGGGTAACTGTAAAAGACTGATATCTACTTTACATTTGGAAACAATTTAGTGTTATTATAATACTTTCTTCGGTTTCCGCGACTTGTTTTATTTAAATTTTGTGTTAGTTACCATCGTATCTACTACCGTAGCTCTGTGGCACAATCATTCGTTTAACCGTAGGTAGCTGCCTTATCACCAATGACAATGAGTGTGCACTACAAGAGAAATTGATTAATTCAGCCTCGGGGCGTCGCGTCGTCGGCGCACGCCGAGGTAAACAAATGTGCGCGATCGCTGGAAACTACGGCCATGTTCATGACAAGCGCTCAAACGCGCGTTTTGATAACTACATACATTTTGTTCTGGCCGTACACATGCCAACGCGCTTTTTTGTATGGAGTTATAAACGCGCGTTAGCAAAAGGCGCGTTGAGCGCTTGTCATCTGAACATGGCCTACGTTATTCGTCCATGTTGGCTGGGTTGTGCTTTGGGGTTTCCGAATTTCGTCGAATTAACTCGTTATTCAATGAGTAATAAATCTTCCGAAAAAAATAATATAATAATAAGATCATTCATAATATTATTTTTAGTGCTTCTTTTAATAAGTGGCCAAACATTTTTGGACGAATAAAAATATAAAATCGAACGAATGATATTCTGAAATTTGTTTTTCCTACGACTAAACTAAACTTACTTACACCTATACTGAATAACTATACCTATGAACTTTACTGGCAGCAGTTCGGTTCTGGCGTTTCGCCGACCACTGCCGCGGCACGCTCGCTTCGCTCGCTCGGCTCGCGCGCTGTTGTGGTAGAAGTTCTATCCTTCGTTTCTGGTATCAGTTGGGTTCTGGCGCTTTGCCGACTTATTACGATTGAGAGTAAAATTGGATAATTCATAATCAATAATAGAAATTACGCTGGTTTTACCAGTGTAAGAAACCCTAAAAAGTAAGTTTTTGTAAAACAATGAAAGTTTGGGCAAGCATACGGTATATATTATTATTATATGTATAGTGATAAAGCGGCAGCTGATTAGCGGTTAACCTATTATGCAGCTTATCACTATCAGTTACGTGTAACAGTGCACAGCACATTGCCTCCATCGGGCGCGCTTCCAACGGAGAGTATTCACTTTTAGTGTTTATGTTGACAACGTATTCGACTTTGTCCCAGGCAGTGTGAATTCCAGTAGTAAAGTAACCCCGTGAAGGCTTCATTTCATCAAGTAAGTACCTCAAAGTTCAACTTGTCTAACTAGACCAACAACTTGCTGAGGTACAGCATGTGGCAGTGGCACACGTTGTGGTTTCGTGATAAGTATTACATGCAACAGCGGGAGAAACACTTCGCTGCCGAATGTATCTCCACACGCTCGCAGGCGGCAACTTATTGTCATCATCATCATTCTCTTGCCCTTATTTCATTTATGTGGGGTGGCTTTTTTCTTCCATTCACACCCATCGTAATTTAATTTCTTCTTCTCCATATCATCTCTTACACAATCCACCCATCTATTCTTGGCCTTCCTTTTCCGGTATTTCCCTTCATCGTTCATCATCAAAGTTCTTCATCACGGGGCTATTATGTCTCTACTACCTATCCCGTGCCCATACACCCCGTGGCAACGTATTGTCTGTTATACAAATAATTTCAAGTAGGTACATATTTCTTCGCCTCTAAAACTTTCAAAGCGTACAAATTCTACTACTTATTTCCGTTGTTTTTTAGTCAGAATACATTTTGGTTATATATAAATACATTTGACGCCATGCCAATGACTTATTATAATTCTAATGTAGTCCTTGGGGCTTTTACCCACACATTGTTTACCAGCGGAGCGGAGCCACCGACTGCAAAATACAAAAACAATTGGTACTTGTCTGTTCGCTTTCATCTATTGTCATTGTCGTATGATACCATCTGTCTTCGCACGAGATACACTCGCGTCCACCGCTACCTGACTGTCGGTGTTGATTCTTTATCTAATACGATCTGTCTTTGGGTTCGTCGTACTATTCTCCTCATTCAAAATTAGCATTTATAGGTATAACTATAATTTATACCTGTGGCAAGGAGGGAAGATGGTACGACTAGAGCTCTGGGATATTGCGAGCACACTGGTAGACTGTCAATGACAGAGTATGTGTAATAATAAATGCATATAAAAATTTACCATGTCAGATATATTTATATTAATTCGTTAGTAGCGCAAACGCATCACATAATTTAACACACTTCTATTGATACAGTCTGACAAGTTAACGGCGGGTTTCGGTCTTGATTTATAGCCGCAATCACTCGAGTCGTCTGTCTGAGATCCAGATAACAACGACAACACCGGGACGGGCGGCGCGGCTCACGACGTGACGTCTATAGACGCCCGACCGCCCGGAGCGCGTTACAGTTTTCATACGTCGAGGGGTTACTAAAACAACTTGACAAATTTAGAACACACGTGGACTGCTCTCGGTCGGATTCAGATTTATCCAAAAACAAGAGGTGGCGGTAGACGCAGTAGCGGAGCAATGTTGTCAACTTTTTTAGCAATGCTTAAACCCTTGATTTACATTCCATCCCACTACGGAATCTTAATTTTAACATGGAATGAGTGGGTGTTCCTACTCAGGTTACGTATAAGAGTTATATGTAGTGCTATGCGCGATCATAAACGGTCGTGCCGCAGTGCACAGTACGAATTGCCCAATTCGCGAATCGTGCAGTTTTAATCGCTGCCCGCATTGTCACTATGGCCTCCTCGCGAGAGTCGCAGGTCATAGTTAACGAATTATTAGCATTTATACAAAATGCCATCAGCACCATGGACGCGGACAGCATCGCGCAGATCTGCAAGTCAAGCTTCCAGGAGGAGGACATTTGCAGTGGCAAGGCGCTGCTCTACGAGACGCTCGGCAAGACCGCCGAGATGCCACCCCGCCGAAGGGATGGAGGCGTGAAGAGTCTCAAGGACATCATCTCGCTATTCCAGGCGACCCGTTCGAGCGAAGTGCCTTCGTTCGTGGCGAAGCAGCTGCACCGGCTGCCCCCCGTTACGTTCGACCACGTCGATGTCACCAGGCTGCTGAAGGATATTATGTTCCTGAAGAAGAGCCTGACCGAAGTCCAGACTAAGTTAGAGGTATCCAATAATACCATAACTGATCTGCGTTCTGAGGTAGTATTACTACGTAACGCTATTTCAGAATGTAGGTCAAACGATGCCTCGAACATAGTCGCACGTCACGGCGCGCGGAATGCATCCGTCAGCGACATCGCTGTTGCTGATGTAGCGGATTTCGTCGCGTCGCCGGCTGACCCGGCGCCGCTCACCCCGCGCCCCGCCGATCACCCGCCTGCTATAGAAGTGAAGGCGAGTACGTCACGTGTAAGCACTGTGACCCCTCAACGTGCTTATGCTGAGATCGCCGCAAAAAGTCCCGCTGTTTCAAGATCTAAGCAGCGGGCATCAAAAGGGGTGCAGAACCGGTGTGAACCCGTTCACAAGGATCTCCCGAAACCGGCTCCTCGGGAGTCAAAATGTGACAAGGATGGCTTCATCAAGGTGGAAAGGAGGAAGAAGCCGGCTTGCCGAAATCAGTGCGGTACCGCACCGACTGGGCCCAAACACCTGCTGCGTCCCGCCCTGCCGACGACGCAATTGTATGTGTCCCGTCTACATTACTCTACGAAGGCCGAGGAGATCGTAGAGTATGTACGTGTGAAGACCGGAATTATCCTGAGGGTCGTGAAGTTGGAGTCTCGCCACAAAGTGAATTTTAATTCTTATGTGTTGGGGGTTCCAGCTGACCAACTAACGACTTTCATGAAGGAAGAATTTTGGCCGAAAGGTGTTTTATTCCGGCGTTTCCGCGGTCGGCTATCCAACACCATGGACAACAACACATCGTGACCTAGCTATTTTAATATTTTATATGTATGTTAGATTCTAAGGTATTTATCTATGGGCCTTTGATGCCTGAAATAAACGAATTATTATTATTATTATTATTATATTATTATATGGGTGCTGTGTGTAGCTGTTAGCTTCATTAGGGGGTCCGAGGTCGTCGACGAGGCATCGCTAACAGTGCTGTGCTGTCGCGCGTCGCCCAATCATGGCTAATTCCGCTTGATTTGCCCAACTGACGTCGTTAGCGCTAATGATGGATCATGCAAACGTGTTCTGGGCGGTTATATTTAAACTTTGTGATGAAGCCTACTTCGAGACATTAGCTAGAAGGAGGATGGGTATACAACAAACCGGCACTGTGGTATCTCACGTGAATGATTTCTGACAGAAATTTGAGTTTTTATGTCGATTGTGAAGTTCTCATTCACAACGTTGTTTGAACAGCATACCTGCAGACCGTGTATACATATAACACTTTATACTCTCGCGGTTTGAACACATAATTAAAACTTATTGAACCGGGTCTATAGCGATATTTTGATTTACCTTCATTGCCTGACGTTTCAACACGGTTTCACGTGTATACATAGACATATAAACAGACGAAACGGCCAATGATGGTAAAATTGCTTACTTTCATTATATTACGGAAAGATAGGAAAGTAATTAAACACCGCCATGGAAATTGGACACGCGTCCCAAAAAGCCTACTCGCACCGTGTTCAAAATGAAACAACGTATGATAGAAGAATGACAATTTAATTTTGTTTCTCAGACTATATATACAAGCAGTAAGAAAATCTCTATACCGCGATGCAGCGGAAATGACATACGGTACACCGACATCTAGCGGATAATTAAACCAACATAGTATTACATACGACATGAACATACCGCCCACCATGGACAGCATGTCCATCAGTCAAAACTAAGCATTTCAAACTGCAATACATAACTTGCATATATACAAAACGATGTAACTTTGAACAACTAACAATTAGACACATCGTAATGCTTTAATTGCATTAACAAAAACATAGAACACTCCGATATGTCTTGTTACGATCATATTAATAACTTGTACCTAAATAATATGACCTAAAACTAGTTGACAACATAACAACAAAAACAAAAACACACATCGAATACTAAGTAATATCACTGATATCTTAACTCAAGACAATGACCATAGCAATAGCAATTAGTGTACGATTTAAAAACAACAACAACATATTGACCGCATTAATCAGTCGCTGGTAAAAATACATAACTTTGAAACAGCCCTTTTTATAGTGCTATTGTTGAACAGCAAGCTAACATCAATAACTCTAGTAACCTTGTCCAAACCAGAGTATTTTTGGTTGATAATTCCATAAAGCAACAAATGAAAAGTTATTTCCTTAATTAGGACGATATCTCAAATTCTGGGCTAAGGGATAAATTTCGTCCACTTATGATGGAACCAAAAAATTTTAACAAAAAATAGAACCGACTTCAGTAAAACTAAAAAGCCAAAAATAACCCGTTCAAGTACAGATTACCTTTGACTCACCCTTTGAAGTCGATCCCAAACCACTCAGTTATTATATTTATATTTTATAGTTTACGTGAGGTTTGGCCCCGACTTCAAAGGGTGAGTCAAAGGTAATCTGTACTTGAACGGGTTATTTTTGGCTTTTTAGTTTTACTGAAGTCGGTTCTATTTTTTGTTAAAATTTTTTTTTTTGCTTTTTAGTGATTGTTAAAAACACTTATGGCAGGGTGATCAGGGAGGTCTTAAAGGCATGCATCTCGTTTGAATTATCTCCTAACTCCTAACCGTTGAGGAGTTGTACCTTCCATCATCAGCTCAGCATTGGAAGATGATGACTACCATATGCAAATACTTAAATAGTTTTATAAAATATGTGAAAAATATTATAAGTGCCTATAAAATTTCGGGAATTCCTTCGATTCCTCATGGATCTCGTCATCCGATCTTCACCAAAATTTTATGGGACCAACCTTGAGATGTCTATTCATGAACCTAAAAAGAATTTTCCAAATCGACTCATAAATGACGGAGTTCTGAGGTAACAAACATTAAAAAAAAAAAAAAAAAAAAAAAAAAACATACAACCGAACTGAGAACCCCCTCCTTTTTTTGAAGTCGGTTAAAAATAGACTTAAATATTCCTAAAGCCAGTGTCGTCAGAAATCTCGAAGCATTCGTTATGTCATCTGCCATCGAGGTACTCAAGTTGCTATTTTCATATCAAAAATGTCAGTAAAAAAAAAACCCTAACCTACCTATCTCTTGGAGCAGTTTCATTTTTAGGGTCATAAAAAAATAACCCTAACCTACCTATTTCTCGGAGCAGTTTCGTTTTCAGGGCACAAAACCCTAACCTACCTATCTCTGGGAGCAGTTTCGTTTTAAGGGTCATAAACAAATAAAAAAAACCCTAACCTACCTATCTCTGGGAGCAGTTTCGTTTTTAGGGTTATGAAAAAAAAATAACCCTAACCTACCTATCTCTTGGAGCAGTTTCATTTTTAGGGTCATAAAAAAAATAACCCTAACCTACCTATTTCTCGAAGCAGTTTCGTTTTCAGGGCACAAAACCCTAATCTACCTATCTCTGGGAGCAGTTTCGTTTTAAGGGTCATAAAAAAATAACCCTAACCTACCTATCTCTTGGAGCAGTTTCCTGTTTAGGGTAAAAAAACCCTAACCTACCTATCTCTTGGAGCAGTTTCGTTTTTAGGGTAAAAAAAAAACCATAACCTACCTATTTCAGTGCTCACAACAACTTTTTTTTTCAGGACTTATTTGATAGGTAATTATGCAACTTGATAATTATTTTAAGTGTTTTTATGAGTTTTCATAATTATTCTGAATGAATGTTATACCAAGTGACATTATGACTTATGAACATTATAACGAATGTTATTATGATTATTAATTGTTATGATGTTTAAATATTATGCTTGACAAAATTATGAATTTTGTTTTTATGCAATGTGTTTATTATGCATTTTGAAAGTAGTTAAATGAAAATATGCTAAAAGTTTTTATGCAAATTGAACCGCACCCATTTAAAAGTATTTGTTGTTTCCAATTTTAGCTCCTCAGGAAGCTTGTAAAATATTTTTGGTGCCATAGATATGAAACTTTTTTCCATCAGAGCGGTATTCCCTACATTCAATTTCAGTTTATGTTTCCTCTGACGGAGGTTAAGTGACTGCGTTTGTATTGGAAACAACTCCGGATTACACTTCACAAACATGCAACATTCGAAAATATAAATACAGGGTAAAGTCAAGAGTTTTAAAGATTTAAAATATGGCTGGCAGCTTTCTACTGGTTTCAATTTATAAATTGCTCTTATGCAACGCTTCTGTGCTCTAAATAGAATATCTTTATGTGATGAATTGCCCCAGAAAATAACTCCATAGCGCAAGATTGAGCTTACAAAACCGTGGTATGTAGCTAAAACAGTATTTTGACCATTGGTATTCGCTAGCTTGTAAAGTGCATATGAGAAATTGTATAGTTTTTTGCAAACTTCTATGGAATGTGTCTCCCATGACATGTTACTATCTATATGCATTCCTAGAAATTTGGTGGTCTCTTCAATAACTGTTCCTTTAAAGGTAATGTGTAATTTTGGAACCTCAATTCTTTGTTTAAATTGCATTACACATGTTTTTCCTAGGTTAGCTTTTAAATTATTTGCTTCTAGCCAAGTAATGACATTTCCAATAGCTTGTTCGCTTTCATCAGCATAACTGGTGTTTACATTTGAGTTTATCAAGATAGTGCTGTCATCAGCAAATAGCAGCATGGGATGTTGGGTGCACTTAATTATATCATTGTTATAAATCAGAAATAATAAGGGCCCTAGTACACTTCCTTGGGGTACTCCGTATTTAATTAATCTACATTCCGATTTATAACTTTTTTCTTTCCTAGATGAGGTGCAAATCTGAGTTAATTCAGTGTATAAATCAGAGAGGATTCAATAAGTTTGAGACCATTACCACGAATAAAATAATAATAAAATAATAAAAATATCATTTATTTTCACCTCACAAAGGACATACAAAACAGTTTGACAACTAGTTGGTAAACATGAAAGTGGTACAAAGTATCCTTTGGAGTCTGAACTAGGTATTGAAAAACCTGTAATACAGATCTCCAGGCCCTCACCCTGGAAAGCGACGCAATTTATTAAATCTAGTAAATACCCGTTTTGCACTTATGGAAACTTATGAGGTAGATAAATGAACTACTATAAAAAGCTTTAGTAGAAAACTTACAATAAAAATTTGGAACAAAGCAATGAATAAGGCACGCGCAGTTGCGCTTTTGCATGCGCGCGCGTGTGTGTGTGTGTGTGTGTGTGCGTGCGTGCGTGTGCGTGCGTGCGTGTGTGTGTTTGTGTGTGTGTGTGTGTGTGTGTGTGTGTGTGTGTGTGTGTGTGTGTGTGTGTGTGTGTGTGTGCGTGCGTGTGCGTGTGCGTGTGCGTGTGTGTGTGTGTGTGTGTGTGTGTGTGTGTGTGTGTGTGTGTGTGTGTGTGTGTGTATGTGTGAGAGAGGGTGGCAGAAAGTGGGTCACCGAAACTCGAGGAGATCCTCGAGCTCATTATATGTTAATGTGACCAACCATTTTGTAATTTTTGACTTGCTTTCTTTTAATGAGGCACTGTAGATACAAATTATTTTATTGATACGGTTATATCGTTTCGGACTCAGATAGAAGAATTGCCGTCCAGACAAAGCCATACGGTGAGTGTAAATTGTACAGATGAGGTCAATACGACGTTTGTTGTTGACTAGATCCTGATTGAAGGGTAACATTTTGTGTTTCCTTATAATAATCTGTCTAATGAATAGAGCTCTGACTGTAAGAACATTACAGTCACGGTAAAGGTCTGTGGTGGGATATAAAAAGGGCTTACTTGTCATAACCTTCAGGACTGCTCGTTGTGCCCTTTCTAATCTTAGGAGCAAAGTCTTGCAAGCCCCGCCCCAGGCACTAATACAGTATGTTAATAGTGACTGCGCAAGTGCAAAATACACTGTCTTTAGCGAATGTATGTTTAACACTGCTCTCAGATTTTTAAAGACATATATAAGTTTCCTCATTTTTAGGATTAGGTTTTCAATGTGTAGGTGCCATCGCAAATTGCAATCGAGTTACTCCTAAATATTTGATATTTTGAACGTGGGAAAGAGCAGGACATGTGCAGGGTTGTCTATGTTTAAATTAGGATACTGATTAGGTCGAGGCTGGGCTTGAGGTGCAGATGGGCAAGTATGAACATATATTTTGAATGACCCCAGGTCAGGCTGAAGTGCAGTTGTAGGAGAAAAGGTAAGAAAATTTGATTTATTTACGTTTAAGGTCAGTAAATTAGCTGTTAACCATTTAGCTATATGACGAAGCGCGTTTTCAGTTGCTTTGAGGGCAGCGTCCCAACTCTCACCCTTAATTATAAGAGCTGTATCATCAGCGTAAGTGATAATTTGACAGTGGTCAAGCCGAAGTGTGCACAGATCATATATATCGATACCTTTGGGTTCAATTGGCGTAAAGGACATTTTGGCGAAAATGAGTTATATATATAGTTTTGTTCAGAATTTCAAGCTCTATCGTTCTGTGTAGTTAAAATTTCGATATCTTTAAAAAAAATGCCTTTACGACCCAGTTTTTATTCATCATGTTCGCAAATCTAGCTCAGGTTAAGGGACGTAAGTGTCCAGTTATAAATTACGAATTAAAAGGTGTATCGTAAAGTAAACCGGTAAATATTAATACTGTCGTAGATGACGTATTTTTTTCTTGGTAACCTTTAAGCCCTTAATTTCTCACGATTACTTTCCATTAGCGCATAGTCGAAATGGGCGTTAAGGACATGTTTTCTTTTACTTGTCCTTTACGACCTGCATTCAAATTATGATACTCGAATTTGATAAACCGAATAAGGTTGTAAAGGGCATGTATTATTTTAGTTGTCCTTTACGACCTCCTTAAAAATGATTACACCATTTTTTGATAGAATTAAGTAGGCTGTAAAGGACATGTATTCCTTTACATGTCCCTTACGACCTACCTTCGAATTATTATACTTGTTTACAATACATACCGTAATTTGATAAACCGAATACGGCTGATGTAAAGGGCAAGTAGTCTTTTAATTGTCCTTTAAAACCTGCCTTAAATTCCAATTATAGCACAGTTTTTTAAAAAGAGCTCGGTCGTATAGGGCTAGCCTTTATATTTGGCATTTACTGCCACAAATGTGTGTATAAATTCTGAAAAAAAAGCAATTGACGTAATCGTAAAGGTCTAAAATATAAAATAAATAGTTTTCTTGGTCCTTTATAACTACAAAAAGTTGTTCGATCAGAAAGTGGAAGATCAGAAATGGAAGTTAGATGTCCTTTACAACTGGTAAAAATGCTATCAATGTCATTTACACCCGTGACTTTTTGGGGTATTTGGAAATGATGGGGTTGTAAATGACGGTCTCAGATGACTTTAGTCTAATTTCGGGGCGTAAAGTTAATAGCTATGTAATAAAAATGGACAGTTTTCAACTTAATTTACCTTAAAGAGACTTGAAAAATGTATTATAAAGATAATGAATTCAGCTAGGCATGTCCAGATTATATTTAAAATGAATATTTTTTGGAAAACGCAATAATTACTATGAAAGAACTAACTATTTTGTAATCAGATTTGAAAAAAAAAAAAAAATTGTTTATAAACTGACTAGATTGCGGGAACAAGGAGGGAAATAATGTCATACTAGTGTTCTACTCTCTTCCAATAGCACTAAATAATAGTAATGGAAGTGACAGAGTGGCTAATGGTTATCGACATTAGGATGTCAAACATTATTAGGACGAGTACGTACGTACGTAGTGAGTAAAATACTGTAAATGTAAACAATAAGTATAATAGCATGAAAAATAATGCAGTCTTGCGTACATAATGACAGTTACATTAAAAAATCTTACTACTAGGTCTTATTTTAATTAGTAATATTTGTACCTCATGAGAAAAGTCACGGTACAACTATTATTTATTTAGTTTCACGTAACTTTGTACTTGTACGTTGAAGCATTTTCCACTATACATTTCCATTAGGGTTTATTGCCCAAATTTAAAACAAAAAACTTAATGGTTTCAACGATTGTTGAATATAGAAATATAAAAACTTAACAGATCTTAATGGACGTATTATTTATTTATAAATTCGTAGCAATATGTTTCAAACACTTTATAAACCTTACGCTGTTTTTTACCCTGCAATCCCTTCATTCACGATTAACTACAATAAAATGTTAGAGACCAATCGAAATATTAAATTATAAATACTTGTATATCAGGGACTGGAACCGATAACCGGAATTCATACAAATATATTTGTATGAATTCCCGGTATCAGATAAAAGCTTTCCTTTGTTTTTCGTTTATTATTTTATATTTAATCGGACAATATAAACATACGTATTCGTGATTTAATACATGATTGAGTCCCGTATAAAGAGCATAAAATATTGGGTTATTGCTGCAAAAACCGGTTCCGGTCCCTGCTTGTATATAGGTACCTAATAGAAACAGTTTAAACTTATTATTGCTCTTCTACTCACTCTCGATCTCATCTTCTTCGTCAGTTTCTGGAAGTTTATCTTTTATTTTTGATTGGAACGGTAACGTTGCGTATTCAAGATGAAAACGCCGTGGTATAGTAGCCTGGTCGCAAAGCTTTTTCAAGTCTCTATACTTTGCTTCTGAAATTGGCAATCGTTCAGTGTATAAAGTTTTTGGTCTCATTACACCCACATCAGACACTGTTTTTACTGTTTTTTTTCCTTTTCCCTTCCCTTTTGATCTCACTTTAACCGGGCCAGAATCAAATAGTATTACAGGGTGTACTTCTGCACAAACTGCCATAGAATATTCAATTTCCATCACATTCTTGTGTTTTTTTCGGAATGTCGCTACTCCCACTGCACGCATTTGAATTTGACTCAGAACTTTGGTCGTGAATGTTTTGTTAGTAAGGTCATCAAACACGCATTGACTTTGCTACTATACCGTTTTTATCCTGAATACGCAACGTTACCGTTCCAATCAAAAATAAAAGATAAACTTCCAGAAACTGACGAAGAAGATGAGATCGAGAGTGAGTAGAAGAGCAATAATAAGTTTAAACTGTTTCTATTAGGTACCTATATATAGCAGGGACCGGAACTGGTATTTGCAGCAATAACCCAATATTTTATGCTCTTTATACGGGACTCAATCATGTATTAAATCACGAATACGTATGTTTATATTGTCCGATTAAATATAAAATAATAAACGAAAAACAAAGGAAAGCTTTTATCTGATACCGGGAATTCATACAAATATATTTGTATGAATTTCGGTTACCGGTTCCAATCCCTGATATACAAGTATTTATAATTTAATATTTCGATTGGTCTCTAACATTTTATTGTAGTTAATCGGGAATGAAAGGATTGCAGGGTAAAAAACAGCGTAAGGTTTATAAAGTGTTTGAAACATATTGCTACGGATTTATAAATAAATAATACGTGTAAGGCGAACATCCAAATATTCGCGCCATCCGCGCGCGCCCGTAGTGGTCCTATGCATACCTATAAACGTTATAGGTATAACGCTCGCCGCGGCCGGCATCAACCGCGCCGCCCGCGCCTCGCTCCGACCGCCAGTCGCGTCCTACCCAATGTCGTGAGCGTCTTGTAAACAATCTTTCGTGTTCCACACCTTTTCTACAAAACGTACTGTGCTTCAGTGTCCAAATTTGTTATATTATCGATAATTGTGTGTTTAACAATAATAAAAAACTGTTACAACCATTACAGTGGCTGCCCAACTCGTGGCTTCGAATCACGAACTAACTATACCTACGTTTCGTCGCGAGTGTTGTGAAACTTATCCTACTCGGACGAAAAAGCAAAAGCAATGCCGATGAATACACGAAACCGACCCCTGAACGACAACATGCACGAAGACAGCGTGGACGACCTGGACTCCTACGACGAAGCACCAGAGCAGCGCGACGAAGCGCCGGAGCAGCGCGCCGAGAGCGCCCCCGCCGCCGCCGTCCCTGCGCCCGGCCGCATCGGCGCATCTACTAATGTGGACACCGAGACTTTCCTGGCCGGCATGATGCAGTCGTTCATCAGGATGCAGGCGGAAACCAACAGAACCCTAGTGGAAACCCTGAGAGCGCTCCCTTACAACGGCTCCGGGAATCCACCGACATCGACGCCAACGCCCGAGACACGTCCGTCCAGCGACCACTCGTCCGCGGTCACCGGAGGCAACTTCTCGAAGTGCACCGCACGTTTTGACGGCAAGTCACGCGACGCAGAGGTGCTGGAAGCGTTCATCGACGCGGTGCAGGTGTTCAAGGAGTGCGCGAGCGTCAGCGACGAACACGCGCTGCGCGGTCTGCCGATGTTGCTGGAGGGCGACGCGGCCGTGTGGTGGCGCGGCGCGCGCGCCGCTGTGTACACTTGGCCGGACGCCGTGGCACGCCTGCGCGCGATGTACGGAATGCAGCAGCCGCCATACAAGGTGCTACGGGAGATCGTCGACATGGAACAGAAAGACTGTGAACGTGCCGACGTGTTTATTTGTAGAGTTCGGTCCTTGTTAGTTAAATTACCTTACGCGGTACCGACGTGTATGCAATTAGATCTCATTTACGGCCTTTTACATCGACGTGTGAGAAAGCGATTACCCAGAGATGATGTTAACGATGTTGATATTCTAATAGAAAAGGTGAGGGCCATAGAAGATTCTATTGACGAATTAAACATTGCCGCGTATACCGCGAACCCGATCGTTTCCACGAAAACGGCAAGTCAAAACTCGTCGCGATCGCACGCGCCGCGCGATCCCGGCCGTGAAGTCGAAACGAGCGAGCGCAGCGTTACTACGGGTGCGTGCGGTACTAGTGTCCCGAAACTCACTTTTAACTCGACCGAAAATCCGAAACGCGTTCGTTGTACTTATTGCAAGTCTTATGGTCATACTGCAACCGAATGTCGTAAAGCTAGTGAAAAACCCGGCGAGGCTATTCATTCGATACGGTGTTATGGATGTGGCCAGCCCGGGGTGGTGCGGTCGAAGTGTGAGGTATGTTCGAAGGAATCGGCATCGGTTAGACAGGCCGACATCAACGTCGTCGACAGTGATTATTTTACCATGACGTCGCATTCGTTAATACCTCAATAACGTTCGTCCGTCGTGCAGATGCGACGTCGTCTTTCGTCCGTCTTGCAGATGCGACGTCTTATTTCGTCCGTCTTGCAGATGCGACGTCGTCTTTCGTCCGTCTTGCAGATGCGACGTCTTCTTTCGTCCGTCTTGCAGATGCGACGTCGTCTTTCGTCCGTCTTGCAGATGCGACGTCTTCTTTCGTCCGTCTTGCAGATGCGACGTCGTCTTTCGTCCGTCTTGCAGATGCGACGTCGTCTTTCGTCCGTCATGCAGATGCGACGTCGTCTTTCGTCCGTCTTGCAGATGCGACGTCGTCATTCGTCCGTCGTGCAGATGCGACGTCGTCATTCGTCCGTCGTGCAGATGCGACGTCGTCTTTCGTCCGTCATGCAGATGCGACGTCGTCTTTCGTCCGTCTTGCAGATGCGATGTCTTCTTTCGTCCGTCGTGCAGATGCGACGTCGTCATTCGTCCGTCGTGCAGATGCGACGTCGTCTTTCGTCCGTCATGCAGATGCGACGTCGTCTTTCGTCCGTCGTGCAGATGCGACGTCGTCTTTCGCGCCGATGCGACGTTGTTTAACGTCCGTCAGGCCGATGCGACGTCGTCTTTCGTCCGTCGTGCTGATGCGACGTCATCTTCCGTCTTTCGCGCCGATGTGACGTTGTTTAACGTCCGTCAGGCCGATGCGACGTCGTCTTTCGTCCGTCGTGCTGATGCGACGTCATCTTCCCTCTTTCGCGCCGATGCGACGTTGTTTAACGTCCGTCAGGCCGATGCGACGTCGTCTTTCGTCCGTCGTGCTGATGCGACGTCATCTTCCGTGTTTCGCGCCGATACGACGTTGTTTAACGTCCGTCAGGCCGATGCGACGTCGTCTTTCGTCCGTCGTGCTGATGCGACGTCATCTTCCGTCTTTCGCGCCGATGCGACGTTGTTTAACGTCCGTCAGGCCGATGCGACGACGTCATCTTTCGTCCGTCGTGCTGATGCGACGTCATCTTCCGTCTTTCGCGCCGATGTGACGTTGTTTAACGTCCGTCAGGCCGATGCGACGTCATCTTTCGTCCTTCGCACCGATGCGACGTTGTTTAGCGTCCGTCATGCAGCTGCGACGTTGTCTTTCGTCCGTCGAGCCTACACTGGTACTTGTGCTCTCGAGTCGGCTTTCCTACAGGGGGAGGGGGCTGATGAGCAGCCGACGAACAACCTCATAACGGCTTTCCTCCAGGGGGAGGGGGCTGATGAGCTGCCGACGAACAACCTCATAATGTTCAGCAATTACCGTGCTTCAGGGCTCACACCTTTTGGGGCTCATCCAAGCGCCAGTGCAATGCAAGGGGAGTGCAAGCGAAGTAGGCCTTGCTGGAGCTAACCCGGCTACGGGGACGTACCGCCTGGGTTAGAGGGGGAGGTTGTAAGGCGAACATCCAAATATTCGCGCCATCCGCGCGCGCCCGTAGTGGTCCTATGCATACCTATAAACGTTATAGGTATAACGCTCGCCGCGGCCGGCATCAACCGCGCCGCCCGGGCCTCGCTCCGACCGCCAGTCGCGTCCTACCCAATGTCGTGAGCGCATCGTCCGCGCGTCTTGTAAACAATCTTTCGTGTTCCACACCTTTTCTACAAAACGTACTGTGCTTCAGTGTCCAAATTTGTTATATTATCGATAATTGTGTGTTTAACAATAATAAAAAACTGTTACAACCATTACATACGTCCATTAAGATCTGTTAAGTTTTTATATTTCTATATTCAACAATCGTTGAAACCATTAAGTTTTTTGTTTTAAATTTGGGCAATAAACCCTATTGGAAATGTATAGTGGAAAATGGTACAAGTTACGTGAAACTAAATAAATAATACTTGTACCGTGACTTTTCTCATGAGGTACAAATATTACTAATTAAAATAAGACCTAGTAGTAAGATTTTTTAATGTAACTGTCATTATGTACGCAAGACTGCATTATTTTTCATACTATTATAGTTATTGTTTACATTTACAGTATTTTACTCACTACGTACTCGTCCTAATAATGTTTGACATCCTAATGTCGATAACCATTAGCCACTCTGTCACTTCCATTACTATTATTTAGTGCTATTGGAAGAGAGTAGAACACTAGTATGACATTATTTCCCTCCTTGTTCCCGCAATCTAGTCAGTTTATAAACAATTAATATTTTTTTTTATTTCAAATCTGATTACAAAATAGTTAGTTCTTTCATAGTTATTATTGCGTTTTCCAAAAAATATTCATTTTAAATATAATCTGGACATGCCTAGCTGAATTCATTATCTTTATAATACATTTTTCAAGTCTCTTTAAGGTAAATTAAGTTGAAACCTGTCCATTTTTATTACATAGCTATTAACTTTACGCCCCGAAATTAGACTAAAGTCATCTGAGACCGTCATTTACAACCCCATCATTTCCAAATACCCCAAAAAGTCAGGGGTGTAAATGACATTGATAGCATTTTTACCATTTGTAAAGGACATCTAACTTCCATAATTCATTGTTTACAGGAATAACTGTCATAAAAGGTTAAAGATATGGACAATTCAAATATATTTCATATACATGTCAAAAATATAGGTCGAGAAACAAAAAAAGTATAGCCATTTTTTGTAAAATAAAACAGTTTTTTGCTTCTCCTCAAAACCAGCGTTTTGTCCTTTACCCCAATTGAACCCAAAGGTATCGATATAGATTAAGAAAAGGGTAGGTCCTCCCATATCCCATAATGATGTAGTTTTTTTATAAGTATTTGGTGATCTACATGGCTTTTGCCTCTGTTTCAATTCACTAATTGATTTATTTTAGCATTTTCATAATATTTTTGGAAATCAATTTTCAAAATATATCTAATAGGAAGCAGAGTCTGGATCCAGAAATAGTTGACTGGCCTGGCTACTGTAAGTCATTAATTATTAAGATCATATTTTGATACTAGCTTTTGCCCGCAACTACGTCCGCGTGGAACTTGGAAGTATGGAAGCAACCTCGTACCTACAACACGATAGATACCTATCCATATCCACGTAATCACGTTAATTAATAAAAGGGGTTCTTAAAAGCGCCTAATCAAATGTAAGAGCAATTGTGCTTTTGGTCTAATAATTACATTTCCTACAGGGTCATCAATGTCATCATGAATTACTTACTCACTTTTCAATCTTTTTAGAGATAATTTCCAGGATGAAAACTATCCTATGTCCTTCCTCGGATCTTAAACTATCTCCATGCCAAATTTTATCAAATTCAGCGGTTTAGGCGTGAAGAGGTAACAGACAGACAGACACACTTTCGCATTTATAATATTAAGTATGGATTTGTTATTAATGTGTTAGTGTGTGTGACACACACACTAATAACAAATCCATTCTTCTTACATAATCACAGTGATTATGTAAACCAAAAATCATTAATAAATATTGCTAATTGAAACTAAAACGTTTTATTAAATAATTTTGCGAACAAAACCATAAAACATAACTAGTTTTATTTCATGTGTCCGACGCTTGTTACGCCGTACGGTTCCCACACCACGGCGACGCCATGACTCACTGAGTCACCCGATTTTCTCGATAATCGATTGCGGGACTCCAACGAAAGTGCTGAAGTGCACATTATCAGTTTTGGTGAGAATAAAAGTGTAGCAGGTGTCTTATGTTCGCCATCGCGGTAGCGTAAGGTCGTGTAATCGATCTTGATCAATAATCTAAGTTAGTAATAATTTAACCTAACTGTATCTGCACTTGTGTGAAAGACTTAAAATTCACTTCGAAAATCAAGTGGTTGTGCTTTCATTAAGTCACCCGACGCCCCTAGCTCGTTTCTCGCTTTATGTTATCAGTTTCGTTACAGCAATTATCAATTTCGTTTATTACTCTCAGTTTAATTACGAAATTCAAAAGGTACCTACAAATTTTTTTATACATTTCACCCAATAATATTTGATTCCATAGTAGATCTGTCACCTAAACTGCATCACCAATCAATATAAAAATGATTATATGACCGTGACTTAAACTTAATCTAAAAATCCCCTATTGGCCCATTTTCATTGCATTATGGAACTAATCTTTTTATTAGGTGACAGATCCATTATTTGATGATTGAACGAATTAAATAATAAAATGCTTGTATTTTTAATTCCTGGAAAATCTAACATTTGGTGGCAGGAAATAATGTTCCCCTTAAAAATATATTCACTAAGGCATTTTTTACACTAAGTGTCGCTGAGTTACTGCCGTGATGTCGACGCAAATAGCTGCACGAGCACGAGTCCGCACCCGCAGTAATTGCGAGTAAGAGACAGAGACACAACGGCATTCGCTGCCTCACTCACCTGTCTATTCCAGCTAGATCAGATTATAAATACCTACAACATTCCAGTCGTTCCCGCCTTCCAGAAACGTATCTTGCTAATCAGTACAAGGGAGAAGATATGTATATTTTGTGACACTGACTCTGTCGGCTGCTCGAGCTGAAAATTACTTGCCTTTAATTACTTGAGAAAGTTTGTACATAGAAAATGACGATCCAGCTACGATTATACATTAGGAAAGATCTACCATGTATCGAACCCCTATGAAGTCAGCACCGCGGCAGACAGTCCCTCGCAGTCCTCACTCCCTGAAAATTAACTTCATTTAAGTTGGGTTAGATACAGAGAAGACAAATTTTGGTTGAAATCAATGAATTGAACTTAAAGAGTATGAATATGAATGGGTAGTGTTTACATGGAATGCTTGAGGTGCGCGGACGCGGCCTCGCCGTCACACAATGCCAATTCTTAGTAAAATCTCTACTCATTCAACACGCACACTTCTTACCTACTAACACATTGTGAGGAAAGATAATTTATTAAATTAAAACCACTCTACCAAACGCGAATAAATTAAGGAAAAATACTCTAACCTAACAAGTGACGCATGTAGGTAGATACATACATTATGAATGTATACAACCATTATATGCCTACTGTAAAGCAGGAAACCCGACTTGCCTGCGGAAGTAGTATGTACCTATGTATGGCTGAACTCACGATCAGAACTCTTCTACACAAGGCCTTTTATAAGTAGGTACTTGTGTTTTTATACAACTGTTCGCGAAACATCTGGCCACCATTCGACAAATTATTGCAATATACAGTTTCCTGTGCACAAGTTCACAGAAAACATGAGTCGGGTTCTTTGTGTGGCTGCAGCCCGCGCGCGCCCGCCCGGCGAGCGACGGCGACAACCCCGCGGTGACTCAGTCAGTCTTCACAACCACCGCGCTCCTAATCGGCTACTCCGAAACTCCGAAGTTTGAAATTTTAAGTTAGTGCCGTGCCATTCCTCTCGAAATCGTGTCAAACAATATTAGAATGAGTGAAACGGCATCATAAAAAGTTCGAATTTCAAACATTGGAGTAACCTGCTTGCACTAAGAACATAATATTAATTATATTAATGTCGTAAATTGGTCCTAGTCTAGTAGAATAGAACTCGTAAAAAATCAGTCTCTTTTCTTTGAATGCCGTCAAAAAATGATTTACCTACCTCAGGTATAAGATTTGTAGAAACCTAGTTCCTTTTCATTTGTCGTATTGTAAAGTCCAAACATCTATACAATAGTACATTACATCAGAGGCCGGGAAAATGAGGATTTCCGGCCAAGTAGGTATATACCCCCGGATAGTGATACGAGGCCGGGAATCCGTTTTCACGACGAGGCATGTATAGTGCTTTTCTCAAACATACAATGAAATAAAAAAATATACTTCAAAGAACAACATTTTATTAATTGAAAAATACGACATTTAAGTCTAACAACCAACCTTTAAAAACAAAACCTGCTTTTCGTCAAACCAGCCAGCTGTGTGAATAGGGTTGCCAACTTTTTTTGGGGGAGTTATAGTATTTTCCAAAAAAAAATTAAAAAATATAGTACTCAGTCAAAAAAATATAGTACTTTAAGACAACTCTTTATTTTGGGGTTAAACTATGCTCTATTAACTGTGAACTCCTTTTACATAAGACTACTTTTGACTTGAACATCTTTCAGGTTATTTATTTAGAACTTTTCATCTTCATCAGCATGCGTGATGTGATTGGTGTGATCACTCACTTATCACCTCGACCACCACCATTAATTATGACAGAAATTACATTAAACGATAAGTAATGAAAGCAGACTTAACAACCATAGTTCTCTTTATTGTATAAATTTATATTTCTTTTTGGCTCTGTGCTCTTTTTAACAATTTTTTGTTAGACACTGTGTAAAAGATTCAGTACACTCAATATCTAAATTAATATAGACTAATAGCACACTTTTAATCAAGTTTATATCAGCCCTGTTCCTGTCTTCCCTCTATTTCAGTTTCATTATTGAGAAAACTCTGTGAATGCAGAGGAAGCTGGTACAGACAAAAGAGTCGACACAATTTTTAATAAATAATTTCTAGATTTTTTTGAAATGTACTGCCACTTTTATATCTGTACTCATGTCACTAAACCGCCGCTGACTGACACTGACAACTCTGACTCAGACAAGAGTGACATTTAACAACTTGACACTGACAGTGACAGTTCATGTTGAAACACGCAACGCTATGCAACTGTCGCAAGTCTGACCGTGTTATTGATTATTGACGATATTAGTGGACGGGAAATGTTGTTATTTAATAAAATTCACTTGGAACGTGTGTAATTTGAAGTACTTTGTAAAAGCCCCCGAAATATAGTATTTTTGCGTACTATATATTTCTTCAACAGTATATAGTACAGAGAGTCAAAATATAGTACAATACTATATAATATAGTACGGTTGGCAACCCTATGTGTGAATGACCTTGTTGTTGAAACCAAAAAAAAGTTACTTTGCAGGCCTAGGCCTGAAAAGCAGTACGAAATCCCTTTACTTGTTGCGCCCAAAAAGCGATACTTCCGAGCCTATTATAAGGAACGTAAAGACAATATTTCATTGCATGTTTGAGAAAAATATATTTACTAATGTAGGTATCTAGTGTACCTACATCGTAAGTACAACTTGGCTGCCGGTCGCTTCAGTAGAATTCAAGTAGCGATATTATTACTTGTCTTGACTCGCCGCTGAGAAAATGCGGACATGGTGGGTATCTGTTTTAAACGTTATCCTCTTGAAATATATGGATGAGTGCAGAGGTACCTACCAAAGTATCTAATGGAGAAAGTATAAATATTGAAACTCGAACATGAATTCATACTCACGGGAGATACGGGTTTGTCCTTTCCACCGTCGATATGCAATATCCAAACGTCAGAGTACCGATGAAGATGCATGTTTCCTGCAAACAAAGGGCCCTGGGAACAGAAAAGCCGGTGCCTGTGAACTAGAGATGTACCATCAAGAGAACGTTTCCCGCTTTGTATGGGAAATGTTCTCGAGAACATTCCTTCCCCAACAAATCGAGAAACGTTCTCGAGAACGGCACATCACTACTGTGAACCTAACTCGACCGACCAGAAGCTGCTACCTACAGGGACCCGTCCGTCGTGCCGGTACGCGGTGGGAGGTGGAGGCAATAATAACATGGTGGTTGCAGCTGGATGCGCCGGCGCAGGCCCGTAGGAGGAGGGGGGTCAAGGCCGCGCGCGCGGGCGGGGGGCGCCCGTGCCGGCGCCGGCGCGCCAGTCTGCCCCGCGCGCTGAGTCTCAGCGGCCGCTTCACAGTGCAGTGTTGTGAGAGTGCCGAGTGCGGAGCCCGAACAAACAGTGCCGGTGGCCGCGACATGCGCGCGCGCCCGTACCCTCGCGCGCCACCCCGACCCGCTCCGTGACAGCCAGGAACAAAACAGGTGAGATAAGAACTCCACGCGGCAAGCTCCCTTTCATTTCCATAAGCAGGTAGACGGATCGGTTATTAGAGAGCTTTATATCGTCCCGAGCGGTTTCCGTGTTTTCCCAACCCTATCGTGGCCTAGTGAGTGGATAACTAAGATGCAAAGTTATTCCGATAACGGTAGTATTATCTCGGGCTTCCAAATTAACGTCACAGCCGCGCTGCTCGGTGGAATGGTGTTGACCTTTGCGCGAGCTTGGAGCGACACTCTCATTTTTCGCAGGCGAGGAGGCTAAATCAGTTTTCTGAAAGACTGGGTTGTATTGCGGAAATCTGTCGCTTCCGACGCCGCACAGATGTGCGAGACGAATGGAACATGTCTTATTAGAAATCAGGTAGACTCAGTCATCCATATGAAGTTGGTAGTGGTCGTGCACATTCTTGCAGGCGCGCGCACGACAGCGCCATTAGCGCGCGCTGCAGTACTTATCTGCGCGCAGGGGCTGTGGCGGCTTCACCAGCCGCAGGACCGGAGCCCTCAGTTACGCCTTAGGAGCCTACGGAGCCTTAGTTTCAACCATAGTCGGTGCCAAAAACCGCTTAAGGGATTCTAAGACTAGCAACAAACCACTCTTAGAGCCTACTAGGAGTCACAGGACCAGATACTATAATCAGTGGCGTAGAAACGGTTGGACCTCAAACATACTGTATTACTTACACGATACAAATACAGAATATAAATATTTCTGTCATAAGGTAGACATTAGAAACTTACCGCCCGCAAACCGCAAGAAAACGGCTGTCATCCTGAGATCCTAAAGTTGATAACCACCAGGTAGAGCACGATTCTGTCCAGAATGGGGATCAAATTTCTTGTGGATATGATGCGCCACAGAGGGGGTAGACACTTGGACAGGGACACGCAACTCAAAACAAAACACAAAAGTTAAACGGGACGTCGCGGACAGACGCACTGAAGCGTACGTGCCCGACGGCACCCGGAAGCCGTCGGTATAAACTCGCGAGATTAGTTGCAACAGGTTTTAGAAATGATGAAACAAGTTACAGGAAAATGATGCGTTTGCTAGTCAGCTAAATACTGCCTTGGTTAATCAGAAAAATCTGGTGCGTTTAGTGTCTTTTAATTGCGTAAGTATTTCTTCATTCCTGCTATGTCATAAAAAGTATCGTTAATACCTACGTTATACCTACATACAATTTAAAGAACTTTACTCAGTTTACTTATGTAAGTAAGATAGGTATCATTAAATGGACTGACGATTGAATAAGCAGTGTTTTGTTATTTATGGTTGGCTGGCTGATACGATATGTCTGCTCTGGAGCGTGTTGTCGCGAGATGCGCGCAGGAACTGCTTGCCTTCACTCCACAGCACGTCTAGCTCTAGCACAACTAACCCTTCGCGACTTGTCACACGAACACGAGTCACACGACAGCATCGCGCGTCACTCTTTACAGCGAAGAAAGAGTTCGGTAATATTTCATAGTTGTGCTAGAGGTGCAACAGTGAGCACTATCACCGTTATGCGACCGCAGCCTGTGCGGGTACAGTTAGTGAGTGAGGCCAAATTCGGCACCCGCGGCATCCTCGCAGGCAGGCTCTGTGGACAGATTCGTAGGGATAAAATAACATAAGATGAACTTCAATGATTAGCAGTTCCCTTGCGACGCCATGTAGACATCCTCGCTCTTATACGTAAACATTACACTCCTTCTTTGGTCAGTCTCATAGTTTCAAGCAATGTGTGCGCTATAATGCGCTACGACAACTTTACGACATACTTATAGAAAAGTACTTAATTATTGTGCTTAGATTATTTCACCTCATAAAATACACTGCAAGTTTACTTAACGAGCTAATAAAAATTGCTATGCTAATATAGGTATTAACAAAGTAGGTATAGGTTATATGCCTATTGTAAGGATTTGAAAACAATTTACTTACGATTAAGGTTTACACTTCCACGCGTGCCATAGAAGGGCCGTCACCGAGATTTTTACTTATAACTGCTACCCAGTTTATGTGGACTTGGCTAAAAGTACTAGGTACGATGTGTGCATAAGAGAAGGCGCAATATTGACATATTCGTAATGTTCGATGTTTACCTTGCAGACAGCGCACGCGCAGGTCCCGGCTGCGCGTTTGACTCCTCTGTTATGAAACACGGCCCTCCGCCACATAACCTACGCTGTGTCATCCTTACACGAGGATGTATTTTGATACTTGTATCAACAAATGTAGCTTATTATGAAATTGTGTGCACCATACTCGTGTTGATAGCTGTGCGACGTAAACACGCCAGTGTTTTCACCAAATAGGTACAGAGGTCAAAACGGATGGGGCATTGAAAACATACAGTGGGATTCTGGTCGAAAGGTTAAGTAAGAGTAAGACGTTGGACCGTTAGTCCAAAGATACCGGGTTCCGGGACTCGAACCCGGTATCTTTGGACTAACGTGTGGGCCTCGTATGAGTGCAATTTAATTATTTTTTTTGCGTGTTGATCTTTGTACGTAGCAATAATATAAATGTGTATATAGAAATTTGAAAATCTTGCCGATGAGTTATTTAATATTTGAAATCCTTAAATTATAATTATAATTATTATCATTGTATAACATCGATGGGTAGTACCAGTAATCAGCAATTTAACCGGTGGTGAACGTAATATCTACTATGAAATGTCACTTCGTCATATATTTAAAACAGTTATCGATAAATTTAATGACCATGGGAAGGATCTCCCTACTTAATTGTCGTTTTTGTCTTTTATGTCTGTTAAAAATCGAACTATCTCAACCTTGCAACATTAAGTCCAGTACAAACCACTGTAACCAATCACAAGTTACGGGAGCGGGTTACAGTGTGAAGTCACAGTTAACATCTGATACGTTAACAGATGGTGGCTGGGAATCATTGTTGCGACAGCCGCAGTTCTTTGATCTACTGCTAATGCTCCCCCCCTCCCCTTTTGACCGTGCTGCGTGTGCGCACGTGGGCGCGGTGAGTCGCAGACAGCAGCCTCAATTACTCTATTTACGTTCTCCCTTTATAGATTTATCTCTTAATTCATTCAGTAAAGTGGAATTAAGGTCACGTCGAGACAACGGATACGCAGTTACGTGTGTTATTTAATTTACAGCTGTAAATGTGAAGGGATAAATCAGCATACACTCAAATATTGATAGGCATTCATCTGAGCGTGTGTGTGTGTGTAATAAACTAATTATAATTGATAATGATTACTCATCCAAGGTGTAGAAACTTTCCAGTCGGCTCGATCAGACATTATGTTGGAAATGTTATGCCAGCGTCCACAGGGACGTGGGTGGGGCGACGTTGACGAGAAAGAAAACAAACTCAAAGTAGATGATGGTGTTTACAGAAGGTTTCTGAGCGGAAGACGTGTTGGTGTGATTAGCGCTCGATGTATGCCGAGGCTTTCGCGACGGGTGCTGCGCCGGCGCGGCCGCGGCGCGGTGGCTGTTCAGTTATAATGACGACATTATGCAACGGAGAACGCGACCCTCGCGCCGTGGGACAAGCGATTCATTTTGGAAGTCATTGTTTTACCCGACACCGGTAGAAAAGCCAAATTATCTATTATGCACACGAGGTTACGTGATTTTGCAACTTCCAGACGTGACCCGGCGCCAAACTCGTCGTTTAGTTCCAAACGCGGAACAGCTTGGCGAGCTCGTTGAGAAACTGCAATTACTAGCTAGCTAAATTATAGCTAACGAGTGAAGCGCAGAATCAGCGCTCGTCAGGCACGCCCGCACGCCACGCACGACGGCGCCGCGCCGCGCGCCGGGCCGCTGCCACCGGCGCGGTACTAGTAGGCATCCGAAGGCTGTCGAGTGTCAACCCTTCTTCGAAACGTTGCTGCCATCAGATACATGCAGTATTCTATACTCCACATCACGTCAAACACTGCTGTCATACAATAACTCACATACTTATAATTGGCAATTGAATGAAAAATAAGATATCAAATAATATAATAAAATATTAGAACGATTCAATAATTGATATCTTTTTTGTTTCCTTATATCATTGCTAATAAAGTATAAATTAAGGCAGAATGCGGTAATGTCTAATAGGACCGTGTTGACGTGGTACACAGGATTTACCAGTAACTAAACCCCGGATGTGTCAACAAGTCATCCAGTGAGTTGACAGTTTGGGTCTCGCCGCGTACCTAGTGACTGCATCGGAGGCGCCGGCGCTGTGTCGTACTAATGCATAATCGCATTTTCTCCGAAACCAGAGCTTCACTTAACGTTGTACAACACGTTTTCGACAGCTCCTAAAATATAGTTAATTACCATCACTTATATTTCTCTGCTGCGCGATTAAATCTTGAAAGTGTAACAGTGGAGCGCAGCGCACGCGTGACCGCATTCACTTGTTAAACTTCGATCGCTCTTCAACATTTTGCTTCCCATTGGGCCGTTGCGAGTTAACTATTATTCCTGCTATCTCGACCTCAATCAAATAAAAGATTAGGAAGTCGTAGTGCCACACAGAAGTTAAAAACTTACGTTTTAGGAAAAAAGTGCTGGAGAGGCACGCATCGACATGAGTCATTAAATAAGACACAAATATTATCATTAGCATTAAATGTTATTTGAGTCAGTCTCGCCGGCGGTCAGGATAGCTGCAGAGCAGACGGTCGTCGGTGGCACATACACTATTAGCTTTAGCCTGTATAGGTATGTATTTACTGTGCTATTAGCGAGTTTCTGTAATCTCCGCGTCTGACAATGAACGAGAGCGGGCGCGGACGACGCGATCGTCTCAATTGAATGATTCTTTACTACAAATGTCGCAGTCGAACCTCACATATCACTAGCAGTGAAACGGTTGAATGTCTTGTACATACCTAACATTTAGTGTCTTTACGTAACATTTAGTGGGCGCGATGGCCGGTTCAGACAGACGATGATTTAAAATACTTGAACGCAGTCCGTATTGTTTTAAAATATAAATAGTCTTCTTTCAGTATTTTTTTCCATCTACAGTATTTAAGGTCCTTTCCCTCCATGTTACTTCGTTTTCTTCGCTGCGCGGGGAGAAAATCTCACTTCCTGGCCAAGCAAGGCAAGATGTCAAACATTCCTTAATTTTTCAGGATGATCAATAGTAGATTGGTAACCAAGGTTAGAAAGTGACCCATTGCACCCGAGATATTTCGAGGCACGCCAATAGTTCGAGGGCGATATGGGTAATTTCACCCGAGTTTAAACACTCTACTTTTCATTTCGACTGCGAGGAAAATAAAATACTACACGCACATGTCATTGAGTGAGTTATATTAATGTCCATGTCATTTTTAACCAATGACCAATCAAAGACACGGTATTTATATTTAATCTCGGGTGCCCACTTTTTCTATTGTAAACTTTCACTATTATTATTATTTTTAATAGATTAAAAAACTTAAGATATACGTACCGCCAACATTTAAAAAGTAAAAAAAAAAACAATCCAATGGTTTCAATTTTATTTTTTAAATTTATGTACGATCTATCAGTAAATGTGGGACGGAATTATATATATATGTATTATGAAATTTATATTTAATAATGAAATATAAATAAAGTTAAGCTTGCCTATATCTAACCTTTGGAGACCATTTTTCAATGGCCACTTACCACGGCCGACTAGATTTTACCTAATTGAGTTGGTCACGACGTGCATCTAGACTAGATGGCAATTATCTTTGACTGCGTGGCAATTAAAAAAAAATACTTTCCACCCTAGGGATGGAAAAGCAATTTTCCACCCGGCTACCTACTCATGAAAATTACACTTTCCGAAGAGGAGAGATGAAAATAAATATCCCATCAAAAACATAAATGTTAAATGAGAGCCAAGTTCAATATCGCGTGCACTTCGCCGAAAAAAGAATTGAGATCTAATATATGGGAGCCAAGTTCTTTGCCCTAAAATTTTGAGATACAAGGACATGCGACATAGGTACCCAATGCATTTATTTTACTTGGGGTGTAATTCAATATCAAGACTTGACTTGACTCGATCGATATTCGCAATTTTGCAGCTCCATAGAAAGGAGCATAAAGGTAAGATTATTCACCATAGTAAATTTACGAAAGTGCCGCTTTCGCAAGTTCAAAACGCATTTTATTTTGTTAAGCCAAAGTAAAGTCACGAAAATGCCACTTTCTTAGTTTTCGTATGGTGAATGTTAATGATTTTCCTTTCATTTGCTATCATAATAGGGTTGCGAATCTGTACTTATTTTTGTTCCCAATAACATAATACTATTGTATATTGTCTAAAATGAATCGCATTCGACCTAGACATAATGTTTGAATTCTAAAATGTGACGGTTTCGAGCAAACGGTACCATTTTGTCACTTACCATAAGGGCGCGTTGACAGTTGGTTTAAACATGCAAACAAATTTCGCGCTCATGTTAAGCGACACAAATGCTCTTTTTAATGAAAACGTCACATAATGTTTTATATGTAAATCGGTATTATTAATATGATAACACTGAAGATAGGGCACTAATTAGTCTTGACACTTGTGTATTATTCCTAATCTTTAAACTACTATTAGATTCTAACAAATTTTATATAAATAAAAAAATATATCTTGGTAGGTAAATTATGTTTCGATCAGTGTTGTATTTAAAAAAATATTTATACAAGATTTATAAAAGATAAGAGATAGAGAGAGGACTTATTGCGTTGTATTAAGTGAGTACATACTGTAAATCAAACAAGTAACTTCAGCGTTTATTGACATTCTTACTCTAAGGGCTATAAAGTTGTAGGTATATAAGTACCTAAATTTGAAATAAAAATATGGTGGTAGGTACTAAGATTGATGGTTATTTTTAAAGAAAGAAAGAAAAACGTTTATTCCATAAAAGCACACGCAGACAGGACATTATTGGCATATTGGCATAATAACTTTTTGGTTAATATTGCCATACTTAGTTTTTATGTGTTTGACAGTTCTGTTCATTAACTTGGAAGAGTTATTGTGTTCCGAACTTCCGACTCCTACACTTCCTAATCAGGGATACTTTCGTTATAAGATAAAATATTTGGACACAATTATTTTCTGTCAGCAAAGATTAGATATGTCACTAATCTGAAATACCATAATTATAATATACGAGTATAGGTATCCCCATATTTATCAAATTAATCTGTATTTATTATCAAATATCTAATGTAAAATGCTGGTGCAATACAAAAACTTGCTATATCACCCACTTTGTAGATACGATATCTACAGAAAAAATGCGTGAAACATGTGTATCGTTTTTTTTAATTACCTTCCCAATCAAATGAATGTTGGACGATAAAATGTTTAAGACAAAACTGACTAAGTCGTTACAGGATGATTGTTTCGACTGTGTTAAGATTTAAGAACTAAGTAATTAAATTATAGTAAAAAGGTTATTATTTTATTATTCTCGTAACTTTGGAAATTTATATATACATTTAACTTAATGTGTTTAAATTTTTAAGAATTCTTTGATAATGACGATTTCACCTTAAATGCAGTTGCAAAATTGTTATTAATGTGTTATTTAATTGTTTCATGTAACAGATTACATAAAAGACCCTGCTGTCCTATGGTTGACTGGTAGAGAATGCCTTATGGCATTAAATCCGCCATTTGTACTTTGTGTTTTTACCTGTGTATTGTGTGCAATAAAGTTTAAATAAATAAATAAATAAAATTAATTTATTTTGGGTATTTTATTCACATCGAATAGGTATTAAAATTGTCATTTTTATGATTAAATTGGATGATGTTCATATTGCGTCAAATGCAAACGCACTTCGTATTAAGTTTAATTTGTTATTACAATTTCCATTGACTATGACTGATATCTTAAAACCTAATTTGAAACGTATTTTGTCAAATAAATATTCCTATTTCTATTTCCCAGTGTCATCGGTGACAGATAAGAATAAATGCATCTATCGAAATATCGAGTTCAATTTTTTTAACAAACTTTCAAGTCCAACTTTACTTCATTTAAAAAATGAGAATCTAGACGCAAAATAATGCACCCGTTAGATAAAGAAGGCCACGTTTCTCATTAAATTCCGCATTCCATTTAATTTCTTTCAGGGATGAATTTCTAAAAATGTTGAAACTTGTTTTCTTAGTTTTGACGAATAAGCTACACTCGAATTTTTACTCTTACTCACAGAATCTCACGTTCTTCATACAAACTTTCTCCTCCCATTTAACCCCTTTAATGGATGAATTTTGACACATATCTAGGTTCTTTCATCAATCTTGCTGCAACGTCTTTATAATTTAGGGTTTTATATGCTTCCCCTTTGATCCTTTATCCTTTGTTCATACGCAAATCGCATGAATTTTATTATTTATAATAAACTGGCAATACTTAATTTCCGAAAATGCCTGATTCGCATATTTACTTCAAGTTTCACCCTCTACAAACGCATTAGTCACGATGACAAACTAACAAAATGCTAAATTCGTAAATGTCTGTAGTCTACCGATGTTGGTATGTCATAATCGCCACTATAGTAAATTATCGAATCTGGCAGATTCGCAAGTTTGCTATGACTACTTATGTGGCCAGATCGCAGTAGCCACCATAGTAAAGTAACCAATCTAGCAGATTCGCACATTTGCTACAGGCTTGTTATATGAGCAGATCATAATAGCCACCATAGAAACCTCACGAATCTGGCAGATTCGCAAATTTTCTATTGGTTATCTAACCGGTTAGTCATAATTATCACCATAAAAAGTTAACGAAAATGTCAGATTCGTTAGTTGACCTACATTTTGTAAGTTTACCATGGGGGCAAAAAAATAAAAGTTCAGATTCACAATATTGTAACTCTGGAACCTTAAAAGATAGAGCTCTATAAATTTGTGACAGTGTGCGGGGTTATATTGATACAGATTTACATCAAAAACTCAATTTTGACAAAGTGGCAGTTATGTTACTTTAGCATTGGAACGACGACATGTGCAATAAATAATTCGTGAGTTCGTTAATAAATATGAATTAAATGCTGTGAAATATGAATAAATGAACTATGTGTAGTCAACATCAAATATTTACGTCGTTACAGATAATACCTTCAAAATTGAATCGGGTTTGGGAGCAGCACCTCGTTTGGTCGGGTGCCCGTTGTTTCGCCGACAAACGTTTCATCGAATATCATTTCACCGAAAACGTTTCGCCGAATTTTTACTTTTCGCGTATTTTCATTTAGTGTAATTTTATCTCATCGACAGTTCATTTCAACTTTTATTAATTCGTAGAAAAACTTTTCAAGGAATATTATTTGATCGATGATTCATTTCGTATACTTTTTAATAATAATAATAATATAATAATTTATTTATTTCAGGCATCAAAGGCCCATAGATAAATACCTTACAATCTAACATACATATTAAATAATAAAAAAACATAAGTAACTAAACTAGGTCACATTTTTCAACAGCGACGTGTTACGCGTGTTCGATGTGTCAGGTAGCCGTCCACGGAAACGCCGGAACATGACACCCTTCGGCCAGTACTCTTCCTTTGTGAAGGTCGCTAGTTGGTCCGTCGGAACTCTCAGCACGAAGGAATTAAAACTCACGTCGTGGCGAGACTCCAATTTCACGACCCTCAGGATGACACCGGACTTCACTCTTACATATTCTGCAATATCTTCAGCCTTCGTATTGTAATGTAGCCGGGACACATAAAGCAGCGTCGTAGGTAGAGCGGGACGCAGCAAATGTTTCGGTCCAGTCGGTGCGGTACCGCACTGATTTCGATAGGCTGGCTTCTTTTTCTTCTTTTCAACCTTCATGAACCCATCCTCGTCGCATCGGGACTCCCTAGGAGCCGGCATTGACAGGTCCTTTTTTACGGGTTCCTGCAACCCCTGAGATGACGGCTGCCTGGATTTCGGAGCAGATTTAAATGGAGGAAGTACATTACATCGATTTTCATTTCTTCGAATAATATTTAATGTGATCATCAACTACAACAAAAGGAGCGTTTTTTAGGGATATAAAAAAACGGCCTAGTCGGATCTGCTCTGAAAAGTGAATCATTTAAAGTTTGAGAATAGGTTGAGGTGAATCAATCACCTTTCAGAGCAGATCCGACTCGGCCGGGTTAGGTTAGGTTAGTGTTTTTTTTTATATCCCTAAAAAATATTTTCCATTTTAGTTGTAGCGAGCTGGACCCGTACATGCAAGTGAAATGATATTACGTGAAGTAAGTTTTATGTAATTTAAAAAGATTTTAAACGATATAGTATTTTATGCAACCGTTGTATAAGAGGGGGCAAAAAACGCGAGTGGCATGGGTTACGATGTGAGCGTAGCGAACATCGTAAGAAAGATGCCACGAGCGTTTTTTGACCTACTTATACAACGTTGCATACAATACTTTTTCTACGACTTGACATTTCATAAATAAAATGCAAATAAACAACAAAGAAAATAATTACATGTTCCCGCTCGGAATCAACAAAATTAAAAAGAAAAATTGTCTCTGATAAACTTTTTTTTTATTGACATCCATCTGTCAAAAAAATATTAACTTATACATAAAGGTATACGTTCACCATACTAAACATCTGTCAAAAAAATTAAACTTATACATAAAGGTATACGTTCACTATAACTACTAAACATCCATGCACTGAAGATAAAACTTTTTTTTAAGTTGGCAGCAATGCCTTAGTACAATAAGTTTTTTTTTAATTTGCAAATTGTGTGAATGCACCTGTTCATCTTGTAATATGTGGTACTAAGTGATGCTTTTTTGGCGACATTATAACATCGGTTAGCAGTGTGTTTTTGGGCAGTAGAGTATAGACTTTTAAGGCGCGCATATAGCCACTCTTGCAGGTAAGCTTAGCTCCGCGGCCTATGCAGTTAGGCGAATCAGGCAGCTGACAAACGTCGAGACGGCAAAGATTGTATATTTCAGTTATTTCCATAGTGTTATGTCATATGGAATTTTATTATGGGGAAGAGCGGCGGACATCCAAACCATCTTTGTGCTACAAAAACGAGCTGTACGCGCAATTTATGCACTAGGAGGTCGTACGTCACTAAGAGAGAAATTCAAGGAAACAAACATTCTCACCGTAGCATCTCAATACATTCTTGAGAATATCATGTATGTGCGGAAAAATCTCCATGAATTCAAGCTCAACAGTGACATACACCACTACAATACGAGAAGTAAGGACAAGCTCGCAATACCTGCCCACCGTCTCCGTAAGGTTAGTTCGTCGTTCGTGGGGAACTGTGTACGCTTCTACAATAAAATACCTATTGATGTAGTAAAATTGACCTGTAGCAAATTTAAAGCGCAAATAAAACGTCACTTATTGAATAAAGCTTATTATACTGTTAATGACTTTCTAAACGACGGTGATGCCTTTAAGCCAGTAGTTTAGTGTTTTGTGTCAATAGTAAATTTTTAAATAAGCATTATTTTGGTGGGAAATTTTTAATGTAACATGAGAGCACAATTTGTTGTTTCTCACCGGGCAAATAGTATTAGTCAAGTATGCCCGGCAGCTTGAGCATGTCATGCTCGCTTAAAGGTCTTTGCTTACGGTGGCGTCGTTGATCGGGTCGCAGCCTTCCCTATAATATGGTTGAGGGAGGCGATGGCTGAGATATGCGTCATACTCGTGAACGGGTGCCGTTTGTGGGGTCCGGTCTGTTCATGCTAGCAAGGGCCAAATTAAATATGTAGCAACCGCATACTAGTGTTAAATTAAGCAAACGTGAGAAACTTCACCTGTACTCGATTGAAGTTATTCAATGTTGATTTTAACTTTTTGAACTCTTAGAGACTGTATACATCTCTAAGAAACAGCTTAGTGTAGTATGACACTCAGAGACTTTATACATCTCTGAGGAAATTAAATAATTTTAAAATATTTTATTGCATGTTTTGACGCCTAGAGACCATATACATCTCTAAGAAATTTAGGTTTAATAATTATTTTCTAAATTATTCACGTTGACGCCTAGAGACCTTATACATCTCTATGGAATTAAATTAATTAAGTAATTATATTTTATTGCATGTTGTGACACCCAGAGACTTTATACATCTCTGGGTATATTTAATATTTTCAATTTATTAAATTTTAATTTTAATGTTACTTAACATTGATTTGGAGTATCTAACATCTCCATTACGTGTACCAGTGTAATTAGTTAGAACACAAATGTATCATGTAATTGTTTTAAGTATTATTTTCGAAAAAATGACTTACTGTTGAGTTTCTTTCGGCTTTCTTCTCAACAGCGGTCTCCTCTTGCGAAATGCCGGTAGATTCACAATCCGACTTGTAAAAGTGCCCCTGTGGCCTACTTACTGAATAAATTATTTCATTTCATTTCATTTCATTTCATTTACAGACTTTCATAATTTATGTCTTTATATTAGAGTTAGTAACTATATAAATGACAGAAAAAAGTACTGGAGTAGAAAAAATTATGAAACGTACTTCTATGAATTAATACATCTGTGTAATGAATCATACGCCATTTTTTTGAAAATTCGTGATGTAAAAATACTCTTAATGAAATTTCGATGAAGTGAGTTGTCGATGAAATGAAAATACTTGAAACGTTATCTTTGAAGTAAAATTCGACGTAACGAGTGTCGGCGATTCAAGGGTAAACCCGTTTGGTCAGATCTCTTAGTACTTATTATACAACTTAACTCGCCGCCGTCACACTCCGGCGAAACATTGGTATCGTGCGGTGATCTGCGCCGACGCCGGAGCAAGGGGCAGGATGCACTTGTAGTTATTCCTGTTCGGAACCCGTTCCCCTGTCTCCCTCCTCTCCCCCCTTCCTCGCCCCGGGTCGAGTCTGCACAAACATTGCAAGCGCTAACCGGCTTGGCCGGTATTCCGGAGCTAAAACCTAACCAAACGAGGTGCAATGAAATAAGATGAGCGCTGGAGAGATGTGACGACATGGAGTATATATAACGCGCTAATAAGTAGGTACCTACACGTTGCAAGAATACTTTACCGGGCTGCATTTGCGTTTTAATTTGAAAGTACATTCGTCGGCATTTAATTCGTGTCGTTCGCTCCTTAAAGTTAAAGGTTTTTAGATCCTCTTATTTAATGAGAAGCAACTGGTTGAAAACTGGGCTCTCGCATCTGAGGTTCAGTGGTCCAATAGGTAGGACGCCCGTGTTGCCCGGAGAGCCGTTGGAAACGAAGGTTCGAACCCTGCTTGAACTATTAAATTTTTAATTTTTTCGCTTCATTGTAAGCAACGGGTTTATTTATAGTTTTTACATCGTAAAAAATTATGTCTCACGTCATCATGTTTCCAACATTGACAAGGAGGTACGGTAATGTATTGTGCTAAGGACACCAACGCGACGCTTACATTTCATTGTAAGCACTGGCACATGAGTCGACACTATATTAGATGTCATTGTTCGAACGATCGTGCATACCTACTACAGAACTATATTAGTACATACAATGAGGAGTCCGATGTCAGCAACTTGCGTAAACGTTACACAAAGTATGTATGTATAGACAAAATAAAACAATTGACAACATTTCATATTTTTAAGACTATCATTTTATTACTTTTCTGAATTCTGCTTAAAAAGATGAAGTAATCTCTGTTTTTCTTTATTTTCTGAGATGATTATTTATTTTATTATTAATTTATAAAAACATACTCATTTTAAAATGTGGCAACACCAAAACCAGAACTTAATGGAACGGTTACTTTAGTCGGTTTTCTTATTAAAAAAAAACTTAATAAAACTCGGTATGCATCTGTCATCTGTCAACGACAAATAAAAAATATATATATATTTTCGCTCTTTGGTTTAGACAACAGCCCTATTCAGCCCGTATTGTCTTAGATTGCCGTTATTTGATGTATTTTCTTAAAATTCTTTAAATACAGAAGAATAAATTCAAAGATTTTTTTTTAAGGTACACGATATAAAGCCCTGTCGATCTCTATATTAATTTCCACCTGTTATAAATATGAAATGTTGTCAATTGGTCGGTGAATTGCTTGAACGTATGTTTGCATATAAACAGCTAATTGGAACTAGCCATCAGGCGCTTCCAAATCATACTTTATGTTGTTGTTGGCCTCCTCATTATTGTTATTCTGACTCCACAGCGTGTAATTGCTTACAAACCAGTTTTCGATGCTCATGCCATCCTCCGATTTTTATTCTCTGTCAGAAGTGGATCTAGGGCACGAAGGTGTGACCCTGACCTTTCCCTACTTGATTTCCTTCTAACTTGATGACTGTCGCCGCCTTCAACCGAAACGCAGGATCCTACCGCCCCGATTCTCTTTTAAAAAAACGTCTCGATCTTTTCGTTATTGTGGAGAAGAAGGACATACCTAAACACTTATGAAATGGATACAGATGTTAAAGAAGACAGCCGGGACTGACCTGTGATTAACCTTCGCTTACACCGACTCCTCTTCAAGTAGCCTCGCGTATCCGGTTGCTGCAGTGGGCGACACCGCAGAACGTTTAACCATTCTGCGATCAAATTAAATTATGATAATTATATTGATTTAAATTAACAGAATTGGACTTAATCGCGTACAAAAAGGTGTTTATTTAATTGCTAGTCCCTTCGAGACCATGAACGTAACATCACGTTCGAAACATTGAGGTAATTAAATAAACTCTATTTAAATTAAAATAATCATACTTTGTCTTTGGTTTTATAGAAAAAATAGTTTTTTAGAAGAATTTATACCAAACATACGAGTACGTGGCGCGTACTAAACTGTTCGCATTCTCGATATTTCTACCTTTTATTTTCAGGGTAAACTTTCAATAAAATGACAGAGAAATCTAAATTTATCGCTTTTTTTTGTCGCATACTCAATTAATCAATCGATGTTTATTACCTACCTACCGTGAAGTTCGTAAATCGACGAATACAATTTTATGTAAATTTAATTCCCTAATTCCAGACATGATCATGATTTGCGCTGAAACAAGTCACATTTGTCCTTGAAGTAGGTACCTATTTAAAGTGATTACACTTGAATCCGCACTGGCACATGTGTGTGTGTGGCCGAGCCCGAGCGGCATCTCGCTTTCCAATAGAAATGCAAAGTTCAATGAAGCCGCCGCCGGTGCCCGCCGCTGCAGCTGCTCCCGCGCATCTCACACTCCACGTGATCTACCCAAAATATCCACTCTTAAACTATTGACCATGTCTAAACAGCCTCATATATAGGATCAGTCGATCATAATGTTCTGTGGTAAAAATTAGATCATTAATCATTCATGCTCTATGACACTATCGTTCGCCCTACTTCAGTCAACTCCGCGACCGGGAGTAATGTAGGCTAGCATACACAAATACAGTTGGACTATTACTAAGGCGGATTTAGTGTGAAAATTGTACCACTGTTCTTATTGTATGTTGTAACTGTCCAATTTTCCACAAGGTGACATCATATAGAGGGCCAATTCTTAAATGACGCTGCTCTCTCATTTCTTAATACTTTAAAAACTATTCGGTATAATCAAATAAAAATAAAACTGACGTAAGAAGTCTCATTATCTCCGCTGAATCAGTAAAGGCGACTAAAGCCGGCATCTTCTTTGCCAGTGCCTTCGTGGCAGAAGCAACATGCATTCTGCTGACGTGACGTGACGGTAACAACATGAAGCAAGTTATTGGCCACGCCGCCGCCGCCCGGCCGGGCTGGTCGCGCCGGATAGATACCGCGCTGCGCATCTACTAGCACCAGCGCCAGTAATGCGGGCGCGAACAGTCGTCGCCTCGCCGATGTTGCCCAACAGTAATTAGGTGGCAGATCGTGACGTGCCGCACTTATCCCACGGAGCGACCGCAACAACGTTTACAGAGCTAGGCGACTGTTCGCACTGCTAAACTCCAGGCGGGAACATTCGTCCTACGCAGCCTAGGAGATTTACTCGTATTCTTATATACTTATGTTGTCGCGCGATGGCCAAGGCATTACATTTATTATAAAGATAAATATGTTTAATATTAATGCGAGCACTACAACGGTCATGGTAATATGTTTTTAGTTATGTAATCCGGTGAAAATGTAAGTCAAAGTTGTCATATAGGCGAAGGGTCACTTTGATAGTTACCGAATAAATTAACCGACTTGGATTTATATTGTATCTCACAACTTTTTTCGGTAGAAAGTTGCGAGACTTGCATTTTTTTACATGTAATGTTTTTGATGGGATCTCATTTCTTTTTGTAAGTGGTCCTCCTTATTTTTCCTTTAGGGACTACTACCTGTGTATCCACAACTGTCTTTCTTAAAGCCCACTCTCTGTCTCTGTGGGCTTTTCTCGAAAGTTTTGAAGAAGCGTAAATACTTCTTAGTTTATTATACTCCGAAATTGCAGAGTTTTGCACTTTAACACTACCGAAGTTGACATTAACTATATGTAAACCACACAGACTTGTCACTCCCTCTCATGATCCATAATGACTCCTCTCATTATACATAATGATCCTTCTCATGGCGATGGTGATGATGAGGGTGGTGATGATGGCGGCGATGATGGTGGCAGTGGTAATGGTAGTGGTTATTGTGTTGGGGATGTGGTTGTGGTAATGGTCGTAGTGGTAATGTGGTGAGGATGTTGATTTTATAATCATCGTCATCACCATCACCACAAGCATTGTCATCACAATCGTCATCATCATTCATCACCACTATGACCATCACCATCCGAATCAACACCCCCATAATTATACCTAATCAACATCATCTGCATCATCATCGCCATCGTCATCATCATCGTCATCGTCATAATCATAATCATCTACAACAACACCATCATCATCATCATCATCACCAATCACCACCACCACCATCATCATCATCATCACCAACACCTCCCTCACCACCACCAGTCACCACCATCTAAATTGCCACCAATATCCCATCATCACCACCAGTCACCTCCACTCCACCATCATCATCATCACCAACAGTCACCACCATGGTCGTCATCATAATCATCATCATCACCAATACCACTTTCATCAGAATCAGTCACCACCACCACCATCATCATCATCATCATCACCAACACGTCCATCACTACCACCAGTCACCACTTTCATCAACACCAACGCATCACCACCACCAGTCACCATCATCATCTAAACAATCCAACACCCTCATTACCAACACCAGTCCCTAGCTTCATCATCATCATCAGCACCCCCATCACCACCACCGCCACCAGTTACCACCATCATCATCATCGTTACTATCACGATTCCAACTCACTGCCCCTGCGGGGTGAGGTAACTCAATTCGGTGCGGCGGTGAGCGTGTCCATTCTGTATGTATTAATATTCTGTGCCTGAGGTCTTAGTATCTAAACGGAAGGTTATATGAACCGCAAAGTTAACTTTGTAATCGTGTATTTTTATAGGGTTCATAAGGAAATACAAATATATCTATGCAGCTCGCATAACTGGAAAACTACACGGAAATTTTGTAATGTTTAGGTTTTTTAATGATTTGTACACCAAACCGTAATAGAGCTCAAAATTTCAAGCTTGTGTGTCTGCTAGAAGTAACTTAGAATTCGTATGATCATTATGTAAGTGAGTCAGTGAATCAGTGAATCAGTGAGTGACAAAATTAAGGAACTTTGACTGGCAATAATTAAAAAAGTTGTCAGATCCCTCGGAAAGCCAAGCCCCTAATCCTTGACTTTACTAATCCTACACCTTGGCTTCGAAAAGCCATACTTTCGAATCGAAAGTATGGCTTGGCCGTTTCATACATAGAGTAACGTAAATAAGTCCAACAGACTGTCTGGCCCATACGGTATCCAGAAATTAAGTTTATGTCTTCATGATAAAATAATTAAACTTAATTCCTTACCATATAGGCCGGACAGTCCGTTAGACTTATTTACGGTACTTTATGAAACGGCCAAGCCATACTTTCGAAGCCAAGGTGTAGGATTAGTAAACTCAGGGCTTAGGGGCTTGGCCTTTCGAGGGATCTGACAACTTTTTTGCAGCGAAAGCGTTATGAGCATGTGAGTCTTGGCCGCCAATTTTACATGAAAATATGCCGCCAATATTGTGATATCATTTTGGCGGATCCTTCCAAGGCTTGCGGAGTCCAGGGCTGCGCGAAGCACAGCTCGAGAAACGCTGCCTTCAGTCATCAAGCCTACCATTTGTATATTTATTTAGATGGTATAGTAAAGTATCTTTTTTTTTTCTTCCTATCGTTTTTCCGGCTTTTGCGCTTTCCTAATAATGGCTTTATCCCTTTACAAATTCCACTTAGCATTGTAGACCTATTATAGATTATTAAGTGAAGTACCTATTTGACATCGAAATTCTATAATCTACCTCAATATTATACTCATATTATTATAGCCTTCACACAAAGACCGGGAGTGATTCGATTTAATGTGGTGCCTCACTCGATCCGCAATACGATCAAACGCTATTCAAATGAGGCTCGCATGATATCGCGAGCGTCAGTAATTGCCCAATTTTCCTTTTTTGTTCCCCTAAATATAGCATAGGTACCTATAAATTGCTGGAAAAACAAAGTATCATCGCTGTAGGTAATTGGGTGTAACTATTACATCAGCCTGATGCAGACGGGGCGCGCTGGCCGGGTGGTCGCGCATCTTTAATTTCGGCTAAATACTGGCCATAGTCTACTAGCGCTGCACGCTGGCCAGATTCCCCATCCCCGCAGCCTGCAATTTTTCCTATAATTTTGAAAACAGTTCATCTAGGGGAACAATACCGGTATGTGTGACGAATTTGTGTAGTAACCTCACTTCCAATATCGGGGAATAGTTGACTATTAACGTGTAATTGCCACAGCCTATGATAATACCTGCTTTCTTCTTGCGGCCGGCTGGCGGTCTACTTGCCTACTCTCTGTGGCGTGATGGCGGCGCGCGCAGCTCGCACATTGCCGCGAGTGCTTCCTATAATTATCTGCGGAACTCATGAGAGCCATGAGCAGCGCAGAAAAAATCAAGGCCAATTTGCGGCGCAGCGATCGGTTGAATTATTGTCGCTGAAAACAAGCAGTCATCGTCCAAACTGTATAAGATAATGTTCGTCTCTAAAGTCTGACAAAGATTATTCTGCCCTGATTTTAATCAGACAGCCCCAACATCACCATCGGAAATACAAATACTTACCTAGTTAGTAAAAGTAACCAAATTGTAAAAAAATAATATTTAAAGACAATAATGCCATATTATTTAAATTTCATGTAATGACTAAACTTAAAACAAATAATGTCTTGCGCAAGATATATTGTCATTGCATTTCAAGTTGTTCCATGCAGGCTTCACTTTATTAGACTCATTCACGTAACGAGCATTGAGGGACAAAACGACAAATACACGCGGCTGTAGTTCGCGCTGTGTTTCAGTGTAATCCATTTGACATTTAGTTCTCCATCTGCTTAACCTTTCGACTGCGACCTTTCGGTTATGCGCGTCGCAGCAGAGATTAGAGGCGTCTTCATTGTGCATATTAAGCCAATCGTCTCCGGTCCTCACTCGGTTCGTGCGACGGCATGCGAATCGCGCATTACGTTACGGCACAAGTACGTGACCCTCGCACGCATCCAAATGCGAGCCTTCGATCATTGTCACGTCTAAAATAAATGGTCGTGCTTAAGTATCGCAATTAAAAGACCGTAATGAAATGAGGTCCGATCCTGCAATTCCTTACCTACCTAGTTCCGATGGCCTCGGCAGCGACCGGCGAGTCACATCACGTGACGCGTCGATGACGCGCCGGACGGCCCGGCCACTATTTCGGTCTTAGCGGCGAGCGGCAGCGGTGAGCGGTGCGTGTGTCTCGCTCACTCGTATGGCCACCGCGCTCGGATCTCTTGCTCAACCGCCAGGGACGTATTTACCCTAGGGCCATAGCCCGGGGCGCCAAACCGACAGGGGTGGCGTAGGCGCCCCTGGCCGATTGCATTTTGTTTTGGTATTGGCGCCATTCAACCAACTATTACTCGTCACCTTTTTTTTTGTCAATCCACAATTTAAAATTAACATGAAAAATAACAAGAACTAGTTAAGTCTTGGTCGAAAACAGTAAGTTCGTCAAATATCTTCGGGGCGCGTCTGTAAGTAAGAACATGCTCCAAAACATAGGACGCGCGCGGGGCGCGGGCGCCGAGCGAGGTAGGGGCGGCACGGCGAGAGGGGCAAGGGCTATTGCCCTTATTGGCCATACATTTCATTAGCGTTGCCAGATCGGATCTTTTTACACTATATCGGTAAATTTTGTTACTACGCACCCCCGCGCCGAACAATTTCGCGCTCGCATTATCATCTGATTATGTTACTACGCACCCCCGCCACAGATTAATATAATAGTTCTTCCCCCGCGCCGAAAAATTTCGCGCTCGCTGCGCTCGCGTTAACATCAATTTGTTTTACTACGTAATCTACGTACCCCCGCGCCGAAAAATTTTGCGCTCGCTACGCTCTCGTTTTTTCTGATTGTGTTACTACGCACCCCCGTGCCGAAAAATGTCGTGCTCGCTGCACTCGCGTTTTCATCTGATAGTTACTACCCACCGCAATGTTGTGCCAAAAATTTGGCACTCGCTGCGCTTGCGCTTTTATCTGATTGTGTTATGGCCACTAAAGTTTTTTTTTTCCTATGCCCCGAACCCTTACACTTGCTATATCTGAGTGCTTGATAGACACAACTACCATTATCCATTATTAAAAAAAAAACGTTAAATATTTCCTTGACTTCTGGGGCGGCGAAACTTATAGGCCCGGGGCACCAAATTTCAAAATACGTCCCTGTCAACCGCTCGCCGTGTCGCTTGCCGCCGAAAGTCGTAGCATGTCCGGGAACAATAACGTCTCTTCTAATGACAAAGGAAAGGAACACCTTATCCTAGGTAGCTAGGAGTATTTTACATGATTGAATGTCTTCATTTAATAGTACTAAAGTTCGATAGAAAAGTTTAATAGTGATATCATTGACGCGCCCGAAGTCCCGAAACTATTCGGTCACAACATTTCTAAGTGGAGATTGTTAAAAACTCGAGTCATATTACCGACGCGTAGGCAGTTAGGTACCTATTCGTTCGACGTACTCCGGCTTTGTGAACCATGATTCATGCGCCGGACATCTCCCGACTACGACCGTGTGGCGGCGCCGCGACTCGTGCGCCGCTTGCGCCGCGGCGCGGTGCAGTGAAAGGCAACCCGATACGCTGCTATATACTATAGGCACCGCTAAGCTAAAGATCAAACAAGCACCTAAACCTACACGAGATCCCACTGATTACGACTGTTCACGTCGTCATCGAATGTTACGGTGAGTAGAACTCGCGATAACTTCCCTTTAATTAGATGCAGGCCATCACGCGTAATTTCTACAAGTTCGATTAGGCACGCTATCTGCAATTCCTTTCACGGAATTCGAGTAAATGCAGCGCATGACAAATTAGAAAGGTCATGGCGAGGCGATGCAAGAGTGGGACGTGCAGTAATGTTGCATATGTTAATTGCTACATTTAAAGTTACTCTGATATCAATATTTTTATTGTGATTTCTATTATAAACTTTGATGATCAAGTGCAATATGATTTTTATTATGTTTATGTCTCTCTGTTGCAACATTGCTCGTACGTTGAAAACGAATGCATGAGAGGATGCATAAATCGTGTGCACTTGATCGGGTCTGGCGCTGGGCGCGAGGGGCGGGGCCGGGCAGCGGTCCATCGCTTGGGAAACTGCCGCCCCACTGACCCACTTGGCCGCGCTGCATCGCGCCCAAATAACTGCACGCTACACCTCTATAGGGAGCGTCTATCCGACTGTTGTCAAATGTGGTGTCAAACAAAGAGCCGGGAAGCATGGAGCAACGACACGCTCTTTTGTTATGAAAACGGTCATTAGAGAACTGAACGAACCGGATGCTTCGCGAGGAGACGCCACACACGTGCACGCTCTGCCGCCCCGGCATATCGGTGCAGCTTTTTCGCTAATGCGTGAGAATGTATTTAGCAGATAACGTATCTGCCGCAATTGGGTGTCCCCGTGACGATGACGCGGCAGCTGCGGCTGCTAGATCAATATTGACGGCTGATAACGTAGATACCGCGGAGGCAAACGATTTTATATAGCGCAATCTGAGCAGAATGGCGAACTGCAAGACGGTTAAACAAGATATTTGTCAGGCGCTCGTTTCCGGCTCCAACTAGCATTATCTTTCATTACGATATTCACATACATAATTTACTTGAATATATTTAATTTTTTTCTCTTAGTTCAGTGATTGGGCGTTCATGTCCTAAACTTGAGGTCCCGAGTAAGGGACACAAAGCCAACCAGACATAATTACCGATTGAGCTTACACCTACATGTATGAGTATATAACGTTACCCAAATAGCGGATGTTACGAGAATTTCGCTGTTGTACGAATAGTTCGTGAGCTTGGCGAATCCGCGGCGTCTCTAATTTAGATAATAGCCGCCGCAAACCGATGCGCCGCCGTAATGAGTTAATGAGGTATGCGCGTGCGCCGGGAGCTGGCTGTCCAGGATAAGTAAGTGCTAGTAAACTAGCAAGCAATTGTGTCTATCTTCGTGTGGTCTTTATTATTATTATGAGAAACATTATAGATTTTTCCATTGCGTCACATCGATTCTTAATCTAGGCTAATATAGCTAATACGAATCCCTAAATCTAAAACAATCGATACAATATCAATCACCAGCCGCTCTAGCGCTAACACAAACACATCGCAATGCGGTGATGCCAGCGGCAGTCGGCAGCGGTGAGGCTGGCTCGTGTCGTGTGCTCAGCGAGGCTAGTATCGGACGTGCTTTGTCGTCACTTCCGTAATACCGGTATAATAATACAAAACATCACTATAGCGTGTTATAAGCTGGGAAGAATCTTTGTATCATATCCTGTTATAAAACTACCTGAGACATATTTTATGGGCTGTTTTTCCTGCCAAAGTTAGGTTAAAATGATCTAGACATGTTCTTGTTCCCCCTTGCCTCTATCGACTTCAGATGTAATTGCACTGTGTAGTACGTAGAGTACGTAATAGTAACTTCGGTGCATCAGAAATCTCTAAAAAAATATCATGTCTGCATACTTTTTGTCTCTTGTTATCTATCAGATATCGGATTGCGAGTTATCGGAGCGCAGCGAGAGCCGAGAGCTGGCCTCTTTCATCGCACGCCATTTGCGAGCGGCCACAGGTTGTGTGAACACTTGCGGCTACACCACACCACACAAGCCCGAGTCCACACCACACCACACAGCACAGGCACGAGTCCACACGCGGCGGAGAAAGGCGACCTTTGCGCATCTCCGAGTTGTGCAACCTCCGCGCCGATACCGTAATTGTGACCATTTGTTTATGAGAAACCCATGCGTCGGCACAAAGCGGTGTTTGGACACGGACGCGGCTCAGACGCTAATATGCGGCTGCGCAACCCCATTGTGCTAATTGCTGTCCGCAATGTGGCAGAGCACGGATGGTGCCGGGTTTGCTTACGTCTATGAATAGGCTATTAAGAACCAGATTGTGCTCAGATTATACACGTTGGTATTTTACGTGTCATGGAACGATTAGCGACTTGGCGTAATCCTATCTGCACTCTGTGCACATACATAGGTTATAATATTAGCTGCGGCCTGTGAATGTGTAAGAGGGGGTTCAAAGTCTCCACTGGAAGTTGTTATTTACGAGGCTCGCACCGGGTACTCTTGGATTGCATTGTGTATGAGCACCGCACGGCTGAATCGGAAACGTCCACATAATGCTTTATTATTTTAATGTTTTTATTATTTTAATATTTAATATGTATGTTAGATTGTAAGGTATTTATCTATGGGCCTTAGATGCCGGAAATAAATAAATTATTATTATTAATGCAACACTGTAGGTAGGTTGCTAATATTAGGTATAATCGAATACGTATATAACTGGTTCGGTGGCTCAGCCTCGAGTCACAAATCTGTAAACTACCTAAGTACGTTGAATTAAGTATAACTCTTATTGTAATCCTATTGACATGTACAATTTTATTTTATCAATAAAAAAATTAATTGAATTGAATTGAAATGCACCGAAGGCCTGACTTTGAGGCTCATACAGAACAGAAATGCTGATCGATTGTAAAGGAAGTTTCACGCAGGAAGGGGAAGGGGGTGGTGGAACAGGTCTGGTCGGGGGCGACGACCCCGCCTGCGGCCCGCGGCCCGCGGCCCTGCGCGCGCATGCATAATGCGACTTCCGCCGGCGTCTGCGCAGTGCGCACACGCACGGCTCCTTGCACGTCGAGGCGTTACCGCAGCTATCTTTTCCAGGCAACACATTTTCTATGTCAAAACCAACTTACCAATTCATTTCTATTCAGTATAGGACTATATGTATTAGGCAACACCTATGTAAAATTTCTAGAAATAATGGCATAAAATATAGTTATAGTCCTTGGCGCACGTATGATTACATATTTAGTGTGGGATCAGCTTCAGATAGCACCTGCGACAGGTTATAGCAATCGGTGCAAGCTGTATTAAGATTACCCTGCTGATTGCCTGTTACATGTAGTTCAAGATCTCTGCCAGTGTCAATGCGTCTTTGCCGCCCGGGTGGCCTCCGCGTCTATTGTCTGCGGTCCGCGAGCTGTAACTATAGGGAAGGAAAAATTACAAATAAATCAACTTCTAATTCTTATTGTCGCAAAACATATACCAAGTATAACATGACAAGGTCTTATAAATGGCCGCTGATCACAAGTTGCGCATGCGGCGCACGCGCACGCTCCAGTGCTTCTGGTCCGCGTCCTGCGACTGCAGCGAGGTTATCCTCACCACACCAGGATAATCCCGCGTTTACCGGTTACAAAACAAAGATCGACATTGAGTATGATTACCGCAAGATTATAATTATCTGTCTTTTGTACTAAACTAAACACGTTTTGCCGATAAATTAAAAAAATAAGAAATAACTACTTGGTTAGATTAACATTTCTGCCACGATTGCACTCGCTTTTGAATGATTTATCCCCCATTAGTCCCCAGACCAACGTTTCTTAAGCTCGTCGCATACCCCGCTGCTGTCGGAAATCAGTCCAAACACGTCCCATATATACGTATTGTGGATCTGCTGACGGCCGTGGGCAGTGATCAGTTACCGTTGCATTCCTCTAGCCGCCGCCGCCGGCCGCCGGCCGCCGGGGGCCGCGCCGTTACCGCCGCGGGGCGAGGCCGCCGCTTTTTGTGCGCAGTCGGGCAAAAACGCCGGACGAAGCCGCAGCGCAGCGGAGGGCGCGAGTAGTTGAACAAGCGGATCTAGAGTGTGAAGCGGCGCCCGCGATGATACGCGCTTCTCACGCTACACCACTCGCCGTCATCCTACAGACTGCTAGTTTAATTATTTACAGGTACTCAAATCCCATTATCAATGCTGCTTAATGGTTGTCGGAACGTATTAATTATAAATACTTCAGGCTAATTAAAAATCATCTTATCGCGTTCGCGCACTATATTAAGCACTCTATGAAGTTCCGTCCACTTCTGTGTTCGAGTTTCGATCGCTTGCTAACGAAACGCACTTGAATTTTCAACGTGACCTGACAGCGTACTGACATGACATTTACATTAGGCGCATTCGCCTTCAGCGTAGTAGGGTATCATGGTAGGGCTCTCGCCGACTTGCAAGCCCTTCGGACGCCGCCATGCTGCCGCGGGCCCCCGGGCATCGCCCGCGACTTCGGGGGGTGCGCGCCCCCCCGCACCTCCCGACCACCTCCGAAACGACCTCTTGGCGCAAAGATGTCCAAATTACGCCAGTATTTACGGTATGCGCACTATCGTCATGCAGTTAGTCGTTGATAGAGTACGTCGCTGGTACCTATTTAAGGCTGTGTTCACTTGGGGCTTGTGCACAAATCACGTGAGGTTTTTTCGGCTACTTTTTGACCCCCTCACCCCCTTGATGATACTTGGTGAGGTTCTTTACTAACTCCCCTCACTACCTCACGTGTATTTTTTTCCGCCAAAATTTCGTAAAATAGACTCGATACTTTGAAGTATTATTTCGCGTGTCCAAATTTAAATACCTGGGTCACTGGGTGACGGATGATCAGTCTGGCGTGGCTGACATTGAGAGGGAGCGCAGGGCCATTGCAGTAAGAGCTAATATGCTGGCTCGCAGGTTTTCACGTTGTAGAAAGGAAGTGAAATTGACGCTGTTTAAGGCATATTGCCAAACCTTCTACACGTACAGACTGTGGGTCAGCTATACCAAGGGTTCTGCAAACGTACTGAGGGTGCAATACAATAACGCGTTTAGGTTGCTGTTGGGGCTGCCGCGTTACTGCAGCGCATCGGGTATGTTCGCCGAGGCGCGCGTTGATGGCTTTCATGCTATTTTACGCAAGCGAGTAGCCTCAATGATGCGATGTTTGCGCGGCAGTGCCAACAGCATCCAAAACTTTACAACTCATTACCGACTGACTTAAAAGAATCGAACAGTAACACCACATTCATCAAAAAGTTAAAATCCTTACTAATAAAACAGGCATATTACGCAATCGATGAGTTTTTACTATCCATGCGTAGCGGTCATTGATCCTAACATCGTATTGAACAGGGCCCTAAAGGTACCTAATACTTTTATTTACTTATAACTTAGCATGTATTGTTATTGTTATGAAAAATCTAATTTAACCTAATTTAAAAAATTATGGCATGTAAAATGTATTAATTTTTACCAATAAAAATCTGTATCTGTATCTGTATCTGTAAAGGTTGTGGCTGGCAGGCTGCACTGTCCCATACAGGCACATTGGATGCAACTCCATGTGCATGGGATAACTGACTTGTGAGCCACGCCCCCACTCTGTCTTTTGTCTTTTGTTTGTTTTACTTTATTTTTAGTTTTTGTACACGTGATCTGTGAACAAGCCCTTGAGCATTACAGCCGTAAGGATAAGGAACGAGTACGGTATCTTTTTGTTAAGGTGACCATGTTATATGCAGAGAGACTACCACGATGCGATTTTGGCCCGCTGACATGCATGCGAAGAGCCCCGTGCCGAACGCAACCATGTAAACTAAACATTCTTCTTTTATTTAATACGTATTAATTACGCACTTTCAATTAACAATAGTAATAATACTCATTGATGTACCTGTAATTCAAATATTTCTAGGTTATCCAAACATAATATGTAGTTATAGGCTATAGGTACTATACGTCGTTCAACAGTCAATGTTAAAATGTAGGTATATAAGAAACATATGCTAACGTGTGCCGTTTGTGGTGTTCCAGGCGATGCGGTGGCTGGGCGGGCTGAGCGTGCGCGGCTGCGGCGGCTGGCGCGGCGGCGCGCGTGCGCTGCTGCTGCTGGTGTGCTGGGGCGCGCTGGTGGCGCTGTGCCTGCCGCGGCTGGCCGCGCCGCCCCCCGCCGCCCCCAACAAGCCGCAGCGGCAGCTGCTGCAGTCCGACCCCGCCGCCTCCACCCCCGCGCCCTCCGTCACGCCCGCGCCCGCGCCGCTCGACACGCGCGTGCTCTCGGAGGAGCAGCTCCGCGCTGACGCCGAGCAGCAGCTGCCCTCGCTCCCGCTCACCTATTGGCACAAGCACCGCAACGACAAGAACAAGTTCTACAAGTCGAAGGAATGCGCACCGTTCCCGTCAGTGTTCGACCTCGAGTTCCACAACACGTACTGGCAGACGCTGCGCTCGAGTCAGGGCGTGTTCCACCTGTACGGCGCCTACCTGGATGCGCGAAACACCTCGCGCATCGGGCCCGCCGTGCGCCTGCTGGCCGTGCACGACCGCATCAAGCCCACTCTGGCCACGCACTGCCAACTGTGGTTCGAGGAGCGGCCGGACCCGGTGGTCGTGCGAGTGCTCGAGTACAAGTACGTCTGGAACAGCAAATGGGGCAACTATCGCGACGGCGTGCTGCAGCCGTACCTGCTGGCGTGCGTGCTGCCGCCAGGCGTGCGCGACCTGCGCCCCGCCGCCGTGTCGCTCGTCGAGAAGCCCTGCGATCGTGCCACCAACTGCCTGCGCGTGCACTTCGACATGCCCCCAGACCAAGAGAAGAAAGACTTCGCCGTGTGCGTGAAGGGACTAGACTTCCAACACGAGGACCTCTCCGCACGGCTCGTCGAGTGGATCGAGCTGGTGCGGCTGCTCGGCGCCGACAAGGTGTTCTTTTACGAGCTGCAGGTGCACCCCAATATCAGCAAGGTTCTGCAGTACTACCGAGCCCGCGGCATCGTTGAAACGACCCCCATCACGCTGCCGGGCGGCCAGCCCAACCTGCCTGGCCTGCAACACATGTACCTCAAGAAGAAGACGACGCACAAGCGGCAGATGGAGCTCGTGCCCTACAACGACTGCCTGTACCGCCACATGTACCGGTACCGCTGGCTGGCGCTATTGGACGTGGACGAGGTGATCGTGCCGCTCAAGGACTCGGACTGGTCGTCGCTGATGACGCGCGTGCTGCCCCTGTCGACGCCGGCGGCCGGCAAGCCGCCGCGCTCGTCCTACCACGCCTCCAACGTGTACTACCTGGACGCGCTGCGGCACGAGCACCGCTGGGAGCCCGGCGCGCCGCACTACATGCACATGCTGCAGCACGTGGTCCGCACGCGCAACTTCACGAAGCCGGGGCAGTACGTGAAGGCGTTCCACGAGACGGGCCGCGTGCTGGCGCTGCATAACCACTTCCCGCTGGCCTGCCTCGGCGGCGCCTGCTCCTCCTACCCGATGGAGACGGAGACGGCGCGCCTGCAGCACTACCGCGCCGACTGCGTCACGGCGCTCAGCAAGTCCTGCCAGGAGCTGCGCGCGGCGCCGGTGCGCGACGTCGCGCTGTGGCGCTGGGCCGACGCGCTAGTGCCGCGCGTGACCCGCGCGCTCACGGAGCTGGGGCTCGTGCCGCCGGAGCCCGCGCCGCTGCCGCAGCGGTGACGCACCGCACGCGCAGCCCCGCGACTAGTCAGGCGCCGGCCGTCCGGCGCACATTGTAGCCACGATAGCGCCCCCGTGCTCTAACTATATTTTTGTAAGCATTTATTTTCTATTCCTATTTATTGTATTTGTAAATAGGCGAGAGGGTGACGTCGCGGTTTCGCTAACCGCGACCGCGTCGGTTGTGGTGTTTCTGTGCCTCGAGAGTCGAGTTGTTCGAATATTGTGCGTGTTGAGTAGATGATACGCCGCCGAGTGGTACCGGCGCGCGCCGACGGACGGATGTGTAGGGCCTAGGCCAACCGGATTTCCCCGACGTCTGGTTCCTCCGGTCAGTGGATTGTAAGCCAGGAATTTTGTATTACAGTTTGATCGCTTAGTTAAGTGAATATTACGGTAGGTCGTATAGCGGAACGGCAGGAGTTCAAAATAAAGCGCAAATCATCGCACCAAGTTGTTTCTTTTCACCCGACTGATCCTAACACCTCATGTTTCTTACTGAGTCTTATTAGGCAGCGTGGAGACGGCATGCTTACATAGGATTGATGTTCAGAAGCAACGGGTGACAGTGCTGATGGTGACTACAAAGTCACATGTTGATAAATTATGATAATATGCCGAATGGATGATTTATTTATTTCTAATCTTGAATTTTTGCTTATATATATATAGTAGAAATAACCCCCCTCATTGTACGGGCATCATACGGTACCCTAACCGAGTTGATAATTTTTCCGACATGGCAGGGGTGGTATTCCCTTAGCTTGTCTAAAAATATGTTGTGTAATTTCAGTTTGCCTATCAACTTTTATCAACCTAGAAAATTTGATTGAAATGTATGGAAAATTTGGCAAAAAAAGGACAACTTTTATCTATCAGGATATGTAGGTTATAGAGCCAAGTTTAATTTTATCTACTCTCCCCCCCTCTCAGGGGTGAGCGTCATCCCCCCCGCGCCCTCGAATGTGTCCCTGAGCGCGGTATTTTTCACTTTAAAAGAAAACCGTGTACGAATTGTACGATACATACAAAGTGTTTAGGAACGAAATAATCCTGAATAAATTTATTATAAACTTTTTAGACATACAATAGCGATATCACTTATAGAATCAGCGCAATCTGTTATCAAATACTAACGTTTTTCATTATTGATCTTTTTTTTCTGCTAAAAGGTTAGTTATCTCAAAAACTTCACACTTCTCGGCTAAAGTATGTATGACAAAAGTAAAGAATAAAAAATGTTCTTTCTAAAAATTATAATTTATTTCTGTTACCCTCCCATTTAACGTTGCAATGCTATTTTAAAAATTTAAGTCATTTGGCCATTGAGCGAAATATAAATAGATTTAGATTTAGATTTATTTATTTCATAATAACAAATTAACAGTATAAATTATCCTAAGTTAATTTACATGAATCTTGATATTATGATCGTCAATAGCAACATAAAATTAGATAATAATCATTCAATTAAGTCAAATACACCATCACAATATAACTACAACAATAATAATAGAATCATAAAATGCAATGTCAGATAAAACAGAAATATATGTCACTATCAGTAAAAAACTAGCTTATCCAACTTATAATAGATATACATACCTATCTCCCATGGGATCGTCAGAAAAATATTAAATAACTAGATAAACAAATGTCATTTTATAATTTCATGTCCATGTACTCACTAACAGAATAAAATGGATGTTTCAATAAAAAGTTTCTCAATTTTCGTCGAAATGTTTCGTCAGATGGTTCAGTTCGTATTTCGGCGGGTAGACGTTCGTAGTAGGTCGGGCCGATGACGCGCGGGTTTTTACCTGCAAGTGCCATGCGACGCGGGACTGTTCTGAGTCTGCCGGACGATCGAATCTGTTAATAGATAATCTGTTAGTGTTATTCGTAAGTACTAGTTAATCGACGTTACTTTCAATTAATACCATAGACTTCTTATATATTTTTCTGTAATTTATAAGTATTAAACTATATTCTGTAATTTTTTAACTTTTTTAAGCTCACTATTGTAGGAAATAAGGGGTGTGTGGGGAAATCGTCAAGTATTGCTAATTAACCCCCGACATAAAAAGAGGGGTGTTATAAGTTTAACATGTATATCTGTGTATCTGTGTATCTGTGTATCTATGTATCTGTGTGTCTGTCTGCGGCATCGTAGCGCCCAAGCGGATGGACCAATTTAAGTGCGGTTTTTTTAAATCGAAAGACATATGATGTACATTACTATTTATTTATTTATTTATCGTATGTGGCATTTCAGTCACTGGATATAGGTAGGTAGGTACAATCAATTAAATTAAATTTAAAGGTTGAAGTTAGCCTTCTCCAAGTAATCTCTGGCAATTTCAGTGAGATTTTTGTATTTGATGTTGTTTTACATTACTATAAAAACTACCAACAAATCAAATCAAATCAAATCAAATCAAATCATTTATTCGCAGTAATATGGTTACAGGGGTCTTCTTAAATTAAAATTAGAACAAGCATATTACGCCATTTCTGGCGTGCGAATATTTTGCAAACCAGAATACTTGCAAGCATACTTAAATAGAGTAAAAGGGTCGGTCCAACAACCATGTATGTAGATTTGTCTTGAATCTATTCAGAGGCAGATTACACAGGTCTCTGGGCAACTTGTTAAATACTCTGATAGCCATAATATAAGCATTTCTCTTATAAATTTGCAATTTCAGTTTAGGAAGGAATAATTTACCATCATTACATGTTCTTTGTGTTCTGCTACTTACATCAGTTATTTTTTTAAACAAATCTGGATATTGTTTTACAAATATTGCTAGCTGCTTAATATATAGGCACGGCAAGGTAAGTAATTTTAATCTCTTGAAAAGTGGCTTACATGAGTCCGTTATATACGCACCACAAATAGCTCGTACGCATTTTTTTTGTAGAATGAATACCTTATTTACATGCACCGAGTTCCCCTACAGCAACAATCCATATTGAAGCACCGATGCCACATAGCCATGGTATGCTGTTAAACTAGTAGCCTCCGATGCTACTTGTCTTAAACGCCGAAGTGCAAATATAAAACTACTTATTTTATTACAAACTTTGTCTATATGCGAACTCCAAGAACAGTGGCTATCTATGATTATTCCAAGAAAATTAGTGTGTTTGACTTCTGTAATTTCATTCTCATATGAAATTTTAAAACCAATGGGTGAAGCCCGCTGAGTATGAAAACGCATAAACTGCGTTTTTAGTATATTAACTTGCAGATTATTTTCTTTGAGCCAGTTTATAACTGAATTTAAAGTTAGGTTAATCTCATATTCTAAAACTTCTCTATCTTTACCTTTTATGATAATTGACGTATCGTCGGCAAATAAGATGCATTCATGTTTTATGTTATCTGGTAAATCGTTAATGTACGCAAGGAATAGAAGAGGGCCCAACACACTTCCTTGCGGCACCCCATAACAATTTAGCCTCATATCTGATTGAAAAGCTTTTTTGTGATTGTTCGCTTGCAGTTGAGTTATTTCTGTGTATTGAGAGCGTTTACTTAAATAACTACTCAGCCATTGTTCTACTATTCCTCGTATACCATATTTGTTTAGTTTATTTATTAACCTGCCATGATGTACATAGTCAAAAGCTTTAGTCATATCTAAAAATAAGACTACAACTAATTCGCCTTTGTTAACACTATCCGTTACAGTTTTTATCAGTTTGAAAACAGCAAGAGAAGTTGACTTATTTTTTCGAAAACCATTTTGCTCTTGTTTTATAATATTGTGTTGATTTAGATAGTGGTCTAGTCTGGAAAACATGACTTTTTCGTAAATTTTTGAAATTATTGGAACTAAAGTAATGGGTCTATCCTCCTGACGACCAGCATTCATAATTTGTCAATTTAATTTTAGCCTTATGACACATAGTTGACAGTTAACTATTCATTGTAGTTTATGTACTATGTGTAGGACGCGGGAAGTCAGGAGGCTATAATTACCCATTTCATTAGAATCGCCCTTTTTGTATAAGGGTTTGACAATAGACTTCTTAAGTCTTTCAGGATGTAAATTACGTATGTAAATTAACCCAAACATGGACGTGTAACATAACTTGAAGTGAATCAAGTAATTTGAAACATGGGGGCCAGATTTGGGGGGTAAATTAGAAAAAAAAATGGCAAAGTATAGCGTGTGACATATTAAATGAAAGGGTACATTATGAACATCTCAAATACGTATATATATATATTTTATAATTCTAAATTAAACGGTCTTGAAGTTATTTACGAAAATGAGCAAAACTTTACGATTACCCACACAACCCTTATTTCCTAAAATAGTGAGTCTAAAAAAAATACATAATATAGTTTAATACTTATAGATTACAGAAAACATATAAGAAGTTTATGGTATTGAAAGTAACACCGTTTAACTAGTACGAATATTGCTCAATGGCCAAAAGTTTAAAAATAGCATTGAAGGGTGTTTCTACCATTTCGTGTAAATCGGCAGAGATGAGGAGAAATTTTTATTTTTTATTTTTTTCTATGCCAATGGTAAGAAATAGGAAAAAGAAAAACTGTAATATAATCTATTTAGAATTATACCCAAAATTTACCGAGATATAAGTAATTTTGTATTTTCAAATTGAATGGTAATGAACTACGGAATATGGTAATGATACAAAGTGGTATGGTAATGAAAATGTGTTGTTGGTAATGAAAGATTAAGCAAATAGCCGATATTAGATATTTATTTATATCTTCAAAAAAGGCAAAAAAACAGACCCAAAAAAAGTAGTGCAGCAGTGCACATGTTTTTGATCTATCATACTTTACTAACAAAAATATAACTCTTCACGTAATATAAAAATCATTTAAATTCTGATAGTTATTGTATATTGTACACATTAACATTCCAGAACAAAGTATTAGTTAAGTATATGTTTTATACTTACTCAAAACTAATTCGTAAACATTTAGTAGTTTCATCAATAGAAATCTACATCTAATTCTACAAACGCCTAAAGAACCTAACAATACAACATTTCAAAATGAGTTAAATTTACAACTTAGTGTAGTACAATTTAACCTTGTTATGTTACTTTTTGCATTCAATTTTACTTACTTCAAACTATATAATTAACCATTTAACGTCTAATCATCAGTTGTAATCCACCTTTTAGAATACTTTACTTAAATTATTGTGTAACACGAATTAATATTACAATAACAAAGTTTTAGTTGTAAATTTGACTCAAACGAATTGGTTAATATTTAACACTTTTGTCAATAGAACGCAACATAAATACTGTGTGCCACAATAGAACATTTCACTTAGACTTAAAACAACGTATTGTAGGAACTTCTACATATTATAATGATTTAAGATAATACACATCAAAACATAAAAAATATTAAATTCATCGTCAGATGAAGCACTGTCGAAAAATTAGAAGTACTTTCTTATAATTTGTTCCTTTTTCATTTTCCTTTGAACCATTACTAATTGTGGCCTTCAGTATTTTACAGCCCTTTCCAGTTTTAGCAATGCTCTTCGTATATGACTTTGGAATCTGTTTTAATAAAAGAGTCGTTAGTCCAGTGTCGCTTTATATTCGAAATCAAAGTGACAGTTTTGCTTTGAGTAGCTCCACTCGCCTTGACATGAGCAGCTCTGATATTATGTTGCGACTGTTGTGTTTGTTCTAAAGTGGTTAAGTTTTCTATAATTGGGGAAGGACACGTTGACTCGTTTTCCACGTCTTTAAAAAAACTTCCAGTGGTACGTTGATGCATTTGCATAGTCTTCTAGTTGCACAGAAGCATCCTCGAGAATTTTGGCAATACCTTGATAGTCTTAAGTCAAAGGGTGGGTTTGTCTCTAGTGTGACGTCTGACGGGAAGAAATTTAGAGGAGGTGAGGCAGCTAACGCATTTGCCGATTACTTCTCGGGGGTGTTCTTGTCTGATGTTCCGTGCCTAGATCCGAAGAAGCCAGGGACTGGAGATAGACGCCGTGATGCTAATGCTAATCACATCGATATTGAGTCAGTATCGATGTGTGAGGTTGAGGCAGCAATAAAGCTACTAAAGTCCAACTGCTCGGTAGGACCAGACAATATACCGGCATATATTGTAAAAGGATGTGCCGATAGTTTAAAAATCCCTATACATTATGTTTTCAACTTGGCACTGAAATCTGGAGTTTACCCTCGTCGCTGGAAGGTGTCCAGAGTAAGGCCGATCCCAAAAGGAGGGGACACCTCTGCGGTAGAAAACTACAGACCCATAGCCGTTCTTCCCACGCTTGCCAAGTTGTTTGAATCCATACTCCACCGAACCCTATCAGCACAAGTAAGGCCGTTCTTAAGTGATGCTCAACATGGTTTTAGACCTAATCGCTCCGTAAGCACGAACCTTCTTATCTTGATAGATATTATCTCTGAGCATCTTGATAGGGGTGCCCAGGTTGATGTCATTTATTTTGACTTCAGGAAAGCTTTCGATCGCGTAGATAATGATTTGTTGCTGGAGAAACTGGACCAAATTGGCTTCTCTCCCAGGCTACTGTCCTTCTTCGCAAGCTATCTACGTGATCGGCAGCAATATGTCCGACATGGATGCTTCGTCTCGGCCCCCTATCATACTCGATCTGGTGTTAGTCAGGGCTCCATATTAGGACCTTTTTTGTTCGGAATTATGATAAATGACCTTCAGTCCGTTCTCAGGTCATCTCAATGCCTCCTCTACGCTGATGACTTAAAGTTAGTGCGCAGAGTGGAGACGAAAAGGGATTCGGATTCATTACAGGATGATATCAACTTGGTCTTTCGGTGGAGTATGGATAACAAGCTTCTTTTCAACTCAGCCAAGTGTTGCGTTTGTAGTTTCAGTCGAGCGCGTACTCCAATACTTGCGCAATATGTTTTAGGGTCTGAGCTCATAAGCCGTGTGTCTTCAGTTAAGGATCTTGGTGTGGTCTTCGATACGCGTCTCACATTTCATGAGCACATATCGATACTTGCAGCTGACTGCTATCGAAGACTAGGCTTTGTCATTCGTAACTTGCGTGACTTTAATGACCCTTTAGCGATCAAGCTAGTCTATAACGCCCTGGTCAGAAGCAAGCTGGAAACTTCGTCGATTGTGTGGCTCCCATACGAATCAACATATGCTTTACTACTGGAAAAAGTACAAAAAGCCTTTCTCAGGTTTTTATATAAAAAAATGTATGGGTACTACCCGTTCATGTACCCAACCAAATATCTTCTGGGAACACTCGGCTACAACTCACTAGAGGTTAGGCGAAAGTTTTGTTTGCTGACTACCGCATGTCGAATCCTGCGCGGCAAGTCCGACTGTCCTGAGCTTGTAGGCCGCCTCGTGCGACTGTTTGTTCCTGACGTCCCTAGGATAGCTCTCAGACCGCGGCAGCGCGATCTCTTGATGGCGCCGGCGGCGCGTACTGTGTCTCGCAAAAATTCCCCACTTGTTCGTGCTCTTGTGCTACTCAATGCGTTCCTGACATCAGCACCGGAGTGTGATTTGTTTGCGTGGCGATGGGCGGTTGTGTGCACTGAATGTTTGAGATTTTGTGAGGAATTGGATGATCGATGATAATTGTTATTATTATTATTTGTTTGTCTTGCTGTTTTTTTTATGTTTATGTTGGTTTTTCTATGATAATGTTGTACTAATAATGTAAGTTTCATGGCGCATTAGTTAAGAAACTGTAATGTCATGTAAACGTGTTTTTAATAAAAATAAAAAAATAAAAAAAAATAAAAAATTGTCAGATGCAGGGATAATATCAATGAACCCTATAGCGAAGATAAATCAAAAATCGCAAAAATATATATATACATTTCGTTCTGCATATATATACCCACTGAAAACGTATAGTCACGTAAAAGAGGAACGGATAGAAGACAGCATTTCCACAATTTTCATACTTAAATTCATTACCAGTTTTTATATTCATTACCATTTGCATAAAAGTTACTGGTAAATCATGGTAATGAAGAGAATGGTAATGAATTTTCTTTACCTTTTGCAGATTTACTCATTATAATTAACTGCAATCGTAGGTATATTCCTACACTAAGTTTTCGAACTTAATATTGCTTATTTAAGTATCAACGGTACAATCAAACACTAGAGTATTAATATCAAAACAGCACGAATGGCAATGAAAAAAAAACGTACCAATTCCAAAATCTCGCCACGAATTATTTTTTTACAAAATTATGGCACGCGTCTGCTCCCTTCACTGTTCACTGAGTCGTCTGAGGTGGGATCGCGGATGGAAGGGACAACGCATAAAATACTACTTCGTACGTCTACAGGCCAATGTTGCCATTGCAAATTTAATTGATGGTAATGAAGTTTTTTGATGGACAAAAATATTTTGCTATACAATGAACGTAAATAGGAATTATACGAATGTTAGACTCTCAAAGTTATATTCCTTATTAAATAGTTCAACCATATCAGAGAATAAATTTAATGTGATACATGCAAAATAGATTAGTTATTCGCTGTCAAATCTATACATTTGTGTTCTGAACGGTGATGGTAATGAATTTTTCGCATGTTATTATTTTTTTGTATTTATTTATATTGCAATAGTATAATACATTTTAGATGCAAAGTATACCTATGTTCCTATCACAATACATAAAAAATATTTGAAGTTAATTTGACACTTAATACATGTTTTTTTTTCTACGAACATGTGATTTGCACGAAATGGTAGAACTACCCTGAAACGGTAAATGAAAGAGTAACAGAAATAAATTATATATTTTTAGAAATAACATTTTCTATTCTTTACTTTTGTCATACATATTTTGGCCGGGAAGTGTGAAGTTTTTTAAATACCTAACTAACCTTTTAGCAGAAAAAAAGATCAATAATTAAAAACGTTAGTATTTGATAACAGATTGCGCTAATTCTATAAGTGATATCGCTTTTGTATGTATAAAAGTCAAAGTCAAAGTCAAAGTCAAAGTCAAAGTCAAAGTCATTTATTCTGCTTAAAACGTGGTACATAAGATGTTCAGACAGGTAGATAGAGAAACACACATTTCACCAGTAACTGGCATGCAAAATGGACACATGAAACAATAGACTACATAAAGTCATCATCTCAAATTACAATATTACTTACAATCTCAATATTCAATATCTAATATTCATTATTCAAAATTAAAGTAAGACAATTTATTATATACAACACTCAAGCTTTATAATAATCAAAAAAATCATTTACGCAGTAAAAACATTTTTGAATAAGCCATTTTTTTAATCTAGTTTTAAATAAAGTAAGCGGCAATTCCTTAATGTCATCATGCAGCCGGTTGTAAATATCAATTGACATACAATATGCATTTTTACCATATAATTTCGTTATTTTAGATGGAATAGCAAGTTGGTTAGGGTATCTCGTATTAAACTTACATACGTCCCTTTTTTTACTGAAGAACTCTGGATGAAGCTTAACAAATAAACACACTTCATATATGTATATGCTGGGTACAGTCAGTAATTTTAGGTCTTTAAAGAACAGCTTACAAGACGTTAAAACATCTACATTACATATAGCTCTTATGCACTGTTTCTGAGCTATCAGTACTCGTCGCGCATGGCTAGAGTTCCCCCAAAGAAGTATGCTATATCTAAGCAGAGAACAAATGTATCCATGATAGGCCTTTAGTGCAGTTTCTTTTGTGCTAACCTTTGTAAGTTTCCACAGAGCATATGCAAATGAGTTTATTTTGCTGCATAATTCATTAATGTGATTGCTCCAGGAAAACTCATCATCTAGCCATATTCCTAAAAATGTTGTGTGAAAAGATTCCTTTAAATGTTGATTAGCCAAGGTCACGGTTAGTGGATGTTTATTACCATTTTTATTCACAAATTGTATAAATGTCGTTTTATCTATATTAGCATTTAAATTATTTTTACGTAACCATGTTATAATATCAACAACTGTCTTAACTATGTCACTATTATATGTTCTGGCATCATGGCACGGTATGACGATAGATAAATCGTCAGCAAAAAGGGTACAGTCAAAGTTCGTAATGTTTGGTAGATCGTTGACATATAATAAAAACAGCAGGGGCCCCAATATACTAAAGGTTTATAGTATTCAGAATTATTTCGTTCCAATACGCTTTGTATGTATCGTACACGGTTTTCTTTTAAAGTGGAAAATACCGCGTTCCGCGACTTAGATTTAGATTTATTTATTTCATAATATAAAATGTCAATATAAATTACACTAAGTAAGTCAATTTACATGCACTTATACTATGATCGTCACATATATTAAAACTAACAGATAAAATATGATGACATCAGACAAAAATGAAACACATTATGACATGACATGACATTAAACAAACAGATAAAAATGTATCAAAGAAGCTCATAAATGGATTGTCAAAATACAAGAATTAACACGGTAAAAATAACACTGAAAATTAAAAAGTCAAATAAGGCAATAATTAGAAATGAGGTCAAAAGTAACAGGTGATTGTCAATATATATTATATAATGTAATTAATGTTATGTATATAATGTCACTCATAATCAACAAGACTGGAGTAAGTATAAATAAAATAAATGTCAATTACAATATAAATATAAATTACATTTCCATGTACTCATTTACTGAGTATAATGGATTATCCAATAAAAAGTTTCTCAATTGTCGTTTAAAACTGTCGTCAGATGGCTCGGTTCGTAATTCCGCGGGTAGTCGTTCATAGAACGTGGGACCGATGACGCGCGGGTTTTTACAGGCAAGCGCCAGGCGACACGGAACTGTCCTAAGTCTTCCTGTGGATCTAATTTGTTTGCCCAATACCTCAACCCGCGAAAACATTGGCAAATTATTTCTCACGTAGGTACACTAAAACCTCAAATAAGTACGTAAAGTGAGTAGTGCGTCATGATGCGATACTTTACAAAGAGATCTCTGCAAGAATGTCTGGGTTCCACTCCAGCCAGTATCCGAAGTGCTCGTTTTTAGGGTTCCGTAGTCAACTAGGAACCCTTATAGTTTCGCCATGTCCGTCTGTCCGTCTGTCCGTCCGCGGCTTAGCTCCGTGATCATTAGTACTAGAAAGCTGAAATTTGTTATAAGTATGTGTATGTATAACGCCGACAGAACGGTAAAATAAAAATTTAAAATTTTTATGTTTTTCGGGTACCTCTCGAACACCTAAAATGGGGGTGAATTTTTTTTTTCTTTTCAACACTGGTGTGTGTGGTGTCGTTGAATAGGTCTTGTAAAAATAATAGGGGTCTCCTAACATTATTTTTTGATAAAGTCAGCAGTTTTGTAAATATTCGCTCCGAAAACAAAAAAAAATGTGTCCCCCCCCTGTAACTTTTCAACCACGAGTCAAAAAAATTCGGAAAAATTCATGTAAATGAGACTTTATCAGAACTTTCAATAAAAACTATATTGAACAAAATCGGTCGAGCCGTTTTTGAGTTATCGCCAAATTTCATATTTTTACTTTATAAGGACGTAAGTTGACTTCCAGAAGGTAATAAGTGATTACAGTTTCTAGGGCGTTTACGACCTTTTTATAGAGCTTAAAATCTTTCTTAACTTAAACCTCGGGCTTAAAACAGCAGTTTATTGTGAAGTATGAGCAACTACGGAACCCTACACTGAGCGTGGCCCGACATGCTCTTGGCCAATTTTGGATTATAAGAACGCGTTTGGCGTCGGTGGAATTACCCCAGCTAATTGAACCATAATATCTATAACCTACATATCCTGATGGATAAAAGTTGTCCTTTAATTTTGCTAAATTTTCAGCTAATTTTATTCAACTATAATTTATGTAAGTAAACAAAACAAAACGGCCAATAGGTAAACCATAGGTAAACAAATCAGAATTTTGTTATATACAACGTAATTAATTAATGATATTTATAAAGGATTAATGAGACAAAAGGGAAACTAAAGATGAATACTATTATTTTTCATAAAGTCACTTAAAATGGAGATAAATGGTGTGAAAACTAAACGAAGAAGAGACTTGAAATTTACAGGGCGAGGGATGAGTGGAGTTCTGTCATAGAGAGATGAATAAAGTCTATTGCATTCAAAAATATATGTTTCAAATTACCTTCATCCATCCCACATTCACACAAAGAGTTATTTTTAACGTGAATTTTAATAACTATCAACTTTTACTATAAAGAATGTTTTGTCTAAAGTCAATATGTATAAACTACTTTTTCATAGTTATTATTTTGTCGAATTTAGTTTTGCTTAAAATATGATTTTATTACTCTTGTTTTGTCGAATATTATTTTATTTAAAACTCACTTTGTTGATTTTAAACTTTTAGTAATCATTACATAACCGAATAACGTTTTTACTAAAATATTACTGTCTAATTCAGTTTTAAAACCGAAAACTATTGGTTAGGCTAGGTTTGTCTTGTGACCATGTAATAGCGGAGCGAGCGGAGCGTCAAAATGGGTTAAATCCGAAAACTGTAGGTTAGGTTAGGTTAAATGAAAGTACAAAGTCGAAGTTAGGTACAAAATAAGATTAGAAAAAATAAAATTATGCGACATGAATGTTATACAACAAAAATGTCAAACAAGCATTATATAAAATTAGATTACCTATACAAAACAAACATTAGGTTAAACAAAAATAAAAGAATTTTTATGTGAAATAAGAATTATACAAAACGACTTGCACTCAAGTGAAAATAAGGCAAAGTGAATAGTTATGCTAAATAATATTAGTTTAAAATGAAATTATGTAGGCAAATCGAAATTAAGCAAAAAGTTGTTAGGCGAAACAAGGTACAACTGGCAGGGGTGCTACTGTGTTCCTAGATACCTATTTAGGTATTTAGTATAATCAAAGGAAATTATATGAACAGTAAAATTTGTTACTAGGGGGGTTATTGTTACCAATAAAAAAAATTGTTTTCAGTATTAAGTCCTGGTAACATTGGCGTTGGAGCACACTCGCCCTCTCGACAGTCCAGCATACAGACATAGGTACTGGACTGTCGACAGGTTAGGTTAGGTTTCATGAGTAATCATGAGAGTAATAGGTTTATATCGAGTTATTTGATGGGCAAATATAGCTCAATACCCCTGTATTCACATAGGAGGCATAACGAAACTCGTACCGTGACGACATGTTTGGTCATTTGGACGTCACGGACAGTTTGATGTTGAGTACACTGTTTTTATCCTAGAAGTATATTTGACCGAGCGAGCGAGCGAAGCGAGCAAAGTAACTATTCGTTTCAGCTTGTGTAAAAATAAAAATGCTTTTGTATGTCCAAATCTCTATTATCCAGATATCCGGTTTTCCGGCAGTGAAGTAATTATGTTGTCGGACGCGCTCGTATAATTTATGCCTAATTATTCTCTCAGTCTCAACATTTTACAAGCTTTTAATGTTTGTAACTATGCATATTCAGGTCAAATGTTACAATACAATACAATACAAAATGCTTTATTGCACACCAAAAAAGTTTACAAATTCAGTACAGAACAATAATTTTAATAACGGTAGATAACAGGCGGTCTTATCGCTAAAGAGCGAATGCAAATGTTCAAAGTTAATTTTGACCTACTTCCTAAAGTTCGATTAGGTTTACATTAGGTAAGTATACTTGCGTACCATTTTCTCAATACAATAATTATGGTAGGTACCAGGGAGCCGGTCTGATCATGGAGTCGGAAGGTGGCCAAGACGAACTCCTATAAGTATTTAAGCAAGATATAATTATCGTATTTGGGCTTATTTGATTCGCCCTGACGAGAAAAAACCTTTGTGCAAAAAGTAAAGTCGCCAATAAAACGTTTTCACTGTAGCTTATTAAGAAGTTAATTTAAACGGCAAAACAATATTTGCTATATCTGCACTACGATTAATACCGACTATTATAATTACTACGATATTTGACATTTAAAAAGGCTAATACCTAATATAAATGTTAAACGAGACACATTCACCCGATCATCATGTACTCCCAAGGCGATACCCCAGGAATACCCCATATGTAGGTGTGACTTGAGTATGACGAATCAAGGATCCTTTATTAGATTGTCTTTCGAGACGAAACCGCGAGCGCCTGCCGGGACTTCGACAGCGCACGCGCCGCCGCTCGGCTGTGGCCTCGGCTGCAGGCGCCGGCGCAGTGCGCGTACCACCCCAATAAGGACAAAAAATATAATTATTGTCAGCTCGTCGTGTCCCACTAGTTGGAGGTCACTTTATACATAATATAGTGTAACAGGGGGTTTTAGCCCACGCCATATTGCGGATTTTAGTGGAATTACTCATTTATTTTACTGGCAAAGACAAATTCTTGGTTACTGACATTGAAAGTCGGTGAATGTCACTGATGTAAACAAAGAGGATACAGGACTAAATATTCCGCAAATTTCAAGTAATTTTTGCATAGCATAGTGTCCATAGTGATGAAGTAAAGTTTTTTTTTCAATAGCATTCACTATTCATTTCGGAAGAAGAACACTGTTATCTATTCTGTGGAAGAACGAAGGATTGAGCAGGATTCCGGCAAACAATGTTTTGAATTTGGTTGATGACAAATCACTACAGAAGTTGAATAATGCAAATAATATGACGTTACATATAATTGCTAAATGAAACCTGTTTGTAGCACCACTACACTATAGTAGGAGATCACTATCCCTGGGCAGGACCGACACGTGCAGGCTATTTGACGACGCGGTTGGCTCGGTTTGTAGTGCAGCTGCCTACCGAGCCGGCGGTCCTGGGTTCGAATCCCGGCCAGGGCAAATATTTGTGTTATGAACTCGAATATTTGTTCGTGGGTCATGGATGTTATCTATATTTTATGTATTTATATATTATGTATATCGTCGCCTGGTACCCATAGTACAAACTTTGCTTAGTTTGGGACTACATCTTCATTCTTATCTGTCATCAATCCTGTCCTGTCCAAATGTCCACGAGAAAGTATGAAGTTAATGGAATGATACTGTCTAAAACAGATGCTTTTGTTAAAACGATCTATAGATGGCGTTACTATCGCCAGTCACTCCCTAGTATCGCCACACGTATAAACTTGTATTCAAACCTATGGCGAAATGTTCCTGATCATGATTTTAGTTGAAAATTTAAATATTATAAACAACGCAATTCACGTCTACTTGTGTTTATTGATTAAGTGTACAAAGTACAACAACATCTATCGGTTGTCATATATCTTTACTTATAGCTTATCACACCAAAAAGGCTAGATACTCGTATAATATATTTGGTATTTATAATACATCTGTATTTGTATTTTTTTCTTCTTGAGGTGTGCAACGAAGAGTATTCTATTCTATTCTAAATATGTCGGCGGTGGTGTCGCCTTCAGCACCCGATCCCTATCAGCTTGAGGCATTTCAATGCGCTATTTAGAAAAATATATGGTTCGGATCTGCTCCGACTTTATGACTAGTACAGTTATGGCCATAATACCTCTGCTCGCCCAAACCCCGAAAAGGCCGATCAGTGTCAGCGGCGCAGTGCGGGAGCGCCTGGGTGGCTCGCGGCGCGCGTGCGCGCTGCGGAATGTTGCTCGCGCGCAGCACCAGGCGCAGATTACAATAAAAAAATACACGTACTTTCTAGAATAGTGGCTTGAAAGCTGTGGATCTCATGAGTTGGCTTCGAAATGGCAGATCTTTAAATACAAATACTCTTTATTGCACACCTCCAACATCAAGGAATATACAACACAACATGAAATACATAAAAATAACAGGCAGAGGTAAACAACAGGCGGTTTTATCGCTAAATAGCGATCTCTTCCAGACAACCTTTAGGTAGCGGAGTAGTTGAAAAAAAAATGTTTGAAATTAGTAGGTGGTGCATAATAATAATAGTACTAAATGAACGACTTCCATAAAAGACAAAAGTAATAAACATACATAAATAAAAATATACAGATATACTTACATAAATACTAAGACATAATAAATAAATATATTGTAAAGTAATAAATAAAACAAAAACAGTATTAGCCACAAAGTTAAAGGAGCGATTATTATTGCAGTGTACTAAGGGAGAGACAAATAGTGTTTTTTGACGAGGGTTTTAAATGTTGCAAGAGATTGGGCACGCCTTATATCCAGAGGAAGCGAATTCCACAGTAAATAATAATAATAATAATAAGTACCGGAGATATATCCTGAAGGACGGTACGGTCGACATTTGTCGGGCATGCCGCCGTCCCGGTGAGTCACTCAGGCATATAATCTCCGGTTGTTCCCATCTTGCTAACGGTGAGTACTTGCACAGACATAACCAAGTAGCCAGGATCATTCACCAGCAACTTGCTCTTCAATACGGTCTTGTGGGGTCTGAGGTGCCGTACTATAAGTACGCACCGATGCCAGTTCTTGAGAATGGTCGTGCCACGCTCTATTGGGATCGATCTATCATCACGGACAGGACTATTGTAGCCAATAAGCCTGACATCGTTTTGGTAGATCGATCCAAGCGCCAGGCAGTGCTCGTCGACATCACCATCCCCCATGACGAGAACCTCGTGAAGGCCGAGAAGGACAAACTCAGCAAGTACCTTGACTTGGCTCACGAGGTGACCGCCATGTGGGATGTTGACTCGACGATCATTGTCCCGATAGTCGTTTCGGCGAACGGTCTTATAGCGAAGAGTCTCGACAAACATCTTAAGAGACTCTCGCTAGATGGCTGGATCAAGGGTCAGATTCAGAAAGCGGTACTCCTGGACACGGCGCGCATCGTCAGGAGGTTCCTCTCTCTGTAACCCTAACCACCGGTAGCCTGGGCCCCGCCCCGCTGCCGGCGGCACCCTAGGTTAGGTTTTTTTTAGAATGTGTTTATATTTGTAATGTATTTTTTATATTTTACTTTTTATATAAATTTATTGTAAAAAAATTGGGCAAGTGCGAGTCGGACTCGCGCACCGAGGGTTCCGTACAAACACTTTTCATCCTTAAGTGGTTAAATTAAGTTTGCACCTAGTATGTATAGCGCCCCATACAAATGAGGTGCAAAGATAACGCAACCAAGCCGTTTGTTGTATGGGAGCCCCCCTTAAATATTTATTTTATTTTATTTTTAGTATTTGTTGTTATAGCGGCAATAGAAATACATCATCTGTGAAAATTTCAACTGTGTAGCTATCACCGTTCTTGAGATACAGCCTGGTGACAGACGGACGGACGGACGGACGGACGGACGGACGGCGAAGTCTCAGTAATAGGGTCCCGTTTTTACCCTTTGGGTACGGAACCCTAAAAATGAATAAAGGGAATAATAATAAGCATTTATTTTCAGGCAAAAAACCCATAGTTACATACTTACATACAATTTAAAATAAAATAAAATGTAAAAGACAAAGAGATAAAAATAAGAATAAAAATAAAACTTACAAACTAAAACATAGAAATAAAACAGTTACAATTTTAAAATTAAATCACAACTGCCCATTCCCAGACCGGTGCAATTTGAGCCAATGCTTGTTGAACTCATCGGTGTAGTCATTACCAATGAGACACAAGATTTCGTTTTTAGAGGCCCGAAGCCTCTCTCTGAAAGCGGCTGACCTCTCTCTTAAGATGGCGAAGAAGTCAGGGACTCTCGCGTCTGCGAACATGCCTTTCGCGCTGCAGAAGGGTGGCAGTTTCAGCAGTATACGAAAGGCATTGTTATATTGTACTCTTGGCGCGCTGAACGAGTGTTTCGTGTACTTTGTCCAGAGCTGACACGTATAAAAACATTGACAGTAGGCTTTGAAAAGCGTTATTTTGACGTCACTCGAACAGCGCGCAAAGCGCCGAGCTAACATATTACATCGCACCGCAAGAGCCCTGCGCTCCCTCTCCATATCAGCGTCGTCTCGTAAGTACTCGCTCAGTATATGTCCCAGGTACTTGAAGCTCCTTACAACCCGAATTGGCGAACCGTTCATATAGACTGTAGGAATCACATCCGGACCCTTACCGTACCTAAAAACGAGCATTTCCGTCTTAAGCACGTTATATTTCAGGCCGTGGACGCTAGCGTATTGTTCGCAGATCTTAATAAGTTTAACAAGACCGTTAATCGAGGGGCTCAGAAGCACCATATCGTCTGCGTAGCTCAGATTGTTAACACATACGTTACCAATGTGGCAACCGACATTGGCACGCCTCAGCTCCTCGATTAGGTCGTTGACGTATAAGTTAAAAAGGTCCGGAGATGTTAATCCACCTTGACGCACACCGCCGTCTAACCTATAGTCGTTAGACTGCGAGTCGCCCCATTTTACGTAATTTTTTTTTTAGTAAAGTAGCCCGGAATGTGAAAGAACCATTATAAAATTTAGAAGATGAAGGGGGAACAGTAAGAACTAAGTTTTGTGCAGAGCGAACAGAACACAAATAACTGAAGCGCTCCTTGAGGTAGCGGGGAGTTGTGGGGTTAAATAGTACATTATAAAGAAGAGACAGAGCCACTTGAGCTGAGACCGGAAGTCGGATACATGGTCATACTTGCGTAACCCAAATATGAACCGAATGCAGATGTTTTGGATACGCTCAAGCTTATTAAGCTGCTCCTCCGTGAGGTCAAGGTAAGCTATGTCAGCATAGTCCAATATAGGAAGAAGTAGAGTTTGAGAGAGCGCAATTTTGGTGGCAATAGGCAGAAAATTACTGAGCCTTCTGAGAGAACCGACTGCCGCAAACATCTTTCTGCTTACTTCATTAACCAGTGGCACCCAAGATAAAGTGCGATCAAGAATGACACCGAGGTTTTTTTACACAGTGCGAAAAAGGTATATGGACTCCGTCAAATAATACAGGCTGGGAGATGGGCATTATTCGAATAAGATTTTATTCGAATAATGCCCATAAATAATAATCCGTGATATTTTCATTCGCGAATAATTTATTCGCGGATGATTTCATTCGCGAATGATTTATTCGCGGATGATTTATAATAATAATAATAATAATATGCTTTATTTCGACCAACATGGATTTATCCGCGAATAAATCATTCGACCGCTTTACAAATGACGAATGATTTATTCGTTATTTTTATTCGAATAAATTCACGAACTAAGAATCGAACTTAATTAGGTTTCTAAACATCTAAAATATTTATTGACTGAACGAGCGAAGTGTCTCCGGTTTCAGCTTGGTGAAAAAATCGTTGTCGCCTAGAAGTCGCATTTCTCAACCGATTTTTTTATAGCCTGTTATTAGGTGTCCCGCTAATGAGCAAAGGCGGGAGGCCTGTTTCTTCACTGGACCCTATTGCAAGCGCGGTTAAGCCATTCTCTGAAGAACGCGTCCAGATCGTCCCGCCATCTCCTTTTCGGTCTGCTTCTGTTCCGGTACCCATTTTGTGGAATGCTTTTTTGGTGCACTTTTCCGGATGCATGCGGCATACATGTCCAGCCCAGTCCCATTACAGTTTTGCGGTCATGAGACACACATCTACTATACCAGTTTTGGAGCGTAGTTTCGGGTTTCTGATTCGATCAGTCTTCCGAAATTCCAATCCCAACCGATTCTATTCAGTCTATTCAGTTTAATTTTTTTTTCAAAATTGTGGGGATATGGAAGTGTAAAACGTAAAACAACCACACATTTTAAGCATTAAAAATTATATCAAGTGATTTGACCTCCACTTGCATTGCAACAAATAACACGAAAAAGAATTAACATACCTACCTCGTTTTTGTATATTTTAGGGTTAAAAGATAAGCACAGGTAGTATAAAAAACAAGGGATTAGCGTAAGCAATGGATTAGTCACACACAAAGCTATTAGTAACTTCGTAATGCAGTCTAGCCTGACTTAGAAAGAGATAGCTACATGAAAGAGCGAAAAAACCACATTTCCTTATCAGTTGTTTACTTCTGAGCGAAACTCACAACGCATAATTTATATTTGTCAGTTATTAAGTTGCAGTGCATACCACAGTTCCCTAATATTTCTGAAGCTATTTTGAAAATGAGTGCCAACCAAGTTGGGCGCTTGAAACGCTCAGATATTCCCCCGGCTAAGATGTGCAGTATATCATAAAACATTTGTCTTAGTTAGACCAGTAAAGAAAATGTAAGGCAAAAATCACATTCCGTTCCGTTAGTAGGTACAAACAACAGTTAGGTTTAGTATTTATTTTTTCGAGAAAAATGTACACCTACCGTATTTATTCCAATAAATAAGAAACCATATTTACTAAGAACAAAAGGTCATAATCATAACTCTATTGTGAAACTTAAGCTCCTTAAGTTAGTTTAAATCTGACTTATACTCCTTGTTACTTGGGTCACAGAATTATTCGTGACAATTCATTCGACGAATAAATCATTCGCGATAACTTATTCGGCGAATAATTTATTCGAATGACGAATAATCATTCGTGGTTTTCATTCGTCATTCGCGAATAAATTGGTTATCCTTATTCGTTATTCGTCATTCGAATAAATTTTACCCACCTCTCCATTTCCAGGGTTGACTTTGATAATGTCCAGCCTGGACATTATCAAAGTCAACCCTGGAAATCAGCTTAGAACTGCCAATTACGATAGCTTGAGTTTACATTTAAATACATTTCTTAGATATGGATCTCCGCCATTAAAAAAAACATCGCAAATCTCACATCATTTCACGGGAATCGGATAAGAAATGCGACTTATAGACGAGAACAGCCGGACAATTGGACAACCGGAATAAACGCATATAGTTATTATTAATTAATAATTATTATAAATTATTATTAATTTACAATGACCGTTGGGAAACAATTCCGAACTCGGCTCTTTTTGAAATATCACTACTTTTGCACCTGACAACCATGCACCGTGGTTAGGTACGCTACAGGCTATAAGATAAGAACTGGCACGGCCGGGAGTACGGGTACTAAGCGGGAGTAACATAATAGTCAATACAGATTAAGACAGTACTGTGGGTGCTCGAGGATAAAAATGCAATAAATAAATAGGAAAATAAAATTATGATAATATAATGTTGTTGTTATTATTTACCTTATTAAATCCGCAATTCTGCGATGTTTTGGACTTCGGACGGGACAGGCCCGATACCTGCCTTTTCGTGTAAGTGCAGCGCGGACGCCGAGACGAGAGAGTTGGTTCTCGACAAGTCAAGTCAACGTCGCGATCACGATATTAATGTGGCGAACTAAATGGTATGTGCAATTGTGCGGTAAATTAATGCCATGTTTAGGAAAACTTCTAGCTTTAATTGCTGCTTAAAATACTACTAAACACTGTTTGACATACTGTGTAAAGAAAGCCTACTCATACAATATAAATCCACTTTATTGCACACCTCAAATACACAGGGATACAAAACATGAGAGATATACAGTAAAAAATAAACAGAGGTTAACAACAGGCGATCTTATCGCTGAATAGCGATCTCTTCCTGACGACCATAATCTCATACTGATAAGTCTAAATGGTAAATCACATCATCATCCTAATCAATTTGCTACAATGGGTTAATATGTGTTACAGAGAGCCAAGGGAATCTGTGAAAACTCCTTTCTGTTGTAAGTGCATCTTATCAAGGATCAAGCAAGTCATAAGACTGGAAACCCTGGACCTCGAACGGTGTACTTAAAAGAAAAAATGTGTTAAAAGTAGCATATGTAGAGACTTTATTTTAAAATAATGTCCTAGTAATAAAGCAGACTGAGAGTTTGGTTTCGGCGGTTCTTTCTCCTCAGCAAGCCTTATTTAGTGAAGCAAAGATATTTTTAAATAGGGTTATTAAAATATACCTATCTTTACATTATAAGGCCATCTGGCACGTATGTATATTATTTTTATTTATTTTATAATTCATATTTATAAAATAGGTGATCTGCACAAATGTAACTTTGACAGAGAAACATTTGTGTTTTTTAACCGACGTCTAAAAAGGAGGTTCTCAGTTTGACCTGTATATAATATATATAATGTATTTTTTTGTGTCCGAGATTATCTCGCGTTTGTCTGAACCGATTTTCATACGGCAGAAAAGTATATGTTACTTAGGAGAAGGTTTTGGTATTATAACCGACTTTATGTACCTATGTTTGTGTGCGATTATAAAGTTGTTAATGAACAACTTTATAATGTTGCACAACCTAGTCTTGAACATGTTCAAAAGTTGATTCAAATGTCATCTGTACATGAACGGGTTATTTTTGGCATTTTGTATGCGGTTCTTTTTTGTTATATCACATCAGTCAACCTTTGACAACGGTAACTGAAAAGGTGCTGAAACGTCACGGCGGATCAAATAATTAATCTATGTGCGATGTAATCCGTATAAAATGTTTTATTTAAATAATCCACTTTTATTGGTGAATGTGCATAAGCAAACGATGCATATTTCTAAATATTATTATAGTATAGGTAACCAAACGATACCCGGCTATTTTTGCATAGATATTTTTGCGGAAAATTAGATACACTTTCACTGACAGACCGTTTTTAATGGATAAGAAAATGTACCCAAATAATATCCTAACTTAGGATTAAGTAGATAATTTTTTTTTATAAAACTATTAGCGGTGCGTGCCCTTTACGTCCATGAGGCCTCAATAGGGCACATTGTCCGTATCTCTGGTATTGCGTCGAGAGGAGCACATTGTGCGCTAATGTTTGGACACGGAAGCAGTTGTCACGCGGCCGCCTATAAATAAGTCCGCCAATGAGGAACCGGCTGCGGCGTGTAGTGGATGCAGCCAAGTCCTGGATACGACTGCCGTTCTAATCCGGCAGTTGCAGGCTGCAGTTGGTGCAAATGACAGGTGTTCACCCGCGGTGGTGGCTAGGAGTAGATACGGGCACCTGAGACGGTAACACCTCTTCCCGGGGCTAAACTACCACCGCGTGAATTCATACTCATTCCGCAATGAGGAATGACCGAAACACCAACACTGTGACTTGCAAACTCAGCGAACGAACGCAGCCCCTGGAGTTAATCTAAATGTTTAGAGATTGCGAGATTTGCTACACAAATCTATTTCTTACAGATAAAAACAAATAATAGCGTATTATTTTTTATTTTATTGGTAATGAGAAATGTAGTGATGACTTTTCTTAAAACGTACGTAACGTTTTATAGTTTTCGCAAATTAATTTTTAGAAACGCATTGCTGAATTTATATAGAATAAACACTACTTATGGTGTCATATAAAATTGAATGGGGTCTATGTCGAATGACATTACAATTTTATTGTATGGCCTAAACTTTGTTCCGCATATTTTTGATTTGCCGAAATTGTTGCACCGATTATCGTTAGTCCTAAATATTATTTGTACTGTCGGTTGTTGTGTCTAAATGATTCCTAGTATTTTATAAGCTTAAAAGAGGGAGATAAAAAACTCGGTTCGCGCGTTTCGCTCGCTCGTTAGCGTCGCAGTTCAACCTAACACTCCTCTTCGCTTCGCTCGTCGTCGTACCTAACCTAAGTCTGGCCTGAATTAAAGTAAGTAGAATACGTAATTATTCTGGGATCACCTCTAGTGGAATAAAAATTCTTGTCATAAATTCGATTGTCATAACTCATTTCGCATAATGGCTTTCCTCATACATGTTATTTGTCATAAATTGTTATTTGCATAAAATTTTTACGTCATAATTGTTGTTCGGCAGGCTGTTCATAAGCATAATTTAGTATGGCACAAAATTTCTAATCATATTATTGAATGTCATAATAATTGATAGTACGAAGAAGAGCAGCGCATAAATTATGGCTTTCATAATTATTAATGGCAATAGACAGTATAATTATAGTATAAGTTATATCACATGTACCAAAAATATAACATTTGAAATAATGATACAAAACTTTAGTACATGAGCAGAAAAACAAAAAGGGGGGACGGGGGGGCGAAGCCCCCCACAAGGGGGGCTCGGGGGGCGAAGCCCCCCGCATTAAGAAATCCTTCTCCACACTGACATCTTAGTTGTAGGTTAGGTTAGGTTAGAACTGTGAACCTATAAATACGAACATCGGCCAGAAAAGTAGGTTAGGTTAGGTTAGGTTAGGTTAGTTTTAGGTTAGGTTTTCCAACGAAAAAAAAAAAGGTTAGAATACTGAACCTACAAATACAAACATCAGCCAGAAAAGTAGGTTAGGTTAGGTTTGAAAGAACTGTGACCCCCTCAGACACGAACTGCTGCCACAAAAGCAGGATGACGTTGAATAAAAAAATATGGAGCTTGATATTTATCTTGTTCAGGATTATGCACCAATGCACGATATGCATAAAAACATTATGGCGATTAATGATTATGATTCAGGTTGATATGCCCCAAAATTATATGACATTCCTTACTTATGCGTAAAAACATTATGGTCATAAAATGTATGCGGATCAATTAATGACTAACACACTTATGCGGAAAGATTTTTATGACATAAGTGGTTATGCACACCGACATTATGGCTTTAAAATTTATGCAACCCAATATGGAACCAATTATTCTTACTTCACGCTGATACATTTACTGTAGGTTCGCAGTTCGATCTAAAGCGAGGGGGATAAAACACTCAGTTCTGGCGATTCGATGGCTCGCTTCGCTCGCTTGTTAGGGTCGCAGTTCAACCTCACACTCCTCTTCGCTTCGCTCGTCGTCGTACCTACCCAAACTTAAATCTGGCCTGCCTTAAGTTAGAATACATAACGATTCTGACTTCACACCTACCATAGATTTAGTTGCTGTCATTGTAGCCATTTTAATGATAGGCAAAATAATGCTTAGGACAAGTAATGTTAGGAATATTACATTTTAGGTAATTATATTTTCGGTAAACATACTTCAGGAATTTTAATGAGTGTGCCCAAAAATGAATAGCATTAAATGAGTAGTATGCCATTCAACAGTATGCCAAACATTCTTGGCGAAAAATGTTTAGGAAAAAAACGTTACGCGATACGACAGGCACCCAATTGAATGAGTACGATCCTTCCTTTAGATAAAATCGTAACCCTCTTATTTGATTCACCGTTAGCGGGTAACAAGTATGTGCCGCAAACTTGAGATTACCATGCCTTGTTTCAGTTTACCATTCGTAAGTACATGTAAATATAGAATTCCGCCGTGTAAATCGATATAGTCGGACCCGGCCGACACACTTCTGGGCCCCTCGACCTACCACTTAGTATGCTAGACGCTTTACGCATACATGCACACACCACACAATTAATTTTGTACGAAACGCCAGCTCCCAATAAGCTACAACATTAACACATGGTTGACATTGACTTTGCGCCCGTGATCGGTTGTAATTGTAAATGTGTGTATGTGTGGCAGTGGCAGGGGCCAGGGTTGACCGCACGAGCAGCGGCATGGCTGCATCTGATGTTTGAACATATACATTTTTTATACAAACTTTAAACAAACTTGGTATAGTTTTGGCTGAGGAGCTGGCGTTGAAGCCCTGGGCAAAGAAAATGTTGCAAAGATCAGTTTATTTAATCATCTATTACGTGCAAGGCGTCCAAAAAAACGCAGGGCAAGCTGGGTTTGATTTTGATTACTTTTTCTTTAGTAACAAAAGTAAAAGGTGCCCACTGCCCAATCGTCCTGAAGTGGGCAAACCCACGACACCACGCCACTACAGTCTATCCACATGAAGGCCTGATATGGCAAGCCTCCGGAAAAAGAAGACCTGGCCGTCCCCGCATACAGTCCATACACAAATTGCATCAACTGAAGTCCACTGAAAGGAATCCCTTCCGAAACACCGTATCTTAGTAATTAAAATAGTTATGCGATACGTTTTTCTCATTATCACACCGTTACTGTGGTAAAAATAAAGACTCATTAGGTCTTCAATTTGTGTTAATAAACTTTAGTTAATCAAAAATAGTTGTTTTCCAATATTTACAACAGATTTCATAAGATATTAATGTGGTTTATATTGTTAAACTTGGAACCCAGCCACGTAGCAACCCTAGAGCGACAACAATGGGGGTATGTATTTGGCAGACAAAGGAACCTGCGCCGGCGCAGCCAGTCCGCTCCGCAGCCAGCGCGCGTCGCCACCTGTCGCATCGCATCGCAGGTAACTAGCTATATAACTACTTTAATTACGGCCGGGATTTGTCCTTCGACAAACTTACAATTACTTTACCTGTAGTATCTAAACGAGCCGATGGAGCTCGTAGCTTTTATTATTAGACGGTGTAAAGGCACCATAATAACGTATACCTGCGTCTGTTGATAAAAGAAAAGTGATAATAGTTTAGCATTCGAGGAAATCTCTTCACTGGCTATAGGACAGTTTTTCAATCCAGGTAATAAAATATAATCTCAGATAAACAGAGGTATCAATATCAAGTGCTGTTTCGTCTGTATGACTTAAAGGCTTAGGCTTAGCATGACAGACTATACTGTAGGAGGCAGGCGCCACACAGGCTGCCCGGATTAGAATCAAGACTGTAGGGACAGTGGGGGCACATTGGAACAAGGGGCACAATGGAACAAGGCTGATATCTATTCGAATTTAGAACAATTTCGCGCGCTTACGGTTCGGCCAATAAGAGCGCTTCATACTTCACATGTTGACGCAGTGAAGTATGGCCGGCCGGCAACAGCAGAATTTTGCTGTGAAAAAAATTGTTTTGAGCAGTAAAAAGCTAGAATTTCGTACAGAAGAACTTTCTTTTTTACAAATAAAGGAGTGCTAGCAAGTGTGTGTTATTTTTTTCATAAATCTTATTCAGTTTAGCTATTAAATGTGATCATGTGGTAGTGAAAAACGTTATTTGGATTATTTAAGTACTTGTTTGAAATTTTCACCATCCCATGGGGCACAATGGAATGGGGTTCTATGGAACAGTGTTTTTTATTGGTGACATTTCCCCAGAAACTAATAAAATATTTTGTTGGTGAAATACTAACAGATATTAACGAGAACAACGAATATGAGATAAATTATATTCGTACTTAGTCCGAGGTATAATTACTATATGTAGTACTTTTCTTGCTTGCAATATATGTCGCTAATTTTAAAGTCTAAAAACAAACATAAAAAACACAGCACCTGGCAACATTAGTTATAGATGTCATTATTTTCTTAGCGCGCTAAGAATATGTTCGCTTTCAGTGTTTATTTTATTTAAAAATAAGTATTATCTAGTAAATACCAACTGTACAGTGTTTTTACCATGCCTAAAAGGCAGTACGATAGTAAAGACCCAAGTATTTGGCGTCGGAGGCGTAAATTGTGACAAAAATACGATATACAAGGATGGTCTACCATCGTCTTGAATTTTCACACTACCATTTTAACAAGAAGTTATCTTATATTACGCCTTATTTTCGTGGAATAAGTGTATGGAATGTGAAAGGAGAGAAAATGAAGACACGAAGAAGGAGGAAAATGAAAATCTACAAGAACACCGCAGATACATCTGTTCTCCCAAGGTTTGGGAGATGTAACGATATATATGTTACAATTATCCTCTCTTCTTTACAAGGCAATAACCTCACATTACAGCTATCGTTTCGATTGTGAAACTTCTGTTCTCACAAGGTTTGGGAGATGTAACGATATATATGTTACAATTATCCTCTCTTCCAGTAAGAGGGGCCCTTCCCGTTGGGAAGGAAGGCCTTTGCAAGGCAATAACCTCACATACAGGATGGACGGCTTTCGTGCAAATAATAACGACCTCTAATGGTCACGACCCTCAGTCAGGAGGAGGCGAGGAAGAAGAAGAGCACCTCTCATATATCAATCATATTGAGTTACAAAATTGATGCTCTGGTTGGAACACAAGTCTCAGGTACAAGCAGTAAATGCAATAGAGGTTAATCGGTAAGTGTTATCCTTTATTCAATGCCTTCCTTCCATTGATAATGCAGACTCTAAACGGTTGGGTATACCTGGTATACCTACACTACAGTATCGCTGGAGCCGGGCAGAAGTGGAAGTGTTTTATTTATTGTAATTATAATAAAACTCAGCTTCACCCAAAAGCATTCAAATGGTTTGACAGAGCTCCAGGAATACACCATAGAGGCAATTGCATAACCTACAAACAGTAAATATTACTTTTTAATTTAAATTTGCTCTACCCCCTGCCTTTAATAATTAGCACAAATCCACTGAATAAATTTCTGGATCCACATTTGAAAAGAATATGATGATGAGCAATGGAGGGTCAAACAATACAGGAGTATTTACTACCTGAAATACAAATTGTAGAAGGATTCAATTAAGGCATTAACAAATAAAGAACATGTATTATACATTGAAGTAGATTATCTTATCTTATCTTATTAGGAAGGGGTCCTTGCGGATACACTTCGACCCAATGGGATCTTTTGTGTAGTTACCCCCATCGCGCCTACTCAAAGGATTGTTCCACCACCTTCATATATCGGATGATGGAACCAGTTGGTAGTGCCTGGAATTCCTTCGGTTCTGGGTAGCCAATACCGAATTCCTTCATTCTGAGTCTGGCGAGGGCATGACATCCACACAGTATGTGCTTCATTGTCTCTGCCTCCTCGCCACACATTCTACAATCTGTATTGTCAGACAGTCCCAACTTGGCCAATAGTCCTTTGACCCCAAAGTGACCAGTAAACACCCCCGTTATGATTCGGAGCTGTCTTTTGCTGTATTCCCATAATTTCTTGGTCTAGCCTGATTCTATACATTCCATGAATAGCTTTGAGTGCCTCAAGCCTGCCATTTTCCTCCACTCTTGTTGGTGCTGGTTTTTGGCATAGTCCTTGATGGCTGTTGCTATGGTTCCCTGCGAGAGACCCACACATGGTTCAGGTCCTATGAATCTTGTCGCAGACCCTTTTCTAGCAAGTTCATCTGCAATTTCATTACCGATGAAGCCTTCATGCCCTGGGATCCATACCAGTTGCACCTTATTGTGCCTTCCAAGCTTGTTCAAAGCTAGGACGCCATTATACACAAGTCTAGAATCCACTTTAGGCGCACCCAGCGCTTTAAGTGCCGCTTGACTGTCACTGAGTATGTAGATGTGCTTCCCTCTGGTAAGTCTATCTATGTTTTCCTGGGCACAGGCGATTATAGAGTATGTCTCCGCTTGGAAGACAGTCGCATAACCTCCCATACTTGTACTTGCATTGAAGTCTTTTGCATGAATGCCTGCTCCCGTACCTGATCCCATTTTTGATCCATCAGTGTACCAAATAATGTCCTCACCATCTGCTGTAGGTGGCTCGCGACCCTCGGCCCATTCCGCCCTCGTTGGAACTTGTACCTTGAAGTTCCTACTGAATACAAACCTAGGCTGCATTTTATCGCAGCTCATGGTTGTTATTCTGTCAAGAAAATTGTTGCTTTCCATGCTAGTGTGCTTAGTCTTCGGCGTGCAGTAACTCCACAGGTCCATTGTTTTTAACCTGTGCAGTGATTTGCGCGCTTCGGACTGTATCACTATATGTAGCGGTTGTAGATCTAACATTATTTCTAGCGCCGCGGTTGGCGTAGTTCTAAACGCCCCTGTTATAGCCATGCACGCCGTTCTTTGCACCTTCGTCAAGGCGTCTCTGCATGTGCTCCTCAACGTCTTTGGCCACCATACGAGGCTACCATATAGGATGATTGGTCGTACCATCATGGTATAAATCCACTTTAGTACCTTTGGACTTAATCCCCACGTCTTACCATACGCTGATCTACACATCCCAAATACTCTGAGAGCCTTTGTTATGGTGTGATCAACATGCTTTTTCCAATTGAGTTCCTTATCTAGTATGACACCAAGATATTTCACCTCACTGGACATTTCGAGTACCTGTCCATACAGTTTCAGTTCCTGCATGTCCTTAAGAATTCTCTTTCTCGTGAATGGTATTACCACTGTTTTGCCTGGGTTAATGGATAATTGGTGATTGTTACACCATTTCTCCACTTTCCTCAGTGCTTCACTCATAATTGCTGATACCGTACTGGGAAATTTCCCATTTACGAGAATCACCAGATCATCTGCATATCCTACCGTATAGATAGGACTACTGTTGAGTTCCTCCATTAGGGAGTTTACCACCAGACTCCATAGAGTAGGTGAGAGTACTCCTCCCTGGGGACACCCTTTTGTAGCCGTAGCTAGTATTTCATCTCCCATCAGAGACGACTTTATTAGCCTGGCGTTTAACATGTTGCCTATCCATTTGCAGATGGTCGGTTCTATGCCATGTCTTGCAGCTGCTTCACTGATAGCTTGGTACGTGGTGCGATCAAACGCTCCTTCTACGTCTAGAAAAGCCGCCAGGCATAGTTCCTGATTTTCTATGGCCCGTTCGGCTCTGGTTGTTACCAGGTGCAACGCGGTATCGGTTGACTTTCCAGGTTGGTACGCACATTGTAGTTTGTGCAACGGACGTCTTTTTAATGGACCATCCCTTATATGTCTGTCCACCAATTTTTCCAATGTTTTTAGGAAAAATGAAGACAGACTTATAGGCCTGTACGATTTGGCTTCTCCGTAGTCTGCCTTGCCTGGTTTAGGCAGGTATATTACTTTTACCATTCTCCATACTCGTGGTATGTGTCCAAATGCTATAGACGCTCTGTACAGTCTACTCAGGTGAGGAATGAGTACGTTTGCGCCTTCTTGTAGTAGTACTGGGTAGATTCCATCTGGTCCCGGAGCCTTGAACGGCTGGAACGTTGAAATTGCCCATTTCAATTTGTTATGATCTACTACCTTTTTCGACGTGTCCCAGTTGTGTCTGGTTGTGCTTGCGCTTTGTTCCACTACACTAATTGAAACATCATCTAATTCGCTCTCGTGTATCACTGAGCCTGGAAAGTGTGTGCTACACATAATTTTTAGGGTTTCTAGCCCTGTCTCCGTCATTTTCCCGTCACTGCCCTTAATGGTTGTAAGCGGGACTGACTTCGACGTAGCTAGTGCTTTTGTTAGTCTCATACCTTCTGGTATAGACCCTATTTGGTCGCAGTGACCCCTCCACGCGCTTCTTTTTGCCTTTCTCACAGCCTTATTATATTCTGTGAGCTTTCGTGCATAGCTCTCAAAGTTATTTGAGGCTTTTGCGTCATTGAAAATAGCCCTGGTTTCTTTCCTGAGTTTTGCTATCTCTGGGTTCCACCAGGGTATTCGTTTTGCCATAATTTTCTTTTCGGGGCAGTTGTCGGTCCAGGCTGTATATACCGCTTGTACTATTTTGTCAGCTTCAAACTCTATATCAATGCAATAATAGAGTTGAGCTTACCTTTAGGATCACCCAGTTCCACTTTTAGGTCGGCTTTGTATGCTTCCCAGTTAGTGTTCCTAGGGTTCCTTTTGAGTACAGTTTCTACTTCTATCTTCGTGTTGTACCTAAAGCATATGTATCTGTGATCTGATAAAGAAATTTCCCTAGAAACATGCCATGAGTTGATACTTTTACTAATGTTATTAGAAGCCAACGTTATATCAATTACCTGACCTCGCCTTGCGTTGACAAAGGTTGGTTCATTGCCTTTATTAATAATTTGTAAGGAAGAACTCACCAGAAAATCCAGTACCTTCTCCCCTCTCTTGTTGACATCCGAGCTGCCCCAGATGACGTTGTGAGCATTTGCGTCGCAACCGATGATCAGGTCGGTGTTCGCCTTGTTGCCTTCCGCGACAAGATCCCGTAGCTGCTGTGTGATCGGGTCCGTCGCCTCGTAAGGGAGGTAGGCTGACGAGAAGATAATAGCCTTCCCCTCCCCTTTGCTCTGGATCTTAACACTGGTAAGATCCCTGGAACAGAAAGCATGTAAGGGCATAGCATCAATGCCATTTCTGACGTAAATGCATGTCCTCATGTTATCATCGGAACAGTGGTACACTATGGTACCACCAGTTCCGCCCAAACCTCTAATTTCCCCTTTATAAATATACGGTTCTTGTATTAGAGCAATGTCGAATTTATCGCTAATTAACTGCCTCGCCAGAAGGGCTGTGGCTGCTTTATTGTGTTGTAAGTTTATTTGTACACACCTTACACCCGCCATTGCGCCATTATTGTTTTTTGGGGCCGCTGAGATCAGTGGCCGAGTTTTGTGGCGCCTCGCTGGACATGGGGGAGAGGTCGCCTCCTAGGTAGAGATCAGCCAGATCTCGCAAGGCCTCCGAGTCCACCGTTGACAACGGCGATGACTCCCGACCTATGCGTGACCCGGCACAATCCTCCCTCCACTCCCTCTCCACCATCGTCGCGTCCGGCTCCGTGCCCACCTCTGCCTCTACCGTCTCCGCCTCCGCACCGTCTGCCGACAGTGCCTCCTTGGCCTCGACGTTTACGGCGTCATCGGTTGGACCCTCCAGGTCTGCGCCACCCACTGGGTTCGCATCCCCACCTGCGGCCACATCACCCACCGTGGCCGCCACACCCTCGGTTGCCCGATGGTCGATCTCTGCCCTCCCATGCATCCTCTCCTCCACATCCTCGAGGAGCTTGAAGGAGCTTAGATCGACCCCCGAGAAGAGTTGGTAGTTGGACGCCTTGATGACATCCGCCGACTCCCGATCCATCAGGATGATGCGTCGGGTGCTTGTGTCTGACATCAGGGTGTCCACTATCTTCCATTGCTCCGTATGCAGCATAGGATTAAGTCTCTGCAACACACGGAGCATTAGTTTTAGGTCCTGGGCGCCAACGATCCGCGTCTTCCAGGCCATTTTGACCGGTTTCGGCAGATCCTTGGCGTCCACGACCTTAAGGTGCAGTCCAGCAATCACCACTCCTCCGATTGCTGAGCTGAACCACGTGGAGGCCCCCCTCCCTTGGCAACTGACGTGGAGGGCTCCCCCCACAATGTTGCCGATCACGATTCTCGGCAGGGGATCAGGTGCACCGTCCAGGAGCGCTAGTACTGCGCCCTGGATAGCGGACAGATGCCCAGCCTGGATCTTGACGGCAGGATAGTCCACCGGGATAATGGCCATCCTCTCCGCCGCCACCGCCTCCGCATACGACCCTACCCTCGTCCTTTTGGAGGCACTAGCCAGCACAGAAGAATCGCCACTCAAACCTAGTGGCCTTTTGTTTTGCCCTGAAGGGGCCGCGGTTGCAGGTGCTTCCGGTGTCACACCTGCGCCCGTCTGTGAAGTCAGACGGGCTCTAGCACGCGCGTTATTACGCCGCTTCTGCCTCTTGCTGGGAATGTAGCTGCCCTCGGCTTGTGCGCCCTCACCCTGAGGTTTGGTCACACCAGCTTCATGGGGCGCACTCCCAGTTGGATTTGGAAGGGCTGTACGGCACGGTAGGCCGATCGGCTTCGGCATGCCTTTTCCGCTCACTTCTCCGGTCCCCGCAACAGTGGGTCCCCTTTCGGGTCCCTTCTGAGCGAGTCCGCTTTTCAACCCTTGGGGAAAAGATCGGACGGCACCTTTGAAGTGGACGGGTCCAGCGTGTCCTCTACCACCACGTCCACCTATGTTGCTGGGACCAGCTCCCGCATCTCTGCCAGAGGCAGTATTGCGGGCCGCACTAGTACCCAGTTTAGCGCACTGCGCATTAGCCTCATCCCTTGCAGGTACGGCTTGTCCTCCCTTTCTCGTCGTTTTTGGTAATGAAAAATCCATTTAACCTTCCACATATAACTTCGTCAGACTGGCTCCCCACCCTCCTTGGAGCCCTCCTACTGGGGATGCTTTGACGCATCAGGGATACCAGCCCGATATAGCGTCCCAGAATGAGTTATCCATGAGTCCGCACGGCACCAAAACCATCGTCACCTCCACAGGCGACTCAGGAATCGTGCGCCGCCGACTACGGACCCCATCACCCCAGGACACTCGCCCGCGGCCATCTGACTGGACGCAACAGCCGATTGATCACGTCTGGCTAGGACGTGACCGCCCGTGTGAGATGAATCCCGAGCCAAAGTGGCGTGTTGTCTTTCAAGGGTAACGACTCCGACCCCCGTCCGACTCAACCTACCAGGATCTCGTTCTCCATCCGTACGGGTCCCCGCGCACGGCACAAACACGCGGGTGGCATTCTACCGCTAACCATCCTTCTTAGTGGATGGAAAGCCCGCTGCGACATGCCACGTCATCGCTTGCAGCTGACTGTGTGGGATTTGGGGAGTAAGGAGGGTTTGGAATTCTAGAAGCTCAACTGGTTGTTTCCGTGCTACCTGTTTCCTCGGTAGAACCAGGCAGTTAACAGGCAGTAACCGCGGGAAGGAGCCCAACCAGTTTTGCCTCGAGGATCAAGGCAACTGTGAGCTCCCCCCGAGGCCCTTCACCAAGTTAACTACCGGGCAGGTAGCTACCATAGAGACAAACCCAGTACAAGAGAAGCGACCGGTCGCAAATTATGGCTTGTCCTGGACCCATCTCCGCCCAAGTAGATTAACTTTATTTACAAATTACAAATCCAGTTCAGTAGGTATGACCATAGAAACCACTGTGGAACACCATGTGGAAGACACAGGGACATTCAATAATCTACCTTATATCAACGGTCAACCCCTTTCTACTGAGAAGCTCATGTTTAATATGTGGATGTATGTAAAGTTTGCTTTTCAACTTGAATATTTTGAATAATGTCATACTCTAACTTATAAACACATTGTTAATAGTGGACAATGGGATATATCAATACTTTTTGAAAATAATTATATCCATATTAACATTAATTGGACCATTATGACAAGGAAAATTCTGGTATGCATTAACAATATTAATGGAAGCAAACCAGCTGAAGATATCTTGTCTAATATTTCTACAATTCCTAAGAATGAAGAATGCTATTATGTAATGGTATTTAAGTATCATAAAAGGGCAGATCATTAAATGCCACAGAATAAACTATTTGTGATTACATAATTTAATATAAAAGATGCATGAGATACACAAAAGTGTTTGTAATTCCAATATAATAAAAAATGGTTCAAGTCAACTGTCAACAACAACAACTGTGTTGGTCTCTCAAGTGCCCCATTAAATAATAATAATAATTATTATTATTATTTTTTAAATTATGGAACCAACTACCTATTGAATTGCTAAGAAATCAGGGTAAGGGTAAACATACCTAATTTGCAATGTAATGAGGTAAGGTTAAGGAGTATTAGAATAGAGTAGAATAGAATACTCTTTATTGCACACCTCAGGAAGAAAGAAATACAAATTAGATTAATACCTAAGGTGCTGAAATAACTCAGTTGATTTTTAATTCTGATAGATCTGCGTAACATTATCTCATATAAGGGAATATTTAGGCTTTGCCATCAACTTACAAGAAATAGTATTGCATTCCATGTTAAAGAATTGCAAAAACTCTATATACTTTAAGAAAAGATTGTTATAATTCATCTATTTACATTCGGGAACTAACTGAACTAAGCCAACTATTAAAAATTTAATACAGTTTGGGTTACCTACTTTCGTTTAATTTACACAAAAGAGTAAATTATAGTATCAGAAACTTGTAAGCTTAAATACTTAAATCTTGGAGATATAGGTATAGTTAAGTATTAGCATCCAATGCTTACAGTTAAATTTTATTTCAATACAATTACAGATACCTTGTTGTTCCATAATTGTTTCATCTATTATTTATATAAAAGAAGAAGTCCTTAATGACTCATCAACGCACAGCCGAAACTACTTATGTTAGAGAGTTGATTTTTGCACAGTAGGTTACTTTTATAACGTGGGCTAGAGATAAGAAGCGATTTTGAAAAATTCAATCCCTAAGGGTGTTAAAAAGGGGTGCAAAGTTTGTATGGGATAAAAGTTTTTTTTAAAGCTAGGAATTTGAAACTTTGTTAGAAGATATTTAAATAAAATAAAAGAAAACTGATTTCAGCGTTTTTAAAAATTCATCCCCTAAGGTAGTAAAAAAGGGGTTGAAAGTTTGTATGGAGATCAAGTATTTTTTTTTGAGCGCGGGACTTGAATCTTTGTGTAAAAGCATACTATTAGAATACAAGAAAAGTCATTTCAGCGTTTTCAAAAATTCGACCCCTAAAAGGGTAAAAAAGGGGTTTAAAGTTTGTATGGAGATCAAGTATTTTTTTGAGCGCGGGACTTGAATCTTTGTCTAAAGGCATACTATTAGAATACAAGAAAAGTTATTTCAGCGTTTTCAAAAATTCGTCCGCTAAAAGGGTTAAAAAGGGGTTGAAAGTGTGAATCCATTACAAATTCCTTGAAACTTCTTATTAAGGCTGTTCAATATTGCTATTGAATATCGGTTTTTAGTTCGTAACTATATCAGTCTTTAACTTCCGTTAGATGTAGCACTGCACTATTGACTTCCGTCCGCCATTAATCATGTTCGTTCGTTAGATTTTGCACGAGTCGCATGTCGTTGCTCATTAAAATTATTGAAAATTAGTATAAAGTCACCTCGGTCACAAGAAATAGTTAAAATTAGTGCGAATCACATTGTGCGTGTGAGAGTTGTGGTGGGCCGAGGAAAGGCAATCCTTCGGTGGTAAGATACGGTAAGACGGGTACCTGCGCGTTGTCTGAAGCCAGGAGACAAGCCTAGGAGAGCTAGCCTTGGATTCACACGAACCTCATCGAAATTAAAGGTATGTGATTGCGCACTCTTTCTAATAGGATTTGTTTCGTTTCGATATATTCAAACATATAGAAATTGTCGTGGTTTTCGATAAAGTATAAAGATTTTTAGTTCTACAGTCCACTACTAATTAAAATCATAGTTAACAAGTAAACATTGTTCCTTCGAACAGGATAGTTGTGTAAAGTTGCCTATTTTATAGCTAAAAATCATATTCATCGTGTTGTAATATAATAATATTTTAGTGAATTTAGTTATTTTTATTGGAGGGTAAACTTTCGGTTAATGGCTGAGGAAGTGCGACGTTAGTTAGGAATTTTAGTTGGCAACATTGTGACAGTTCGTTCCGCTCACTCCATTCGGTCTCTGCTTGTTTTATGTGGCAACAATTCGGTTGTCACGTCAAGTGTCAGTGTCATACATATACGTCAGTGTCATTCAGTTTCCGCGTGTAAACATTGCAGTTTTCATAGTTTCTTTCGTTTGTTTTCGTATAAAAGCAGTTTATATCGCGTGAAAATGGTGTCGGACGTTGAAATAAATCAGGGAGATGTGGATATGGATAGGGTGGAACGGAACTACGCGGTTATGCGTGCGGACATGATATTTGAATCAAGAGACTTGGATGGATACGTTGAAAGCGACTTGAATCCCATAACTTCTGATTTTCATCGAGCTCAGAAGCAAATAATTAGAAAATGTAACAATATAAGTGCGGAATTTGCTGTTACTATCGATTTCGAACATAAGATTAAGTCTATTTTGACTAGATTAAGAAAACGCGGTCCGGTTGTAAAATCAGATGAAGGCAGTTCTTCAAACGTAATAAAAAGTGAAAACAATTCGGCCAAATTACCTAAAATCACAATAAAACCATTCGATGGCAAGTTAGAGAATTGGTTGTCATTCAGTCAGTTATTTGATTCATTAATTCACAAACGAAACATTTCAAATATTGAAAAGCTTCATTATCTCTTGACAAGTTGTCAAGGTAAGGCATTAGATTTGATAAAAAATTACCCAATTTCGGACGAAAGTTACACTGCCGCTTATAATGCACTTAATGATTTTTATAACAAAAAGAGACAAATAGCATTTAGCTATTATGAGAAAATATTGTTTTGTGAACAGGTTAAATCAAAGTCTGCATTTGAATTGGAAAAAGTTCATCGTGTATTTAAGGAAACCTTACAAGTATTAGAAAAGTTCGGCTTACCAGACAAAAACTTCATGCTATTTTACTTGCTCTGGTCTAAATTAGATAAATCAACACGTGAGGGTTTCCAACTTGAATTCAATTCAAATGAAATTCCTAGATTTGAAACTTTGCAAGAATTTTTAGAAAAACAGATCCGTGCATTAGAAGCGACAGATACTAGGGCTATGTCAAGTGGTGGTAATAAGGTTCAAAATAATGCAACGTTTATTCAGAAAAAGGCAACAAAGTTAACTCTTGTTACAATGCCGACAGTGTGTGATTTCTGTACTGACCAGCATAAATTGGAATGTTGTGATAAATTTGGAAATTTAGATACGGCTGCGCGTTTTAAATTTGTTAAATCCAAGGGCTTGTGTGTTTGTTGTTTTTCGAAGAGCCATAAGGTTAAACAGTGTCACCATGCATCTCGTTGTAGTGTATGTGGGTATTCACATAACACATTGCTGCACTTTGATAAAAAAGAACCTTCGGATGCTGGTTCGTTACCAGTACCACAGTCAACGGTGAGTGGTTTACCTAATAGTAATGTCACCCTGACCTCGGTCACAAATAAAGGACTAGTTATGTTTGCTACTGTTCGGGTAGCTGTACGGGACAGCTCGGGTCAATATCAAGTAGCCCGTGCTTTGCTTGATGGTGCTAGTGCTACTAATTTTATGTCGCAACAGTGTGCAGAGCGTCTGGGTTTGCACATAAACCAGACTAGTGAATCTGTAACTGGTATTGGCCATGCTGGAGTTAAACCAAATGGTTCCTTATTGTGTTCGGTTAAACCTATTGAAAATAATGTAGTTAATTTCGAGTTCCATGCATCAGTGCTCCCGTCCATCTGTCCTAACCAGCCATGCTATGCCGTTGACTCGTCGAAATGGGGTCATATTAAAAACTTGCCTCTCGCTGATCCTGATTTCGCTAATCCGGGACCAATAGACTTGCTGCTAAATGCAGAGATTTTCGCATCGTCTCTCCTGAGTGGTCGTAGGCAGGGTAATCAGGGTCAGCCGAAGGCTTTAGAGACCCTATTCGGATGGGTCCTCATGGGGGATTGTTATAATTGTCGTTCACAATCCTTTATAGGCTGTCAAACTAACAGTCAAAATAATAATTGTTTTTTCGTGTCGAATGCTTCACAATCAAATTCGTCGTTGGATGGTTCTCTTAAAAGGTTTTGGGATTTAGAGAATATTAGTAGCCCTAGCAAACCTGTACTGTCGAAAGAAGACCAGCTTTGTGAAGACACCTTCCTTGCTAATTTTCGTCGCACGAGTGAAGGCCGATTCGAGGTACCCTTACCTTTCGTCGATCCCACGAATAAGCCAACATTCTCGCATACTCGTGAAATTGCAATGCGAAGACTCTTCTCGTTAGAACGCAAGCTAGCTAAGCATGCGGATTTTCGTCAAACTTATGTTTCTTTTATGGAGGAATATGAGACGAGTGGTCACATGGAGCAGGTAGAGCCACCTCTCTCCAGTGTCGGGAAATTTAACTACATTCCACATCATGCCGTATTGCGGCCGGAATCTGTCAGCACACCTCTTCGAGCCGTTTTCGACGGGAGTTGTCGTGATAGCAACGGAGTATCGCTCAACGATAAGCTCTTGGCAGGACCTAAGCTACAAACAAATATTTTCGATGTCCTTACTCGCTTTAGATGGCATAAGATAGTCTTCACAGGTGACATCAAAGCTATGTACCGTCAAATTGTCGTGCCAGAGGAAGACGCAGATTATCAACGAATTCTGTGGCGTCCCTCAACTGACGGCCCTATCAAAGACTACAGATTACGGACAGTCACGTATGGCTTAAAATCTGCCCCTTATCAAGCTTTGCGAACCATCGCGCAACTAGCCGAAGATACTGCTGTCTCCTACCCCGAAGGATCGCGAGTGCTGGGTAGAGACATTTATGTCGACGATATTGTTACGGGTGCTGACTCTGTCGAGCAGGCTTTACAAGTTAGATCAGACCTTTCGGAAATTCTGTCGTCTGGTGGGTTTCATTTGAGAAAATGGACCTCCAACCATAAGGCATTTGTCGCTGATCTTCCACCCTCTGAGTTATACTCGAGTGATTTTAAACATTTTGACGAACTTTCGGACTTGTCGCTTAAAATATTGGGATTGTCGTGGCGCCCCCAAACAGATTCTTTCCAATTCGAGGTTGTGACACCACGTGATAAAAGATGTACCAAACGTATAATTCTGTCGAACATAGCACGTATTTTTGACCCAGTCGGATTCTTGTGTCCCGTCACGTTCTATGCTAAATACTTAATGCAGGTCTTGTGGTCATCTGGAGTTCAGTGGGACGATGATGTGCCCGAAGTAATTGCCTCGGAATGGATGAGATTTAGAACTCAGCTTTCGATGTTAAAATCAGTAGCCATTCCTCGTCGTATCATCCGGTCTTTCGTTTCGTTGCAATTGCACGGATACTGCGATGCCTCAGAGCGTGGGTACGCCGCTGTCATTTTTTGTCGTGTCGTCACCAGTCAGGGCTCTACATTTGTAGAGTTCTGCTGTGCCAAATCGAAAATTGCGCCGTTGCGTAAATTGACTATTCCTCGATTAGAACTTCAGGCTGCCGTGTTACTGGCAGACCTGATACAATCCGTACAAGAGGCGCTAAAACCGCTACATGATGTCCAAGAAATATTTGCTTGGTCAGACTCTAGCGTAGCTTTGGCTTGGATCCAGTCGTGTCCATCGCGCTGGAAGACTTTCGTCGCAAATCGGGTGAGCCACATCCAGGAAATCATCGCTCCTGATCGTTGGCGCCACGTCAGTACACACCACAATCCTGCTGATGCTGGATCCAGGGGGTTATTACCGGAGGACCTGGTTGAGTGTGATCTTTGGTGGAAGGGCCCGTCTTGGCTATTAAAGGAGGAAAATGATTGGCCACGCTCTTTGTTGGATGCCCCAAACCATGGTACTGTCGTCGAGGAGCAACGGATTTGTAGTTTAGTCGTTGCAAGCGACCCTAACTTGAATGATGTCCTTCTTGACAGGTTTTCCTCGCTTTTTACACTTAAGCGTGTGTTAGCTTATTGTTTCCGTTTTCTACGGTCATTGAAGGATGGGAAGGTTGTCGGATCTCTGCAGTCGTCTGAGACTACCGCAGCTCTCATGTTTTTAGTAAAACATGTGCAGCTCAACTTTTTCGGTGTAGAGATCAATCATTTGAGAGAGGGACGTTTGAACTCATTGCCAAAATGTTTGCGCAAACTTTCGTTATTTATTGACAGTGCGGGTATTGTCAGGGTGGGCGGTCGCTTGGCAAACTCTACCATCAAATTCGCGAGAAAACATCCTATACTATTGCCCCGCTCCCACCGGTTAACATTTTTAATAATTGACGAATATCATCGAAGATTTTTACACCCAGGTGCCCAAACGTTACAAAATTTAATTGCGCAATCATTTTGGATTCTGTCGCCTAAGCGAGCGATCCAGGCAGTGATTGGGGGTTGTGTAAAATGCTTTCGCGCTAACCCTAATCCAGCATCTGCGCCGCTCATGGGAAATTTACCATCGTGTCGTATTTCGCAAATAAAGCCTTTTTCGAGTGTCGCTATCGATTATGGGGGACCCTTTGATATCGCATTTGGGCGTGGTCGCGGTGCGAAGACATACAAAGGCTACATTTGTGTCTTTGTGTGTACGAGTACCAAGGCCATCCACATAGAGCTTGCCTCGGAATTGTCAACAGAAGCTTTCCTCTGTGCTCTGAAGCGGTTTGTTGCTCGCCGTGGTCGATGCAGCAACATCGTTTCTGACCAGGGACGAAATTTTGTCGGAGCCAGCAATTATCTCGGTTCGCTTATGAAAGATGCCGCAGATGCGCAAGAAATCAAGTTTTCATTCAACCCACCAGGTAGTCCGCATTTCAACGGCTTAGCTGAAGCTGGGATCCGCTCAGTCAAAACTCACCTCGCTAGAGTTGTAGGTAATCAGAGGCTAACCTATGAAGAATTTTATACTATTTTGACAATCGTCGAATCTATGCTTAACAGTCGTCCACTGACACCTGTTAGCTCAGATCCGAACGATCTCTCGGCTCTAACTCCAGGTCATTTTTTGACCCTGGAACCCTTGTCAATTGTCCCAGAGGAAAACTTTCTCGATCAGACTATAAGTGTTTGTCATCGTTGGAAAATGATACAAAAAATGCATCAAGATTTTTGGCGCAGATGGCACGCTGAGTACGTCCATACCTTACAACAAAGGATGAAATGGAACAAGGTCAATACAAATATTGTCGTCGGTGCCTTGGTTCTGTTAATCAGCGAACAGACGAGTCCTTTAAAATGGCCTCTTGGACGCATCGTCGCTCTACATCCTGGAGCGGACGGTGTGTGTAGGGTGGTCACAGTCCAGACAGCAACTGGTCAGTACAGAAGACCAGTCGTGAAGCTGTGCCCATTACCACTGTCAAATTAATTATCTCTTAATACTACCACTTAGCATAGTTCCTTAGTATTAAGTAATCTGTCGGACTCTAACGTTACTTGTATAGTAAATACTACATATTTAGGTGAGCGGTATGTTCAATATTGCTATTGAATATCGGTTTTTAGTTCGTAACTATATCAGTCTTTAACTTCCGTTAGATGTAGCACTGCACTATTGACTTCCGTCCGCCATTAATCATGTTCGTTCGTTAGATTTTGCACGAGTCGCATGTCGTTGCTCATTAAAATTATTGAAAATTAGTATAAAGTCACCTTTCGGTCACAAGAAATAGTTAAAATTAGTGCGAATCACATTGTGCGTGTGAGAGTTGTGGTGGGCCGAGGAAAGGCAATCCTTCGGTGGTAAGATACGGTAAGACGGGTACCTGCGCGTTGTCTGAAGCCAGGAGACAAGCCTAGGAGAGCTAGCCTTGGATTCACACGAACCTCATCGAAATTAAAGGTATGTGATTGCGCACTCTTTCTAATAGGATTTGTTTCGTTTCGATATATTCAAACATATAGAAATTGTCGTGGTTTTCGATAAAGTATAAAGATTTTTAGTTCTACAGTCCACTACTAATTAAAATCATAGTTAACAAGTAAACAAAGGCATATACAATAATAACATTAATTTAACGTCATCAAAGATTCAACCTCTAAGGGGGTTAAAAGGGGGATGAAAGTTCGTCTTGGGGTTAAAATTTAATTTTAAGCTAGGAACTTTAAACTTCGTAAAAAGTTATGCAAATAAAATGGAACAAAAGTGATTTCAGCGTTTTTGAAAATTCATCCTCTTAGGTGGTAAAAAGGGGGTTGAAAGTTTGTATGGAGATCAAACCTATTCTTGAGCGTGGGACTTTAAACTTTGTATAAAGGCATATAATTAAAATACAAGGAAAGTAATTTTAGCGTTTTCAATAATTCGTCCCCTAAAATGGTTAAAAAGGGTTAAAAGTTTGATTCCATTACACATTCTTTGACTAAGGCATATATAATAATAACAGAATAACATTAATTTAACGTCATTGTCATTATAGATTCAACCTCTAAGAGGGTTAAAAGGGGGATGAAAGTTTGTCTCGGGGTTCAATTTTAATTTTAAGCTAGGAACTTGAAACTTTGTTGAATTACAGTAACCAACATCAAAATCATCAACTTGCAAAAAAAGAAAAGTAATTTCAACATTGTTTATATCTGAAAATAATATAAAAAAAGTGTGTGTGTCAGCTCCGACGCACGACTGGAGTTTACTCTTCAGGCCAGGCGCGCACCACGATTTTTTTTTAGTCGCGCGATAATTTTGTCGCAGAAATAAGCGTACTTCTGGGTGTATGAAAATCGTGGTGCGCGCACTCTCATATAAACCCATATCTTGCATTTATGCGACAAAATTATCGCGCGACTAAAATCGTGGTGCGCGCCTGGCCTTAAGACCGATTATAAAATATATACTCAATACTCAATACGTTTATTGCACATAATGATTAGTAAATAGTTTAAGTATCACATTATGTACCCTGTTGGGTGCTGCAAACAAGAACGAGAAGGTAGGCACTTACATAATATTAATATACGAGTATAATATACAGCAAAATTACAATATTTTACAAGGAAAATTTACTTCCGATTCATTTTTAACAAATTGGAGAGATCATGAGTAGTAAGTAGTAACTAAATAAGGAAGCGTGATGTAAAGCGCCCTCGAGCGGCTAGTTTAGTTACTACAGTCTGCAGTGCTACGGAAAAAAAACCGTATCTTACTATGAAATCCATACAAAGATACGACCTTTCTACCGTAGTATCGCAATACTTTTTTTTTTTATCTATTAATTAAGGAACTTTGATCATTTTTATGAACATGCCAGCTCCAGCAGGCCTAATACACAACATCATTCATCTAAAAGACATAGATAAATAAAAACATAAACCGTATAAACTTAAAAATAACATGTACACGAAAACAACTAAATTTGTATACACTATTTACATAAAAAAAACTGTATACAAATTTAGCCGATTCCGATAAGGGTTCCGCCAATATTGAATTGAACATTACATTCAAGAAAGATCTGGTCTTAGACCTAGCCATTTACATTAGACAAAAACAAACGTACAAAATCACCTTCCTTAAAAAAAATCCTTAAATAAATCCAAAATCTCCTTAACAACAACTCCAAACAGCGTTTTGAACTTCTCCTCCCAACTTTCGGTAGAAAACAAAATATCCTTCGTCTTCTCAACCAGCCTTTCAAAAGTAATACGTCTCTTCTTCTTGTCCTTATTTTGTCTTTGATCTTCCATATCAGCCCGCTCAATAGTAGGCTGATTGACCAATAGACACTCGGACTTCTTCACATCTGTTACTTTTTTCGACTTCCGCGGCTTACGAACCTCTTGTTGTGGCTTGCTCTCAAATCTGTACTGACTTACTGATCGCTGGCCCTCAGCCTGACGGACGGAATCTTCAGACTCTTTAGATTGTAACGGCTTCGACAAAACAGCATCTCTATATGATTTTCCAAAACTTAAGTCATTCTCAAAAACAGATGGCGCATCCTGACTACAAACATCCGTATCCCTTTTTTCCTTATTTTGCATATACAACCAAAAAGCCCGTTTATATATACATCCCTCAGCAGACATAATCCTGCGAATTTCTTACTCCTTCACAAAAACCGGGCACGACTTATCTAAGGCCATATGGCTGCCTTTACAATTAATGCATCTTAAAATAGTCGTTTCGCAATTGGCATGCTCCCCGCCGCATTTCGGACAAGTTACTTTAGTAGTAGGACAAAACCTGCTCAGATGACCGAACTTCCAACATCTTGAACATTGGGTAACCGGGAAAGTGTACTGATTTACCTTAAATCGGCAACCGTAGGCATAAACATATGGCGGTAAAGAAGTTCCCTTAAAACACAGACGAATAGCTTCAGCCTTAACCCAACGCCCATCATGATCCAAACGGTTCAGTCTACATATTGACAAAATGTCTTCAGACCCTTCAATATTCTTTAAAAATTCGTCTTCCTCAACCTCCAACTCAACCTGCCTTATAATTCCATAAGTGCAGCATGCCATATTAGACCAATAAGAACGTCTCGTCTCATTGTTAAACTCCTAAGAAGCCAGAAGCTTCTCCGCATCATCCTTAGAGTTAAACTGTATGCGAACTTTACGTGGACCCATAAACTTGACGGATAAAATTCCTTTTATACCCTTAAATTGCAGCAACTTTGCCAAACCAATCTGTTTCGGTAAATCTTCTTTTGACACTATATAAACTTCAAATAGCTTGTCAGGCACACCGTCCAGCTCCAGCTGCGTTTTGGCGGTTGCTAAAACCCGCAAGCGTTTAGGTTTCCTGCCTATTGTGATAAAACTATCACTACAACCACAGATTTCGTCGCTCAGACCACAAGCACTCATCACCGCTATATGCCGCACATCCGACATGGACTCAGCGTCCGATACAATATCCGATTGACTCGGCCCTGCCTTATTATCAAACTCCACTTCAGATAGACACGACGGAGCTGCCCGCTGCCCACATTCTAAAAGTGACGTATCACTCACGACACCTCGACTTGACTCACTCATCGCAAAAACAGCGAAAAGGACTCTAAAACTGAATTCACTTATAAATAAAATGAAATTTGATAAAATTTTCAACCGTCGCCTTTGACAACCAAACGTCAATCCTCGCAATACTTATATTTTTGGAACGTATCTGCCGTGCTAATTTAAAAAGTCGTATCTCAGTATACGATCGGGGTAAAAATACGACTTCTTAATTTAGCAGGTTATGCGTTAAGCGTTATAGACTAAGCTCCCGATATAAAATGACCTTCACAGAGATGTTTATTTGATGAAATGTATTTTATATTTAGTTTAAAATGTCAATAAATATATTGCAAATGGGTTGCCTAACAAATTTTAGTCCAGGGTATGTTTAGTTTAAAATAAAAAAATTTTTTTTTTTACATTTCACTGATTCGATTATTAGATAAATTCATAATTAAATAATCTTTAATTTTATTTAATTTCAATTCATCAATCAGACCTTTGCAAAATGCTAGTAGGTATAGATTTACCTGTTTATACCTGGCTACCCAATAGTTGTGACGGGAAAAGAATAGGCAACCTAACGTTTGCATATTCTAATATGGGCTTCATACTTTCGATTGGTATAGAATTTATCTAATATTAATCAAACCGGTGAAATGTTTAAAACAATTTTTTTTTATTATTAATTAAACATACCCTGGACTAAAATTTGTTAGGCAACCCATATGCAATATAATTATTGACATATTAAATTAAATATAAAATACATTTCATCAAATAAACATCTCGGTGAAGGTTATTTTATATCGGGATCTTAGTCTATAACGCGTAACGCATAACCTGCTAAATTACGAAGTCGTATTTTTACCCCGATCGTATACTGAGATACGACTTTTTAAATTAGCACGGCAGATACGTTCGATTTTACACCCCATATTTTTCATACCCCGGGCTTATATATGAAAATCGATTCTTAAGGAGTAAACTCCAATAAACTCCAATAAACTCCAATAAAGATGTAAACTGTTCAAGATAAGATTCCACGCGGACGAAGTCGCGGGCAACAGCTAGTAATCCATATTCACTATCTGGTATTTAAGTCAATACTTATTCTTTGAGTGAAATGTTACTTAGGTTTTTTGGAAAAATAATACAAATGTATGCATTGAACATGTAGGCAGGTGTTCAATATCTTGACAAGTACATGAAATTTTTACATTGATGCAAAATGCAAGGCAATAATCTTTGAGGTTTTTTACTGACATCAATAAAAAAAAAAAAAGTGAAGACTAGGAAATCACTTAAAATATTTCTGATGTATTTTTAGGAAACGTCAAACACCCGGGTGTAATAAAATAATCATAATATATATATATATTATATGTATATATATAGGTTTTTTTTTTCTGAATATTTATTATGTTGCAGAGAACTTCTGGGTATATTGCACTTAGGTACACAATAAAATAAATCCTTTATTATTTCATACTTTAGAATTTGGCTTAATAATACTATATAAAATGGAGTTAAAATGGACTTCAGGAATCATAGTTTTCACCTACGATTTGAATCTATGGTAATATCTGACATTCTAATTGATTCTGTCATCACCCCAGATCTTCGTGAGGCTTAGTTTTTTAGTACAATCAACCTTTTACCTCAGAATGACAATATAATAAGTCAGTGATGTGATCCATGTGTATGATGAACATGATACACTTAATAATTCCCATAATATTTATCGTTTGTACATTATGTCAAATTTGTTATTTTGTACTTAGCACTATTTTATAATTGGTAATCCCAAGTAAGTACTTAAATATCTACAGATAATCAGATAGACACCTTTTCTAAGGTGTTTTCAAATTACATCCTATCAAACCCAAATATGATCAGGTTTGGTACCCTGATGTAGTTCTAAAAAATGTTTTAATAATAGATCCTTTGGATGGCTCACATATGACACTAGTGCTTACAAAAGACATTAATAAGTTTAGGTCAAAGAATACAAACACTTAATATACATATAATATGAAGTTAGCTGCATAAGGTATTTCTGCATAAGTTTTTCTATAACTCATACAGATCTATTGAGAAAATCAAAATGATTATACCAAAAAACGTGAGACAGTAATTATTATAGTTCAAAGAATACAAATACTTTCATATTAGAACAAATATAAAACTTGCTACAGACAGTATTTCTATCTATTGCAAGACATCAATGTCTTGTACCCGCCAAATTTGAGGTTGTCTTATTTGAATAACAACCCTTAGATTATATCCAACCAAGTACCTGCTTAGCTGTATTGTGTCAAACATTGTGATAGCAAAATGTCTCATTAACAAATTTCTTTAAAATTACTATTAAACAAGCCTCTGCAAGTATGCAGATTAGTCGTCACATTATAAAAATTAGTGAAATCGTTAAAATGTTTTTATAACAAATATTCATAGTAGTTAAAATAATACAAGTTGTAGGCTGATAATCAAAGTCCCACACCTTCGTGGATAACTGTAAAAGGTCTCTAACTCATGATGATAAACAGTAAACACAGTTTACAAAACCTGTTCTTAGAACTAGGATAATGTTATTTATTATTAGTATTTTTGAAAACATATTCCTCATATACGTTCATATACGTTGATGGAGACTACTGTACATTAACTGCTGTTAAACCTTTAGATCAAACGCCTATAGGCGTACTGTCCCGCATCGGGTTAACATGGTCTTTCATATGGAGTAAGTAAACTCAAGTGGATATGGAACCATATGGTTAACACTTTTGCAACCAGACAAAAAAGTAAGACATATCCCAGAAACCGGCCGAGCCGACTTTTATAGCATCAACCCCGGCTACCGGGTTGGCCGGCATCTGAACAAAGTTTACGAGCGCCCGGCCTCCGGGTTGTTGGTGTCGAAAGTGTTAAAGTATGGTTTTATTGCTTTATTCTGCAACCTTGCAGTTACCTGCTAAGTTAGGTTAATCTCATAATTAATCGGTTACTATTAAAATAAAGTCAATTAGTAGGTATATTATTCTTGTAATGTGTGTACTAAAGAATCTTCAATGAACATTTTAGCTCCGTCCCGCAGTTTTAACGCGCGGTGAACACTAATATTGTCCAGATGAAAAGTGGACTATGTGTTGGTCCGGAGGGCCAGCTACCTCCATTCTCCATATCAATCATATTTTATCAGAATTGAGCCCCCTATATGAACGTGAAGAAGTTACAATCACGCTCACAAGCTTTCGAATTTATAATATTATAAAGTATAATAATATAAAGATGTATATTGCCTTGGATGACTCTAAACATCTACATAGTACTTAATTATACCTCGGACTAAGTACGAATATAATTACAGGATTAAACGAACTTACCTTAAGTGAAGTTCTATCCTGATTATATGAAGTACTTAGTCCGAGGTAGAGCTTCCCTCCCTCCCTTCCCTCTTCTATATATTTTACTCTGAACTTAATGACATCTATAACTAATGTTGCCAGGTGCTGTGTTTTTTATGTTTGTTTTTAGACTTTAAAATTAGCGACATATATTGCAAGCAAGAAAAGTACTACATAGTAATTATACCTCGGACTAAGTACTTCATATAATCAGGATAGAACTTCACTTAAGGTAAGTTCGTTTAATCCTGTAATTATATGCGTCGGAGCGCGAAAATTGATAACAGCTTCTATTTTCCACTGGAACCAGATATGGCAATGGTGTCATTCATAGAACTGGTGCTGTCAAGTCCAAGCTTGGCAGTTATTTTTAACCGACTTCAAAAAAAGGAGGGGGTTCTCAGTTCGGTTGTATGTTTTTTTTTTTTTAATGTTTGTTACCTCATAACTCCGTCATTTATGAGTCGATTTGGAAAATTCTTTTTAGGTTCATGAATAGACATATTAGACATCTCAAGGTTGGTCCCATTAAATTTTGGTGAAGATCGGATGACGAGATCCATGAGGAATCGAAGGAATTCCTGAAATTTTATAAGCACTTATAATATTTTTCATATATTTTATAAAACTATTTAAGTATTTGCATATGGTAGTCATCATCTTCCAATGCTGAGCTGATGATGGAAGGTAACAACTCCTCAACGGTTAGGAGTTAGGAGATAATTCAAACGAGATGCATGCCTTCAAGACCTCACTGATCACCCTGCCATAAGTATTTTATATGAATCACTAAAAAGCAAAAAAAAAAAATTTAACAAAAAATAGAACCGACTTCAGTAAAACTAAAAAGCCAAAAATAACCCGTTCAAGTACAGATTACATTTGACTCACCCTTTGAAGTCGGGGCCAAACCTCACGTAAACTATAATATATAAATATAATAACTGAGTGGTTTGGGATCAGTTATTTTTATGTATTGTTTTCCTGAAAAGTTATAGGCTTGGGTAAGTACCCAAGTATGTAAGTACATAACTTTCGTACAATTCTGGAATTATTATTCACGTTTCAATACACCCCAGATGCCGTTTCATTGTATCCCAGACCTGGGAACAAAAGAGGTGCAGTGCAAAAAAAATGTACGGTTAAGTCAATTTTTTGATCTCGATTTTGTTGTTAATTGATAGTTTAAGAACTGTTGTTGATGATTCGAAACGAGAAGAATCCAAAAATAAACCATTGTTTTTTTTAAATATAATTATTTTTTTCGTTCCATTGTACCCCAACTGTCCCTAAAGTGTAAGTTGCCTACGTAAGAGTGCTCCCTCGTCCACGTCGTAATCGTAACCAACAACAGAGATTTTCATACAGTTTATTGTTACAGTCGCAAAGCACTCTTATAAAATGGATCGCGATTACGTTTTCCGTGTAAATAATATTACATATTCATAAAGGCGAAACGTTCGAGACGCTTTCTGCTTAATGATTACATTTATTACACTAGAGATTCAGCTCCGATAAAACAGCCTATTTTTTACCAATTCAATAAAAACTATATTGATTATTAAATATTCAAATAATTTAATTTTCTGGGGTATTGAAATAAACAATATCTAAGTATTTGTAAAGACCACTAAGTATAATCAATTGTATAAGTTTGCTTTGTGGCTAAGCTTATAGTAATAGGTAGACGTCGACTATTGACTTGGGATCGCTAAAGCAATACTTACCTGCGGACAGGGACGGGATTAGAAAGGCTTTTCCGCATCCTTTCCAGTTGAATATCCCACTATTTATCTTTTTTTTAGGGTTCCGTACCTCAATCGGAAAAAAACGGAACTTTCACTATGTTGTCCGTCCGTCCGTCTGTCTGTCTGTCAAGACCCTTTAGAACGCGTGGAGGTATCGAGTTGAAATTTAAACCATACTTAAGTCTACGGTCCCTTAAAGCTGTGAAAAAAAATGAAACTTCTATGTTAACGTGAAAAAAAGATACGGCCGTTTATGTCGCAAGAAACGTGCATTTCAACACTCGAGGGAATCAAAATGATATAATCCCGATGACCTAGAACTATGAAATTTGGCAAGTAATGTCGTCACATACTACAAATACTTATAAAAATATAGTCCTTTTCAAACATCATATTTGGAGAACTCAGTTGCGTTACGTTTGCATCTCGTTTGTATGCGGCGCGATACATTTCAGGTGCAAACTTAACTCAACCAGGCCATTTAAGATGGGATAATTATTATTTAAGTAGTATGTATGTAGTATGTATTTTATTCCAATTCTTTTACTGTCCAAGCCGTTCTGCTATGGAATTCGCTGCCAGTTGAATTGCGAAGTGCTAAGTCCCTGTCTATATTTAAGAATAAGATTAAAGAGCATTACCTATCTCTCGAACAATAAAATTGTTGGTTTAATATATGAAACTGTTTTTCGTCACTGACTGTATTGCGTTGTGTTATATAAGATTCGTATATGTCTAGTGTCTATTTATATTATTGTATTTATGTATGTATTATGTAAGTTTATGTATATCTATTTATGTATGTGTATATTATTTACCCATATGCGTACCTACTTGTTTTCTGTTAGTATCTAATTATGTGCTCCCTTCACCTTCTGCTGCACCTACTCTGTATTAAGTTAGAATTTTCATCAATTTCACTACCCAAAGGTTGTCTGGAAGAGATCGCTTTTTAGCGATAAGACCGCCTGTTGTCTACCGTTATTTATAAATTGTATTTAGCTTGTTTCCTTTTGTAAACTTTTATTGGTGTGCAATAAAGTATTGTATTATTATTATTATTATGTACCTCCAAAAGGTGACTAAATAAGAAAATTTGTAGACTCAATGACTAAGTTAATCACTAATGAATATGCCTAATATACCCAAAGAGTCAAAATGCTAGGTAAAATGTTTTTAATGTAATGTAATCTAATTTTACAAACATTCTAATATGTAGTTATGTGTTTTTCCAAATGCTCCCATTTAAATGCCAAAATTGTGTAAGCGATTGTGTGGTGTCACAGGACAGGCACCGCCGAGTGTGAGCCACAAAACTGAATATATAATAATTTATTGTCTTCATGAAATAAAAATGGAATATATAAGTGAAACTTTGTACGGAGCCCTCTGTGCGCGAGTCAGACTCGCACTTGGCCGGTTTTTATTTAAGTTGAAGTTACCTGCCGCATCGTCCCATAGGGCCCAATGCTGCGGGTCGGTGCCGACAGGTACACTTGTCAACAAAGCACTGCAGCCAAATTTTACCTCAATTTAACGCTAGTTTACGCTCTAACTGTCGCTTACGTCAGAACATGTATGTGGTAGATTTATTTGTATGGAAAAAAGGCATCTGATGAAAACTTTCGATAACTACCTATTTATTTTTTAAACATTCCTTCCTTGACAAAAGTTACGTTTCCAGTTTTAATTGAACCTGAATGACCAAAGGTTGCAATGCAACCCGGTCTAAACGTCACAACGTGGTCGTCATTGAGTTTGTAGCTCTTCGTTAAGGGGTTAGTTAACTGGCATTTTACTTCGAGCTCCTAACTGCAGCTCAGAAGGGCTACTCCGAAGATTAAAATACAAAGTTTGTAGCGTAGCGTGCCATTCCTGTCCCGATCTCGTGTCAAACCAAACAATATTTGAAACAAAGCAGGATGACATATGATATTCAGGATTTTCGTAAAAATATTTCTTTCCACAGTGTCATATACGTTATTGTAAGATATTTCTGTATGAAATTATATCTTATACAACCGGTTTATCCTATACGTTTTTACTTGCTATGCGTTCGATATCAGTTTAATGTTCTTAGATATCTATTTATTATAGTTACAGAATTATCGCCTGCTCACATTTAGCGATTACACCCTTTGTAAGGTTTATTTTTTATCTACTTTTATATCGTACTTGGATTTCATTGCGATCATTTATTACCATTTTTTTTATCACTAAACTAACTTTACTGCCCTATTCATAATTTTAATTAAGGACAGATTAAGTTGGAAGCATTCATTCCTAAATATAACAGTAGCTCTGTGAGCTTAGACCTCGCGAGTTTGTTTATAAAAACTTGTAACTTTTGACGTTTTGAACCTCTAAATCTCTGTCATTTTGAAAAAAAATTCATAAATCATAAATCATTTATTTGCTTGAATAGGGTCATATTACAGGTTTCGAGAAACTGAATCGACAAAACATATATTTATGTTTATCGGACATACGAATTATTTGTGTCGAAGCAGAAACAGAGACGCTTCGCTCGCTCGGTCAAAAAAAATAATCCCATTCAATAAACTAAGCTCTATACTGATTTAGATCCGAAACCTCTGATTGAGGACTTAATACTGATATGGCTGAATCGTGCCTTTAAAGGCGGATTGTTAATGGGCCGGAGTGAACTGACAGTTGGGTGCATCAACTTTTTCCTTGTTATTCTGTCCCGTGGCAAAGGGGACAATAGTGATTAAACTTCTTAGAAAAGTGTTGTTAATCTGCCAAGACAAACTAAGCGAACCTTTTCTCGAAGCGCTTCGTGGTTTTTTGAACCCTCATAACTTGGGTTTGGGTTAAACCAGATAAACAAAATACTCGATATATGTCACTAGCGTACTTATTAAACATATAAAATTTTAATTGCATAGCTTATTGATATCTAAAAACCCTGATTTTGTCACTGACTCACTGTAGATCATCAAAATTCTCAGGGTACTTCCTATTGTCCTAGAAAGCTGTAATTTGTGGCTTGGTCGTTTCGTTACTACAAGAACTATTGTTTTACAATAGAAAGGCAATGAACAGTGAATACATTTTTCACATTACGCCCATATGATTGTAGTGGAATGGCCTAGCTACATATTTGGACTAATGTGTAGAGTTTGTGAAGTTTAGCTAGGTAAGAGTTAGAGCGTGTAGTCAGAAGCCTGGCTTTACATGAGATCTGATCACTTTTTAACAGTGCGAGTCATAATATGGTCTCGTCTTGGCATCATTTTTCATTCAATCATTTATATTACTGGTATTCAGGTTTTTTGTGTTTTTTTTTATTAACTAAAGAATTTTAATTTTATGAAGAGATAGTCTACATAAGAATGGCTTATAACTGTTGGAATTACAAAGTTTTTGTTAAATATAACCGCCGAAATCTTAATTTTAAAGAGTGGCCTAGGGGACATCACCATGTCAACGACCAACAAAAAAAATGTTTGTCCCAAATACGAGCGCAATGTGATTAAGATTACTGTTTAATGGTTTGACAATGTCAATTTATCAATAATAATCAATCAATGCAGCGGTCACGCGTATTACTTACTTCGTTAATTCTTTCAAGAAACATTTTTTTTACAACTTACGAAATTTGGGTGTTACTTTATTTAAGTGTCGATTCACTTCGGCTAGTCAAAAATACCAACTTTTAGTTCTTAAATTTAAAACTCCTGAAGCCCGAAATATCTCTGTTACAGAATGCCTAATATACAAGGTGTTTGGTACATCGTTTGCCAAATTAAAATGGGGATAGAAGGGCTCATTAGCTACCTCCTACGGTCCCAAAAAATATCTTAAGCCCACGGATTTTTTTATGACATTTTTTTTTTTTTTTTGGAACATCCTAGAGAACGAGTCGTTTAACCTTAAATTACAAAGAATGTTTCAGTGCCTAGACCTGAAATTTGTATTTTATTGCAAGGTGTAATGTTGTACGGTTCTATCAAAATTTGACCGACAGCGCTGCCCATCTCCAGGGATGGTGGTAGGAATGCCCCCTCCCACTCTACTGAAGGCGCCCCAGAACACTGATGAGGAGCCTTCCAGCTCAGGGTCTCTAACTGCGGGCAATGGTCTCCCGATCCATCACCCCGCAGATCCTCGTTAGGGCGGCATCATCCGGCTTGCGTAGGCCAATCGCCGCCGCCTCCCTGGTCTTCTGCGCCGCTGTGGATGCGCATTTTCGTCAACCTCGCGTTCCCGCTCAGCCGCCTCCTTCTGCGACATGACATTATCGTCACTGAAGGCCGCAACGGCTGCCCAAGCCTCCTCAAACCTAACCGAACCTTTTTTTTAAGATGGGAAAATGCAAAACGCATACCACCAGGGTGCGGGGACGGGCCCCGGTGGTTATGTGGGACTCCTAAACCTAAGTTAACCTAACCCCGTTGGACTTTTACATTTGGGGACCGGCAAAAGATCTGGTGTACGTAGTGATGTGCCGTTCTCGAGAACATTTCCCATACAAATCGGGAAACGTTCTCGAGAACGGTAGAATAGAATAGAATAATTTATTTGTAATAAACTTACATTGTCAAACATTCAATTATTACATGTTCAGTCTTAAAAAATAAAATAAAAAGTTAATAATACTAAAGTGTCGAAAGAAATAAAATAGATTTGAAATTGTACACAAAGAAACCAATGCAGCAGTTAACAAATTAAAGTTAAAATTAACATGTCAATTATATAATATATGTACTACACCAAAAGGACTCGACACACTCACTCATCAAGGAACTCCTTGACAGAGTAATACGCTTTTTTAATACAAAAAGTTTTAAGTTTCGCGATGAAAATACGTTCTGTAGGTGAAGCTCTTATTATTTCAGGTATTTTGTTGAATATACGTGCACCCATGACTGCCAGGGACTTGCCAGTTTTTTGTAGCCTGTGCGGCGGTACTAACAGTCCTGGTTCATGTCTAGGTTACGCCACGGAAGTTCAATCTAGGGAAGATTTATCCCAACGTATACCGACAGCATTCGCCGTCATTCAGGAAGAAGTTCGATTACGAACCACCACGGTTGAAATAACTATAGCAGGGCCTACGCGTGCATACGCAATGAGGGAAGGCAATTTAAGCAAGATTTGTGTTTTTTTTTTTTATTTGTGATTTTTTTTTTTGAATTAAATTATGAATAAAATTTGATTATCAAGATTATTGCCTAGTTAGTGAGTTATTTACACAAAATCCTGCATAAGTATCAAATTAGCCTAACACGTCCCTATTGCACAAAATTTACAAATTTATGAAGTTGGCATTATTGTACATCATTAGAAAGAAAGTCATCAGAAGAAAGACAGACAAGAGATGATTTTTAAACAATTTCAAGAGCATGGTTTTTTGTAGTTTTTTAATGGTAATCAAAGTTTCACTTTCATTGAATATTCACGTCTTGAGAAACGTCTCTGGGTCAATAAAGAAAAATTTAGACCCGACTTTGATAGACCCGACTTGTTGGTAATTTTGATTTTGATAGAACTGTACAACATTACACCTTGCAATAAAATAAAAATGTCAGGTCTAGGCACTGAAACTTTTTTGTAATTTCAGTTTAAATGAGTCGTTCTCTAGGATTTTCCAATAAAATTAAAATAGATGTCATAAAAAAATCCGTGGGCCTAAGATTTTTTTTAGGGGCCGTAGGAGGTAGGAAATGACCCCTTCTATCCCCCATTTTTATTTGGCAAACGATGTACCAAACACCCTGTGTATAATGTAGATGTAGAAAGTTTGGCGGGATAATAATGCATCTGATTTTGGTCGTTTTGACAACAACGACGAGCAAACGTTCTAGTGACAGAGTGCCCGGCTGATGCGCAGTACTGACATAAGCACCACATTTACAGCGTGTATATAATTTGATATAGTGTGGCTAATGTAATATTACTTAAACTTTGTGGAGTTGGAATTATAGTTTTAATACTAGAAAATATTTTTGAGTTTCTATGCACACCTCACACAAATCGATCTAGTCCCAAATTAAGCTCAAGAAGGCTTGTGTTATGGGTACCTACTTAGACGACGATATACATACTTATATAGATAAATATATACTTAAATACACAGAAAAACCATGACCCAAGCACAAATATTCGAGTTCATCACACAAATATTTGCCCTGGTAATAAGTTAAAATATTTGTTGATGTACTCATAGTCAGCTCACATAATTTCCACTACTATATACAGTACATTCAACGATAAATACCTACACACTTTCTAACCGTACACAAGGCGAAAAAATAAATGTTGTATAAATAAGACCTAGCTCGATAATAACATATATTAATCCATCACCAAAAAAATTACATAAGTAGTACTATGCCAAATTTCAACTCAATCGGAATGTTAGAACTAGTACATACATAAAGTATCAAAATTATTTATAGAGATTACCTACTAATTTGTTTAAATCATAGACAATTGGTATAAACAATAATAAAATAATGTAATATGGAATATGAATCTAGCCTAGGCTAGCTGAATCACACATTTTTTGCATGCCACATGTGGGCAAATTGTGCTATTCTGACACTTTTTATGCATGACCCTTATGTACCACAATTTGAGCAATAAATAATTTGAATTTGAATTTTGAATTTGTGAAGGAAATATCTGTCAACATTATTTAACTAGACAGACAGACTCTATAACCGCAAATTGAAGCCAGACAGAATTTTTAGTGCTATAATCTGATATTTATAAAAAATATTAATTTAGCGTTAACATCAACAGCGTAATTAACTTTTTGAAATTTTCTGTGCAAAAATATATGGCGTAGTTATTACTAAGGGCCTTATCACACTTGCGACTTGCGAGCGACTTTTGTATGAAGGCGATCACGCAGCGAGCTCGCCGCGTCGCTTATTTGTATAGAAAACTCGCTCGCAAATCGCAAGTGTGATAAGGCTGTAACAGTTGTGACATCACTATGTTAAGTGTCAACAAACTACATCAAACAAATACATTGCGTGCTGAATTATTTTATATGGAAAAAAAAGGTTAGTATTTTTTAATAATTTACTGATCAATATATATTAATAAGTGCCTATACTGTCTAAGACCCCGTAAAGTTTGTGGTTATATCAAATATAGGTACGGTATTTTGGATTTAAAGTGTTTATGATTAAGGTGTTTATATTTACAAATTAGAAAATAAAAAGGTATTTCGCAATTCAGCAAGACATTTGGAAAGGTATTTTACAAAGATTGTGCAAAACAACGAGCGTCCATTGCCACCAGCTGCGCGGCCGGCCGCGGTCGGGATATTCCACGAGTCCTTGATATTGACATTATTGAGCACCGACCCGAGGAACTTATCAGTCAGAGAGACATGAGTGATTGTTTGTGTGCCCTGCGGACTGTGCCCCGCTTATCGCCTAACCCTAATGTATTTATTGGCGTAATTATGTGTTTAAATGACATAATTAATTTAAGTAAACAAAAACAAGTGCACAAATACTAACTCCCGGATGCGACTTTACCTTCATTATCGCGTAATGATTTGGTGTAGGGGGACCAGGGGGCAATGATGCACTTTTTGTGCATACTTCACTATAGTAGCCCCGTGAGCTGCGGACCTCGCCAAGTTGTTTAGAAATGACTGAAATTTGTATTTTTTTAAGTTTTCTCCATATCTCCGCCGTTTTGAAAATTTTTAATAAACTGAATTAACAAAAAAACTCTACATATATACTTATCGAACCTACTCATCAAATTTCTTGAGAATCGGTTGAGAACAACATTAAAATCTGAACATCCAAACATCCGGACATATGAAAGAAATTTTTGCCAAGCTGGATCAGAAACGCGTCGCTCGCCGGGTCAATAAATAGAGGCAAACGGGCACATTGAACGGTGGCGTACATCAATTAAATTTAAAGACTCTTTATAGTGGTCGTATTCAGCTGTGTGTGACGTTATTTTATGCATCCAAGTACTAATACCTATTATAAATGCAAGATAACTGTCTGTCGGTGTATCTGTTATCTTTTCTTGACTAAATTTCTGAGTTGAGTTCGATGATATTTGGTATGTAGAAAGCAGAAAAAGTCACTCCTAAAAGTAGAAATAGACTGCTTTATTTTAGACCTGGACCTGGGGTAAAAAAGGATAAAAACCTTTTCGAAAAATATTAACAGTCATATATGTTTCTGAAAATTCCGATGCGGGCGGAACCGCGGGCACTAGTTGTATTAGAGGCCAGGCCGCCAGAGTCGACGGAGAAAAATGTCTACTGTAAAACTGATATAACTAAAACAATGCAGATAAAATATTTAATTAGAAAACAATTCATTTCATTTCATTTATTTCAACGAACGAGTGGACGCTGGCTAGTAACTAAATCATTCAAGCATTATTTGATACGTTGCGCCAAATGTCAAGGCAAAAACATCGGCGCGGTCAACAGCCTGGCCGCGGGCCGGTCGCCGCGAGTCCGCGACGAGCGCGAGCGCACGAGAGCAGCCAGCACCAGCACTACCGCGGCGCGGCGGAGCCCGCACTACTCCCGAACCTTATCTACGTATGTATCAAAACTGAGGTGCTGCTATCAGCACCACCCCCCGACCTTACTATCTGGATACTATTTATCTATAATGCCTTTGGTTATAATTATCTTTTAGAAAGCATACATCACGCACAAAACATCCACACTCCAGATACTAAATACATTATGTAGGTATGTACAAAAGATAAGTGCATTCAACTTGACGGCTATATTGTCAAATGATCGATGTATGTACAGTCAACCAATCTGATTTCTAGGCCACTATAGAACCTTGTCACAATGACAATGATATGAGATTTCAAGCGGCTTTCATAATTATATTGACGTTCACTGTGACTAGGTACGAAATGGCCCAGGAATCAAATTAGTTGACTGTACAGATACAGAATTATCTGTTTATAGAAACCTGTCTTATTCCTACAGAACACTTTCATTTATTTCATGATGGAGAATATAGGTAGAGATGCACCCGTTCCGGTATATTGTACCATCTCAATAGCATTTACTAGTAAAAATGTCCCATTGGTCAATGAAGCGGTCAAATGATCGAAGTGTCTGTTCCACCTCAGATTAAGATGCTTTCGTGAATCCGTTTTTCCCGATGTCCTATTGTCCATATTACCGGTGTTCTTGAGTATAGTTCGCATATCTCAACCGGTTTTGTGAGCAACTGAGCAGGTTCTATAATTAGGTAGATTTTTCTTGTCGAAACAGTTTTTTGAAAATTTTCAAAAAGGCGGACATATCGGGGTTGAAAATGTGAAAAAATACATATTTCTCTCGAGTCTCGAGGACTCCAGCTCACGGGGCCCTAATAGGTACTACATTTATTTTCCTTTACTTAAGCGCATTTAAAGCGTACCGTAAGTTGGGAAATTTACACTATATTTTCTCCTACAGAAATGGAATATTGTTAATTTCAAATCCAAAAACAAAAATAACGTAAATTGACTATATTTTTCGGTAGAGCCCAGGTACATTGTTGACCTATTTACGACACGAATGCGCCATTATCTGGACAAATACCGCCACGATCCGTTAGCTTTGAGCATACGGGTTCACTTACCTGAACTATAATTATAGGTACCTAACCGCCCTAAACCTCTGTCAGCATTGCTGACTATTACGTTGTGATCTGGGGGCACGGTAACACGAACAAAAAAGAAGCTGGCCACTACCTACCTTTTCTTGAACCGTTTCGTCTCATTTTCAAACCCTTATAATAGCTTCGTCTCAGTTAACACTAGAGCGCCCAAATCAAATTCACAGGCTAACATGCAATTAGGGAACATATGAAAGGCTTGTGTTTAAACGCCTACCAAATATGTTGATAAATTACTTCCAATAAATTCTTAATGCTTGCCAAAACGGATGAATGCTCACCAAATAGTGTATCGCAAACTATTGTATAAATAAAGCTAATATTTCTTTTTCTTAAATGCTATAAAAATATGTGAACACCGTTAAAGTTAATTTCAGACCAAATAATCTATATTATTGTTAAATGGATGTCACCAATATTTTATATTATTACTTCCGTTTTAGTCATTTTTGCTGAGGCAAAAAACTAACTGCTGACCATGAAATTTTTTGTTATACCAAACATATTACTACGTACCCCAAACACAAGTAACTTGTTTATCACTTTATGCATTCAATGAATATATGATATAGTACTTAAATAAATATTCACTACTATTTAAATGCTCACCAAAATGGCTTTTATACCCTAAAATTAATAAATAAATATTGAGGTTTCAATTACGGGTAGTATTTAAACGCACATCAAAAAAAACCGTTTTCTATGCAAAGATAATCAAAATTTATATCAAAATTACTGATTGCACAGCAAATATTGCACTCAAAATGTTACTAAATATACTACAATTTATATTTGTGGCGTGCATCTATTTATTTAAAAGTAAAGCATATTTAAGTAATAATGTTATTAAAACTATCGTGAGACATCTTTACTAATTATAAAAACGGTATAAACTCACGTAAAAATTGTCAGGAACGGCCCGACATGTTTCGAACTCATTTGGAGCTCTTCATCAGGGGTAGCTATCCCATATTTAAGTAATGCATAAGCTAATAATGAGTACCGCACATTATGGAGCGTTTTTAGGGATATAAAAAAAAACTAACCTAACCTAACCCGGCCGAGTCGGATCTGCTCTGAAAGGTGATCAGGATTAGATTGGTTACCTAACTGAAACGCTATTTTTTTTCATAAACTGTTTATTTTTCAGTTTAATTATGAAACAAACCTAACCTAACCTACTGGGTTCTTTAAAAAGATGAAAGTAATGTCGTTCTGATGTGTATTTTCTAATTATCTGCAGTACAATTTTTGCTAGGCATTTATTTTATTTGCTGTGCAATAATAATTTTAGATTGACAGTAATATATTTTGACTAAAGGTTAGATAATTTGATTACACTAAAGCAAAATAGACTGCAATTTTTGGTAATAGTTTTGATGTTTTATGAAAACAATATTTGGTGAGCAAAAAATCCATTTTGGGAAGCAAAAAGATATACGGACTCAACGTAAAATTATTCTGGTGTAATGTATATTAATTTTGGAATACAAAATGATTTAGTTTAGGGAGCTCTGTATAGAGTGGGTTTAATTTATATGGAGGCAATTCATTTTACTTGGAATTTAGTTTTAGGGTATAAAAGCCATTTTGGTGTGCGTTTAAATTGTAGCGCATATGAAATAGTGGAAAACATCATAGGAAAGTGATATTTATTCCTTTTTTCGTGAGAGACGAAAAAAATTGGGCAAGTGCGAGCCCGACTCGCTCATGAAGGCTTCCGTACCTATACATATATATAATCTATAACAAGTTTGTTGTATGGGAGCCCCCCTTAAATATTTATTTTATTTTATTTTTAGTATTTGTTGTTATAGCGGCAATAGAAATACATCATCTGTGAAAATTTCAACTGTCTAGCTATCACCGTTGTTGAGACGAATACAGCCTGGTGACAGACGGACGGACGGACGGACGGACGGACGGATGGACGGACGGACGGACGGACGGACGGACGGATGGACGGATGGACGGATGGACGGACGGACGGACAGCGAAGTCTCAGTAATAGGGTCCCGTTTTTACCCTTTGGGTACGGAACCCTAAAAAGTGAAGTAACATTAAGTCAAAACCCGCCTGAGCAGGGCTAATTAAGGTGGGTACTTATGGCTTATTATCTTCGAGTCTGCTTTATTGTCGTGAATTATCAGAAGCCGGGCTCTCGCGATAGCCCGGCCGCTGCCCGGCTGCGACCTGCGACCGTGACCCTCACACTTAGAAATTCTTCCAACGAATTTTCTCGGAACGGACGAGCACTTCCTTATCAGTCCGCTTCCAAACTTCGTGAAAAAATGTATACTTACTACTTAATCATTAATAAAATTTTACAAGTGTCGCAAACTGTTGAATATTACAAAATCAAGGCGGTGGGGGCCGTGAGTCTTCCAGTGCACTTGCTCCGAAGACCAAGTTGGGAATTTCTGTTATAATTTAATAAGTCGAAAATTGAAATCAATTTCATGTTCACTGAAGGCTGGCCAAGTCAAGTCAAGGTTCGCGCAGTCCCCAGCTAAGCTCCAGTTGGACACTTTTGAAGGACGATGAGTTAGAAATGTCGGCGTGTGGGCACGCCGGCGAGCCGTGCGCCGCGCGCCCCGCACCGCGCACACGCACCGCTAGAGGATCTGCCTGAACCCTGACCTCCGCACTTCGCCTTCCGGATCCCGGATACGTGCGCGTGACCCAGCACGGACGGACTCATCTGCTAGATCCCAGGTGTTTAAACATCTCAAAAAAATAAGCCAGCCCTAGCCGAGGATTCTTCGCCTGCAGCGTACTGCGTACGTGACGGTGTGAAATTAATTGTCTGAACTTTAGTACCGATTTTTTCTGAAATCGTAACCTCTTACATAACACAATTACTGGAACTTTGCATTTTGTATAACTTTTTATACTAAATAGTTTCACGTCCCAACTCGCGCTTCGTCGCGCACCCGAAAACCGTGACGGTTTTTTTCATCGTCGTGTAGAATCATTTTTAGGGTTTCGTAGTCAACTAGGAACCCTTAAAACCGCTGTTTTAAGCCCGGCTTATTGTGAAGGATGGGCAACTACGGAAACCTACACTGAGCGTGACCCGACATGTTCTTGGCCGGTTTTTAATCGTTGTTGTCGGAAAAGGGGAATATCAAGCAACAAAGCAAATAAAAGGAAGCCGGAATACTTCATCATGCTTCAGAAGTGTAAGAAAATCGGAATGTAGATTGAGCTTACAATTACTCCACTAACACGAGATGGTTTGTAGACAAAAATCTGATCCGAGGCTAGATTATAGTTGGCTTTATACAATTTTCGTAGAATAATCGATCGGAAAATGAATTACCTATAAAATTTACCTATAGTTCGGTGAATAGACACTAAAGTATTATGGGTGACCTTACAAACGGTCCGGTAGTTTTGAATTTTTGATACTTTGTCTAAGATGGTTAGTGAGTGTTTAAAATGCAAAATGGGCCATAAATTACAAGCTTTCCATGCCTCTGTACCCTTCAGTTAAAGGGGTCATACAGATTCAAAAATGCATCGTTAATTAGCCAGCTTTACTGGGATGAATTACAAGAGTTAAGGTTTAGGTACCTACATGAAACTTAATTAACAGTTTGTGCATGTATTATGATCTAGCGAAAAAAATTAGATTTGAAGGCCCTTGATTTTTGGATATCCAATAGAAATAAATATTATAACCCTAACTTTTAATGATAAAATCTGTATGATTCAAATAACAAACATAAAAATCTAACCGAAACACACATGGACCCACTTTTGAAAGAGTGAAGAATGAAGTGAAGTGTACACGGAATAAGAGTATGTCAAGATACTTTTTTAAGATATTAAAGGCGCATTAGAGTTTCGTAACGTATTTTTATTTTTGTATGTGTTTAAAACTACCTAATAACAAGACATGTTCATTTCCCTGTGATCTCCAAATGCTGTTCCTATTGAAGATTTCATTAAACAATAAACATCATCATATTTTTAGGTATGTATTTTTCTACTGCACAGATGCTTACTTTTAATGTGACATCAAATTCAATTCCATGTAAATATTATTATAAGCTTAAACGCGACTATTGTCCAGACAATGTCAAAAAGTTTCAAGAATGCTTATCTAGTCTCTCTTTCTTTGAAGTATATGCAGAAGATGACTTTAATAAAGCATTCAATAAATTTCACGAAACGTTCTCACTTTTTTATAACCTCTGCTTTCCGATTAGACGTCTGAAAGTCATATGTGGACTCTCAAAAAAACCAAAGTGGATCACACATGGAATTAGAATTAGCTGTAAAACAAAAAGGTTACTTAGATTTGAATATTATAGAAACGGAAAAAAGGAGCAAAAAAAGAATGAATATTATACATATACTAAACTATTGAAGAAATGTATCAATAAAGCGCCAAAAATTAAAAACAATCAATATATAGCTAATAGTAAAAACAAACGCAAAGCATCTTGGGATATAATAAAAAAGGAAGCGGAAAACGAAAAAATTAAAGAGTATATAGAAAAAATACATATCAACAACGAAGAAGTCAATGAACCGCATCAAATAGCATCATGCTTCAACGATTATTTTATAGGATTATCCAACATAAAAGATAAGAAACTAAATGAAAACCATTTACATTCTTTTTCGAACTCCATTCATAGCAATAATAATAATATGGTTCTTATGCCATTCTCCGAAAATGAAATTATGAATGTTATCACGTCATTAAATAAAACGCAAGTAGTAGGATTTGACGAAATTTGTACAAACGCAATCAAACAATGTAAAACTCAACTTAGTCCAATTATTACACATTTAGTTAATTTTTCGTTTGAGAGCGGTGTATTTCCGGAACTGCTTAAAGTTTCCATCGTGAAACCATTATTTAAAAAAAATGACACGAAAGACATGGGAAACTACCGTCCCATAACTTTAATTCCAATCTTAGCAAAAAAAATTGAAAAGTGCATGTACAAACGGCTCTTAAGTTTTTTAAATAAATTTGAAATAATAAAGCTAGAACAAAACGGTTTCCAAAAAAATAAGTCGACAACACTAGCCAGTTTTAACCTTATTCATCAGATTGTTAAAAGCATAGATGAAAAACAAGTCACAACTGGGATATTTTTGGACATGTCAAAAGCTTTTGACTTTGTAGACCATTCGTTACTTTTAGACAAATTAGAAAGATATGGTGTAAGAGGTCTGGCGCTAAACTGGTTTAAAACCTACTTGGAAAACCGCAAACAATGCGTGGAAATTGTAAAACTAAATAAATCACATGTTGAAGTAGCCTATAGATCAGAATTAAAATGTAATTACTTCAGTGTTCCTCAAGGCAGCGTACTAGGACCTCTATTATTTATAATTTATATTAATGAATTGCCCGATATCATTCCATACAATACTGTAATGTTTGCTGACGATATATCCTTCATTGTTACATCAAAAAATAATGTTAATATCGAGGAACATGAAAGTAAAATAAATCAGATATTAGAAATTGTTATTAAATGGTTGGAAACACATAATTTACAAATTAATATTAATAAAACAAACAATGTACAATTTAACTCAAAACGAGGTGAAAATGTTAAACTTAATTTACATTATAGAAATAAGAAAATAGAAGAAATCCAAAGTGTAACTTTTCTCGGAGTAATTTTAGATAAACATTTAGATTGGCAAGCACATATAGAAAAGATCAGTTGTAAATTAAACCGATTTGTTTATGTGTTACGTAAGTTAAGACGCACCTCTGGATTGCAAGCCACTTTAACCGCATATCATGGTTATGTTAGTTCAGTGTTAAGATATGGGCTTATTTTGTGGGGAAATTGTACACAATCAAATATTGCATTTGTAGCACAGAAAAATGTGTGCGTGCTATTTGCGGACTAGCCCCATACAAATCATGCAAACCAATTTTTAAAAAGAATAATATTTTACCTCTACCCAGTTTATATATTTTAGAAATATGCATGTTTGTAAAGCGACATATATATTTATTTAAAACAGCTGCGAACAATTCCACTAGAAACCAAAGGAATCCAGGACAATTAGTTCACAATTACGTTCCTAGGACAGCATTGTACTCGAATCACTGTTTTGTCATGTGCATGAAAGTATTAAACAGATTGCCAAAAAGTATACAAGAGCTTCCTTTAAATAGATTTAAAAATAAAGTAACGCAACTATTAAATGAAAAAATGTATTACAGTGTGAAGGAATTCCTCTCTTGTGAGATGTAAAGTCCAAAATATTTGCATGCTAGTATTTAAGTACAGATAGCAGAATAAGCTACCTATTGTCACATACTATACTATGACACATTTGTACCTACTTATTCTAAGCAAATAAATACTATTCTATTCTATTCTATTCTACATTTATAAGTATGCTATAAATGTAGAATTAAATATTAATTCATTTAAAATATTGAATATAATTTTACTCACTAATTTTTTAGCTTAAACCTTTTTGAAGTCTGATTAAATCTTCAGGTCGAGAACAGACATAACGACATCTTTCTGTATTGAGGTCTTTTGATTTGTCAGTCTAAAATATCAGTTTTTTTTTGTAGTTCGCACATAACAATACACGCCGCTTGCAATTCTAGTTTAGACATCACTTTAAAATTACGAATTAGTTAGAAAGATAAATTTTGCGTTTATACGAGTAACTACTCAAACTCCTTTGTTACTGTAAAAGTACTTATTCTTTAGCTATAGGTTTTCTGACACGCAAAGAACAACAATCCTGACTGACTCAACCGCGCAAGTAATGTCAAATGAAGGTGAGGTTCGGCTCAGGGAGAGGCGCATGCGCATCCCACCGACATCCGCGTCGGGTCAGGGTCGCGGGCGCTGTCGCAGGGCCAAGCTCATCATGTTTGTAAACAGAGGGCGCAGCCGCAGGGTGCTGGCCCGAGGAAAGTTACCCCGGCCCCCCCGCGCCCTGCGCCCGCGCCGCGGCTGCCCGCTGCCCGCCCGCTATATAACGCGTCAATGGCCGCCCACTCATCACTCCTGCTCTGTTGCAGCCCCACGACACTCTAGCGCGAGACACGATCCGTCCTAACAAATAAAATGGCCGCCAAATACGCAGTCTTCTTCGCCTTAGTGGCTCTGGTGAGTACCCTCAGAACGCTCTTAAATCAAATCTGGTAATTTTTAGTGTACTTATATATATTTCACCCAATTTCACCGTACTCTGTTAATTGTAAATGGCCGATTTCCCCTGTAGAGGCGTAACCGGCTTTTAATAACTAATAGAGCATGATGAAACTGTACCTTAATGTGATATTATATATGTAACTTATCCGATGTTGTCCAGGCGAACGCCGGTCTGACGAAGCGCGACGCGCCCGCCGCCAACATCCTGGAGGACATCCAGAAGCACGCCGCCGAGTTCCAGAAGACTCTGTCGGAGCAGTGGGACAAGCTCGTGAACAGCAAGAACACGCAGGAGGTCAACAAGGCGCTCAAGGACAACTCCGACGCCGTGCTGCAGCAGCTGTCCCAGCTCTCCAACTCCTTGCAGACCGCCGTGAGTACATCGTCTTGCTACTTACTTCTTTTCTGCTGTGAGTGAGCCTTAAGGCTCAAAATAATTAGAAGCGGCTCATTTAGTGATGGTTTGAGGTGCTTACAATAGATACAAATTATGTCATCTTAACATCTAGAGAATCAATTGTCGCTAAGCAAGCCGGTGTTAACCTTCCGAGCATGATCGTCGTACGCGGCCGGCACGTATCCGATTAGCTTCGATTAGCCGCCGACGTCCTCTTCTCGATAGTTAGTCGCGACTGACATTAACTCTAAAACGGGATGTTGCCTCTTTCATGTCATCGACTCATTCAAAGTCAATAACTCACTAGCCATTGCTCGTAAAAGTTATAAGTTAATGTTTTCCTTATATGTATATATATTTATGTACCTACTTCGTAGTCGTCGTGTTCGTTATTGAAGTGAACATAGTAAAAGCAGTGTTGAATCGTGAGAAAATACTTAGAATTTCCTATCTCGTGTTGCAGATCGGTGACGCCAACGGCAAGGCCAAGCAGGCTCTCGAGCAGTCTCGCGCCAGCATCGAGAAGAGCCTGACTGAGCTGCGCAAGGCGCACCCCGAAGTGGAACAGCAGGCCAACAAGCTGCGCGACCAGCTGCAGGCCGCCGTCCAGAATGCCGTGCAGGAGACCCAGAAGCTCGCCAAGGAGGTCGCCACCAACGCCGAGGCCACCAACGAGAAGCTCGCGCCCCAAATCAAGCAGGCTTACGACGAGTTCGTGAAGCAGGCCGAGGCCGTCCAGAAGAAGCTGCACGAGGCTGCCACCAAGCAGTGAGCACCATCCGCCCCGCCCCGCCCCCGCCCCTACCTATGTTACTGTAATAAATAGTTATGTCCCACTGCTGTGTCTCATTATCGGTCACGTCCGTGACCCCCCACTATCGCCAGCGAAATGCTGATGTAACGGGCCGCCTGTTATCGCGCCGGCGACCCCGAGATAGGTGGCTGTGACTGTATGCTCGCTGAGAGAGATCGCGGTATGCATAGAGTTCATTTCGACGATATAAGTAAGAAAAACACAACATGCGCACAATCGCGTCTGTAGCGCCAGGCACATGTATTAGCAAAAGGTCGCGAAGTATAAATTAATAGTACATTATCGCCCGTGGTTTGATTGACAAAAGTTTTTCTCCCGCGTGGCGGGCAGAAAATCCCACTTACGGCCTAGGGTGACGTAAACAATAATATTGTTTTGCTAATCCGTAATATAATAACCCCTCGTTAACTGCATATCTGTGGACATCTGTTATTGGCTTTATGTTCTAGCTATAAGCATTGTTATATATGTTCTGTAATGCTGTTGATGTTCCAAATAAAAAATAAAAAAAATAACGTGCCGGTCAATTAGAGCTAACCCGTTATTATACTTATTTGCGTATTTTTCATGCATTTAATGATAGGGCTCTCCCACCGCGAATAGAAAAATAAATAGGCAAATAAATATTACAAACCACCACCAAAATAACAAAACTTACCTACTCGACACGTGTTTCGCCTTGCCGCAGCCGGCCGGCCGGCGGCGTCCATAAACCAGAAACGTTTTTGTTTAGTGGGCCGGCAACGTCTCCGGTAACTCCTGACGATGCCTTGGAGAAAGGCGAAACGAAATACTTGTCGAGTAAGTTTTTTATTTTGCTGGTGGTTAGTTATATTTGCGTATTTATTTTTCTTTTTGCGGTGGGATGGTGGGAACATTCAATTGATCATTTATTTGCGATAAACGAGACAACATAGGTACCTACTTAAATTCGTGCAATACCAGTATAAAATATAGAATTTAAACTAATTTTGTTACTTCAATTAAAATAAATATAATATCACGTAAAACATTAATAATATAATAAATTCAAATAATAATGAATATAAAATAATGATATTAAATACTTAATTAATAGTTATATTTACGATACAAGTGTGGAAGGTAGGTGATTTCAGACTAGTGTGATTTTAGTCACGAGCGAGGTACGAGCGAGTGATTAAACAAACACGAGTCGGAAATTATCTTACACACGAGTTCCGTACAAAACTTTACTATGCATGTACGAGAAAATAGAAAATACTTAAATACTCACAAAGACTGATAACATTGAAAAAAAAAAGTGTTTTGATTTGATTTATCCAAGAAGCCGTCGTTCACATTTTTTACTTCTTCAATTACATTTTACGGGTTTAAATTCATGATTCGTCCCTTTATCTCGCCATTATTTCAGCAGATTTGCACAAACCAACTTCAAAATAAACTAGACATCAATAAAAAATGGCGGAGTTATTTGTAAACCGCGCTCGACATATTTACCTACTACTGCGTATGTGCAAAAGAATTTTTTAGGGTTCCGTACCCAAAGGGTAAAAACGGGACCCTATTACTGAGACTTCGCTGTCCGTCCGTCCGTCCGTCCGTCCGTCTGTCACCAGGCTGTATCTCAAGAACGGTGATAGCTAGACAGTTGAAATTTTCACAGATGATGTATTTCTATTGCCGCTATAACAACAAATACTAAAAATAAAATAAAATAAATATTTAAGGGGGCTCCCATACAACAAACGGGTTGTTTGCGTTAACTTTGCACCTCATTTGTATGGGGCGCTATACATACCAGGTGCAAACTTAACTTAACCACTTAAGGATGAAAAGTGTTTGTACGGAACTCTCGGTGCGCGAATCCGACTCGCACTTGCCCAATTTTTTAATATTCGTCTTATGTCAAAATGGCACAAGCGCGTGTACATTCAGCCAAATTTATTTAATGAATAACGATATAAAGTTCGTTTATTAATAAAATGTTATATCTCATGTAATTAAATGAATAAATTAATGAAATATTGGTTTTATTGTACTTTTATACGTGATAATAATCGACATTTGACTTATTTATCAAACTTTTTGTAAATAATAAAACCTCTTTGTGTCTGGCTGTCAGATACGGCTATAAATTAAAAAAAAAATTAAAAGTAAAAAGCACTAGTGTGGAAAAGTAGTACTTTCCGCACAGTTTGAATGCCTAGAATACGCTCTTTTCGAGCACATGCATTTTAAAACCATTATCTAGCGCTTTAGTCTAGCTATTCAGTATTGAAACTCTTTCATGAGCTTTCATACTGTTAGTTTATTCTTCTTTTTTGTCATTATTGTGATGTCATATAAGCAACAGCTGAATAATGTATTTTTTTCTTATAATATTCATGAATACAACAGTATTAGCGTCACAAAAGTGATTTAATTGAAATGTACATAATACATCACATTCATTTTTTGTCCTAAAACGAGCCGTTACAGGAAATGCGGTAAAAAGTGTAAAAATATTTTATGACATTTACGAACACGTAAAACAATTTTCAACTAAATAAAAATGGAGAAAGGAAGAATATGGTACTTTAAAGAGTTCTAGAGGCATTATAAAAGGTAAAATAACTAGAATGATTAAATATGTGAACAACTTGGATATATCGGATCGAAACATTATAAATTTTGAGGAACTAAAATTGCGAAATATGGAATTAACCAAACAAATGGAGTATTTCGACGAGGTGCAACAGAAAATCGATTTGATAGAAAACGATGATACCAAGTGCGACGAGGAACGATCGCGTATTGAAAACGTATACTATATACGCGACTAAAGCGCTCATTAATAATTTGTTACAAAAAGATGAGAAGTTCACTAAAGCGAGTCAAGTATATAAATTACCACGATTGGAGCTTCCGACTTTCAGCTCGGACATGCGGGAATGGCCTGCGTTTAGGAACTTATTCGAATGCGCCATGAGCGGAGGTAATGTGCCGGAGTTACAGCGCCTGATGCAGTACCTGAAGAGCTGTTTAAGAGGCGAGGCTGCGAGTTTGATAAATTCTCTTCTCATTCTCGAAGGAAATTATGGTAAAGCTTTAACCATACTGGAGAACAGGTATGAGAATAAAACAATTGTTGTCAACTATCATCTAAAAAAACTTCATGAGTTTCCCAATACTCAATCGGTCGAACATAAAAGAGTTTTTAAACACGTTACAACAAAGCCTGGATTCATTATCTGTATTACAACTGCCAGTGGAACAATGGGACGTACTTTTAGTCTATATTATAAATTATAACGCAAAAGCTTAACAATTCTCTTAGAGCGGCATGGGAATTGACAAGGAAGGAGACATCCATTCCGTCATTAAATGAGCTATGAGCTGTTAGATTTTCTTAAGCTACGTGCAACAGCATTTGAGCTTATGAATGACAAATTCGAAAAGTTCCCTCAATTCAAATCAACTCCCAAGCCCGCACACATATCGACTTCAGATAATTGTATCGAAACATGTACCCTTTGTCAAGGACAACACAAAATAGCTAAATGTGTACAATTTCTTGAAATGCCCGTTGACAAACGTATAAACTACGTTAACTGAAAGTGTTTATGCTACAATTGCCTACAACCTTACACTGTCAAACAAAAATGTTCCAAAAGGTCATGCATTACATGCAATGGAAAACATCACAGTTTGATACATCTAACTAATCCACGTCCCAAGCGAGCAAACATTGCTGTCGCCGCGGGCACTACAGCTCAACGGGTGCGTCCCACGAGACATAACTACATAATATATAATTTCATATTAATAACGTTCACAAGATATAATGAACTTTTGCTATAACATCAAAATCAATATTTTTATTAGGAATAACGGTCAATTAGCATAATACTCATGCATGTTGTAGGATGATTTTTTATATAACACTCAAATACTCTAAATTCAGTTGATATAACATACATAACGTATATCGATCATAGTATATACTTTTTTTTAGTATAATGATTAGAAAATATAATAGCGTATGATATATTATAGTATTTTATGCAATCGTTGCACAATGAAGGTTCTTAAAGTCGAGTACCGCGTCTAAGTAAGGTACGAGATTTTAAGACCTAATTGTGTAAGGGATCACCGCTAGTGGAATAAAAATTCTTGTCATAAATTCGATTGTCATAACTCATTTCGCATAATGGCTTTCCTCATACATGTTATTTGTCATAAATTGTTATTTGCATAAAATTTTTACGTCATAATTGTTGTTCGGCAGGCTGTTCATAAGCATAATTTAGTATGGCACAAAATTTCTAATCATATTATTGAATGTCATAATAATTGATAGTACGAAGAAGAGCAACGCATAAATTTAATTATGGCTTTCATAATTATTAATGGCAATAGACATATAGTATAAGTTATATCACATGTACCAAAAATATAACATTTGAAATAATGATACAAAACTTACATGAGCAGAAAAACAAAAAGGGGGGACGGGGGGGCGAAGCCCCCCACAAGGGGGGCTCGGGGGGCGAAGCCCCCCGCATTAAGAAATTCTTCTCCACACTGACCTCTTAGTTGTAGGTTAGGTTAGGTTAGAACTGTGATCCTATAAATACGAACATCGGCCAGAAAAGTAGGTTAGGTAAGGTTAGGTTAGTTGTAGGTTAGGTTAGAATTGTGAACCTACAAATACGAACATCGGCCAGAAAAGTAGGTTAGGTTAGGTTTGAAAGAACTGCGACCCCCTCAGAAATGAACTGCTGCCAAAAAACCAGGCTGATGTTGAAATAAAAAAATAGGAGCTTGATATTTATGTTCTTCAGTATTATGCGCCAATGCACGATATGCATAAGAACATTATGACGATGCTCCAAAATTATATGACATTCCTTACTTATGCGTAAAAACATTATGGTCATAAAATGTATGCGGATCAATTAATGACTATACACCTTATGCGCAAGGACTATTATGACAAAAGTGGTTATGCGAATCGACATTATGGCTTTAAAATTTATGCAACCCAATATGGAACCATTGTGTAACTATTGCATACAATACTTTTTATCGTACGCGCAAAACAGAAATTTTATTTTTCCTTCTATCGTCATTGCCCACTACGAATTTTTATTTTTGATGTAACCGTTTTCGTTCAACTAAAACAGACGGTTTAAAGCCATAATGTCGATGTGCATAACCACTTTTGTCATAATTAGTTCTTGCGCATAAGGTGTATAGTCATTAATTGATCCGCATAAATTTTATGACCATAATGTTTTAACGCATAAGTAAGGAATTTCATATAATTTTGGAGCATATAAACCTGAATCATAATCATTAATCGTCATAATGTTTTTATGCATATCGTGCATTGGCGCATAATACTGAAGAACATAAATTGTGCCATACTAAATTATGCTTATGAAAAGCCTGCCAAAGAACAATTATGACGTATAAAATGTTATGCAAGTAACAATTTATGACAAATAACATGTATGAGAAAAGCCATTATGCGAAATGAGTTATGACAAATCAAATTTATGACAAGAATTTTTATTCCACTAGAGGTGATCCCAAAACAGACCTATTAAAAAAAAGCTTGATCGCGATGGTCATGGCGGGTGCCTCGTGATTGGTTAAATTTTTTGACAAGTAATCTCAACCAATCAGAGAACAGTAGCATACTTTTTAGGGTTCCGTAGTCAACTAGGAACCCTTATAGTTTCGCCATGTCCGTCTGTCCGTCTGTCCGTCCGTCCGCGGCTTAGCTCCGTGATCATTAGTACTAGAAAGCTGAAATTTGGTATGAGTATTTGTGTATGTATCACGCCGACAAAACGGTAAAATAAAAACTAAAAAAAAAACTTTATTTCAGGTACCTCTCGAACACCTAAAGTGGGGTGATTTTTTTTTTCGTTTCAACTAGTGTCTGTACACTAGTTGAAACGAAAAAAAAGGTGTAGTTGAATAGGTCGTTTAAAGGGGTCTCCAAATATTATTTTTTGATTTAGTCAGCAGTTTTGTAAATATTCGCTCCGAAAATAAAGAAAATAGTGTAGTTCAACCACAGGTCGAAAAATTATGAAAAAATTCTTGACAATGAGGCCTTACTTTCAATGAAAACTATATTGAATAAAATCGGTAGAGCCGTTTTATCGCAAAATTTCATCATTTCCTTTAAAATGACGGACTTAAAACCGCTGCTTTAAGCCCGACTATTGTGAAGGATGAGCATCTACGGAACCCTACACTGAGCGTGGCCGGACATGCTCTTGGCCGGTTTTTTTAAATCAAATAGGCTAATGTTCTCTTTTTGAAATTATTAGAGTTGAGTAGAGATATATCTTATGAATATTACGAGTAAAGTTCTGTAGCGGGTACCATAGAGTATTTTGGTACAGGATTAAAAAGTGCGTTATTGTGATTTTGTCTGTAAAATTATAATTGACAGATAAAAGTACGCGAGTATAAAAAATCCATACTAATATTATAAATGCGAAAGTGTGTCTGTCTGTCTGTTACCTCTTCACGCTTAAACCTAAATGGATTTTAATGAAATTTGGCATGGAGATAGTTTAAGATCCGAGGAAGGACATAGGATAGTTTTCATCCTGGAAATTATCCCTAAAAAGGTTGAAAAGTGAGTAAGTATTACATAATGACATTGATGACCCTGTAGGAAATGAATTATTAGACCAAAAGCACACTTGCTCTTACATTTGCTTAGGCGCTTTGAATAATCCCTTTTGTCAAGTTCCACGTGGTTAGGTTAGGTTTGTTTTATGACCATGGATAGCGGAGCGAGCAAAGCGAGCGGAGCGTCAAAATGCTTGCTTGCATGGAGGTATATTAAAATTTAACAGCGTTCTACTTATTTCATTAGTATGTACACAATTGATAATGGCAGATGAAATGCTGGCAAATAAGAGTACCTATACCGTTTGGAAGAACTGCGACAAAATGGAATATGGGTCAAAAACCGAAAACTGTAGGTTAGGTTAGGTTTGTTTTATGACCATGGATAGCGGAGCGAGCGAAACGAGCGGAGCGTCAAAATTCTTGCTTGCATGGAGGTATATACCGAATGACATTAAATGCTTAAGAATGCCTATGTTTAAAAGTAAACTCACCGGATTATTGTTGGAGAAATGTTATTATTCCGTCAAAGATTATCTTAATGATGTAAATTTAAGACAATGATAGGACTCAAAGTTTATTATAATATTACTAGATTGTTTGCCAATGTATACCTTTTTGTTTTTTTTAACCCGGAGAAATGCATTGAATTGCATACCACTACGTAACATGAGACCCTCGGGGGTAGAGTCAAATATTACGCATTGGTGATGTGGGGCTCTCTAATCCGCGAAGGACTAGCCTACCCACTAAAACTCTGGGATGCTGCCAACCCGTGCCGTAGTGGTGATGCCATGGGATCGCGAACATGTCACCACGACACCACCGGTGCCAATGTATACCTGGGTCATTCTCGCGAGTCGTTCAAATCATTGTTCCAGGCGGCAAACAGGTATAATTAACATTCTAATTTATAATTGTTGTATGCAGTAAGCTTTGTCTCAAAAAAGTACTAAGGGAGATTTTGACTCATATGCCTATACCTATTAATAAACACATGAGATCAAAAAAATACTGCAAAATCTCATTATCCTATCGTTCCAAATTACGAACTAAAACATTGGTTGATGTATATAAACACTTCTATAAAATAATATTAAAATTTTTAACAGCGATGTGATTAAATATCTGTTTAGGCATAAAAATATAAATTCACCAAATTTTTTTAACTATTGCATATTAGAAAGAACGAGCATTAAAATTTTGTCACACGAAAATTAACATTACCGGGCATTATTCCAGCGCCGCACCTCCTCAGTATGCTTACGTATCTGGTAGAGTGACGACGTGCGCACCATTTACGAGAAATTTCAAATTTACGCTCACGAAACATAGTTTGTCACAGTTCTGTGCTCATTACCTTCGGCCGTTTTATATACAGTAAATACTTATTTTAATTTTTTGTTTTATGTCTCATTTAATGGCTTCTTTATAGAAGATTTAATAATATAAATATCACATTTTCAATTACGTTCGGTATTTAAATTTACCTAGACAAACCATCAAAATCTCATTCATCTCCATATCATTACCATCCTCACCCTCCAATTTTTTGCCGGAAGGTAAAGATCGTGTTTGGATGGTAGTGATTTAAAAAAGTTTTTAGTAATAGTTATGAATAGCATAATTCATGATTTTTACTAAACAGCACAAGAATGCTTTTACTAAACTGCACAAAAATGCATTTTACCCAGTAGTTTTTGTGCCATAAGCACATGCTTACTTTATCTCTTCTTTATACCCCGGAAAATAAATGGCGTTGGCAAACAAATGATGCTTAGTTCCTCCTTCATATATTGTGACTATGGGGAATTGTAATAATGACATATATAAAATTTTAGAACCCTGTTTTTGGGATTGATTAAAATCAGTACTTATTTATTTTATAAGTCAGTACAATGAAAAAAAAAGAAGCCGTTAGGGGAAGAACAATTAGACATCGCAAAAAACAAGGATACCTAAGTATAAAAGATATACCATATAATATAAAAATAAAAGCAGGTTTCTCTTAAGAAAGGAAGAAAATAAAATTTATAAAAAAGGAGAACGACAAGTTCAAAGCATTTTAGTGTAAATCTCGCCTCCATCGAAGTCAATAAATCTGGGGGCACCATCACCTATTTTATAAATAATACAAAAACTCTTGCTAGCATACGCAAAAAAAACATTACTCATAATAAATCGGGATCAATACATGATCATACAATTAATCAATTGTATCAAGCGTTGCTTTGCAGAAATCGCATTAAATGTATGAAAAAATATGCAAATAAGTATAACGAGTTAGCACTAATTGACTGGTACGTTGTTATATGGCGGATTAGCAAAGCAATATTAATATTTTTATTTAAATAATCAAAAATGTTAAGGAACAAATCAGAAAATTGCATAAAGAGAAAACTGCGTTTAGAAAGCGAAGAAAAACATTAGAGGAGCAAGAAAAGCAAGTACAAAAACAATTGAAGCTAGCGTGGACGAACGATTTACTAAAACATATACCGAAAGAAAAAAATCAATGAGCTATATTATTTAATGAAACTATTTGTAATGGATTAAGGTTTCTGAAAGATATTTTGCAAAATAGGAAGTCTAGATACTCTAGATTGAAAAAATGAAAAATATAGTATGATAAGAAGCATATTTTTTGTTATCTCGTATATTAAAAAAAATCTGAAATGCTTAGTGCTAGATGGATCTTTTACGTTTTAATAAATATATTTTTTTGAAGAATGTTTAATGCTAAGAAGCTTTTTATCTTTTGGTGACCTCTTATGTTTTAATAAAGATATTACTTTTAGAATGTTTAATGCTCTTTGTGGATATCGTAATGTAGCTTTATTCTTATAAAATAAAATTGAATATTTTATGCTAAGCATCCTATTATTGCTGAATGTTTTAAATTATGAATCCTGGAAATTTCTAAAATATGTTTTATTTTATAAAAAAAATACTTCAAACCATAATCAGTAATTTTAGATATTATGTTTTTATCACCCTAGTATTAGCAGTATTAGTTAAATTATACAAAACTTATGAAAATCACATTACCTTCCATACGCACTCATTACCATCTTATCATATTTAATTACCATCCAAGCACTCATTATTTTCCATGTATAATATCCTAAATAGTACATTGCACAAGGGTGCCTTTTGTTTTATATTACTGTATGCGAGTATATGAACCATATTAATACATTAAAATCATAAAAAAAAGCATTTCTAAAAAATAGTCAAAATTTACAACATCTGAACGACTCGCGAGAACGACCCACCTACGAAAAAGAATTAAAATTACCATTAACGACGACGATTTTGACGACGCGGTTGGCGCAGTGGTTAAGCAACTGCCTACTGAGCCGACGGTCCCGGGTTCAAATCCCGGCAAGGGCAAGTATTTGTGTGATGAACACGAATATTTGTGCCTGGGTCATGGATGTTCTATGTATTTAAGTATTTATGTATCTATATAAGTATGTATATCGTCGCCTAGTACCCATAACACAAGCCTTCTTGAGCTTAATTTGGGACTAGGTTGATTTGTGTGAGGTTGTCTTATATTTATTTATTTATTTATTTATTAATCAAATTGACATCAAAATAATGACAAATAATGTTCTCAATTCGACATAATTATATATTTTAAATGTTAACCATTTAACTGATATAACTCATGATTGGAATTATGTTAAAGTAAGTCGTGTAGAATAAATAATATATGTAAATGCTTAACTCATTATAATTATGATTAAAAATTTTGTACGCCTACGGGTAAAACATAGTGATACAACAATCATGTAATATTTTCCATGTTACTTACCTATGTTTAACAAAATAAATTTATCATTTATCTTTTATTTTAGGGTAGCCATTTGGGGGGTTATGTGGGACTTCCCGTTCTGGCCCCTCTTAGGAAGAGGAGGCGAACGAGACTACCCACTTAACCCACTCTGGTTAATCCTCGCTGCCGTTAGGGGGGTGCCATAGGGTCGCGAGCATTCTACCACGACGGTAAGCCAGAGATACCGGGTTCGAGTCCCGGTATGGACCACGTATGAGCGCGATTTCACTTTTCTTTGCGTTTCGATCCTTGTATCTACATAGCAATGAAAAATAAGTGGTGTTAATTTACCCACATCAAAAAATCACATCAATAATAGTTTTCCTCGAGTTCTAGGTAGTAACGTAGCTATTTCATGCTTTCATTGCCAGCAGACGAAAAAAAATTAAAAAAACTAACTCCGCGAGAATTTTGTCAATTTCGAGTAGTTTTTGAAACAAAAATTAGCAATGAAAAATTGAAACTGTACGTTTCAAATATATACCAATAAATCCCAATAGCCCTGTTCTAAGTAGTAACATCAATGATATTATGTCAAGGAACATGTTTGATCGTAGTGAAAAATGTCTAAAACAATAGGCATTTTAAAAGGAATAAGGCCTCTTAAAGAGTGTAAGGTGACCAGTAAGAGCGCGAAAATCATACAGCCAAACTATTACTGAGGCGGATTTGTGATGTGTTGAACAGTATTTGGAAATTATCATAAATTTATTAGCGTAATCATTAAAAAATTATCATACAAATAATATTCGCAACAAGCTTCGTCAACGTAACCTATAGGAACAAAATAATATCCGCAACACGCTTCGTCAGTTAAGGCCTTATTTGGAAATTTAAAATGTTTTTCTGTAGTTTTATAATAATTGAAAATTTTAATAGTTGGATTTTTTCACACAAACACACGAGTAATTCTATGGACTAAAAACCGGCCAAGAGCATGTCGGGCCACGCTCAGTGTAGGGTTCCGTAGTTGCTCATCCTTCACAATAAACTGCTGTTTTAAGCCCGAGTTTTAAGTTAAGAACGATTTTAAGCACTATAAAAAGGTCGCAAACGCCCTAGAAACTGTAATTTACTACCTTCTGGAAGTCAACTTACGTCCTTTAAAAGAAAGAATACGAAATTTGGCGATAACTCAAAAACGGCTCGACCGATTTTGTTTAATATAGTTTTCATTGAAAGTACTTATAAGGCCTCATTTACATGAATTTTTCCGATTTTTTTTTTTTTTTTTTGACCCGTGGTTGAAGTTTTTAGTTAGGTTAGGTTTTTTTTTTTTCTTTTTTTTTTTAATTCTGTGTCCTCCAACATGATCGGAGCCTATTTTAACAGTTTATCTTTCATTCCAGTTCTCGCATTTTTGCTTCTCGTACTTTCATGCTTCATACTATCTTTCTTTCATTCATCTTCTTTCATTGCTTTGTCTGGGTGGGACTCCCAGCTATGATAGCCTAATCTACATACTTTTCTTTATTTACTTAGGTATAATCAAAGGGTTTTTAATAAAACAGAACACAAGTATAGTCTTATTTGAGGTCGTACAGTTCAGGTGTAAGTTTTTTCATGATTGACATTTTTACTTTTTACTGTCTTAATTTACAATATTTTTTATTACAACTGTAATTTTTCATATGTTTATTTTAATATACCTATTATACTAATTAAACATACTTTTCTTATACCGATTTATTTCTATTTATTACGACTTGTGCAATTTTGATACAGTATTCTACAAACTCATCTCTTTCTTCTCCCGACATTAATTCCTCTATCACCTCAAGTGTAAGATTTCTCTGTGTTTTTTGTTCGAAATCGAAACGTTCCCGTGCATGGATTGGACACTCGAGCAGCACATGCTGTATGGTTTCGTTCTTCTCTGGGTCACAGATGCACGATGGGCTCTCCTTACACCTAAAACGATTTAGGTATTCTGAGAACCCACCGTGCCCCGTCATTATTTGTGTCTTCACACTTGTGACTTCCATTTTACGTACTATTCTATACGCTGCTACTGCGTCCGGGAAGAATAGTTTTGTGACGGAGGCGGTCTCTCCAGACTTGTACCTCCGATTCCATTCGTCAAGCGTGGCCATACGGATCCCACGCTTGACGTATGCAATCGGACAGCGGTCGTAGTCCGGTTTGCGTTTGGAGTCTGCAGCGGCTATTTTCGCCAGTTCATCCGCTCTTTCGTTGCCTTCCATCCCCGCGTGTGCCTTTATCCAGTGCAAGGATATTATCTTGCCTTGGAGAGATATGTTTTTTATATTTTCTCTTGCTTCCACCGCTAAGGGATGGAGGCAAGCATGGTTTTGTATGGTTTGGAGGGCCGCCATGGAGTCGCTGTAGACTCCAAACGTTTTCGCCTTGTGCTTTATGACCTCTCTTGTTGCTGTACATAGTGCTAGGAGCTCCGCCTGGTAGACCGTACAAAATTTTGGTAAGGTAAGTTTGCGGGATTTTGTTTCAGCCCCATCCTTCCATATAGAAAGTGAGGCCCCAACTCCACCCCCAATCTTACTTCCATCTGTGAAGATCCGAATTTCAAATTCGCTGTGCCTATTTAGGTCATTTTGGTCCATCAGATGTGTCACTTTTAAGTCAGCACGTTCCGCAGGATGCGGCATTTCAGTTGCCCGTGCCATCTTCTCCACTTCCCAGCTACCTAGCATTGGTACGGGTACTCCCTTCTTAGCTTCGTATAACGCAGCTACCTCTCGAACTCGGAGGTCAAGAGGAAGTATGCCCGCCAGAACGAGTGCTGAGTGGAGGGAGATTGTGCGGTAACCTTTACATAATTTTTGCACTATTCCACGTTGCACGGTCCCTAATTGTTTTTGAATGCCGAGCTTATTGGCGGCTGGTGCCCATACACTAGAAGCGTACAGGACAATGGGTTCAATGACCGCTGTGTATACGAGTATTACACGTATCACTTCGGGGTGGAGTCCCCAGCTGGTTTTTGCGGCTCTGGACAGCTGCTTATGTATGTTTATTGCTTTTCTGCAAACATTCGAGACATGTGCGTTGAACGTCAACTTGTTGTCGATGGTGACTCCTAGCATTTTTATCTCCTTGACGATTTCTATGTTGGTACCGCCCATACCCAGTCGTGGGGTGTCAAATTTAAGTTTCCGCGTCATAATCATCGCATTTGTTTTATGCGGTGCGAACTTTAACTTATTTTTCACACCCCACTCCCGGGCATGTTCAAGGGCTGCATTTGCTTTTGTTTCGATTTCCAATGCAGTGTCTCCATCGACCACAAGTACGACATCGTCTGCAAACGCTTGGCAGTAGTCTCCTCTACATTCGAGGCTCCATAACCCGGCGAGCATGACGTGGAAAAAAGTTACATCAAGCATGAGGCAGGGTATGACATGCCCGAAATGTAATGTACCGTAATATATTTTTTATTAATATAATTTTATTTTTTCGTGATTTATACTGTTTAATAATGAATTATTTAATGAATTTAAATCAATCAAAAGTTTTGATCATGAAATTATCTTTATTTATTCGTGTTTACCTTATACTATGTAATTATACGAATAAAAGTTTAGAGGTTTACAAAAATCCACAAATAAACAAAATAAACAGTATTTAGAATAAAAATCTACTTTTAACTAAAAGATAATCTCCTTCAGAAAACATAAAAATATTTTTTTTAATTTAAGATTATGGTTAATCACTGTCATCGACATTCAGCACAATTTCTGCACATGAATTCAGCATGCTCCATATGGGCTTGCTGCAAGATTTACAGCCTCTTCCTGTCTAGAATTGGCTGGATCATCAACCAAATCGTCGGCCTCTTGCTCCGAGTCACAATTCACTTCGTGCTCACTACAGTGATCAGTTTCTTGTTCCGAACTGGATTCATCAAAAAACTCTGATCCCACCTCCTCTAACATGGCACGAATCCTTTCTTCTTGCCTTTCAATGTCCATTATGATGAAAAACTAATAATAATAAAAAAAACAACTAAAATAAACTCAAACATACATTGAAACCTTTAAAATTACTGAGAATAATAAAAAACAGAAATTGAAATGCCTACGTAAAAAAAATACGTCTAAAATGACGCAGGGTGTGACATACCCGAAGCAGGTCCGGGTATGAATATTCCGACCGACGCCGCGCGTCGCACTGTTGTCTTGCCACTATCCCCTCCCGAACACCCCTCCCTCCAGCTACTGAGCAGGCTAGTGTTGCCAGGCAAAAATTTAGAAAATGCCAACTCTTTTTACTAATGACAGGGTATGTCATACCCTGGGTCATGCTCGCCGGGTTAACAGTGGATCCAATAGTAGGTTCCACAAAATAGGACCGGCTATCGACCCCTGTACGCAGCCTTTAGTAGTTTCTCGACTATATGCGGCGCCTGCGTATCTTACCGAAACGTTCCTATCCTTTAAGTAACTGTCTATCACCTGTCTAAGACCAATCGGGCAGCATTCTTCGGCCAATCGGGTTTTAATTGCAGGCCACCACGCGCTGTCAAAGGCTCCCTCTATATCCAACGATATGAGTGTTACTATTTTCTTTTCGTTCAGTTTGCTCATAATATATTGTATAAGTGTATAGAGGGAGTCCTCGGTACTACGCTGGGGCATGAACCCGTACTGTCGAGCACTGGTTCTGGGTATAAGATGATATTTTAATCGGGCTACTATCATTTTTTCGAATATTTTACCCAGAATCGGGAGCAATCCGATTGGCCTAAATGATTTAGGGTTCGTATAGTTGTCCTTCCCGGGCTTCCTTAGCACTATCACCGTAGCCTCTTTCCACGATTTAGGGAAACAATGGTGCTCTAAGCATTTGTTAAGGAGCACGAGGAAGGTTTCCGGGTTGCTCTTAATGGCATGGCTGCAGATGTCTGCTGTAAGCCCATCTGCACCTGGAGCCTTTTTGGGGTTGAACGATTCGCATGCCCATATCATTTCCGCCATTGTGAAGGCTGGTTCACAAGATCCATTTTTCTCACCTTCGTTCACTCTAGTGGACTCTGTTCGGACGCGACGATGATACTCGTTATCACTACTGGCGGAATCTTCTGGATAGAAGGTCTCCGCCAGCAATTTCGCTGAGTTTTCCGGGCTTTGCGTTTCTCCGTCCTTCTCCAGTGGTATTTCCTCTGCTCTTTTGGTGACTCTGCCAATGACCCTGTAAATCCCTTCCCATACTCCTTCCTTGTCCTGTTTTTTACAGAACTCCTTCCAACTTTCTGTTTGAGCTTTGGCTGCTTCGGCTTCGTACCTCTCTTTTTCCTGCAGGTATTCTTCGATTACCTTCTCCCGCCGTACAGGGGCCGCACAACGAATCCTTCGCTTCTTAGTGGCGACTTTTCGCTTCATCTCTTCAAGCTCTTTGGACCACCATGGTGAGGTTTTTTTCTCTTTATTTTTCTTTTTTGGCATTGTCAGGTTGCAAACTTCTGTTATTACTTCGATTAGTCTATTAACAGCCTTCTCAATTTGGTCCGCCGTAGCTAGTTTTTCCAATTCTATTTTTGTTAAACTGTTGTCCTGCAGAAATTGTCTGAGTTTCTCATGAAACTCAGTCCAATTTGCTTTCTTCGTGTTAAAAATCCGGGTCGTTCTTTGAATTTGGATGCCTGCTGATTTCTCTAAATAAACGTTAAATATAATTCCATTGTGGTCCGAGCTTGTAAGGCCCTCGTCGACTCTCCAGTCGTCCACTAAGTTTAGTATGTCCGTAGTGCAGGCTGTTATGTCCACGAAGCTGCTGAAGCGTTTGCCTCCCCTCACAGTGTCAAATGTCGGAATCTTTCCCGTATTCAGAACCGTGAAGTCCATTTCGTGGAGTGTTCCCAATAGGCTTTCGCCTTTGGGGTCTATGTCTGGGCTCCCCCACCAAGTGTTTTTCGCGTTTACGTCACCACCCACGATCCATCCGCCAGTTGTTATATTCTCTTTTATTTTGGCAAGGTGTGCCATATACGACTCTATGGGGTGGTCAGGTTCAAAATAGCAGGAGATGATTGTTATTTTCCAAGTGCTGGTGCTGATCCCGACCACAACGATATTGTTGGTGGTGAGTTTCGGGTATTGTGTGACATCTAAGTCATTGTCAAGTACAGCTATTGCTGCCTTCACAATCCCATCTTCAGCTCCAGCGTTTTGGAAGATTCGCGCACTACCGTAGTTTCCCATTACTGTGTTGCTGCCCACGTAAGGTTCTTGTAGTAGAGCTAGGGCAATTTTACGCTTTCTTGCCTCTATGAACAGCTCGTTTGTGGCAAGCTTTTTCCGCTGTAAGTTGGCCTGTGCTACTCGGTATATTGTTTGCGCGCTTTGGGTGCCTTTAACACTGGTACGCTACGGTTGATCGCGCTATTTTGTCCCACCTTTGTCGTATAGAGCATCTCACGTCGAACGCATTATGTTCCGTGTCCTCCATTTTCGCTTTTGAGCAATTGTGGCATTTAGGTGGTACGGTTTTGGAGAGCCAGTCCTCGCAATTGGCCTTTAGGTGAGGTCCTCCACAGTGGCTGCAGAGATCAATGGTTTCCGTGCAGAAACGTTTTCCATGCCCGAAACCCAGGCAACGAGTGCACTGGACTAGCGGGGACTGATCCTCGACTCGAATGCGCTGTAGGTCTATGTGGACGCTCCCTATGGCTACTGCCCTTTGGTAGATGGCTGGTGAGACACTTATCACGACATGTCCAGTGTGCGGATTCCTTGCCCTTTTTCTGTATTTAATTTCGACTCGATCTTCCCCTTCGTCGAGGCCTCGAAAGATGTCTTTATTTTGGTTCCTTAGAGCCTTTAGAACGTCCTCATCCGTGTTTACGGTGAGCACGCTCTTGAGGATAAGGAGTGGGTCTTTGTTTTTAACCATCTCGACGTTCAGGTCGGCTCCGTCTTTACCTAGCTTTTCCGTTAGTTTTATTCTATCTCCCTTTGTTCCCAGCCCTATTATGATTTTCCTATCCTTTGCCTTCCTTACTTTCTCCACCTTGATCCATCCTTCCTTTGCTTCTATTACTTTTCGAACCTTTTCTAGTATTGTCTCACCGGTTTCTGTTTCGTCTTTTGACGTGACAACCACCGAGTGCAGCGTCTCCCTTTCCGGTTTCCTGCTGTATCCTGTGGATTGAGTCGCGGTTACACTTGCATAAGTCTTTGCCGTCACTGTTTCCAGCGCGTCCTTCTGCTTCTCCATAGCTTCTTTCAGAACGCCCATCATTCGGGTATTTTCTATTAGGAGATTCATGTGTTCGTCCATTTTCGCTGTGTATTCGCTTGGGTCCGTCTTTAGTGTGAAGGTAGTATCGGTGGACTCATCCTGCCTGCCCTCCTTGCGCTCCTCTATCTCCCCTTTCGTTTTCTTTTTCTTAAGATCTAGCTCGGCGTCCTTCACCAGTTGGTAAAGTCTGTCCAGTGCGCCTGTCACTTCAGTCTTTATCTCCGTTTTCATGTTTTTTGAGTTGTTTAAATGTAGCTTGGCTTTAACTAGGCAGGCCTTTGCTTCTGCTGCTCTGTCTTGGTATTTTAACGGCTGAAGTGCTTTGCTTGATGCCGCTTTTCCTCCATCGTGTGATGTTGTCGGCTTTTGGTCCGCAGGGCCTGCCTGCTTCGTTGCTGCGGGTGCTGTGGGAGTAGTTTTAGTGATGGCGGCTTCCCATTCTCCGGTCTTGCGCCTTACGTTGCTCTGCGCAGGTTTGTCCTTGGGTGACGCCTCTTCCGACGACTTTGCCACTGGGGTCCTAATCGCATGCATGTTGGAGGAAGTTTGTTAGTGTGTAGGGGACACAGTCGTGTTATGCAGTTCTATAATTGTATAAGTTGTAAAATACCGTATCAAATTTTTAGTCGCAGACTATCGTTTCTTAATCTAGCTTAGAAATAGCTAAATCCTAAGGATTCTACGATGTAAAGTCGTGGAATCTGTCAGTTTTTTGACGTTTGGACTGTATTTGGGTTCGGACGATCAAATTCAATTCGGAAGTTTTTTGACTCTATATCGCGTTTTGATAAGTTTTCCAAAAAGGAACACTCTCTGAGCCCTTTACCACGAACCCAAACACCGTTCCACTACTCCCAAGGGTTCTGGGAGTGTCAAAAATTTTTTGCTCTACCTAGAGCCAAAAACCGGTGCTCAACGGATAGCCCTCCCCGAGCCCTTTTCAATGATACCAAACACGGGGCAACTAGTCTTCAAGGCGGCGAAGCTACAGCAATTCAAAATTTCCGGCTCCAACCCCGGTAGATATGTAAAATTCCGGTATCTGCTCGTAACTCCGGTATTTTCAGTCCTAGAGACCCGTGCTTGGGCTCTGCGTACTCGGCTTGGGAAGCTCTACCAGATGAAACCAATTTCAGGGCGAAGAAATTTTTGGAATTTTTGATTCCTGAAGAGTCCAAAGTCTCCACGACGTTCTGACCACCTAATAGGCCAAGGTCCGCTGATGTACCTGGCGTTTTCCCCAGCTCTGTGCGACCTACGGTTCCGGAGAAAAAGGTGATTGAATATTTTCAATATGGCGGCGTAACTGTCAAAATCTAATTTCGATAGGCGATAACTCAGCTTTCCGTGGTCGCAGAGAGCCCGGGTTTGGACTCTATAGGCAATGCCGGATCCGCTCTTTCTACTGAGACCGATTTCAGGACGCGGATTTTTAGTCGCTCCAAATCGCGTGGAACCGTGGGGGGGGGAAGAAGGAGGTCCCCTTGACACAAAGGCGAAATCCGCTGGTCGCTAGGTCCACAGGTTCCAAAGTTATGGCGATCTGAATAATTCCAAGATGGCCGCCGAGCTGTCAGATGTTGACTTTGGGAGCTAATATCTCCGTAACCAATGGTCGTAGGGACTCGGGATTTTCTGTATGCAGCTCAGCGTCACCTCCTCTACGTCCTACAATCGGTCCCGTTAAACGTGGAACTTGTTTTTTTTTTTTTTTTTTTTTTTTTTTTTTTTTTTTTTTTTTTTTTTTTTTTTTTTTTTTTTTTGCCGTTTTCTCCGAGACCGCTGATCCGCGGGTCCTTTGGGTGGGCTCGTTTTGTAGAGCTCGGCGGGGCGCTTCCGGCGGTATATCGCATGAAAGAAACGGGTTCACCGTTTATGCAGTGTTGCACTCCAAAGTTTTAAAATCCTCAAAAAAGGCACTTTTTGTCACTTTCTCGCTGCACTGCCAACGTGCGGCTATTTTTGACACTGTATTCGGATGCGCGGCGGCACTGTCCCGCAACTTTGGTGTATCGTTTGTCGTTTGCGTTGCAAAAACGTGGCGTTCAGGGCGGTGGATGGAACGCAACTAGTTAGGTTGGATTTTTTTTTTTTTTTTTTTTTTTTTTTTTTTTTTTTTTTTTTTTTTTTTTTTTTTTTTTTTTTTTTTTTTTTGTCTGTCTTCCAACATGATCGGAGCCTATTTTAACAGGTTATCTTGCATACCAGTTCTCGCTTGTTTGCCTCTCGCACTATCATGCTTCATACTTATCTTTCTTTCATTCATCTTCTTTCATTGCTTTATCTGGGTGGGACTCCCAGCTAATTGCCTATTCTGTTTAGCTTTCTTTGTATATTCTTTATTTATTCATTTCGGGTTTCATGCAAACAGGGATTTTAAATAAATTAGAACACCAGTACACAATGAATTGTAGGCGGGTCGGGTTTTCATTACATTACTTTTAGATTTTTACTGTTTTACATTGATTGTATTCTTATACACCTATTTTATGAATATGTTTATTTTAATATACTAATTATACTATATAAACATAACTTTCTTATGCTGATTTATTTCTTTTTATCACTATTTCGACAATTTTTACACAGTATTTTAGGAACTCGTTTCTATTTTCTCCTGACACTAATTCCCTTAACACCTCGGGCGTTAATATTGTCGCCGTTCTTTGTTCAAAGTCAAAGCGTTCTCCAGCATGAATCGGACATTCCAGTAGTACGTGTTCCACAGTTTCGTGTTTCGCTGGGTCGCATAAGCACGATGGGCTCTCTTTACACCTAAAGCGATTTAGGTATTCCGAGAAGCCCCCGTGCCCGGTCATGATTTGCGTTGTAATATTGCCGGGTTGCATTTTACGAACTGTCCTGTACGCCGCCACTGCATCTGGGAAAAATAGCTTAGTAGTGGAAGCGGTTTCGCCAGACCTATATCTCTGATTCCATTCGTCAAGCGTTGCCATACGAATGCTTCGCCTGACGTATGCAATCGGACACTGGTCGTAATCAGGTTTCCGTTTGGAGTCTGCAGCGGCTCTTTTTGCCAGTTCATCGGCTCTCTCGTTTCCTTCTAGCCCCGCGTGTGCTTTAATCCAGTGCAAAACTAATATTTTGCCATGGAGAGACATGGTCTTTATATTTTCTCTAGCTTCCACTGCAAGGGGATGAAGGCAACCGTGGTTCTGGATGGTCTGGAGAGCTGCCATGGAGTCGCTGTAAACTCCAAACGTTTTCGCTGTGTGCTTCGCCGCTTCCCTAGTTGCTACGCACAGTGCCAGGAGCTCCGCCTGATATACGGTGCAAAATTTTGGTAGAGCTAGTTTACGCGTCTTTGTCTCCACTTCTCCCCTCCAAATGGACAATGACGCCCCGACTCCACCTCCAATTTTGCTACCGTCTGTGAATATCCTGATGTCATATTCACTGTGCCTGTCGACATCTTCTTGGTTGGTTAGGCGTATTACGTTGATGTCGTCACGCTCGGCAGGATGGGGCATTTGTGTTGCTGGTACCATTCTCTCCACCTCCCAGCTGCCCAGGGCGGGCACAGGTACTCCCTTCTTAGCTTCATATAGAGCGGCTGCCTCTCGAACTCGGAGGTCAAGAGGGAGTAGCCCTGCCAGCACCAGGGCAGAGTTAAGTGAAACTGTGCGGTAGGCCTTACATATTTTTTGTGCTATCCCGCGCTGCACTGTTCCGAGCTGTTTGATAATTCCCAGTTTGTTGGCTGCTGGTGCCCATACACTGGCAGCGTACAGGATAATTGGCTCGACTGTGGCAACGTATATCGTCTTAATGACCTCCGGATGAAGTCCCCAGCTGGTTTTTGCTGCTCTGGCCAGTCGTTTGTGTATCCCTATTGCCTTTCTGCAGACATTCGCGACGTGGGTGTTAAAAGTCAATTTGTCATCGATGGTCACTCCCAGCATCTTGATGTCCCTGGACATGGTGATATCCGTCCCGCCCATGTTCAGACGTGGTGTGTCGTATTTTAATTTCTTTGTGATAACCATTCCTATCGTTTTATGAGGAGCGAATTTGAGCTTGTTGTTCACACCCCACCTCTGAACATGTTCAAGCGCGGCGTTTGCCTGCCTCTCGACATCAAGTGCTGTCTTCCCGTCGAAGATCAGCACGACATCGTCTGCGAATGCCTGGCACCATACGTGTTTTTCCTCTAGGGTTCTGAGGAGCGGATCCAGCAGCAGGTTCCATAATATTGGACCACCAATTGAGCCCTGAACACACCCTTTGTTGGTATTCGTTCCGTGCTCTTCACCCAGGTATCTCACTTTAACCTTTCGGTCTTTAAGGTAGCTGTCAAAGACCTTTCTTAAGTCAAGTGGGCAACTTTCTTCAGCTCGGCGGACTCTAATTGCCGGCCACCATGCGCTGTCGAAGGCTCCCTCTATATCCAATGATACAACGGTAACAATTTTCTTTTCCTGTAATTTCTCTTTTATGTGTTGTATCATGGTATAGAGGGAGTCCTCGGTACTTCTCTGTGGCATGAATCCAAACTGCCGGGTGCTTATTTTCGGCACCAAGTAATATTTTAATCGAGCAACCAGGAGTTTTTCATAAATTTTTCCGAGGATGGGGAGCAGTCCGATTGGTCTATACGACTTCGGGTTTGTATAGTCCTCTTTTCCTGGTTTTCTTAACACCACTACCGTTGCTTCTTTCCAGGCTAGGGGGAAATGGTGAAGTTTGAGGCACTTGTTAAGAAGCGCCAGGAATATTTCTGGTTCACTTTGGATTACGTGGCTACATATATCTGCAGTGAATCCATCTGCCCCCGGTGCTTTCTTGGGGTTGAAGGACTCCGTTGCCCACCTTAGTTCTGCCATTGTAAACAAAGGCTCGCAAGGCAAAGTAAATGCAAGTCAGTCATGACGCAAAAGGAGGCCGTGGAGCGGGGGCGGGAAGACGACCCCCAAGCCCCTATAATCCGCAGACGCAGGGTGGGCCGGGCACGTCGGCGATACGCCCATCTGATCGACCCACCGTAGCAGACTGGTGAGCCGGGTCGGGGGACCCGGGCCAATCACAACAGCGCGCGGGATAACAAGGCCGTGCCCACCTAACGGGCTAGCCGCGAGAGCCACAGTAGAATGCGCAAGCGATCCTGCTGGCTCTCCTCGAAAGCGGCAAGGAGGGTGACACTGGGTTTTAGTGGGTATCCTGGCCACTCTAGCCGGGGAGTCCTACATACCCGCCCCGTAACCTTGGGGCGGGATGCGTAACTGCATTTCCCAGTATAAAAAAAAAAAAAAAAAAAAAAAAAAAAAAAAAAAAAAAAAAAAAAAAAAAAAAAAGGTTAGGTTAGGTTAGGTTAGGTTAGGTTAGGTTCCACCCTCGGGGTGAACCCCGACGTGGCGCGTCCCCAGGTGGTGGATAGGGGAACGCCCCGGCTGCTGACGTCGAGCCGGGGTAGGACATAGTCCCGCGAACCAAACACCGGGGGGGAAACGGGGGGCTTCGGCCCAGGGGGGTAAGGGGGGCTTCGGCCCAGGAGGGGCTCTCCACGCGTCCCTCTGAATAGCAGAGGGCGCTGGGGAAGAGCTGAGAGGAGGAGCCGTGGGACTGTTGTCCCCGGGAGGGTTCTCCGCGCGTCCCTCTGAGTAGCAGAGGGCGCAGTGGAGGAACCACCGACGGGTCCGGCGTGCACTCGCACTGCCGTTGGACAGGCGTAGAGGGAGAGGGCACGTCCCTCTGCATCACCGTCGCTCGGAACCCTGGTAACAGGACCGAGGGCCTTGCCTTAGCTGGCTGGGTCGCGAGGAGACAACCTCTTTAAAAAATCCCTAAGTTCTGGCGTTGCGGCACATGACGTTGGGGCTCTCTTCGGGTGCCGGTTGGTGCCCTGGCTTCATGGGTTCCGGGGGCTCTGCTTCTTGCGGGTGCTGAAGGTGGTTGGAAGAATCCCCGGTGTGTTGCAGCTGTGGGTGGCTGCCTGGATAGTGAGCCTCCTACTCCTCTGATACTGCTTACCTGCCGGGAAGGATTGTGCATTTCGATTTCTGAGAAATCGAAAACGCAAGTCCATTCCCCGGGCGGGTCGGCGGTGTTAGCGAGGCGGGAGGGTCGCACATCAGGCGTCATCCATGTCTGTGACACATCTGGGGGGGCTTTCAGCTTCTGGCGGCATTTTCGGGGGCTGACCTCTTGAATTCGCGCGGGTCGGGACATCGGCCGGCACTGTTTCTCCGAAGAGTGGCTGGGGGGCAACCCAGTCGCTAGTGGCCAACCCTGAGGTACCGCCCGTCCCCTCAGGTGTATTAGGGTTACCCAGGTACAGGGGGCACTGCCTGGATGGACCGAATATTTCCCCCACACTCGTGGGAACAACATTTCAAGTTCAAAAGACCTAGGTTTAAGTTTAGGTATAAGCAGTGATCTAGTTTTAAGTGACGACCTGGCTAGAAAAACGGATAATGATAGAATGGTGGGTGAAGCGGGCGCTGCGACAGCTCAGCCGCAACTGCGCGTGGAGTTGACGCGGCTGGAACACTTGGACGTCAGTGCCCTTGGGGTTAGGTATGCAGACGCCGACTCCGATGCGCCTGCAAATAACGAAGGGTCCAACAACGACACGTACGACACCAAAAGTGTCTATATTAGAAACAGCCGGCTCTCCGAGTCGGACTCCTCGGCTGCCAGTGCGGGGACGGTTGCTTCTAGGGAGTCCGTCAGCTCGGTGCTCCGTAAGGGGGACACCCCTTCCGATGTTGGCAAAGTCCGTAAAGGAGAGAAGCGAAGGCGAAGGCACGGCATCGAGTCCAGCGATTCTGGCCCCGATAAGAGTCCCAAAATGGCTAAACCAGCAGAGGCAAAGAAGACAGGTTTCCAGGAGTTTCTTCGTTCCCGGCCCTTACACCAAGCGGCGGAACCTGTGGTCTGGGATTTGGAAGAGGAAGGGGAAGATCGGGCAAAACCGAACCCGGAAACTCTTTCTCCAGAGGAGCTGCGTTCTCTAGCAGAGGGTGGAGCCGCCGCCATATTCGAGGTGGCTAAAAAGTCTGGTCACCTTCAGGGACCACTAGTGCGGAGGTTGAAGGAGTCTGCCAAGATGCTGATGCAGGTCGTAGACATACTTACCTCACGCTCCGAGGAGGAGGAGACGAGGCGCCTTCGCCTCGACAACGAGCGACTCCGCAGGGAAGTGGAGCTGCTGAGGAATGAACTAAAAGTTCACCGCCGCGAGTTCTCGGAGATGAGAAGAGAACTTGCGGCTACACGGCCGCTCACACAGCAGCCTCCGGCCCTAGCGCTTGACATAGAGGAGCTCAAGAGTTCCTTAGCTAATACGATGGGGACCATGCTAAATGCTCGCCTTGCGGTCATAGAAGAGCGTCTACCGCCAGCTCCTATCTGCCGCCCCCCTTTGGCGGCAGATAATAAGAAGACAACGGCACCTTGGATGGAAGCGGTCACTAAGGCCACGCAAGCGGCAAAGCCAACAAATACGGCGACACCGGCTAAAGTGCCAAAATCGAAGACGAAACCAAAAAAAAGCAGACCACCAACCGGGCCGGCTGCCAATACCACTCTGCCACCTTCCCCGAAACGGGCGAACGAACAAGTCCCGGGACCATCGTCGGCTCCCGTGACGGGTCCAGTCATTACTTCGTCCCGCAGAGAGGAATGGGTCGAGGTGGTGAAAAAGGGCAGGAAGAAAAAGCCCCCTAAACCCCCAGCAGCAGAAGCTCAGAAGACGATGGCTAAGCAAGCACCAAAACCTGGTGCCCTACCTAAGCCGAAACTGTACCCTCCTAGGACAGCAGCGGTAACCATTTCCCTCGACCCTGAGGCGGAGAAGAAAGGCGCTACATATGCCTCGGTTATTGCAACAGCGGAGGCAAGGATAAGCCTTGAAGAGATAGGGGTCACGCCAGGCTCCCTCAAAATCCGTACGTCTGCGACCGGAGCTCGCGTCATCGAGGTCCGTGGAGAGGGGCACGACACAGCAGCCGACAAACTTGCGGAGCACCTGGGGAAGACCCTGGATGGACTGGCAAGGATCTCCAGACCCGCACTGCAAGTGGATGTGCGCATTACAGGACTGGATGACGCGGCAACCCCAGAGAAGGTCTCTGCGGCAGTTGCAAAGGCTGGTGGCTGTCGAGAGGATCAGGTGAAAGTCCTGAACATTCAGCGGGGGCCATGGGGCACAGGGTCTGTGGTAGCACAGTGTCCCATCTCCACAGCAGCGGTCCTTTCAAAGGCGGGCCAAATTACGGTTGGTTGGAGCTCTGCTAGGGTCCAGGTCCTCGAAAAGCGACCCCTGCGCTGCTATAAATGCATGGGGGTGGGACACACCCGAGCCACGTGCCCGTCCCACGTCAGTCGAGACGTTCTTTGCTTCCGTTGCGGAAAGGAGGGACATAGAGCGGCCGGATGTGATGGGGCCCTGCGCTGCGCAGTATGCGCTGATGCGAGTAGGCCCTCTAATCACTACATGGGAGGCAGAAAGTGTCTGCCCCTAAGTATGAAGGGGAAATCGGTCACCAGGACCGGTAGCGACGAGGATGCCCGCGCCGAGCGACAAGAGGAAGCTGAAATGACCGTTGATGAACCAGACACGTCATAGCAGCTTCCTACAGGCGAACCTCAACCACTGCGCTGGTGCTCAAGATCTTGCTTTCCAGTCCATCGCGCAGTGGCGGGTTAATGTGGCAGTCATATGCGAGCCTTACTTTGTCCCTGCTCACCCTAACTGGGTGGGAGACATCGATGGTCTGGTGGCGGTTGTGGCAGGCAACAATGCGGGCGCACCTTTGTCACCTCTTGTGCGGAGATCGGGGGTCGTGGCGGCTGAATGGGGCGAGTACGCTATAGTTGGGGCATACTTTTCCCCTAACAAGACACTGGCGGAGTTTGAGGCGTACCTCGACTCCCTTAAAACTATAGTGGAGCGACTGGCGCCGAAACCGATCATTTTCCTAGGTGACCTAAATGCCAAATCACGCGCTTGGGGCAACCCTTCGTGTGACGGGCGCGGCAGGGCAGTTCAAGTCTGGGCCCTACAAACTGGGCTAACCCTCCTCAACAGGGGATCCACGCATACCTGCGTGCGACAGCAGGGTGGGTCTGTGGTTGACGTTTCCTTTGCCACACCAGCTGTTGCGCGCAGAGTACTCAATTGGAGGGTGGATGAGGAAACAGAGACCCTGTCCGATCACCTCTACATCCGTTTTGATGTCTCCGCGACGGGACCTCCACCTCCGCCTAGAGGTCCTAGCTGCTTCCCTCGCTGGTCTCTCGTAAAACTAGACAGGGACATTGCCAGGGAAGCTGCTATAGTGCAGCGGTGGCAGACCCCAGAGACAACAGGAGGAGCGGACGACATCAACGACGATACCATCGAAGATGTCGACGTATTGGCCAACCACGTTCGCGCCGCACTCACTGAAGTGTGCGATACGGCCATGCCAAGAGCGAAGAAGCACTCTCCACGCCGAAGCGTCTACTGGTGGTCGGAAGAAATTGCTGACCTCAGAAAGGAGGCAAATGGGGCCAGGCGAGCATACGTCCGCTGCCGTCGCCATCGTCGCCACACGAACGGCCAAGAAACGCCGCTCGAGAGACAACTGTGGAGCACCTATAAGGACAGTAAGAAGACGCTGCAAATAACCATTAGCAAGGCGAAAACATTGGCCAGGGAAGAGTTGCTAGACGATCTAAACAGGGATCCTTGGGGACGCCCGTATCGGGCAGCGCAAAAGAAGCTCTGCGCCGCAACTGTACCGCCAACGGAGTCTCTTGAACCTGCTGTTGTGGAAGAAATAGTGACGGCATTGTTCCCGGAGGCCGCGGGACACTGCCCACCGGCCATATGGCTCCTCCCTCCCAACTGGAGGAAGACACCATCGCGGAGGTTCCACCAATCCGTGATGGGGAGATCGCTGTGGCACTTGACCGCCTGAAAGGCAAGAAAACTGCACCGGGGCCTGATGGGGTGCCGGGGAAAGTACTCCAAATAGCGGTTGGGGAATTAGAGAGCTGGATTCGAAAAGTCTTCGACACCTGCCTACACGTCGGACGCTATCCAAATATTTGGAAGGAAGGTCGCCTGGCTCTCATTCCCAAAGAAGGCCGCCCGCCCGGACTACCTGGGGCCTACAGACCCATTGTGCTGTTGGACGAGGTAGGTAAGATGCTGGAGAAAATTCTCGCAAACCGCCTCGTCCGGCATCTGGAGGAAGTTGGACCGAACCTTGCGGAAGCCCAATATGGATTCAGGTCAGGTCGGTCCACAATAGATGCCTTGACCGCCCTGAAAGTTCAGTCCATGGAAGCTACACGAGAGGGCGATGTAGTCCTAGCGATCTCCTTAGATGTCAGGAACGCCTTCAACAGCTTGCCGTTTGAGACCATACTCGAAGCACTCCGGTTCCATAAAGTGCCGACCTATCTCCGGCGACTGTTGGAGGACTACCTCAAGGAAAGAGTGATCCTCTGGGAGGGAGCAGATGGTAGGCTCCATCAACGACGCGTAGGATGCGGCGTTCCACAGGGTTCCGTTCTGGGGCCTTTACTGTGGAATGTCGGATTCGATTGGCTGCTTCGCACCCCGCTGATCAGTGGTACGGGCGTGATCTGCTACGCCGATGATACGCTAGTTACAGCTCGGGGCCGAACATACGAGGAAGCTGCGCGTCTCGGAGAAGAAGCAGCAACAATGGTAGTGGAGCGGATCCATCTGCTGGGTCTTCAAGTTGCAGTGGAAAAGACGGAGGTGATACTTTTCCACGGCCCCCGCAAAGGTCCTCCACGAGGGGCGAGTATTACACTGCAGGGAGAAACCGTACAGGTTGGGACCAACATGAAGTATCTTGGTCTCACCCTGGACGGCAGGTGGACATTTAAGGCCCACTTCACAAAACTCACCCCAAGATTGGTTGGCGCCGCAGCGGCATTAAGCAAACTCCTCCCCAACAAGGGAGGCCCCCATGCTCTCTGCAGACGACTGTACTCGGGCATAGTCCGCAGCATGGCCCTATATGGGGCGCCCGTATGGATAGACTCTCTGTCAGCCGCAAATAAAACTCTTCTGCGCAAACCTCAGCGGGTCATCGCGCAGAGAGCGTGCAGGGCTTACCGCACCGTCTCTTGGGTGGCATCTACCCTTTTGGCAGGAGATCCCCCCTGGGAACTTCAAGCCGAGGTCCTGGCGGAAATGTACAGATACCGTGCAGACCTAAGGGCCCGGGGGGAGTTCCTGACGCACAGAGAGGTTGAGGAGATACGCAACGCGGGGCAAGCCGCATTACTGGCGAGGTGGAGGGAGGACCTGGGGGTGGCCAGTTCAGGTCAAGTAACAATAGAGGCCATCGCGCCCAACCTCGAGCGATGGGTGAATAGGAAATGGGGGGCGCCCGATTTCCATCTGGTGCAGTTCCTCACCGGACACGGCTGTTTCGGTGAGTACCTGCACCGAGTGGCGGGCAGAGAACCAACGTCCAAATGCCACGTGTGTGACGCACCAGTCGACTCACAGCATCATACCCTGGTGGAGTGCCCTGCGTGGGATCGCCAACGGCGGGACCTCGTAACCGCAGTTGGAGCAGACCTCTCACTGTCAACGATCGTGACCAAGATGCTTGACAATGAGAGGTGCTGGAAAGCGATGGCCTCCTTCTGCACAGCCGTATTGAAGCAGAAGGAGGACGCGGAACGGGACAGGGAGGAAGATCCACTCGCTGCCCCAATACGCAGACGGAGGGTGGGCCGAGCACGCCGGCGTTTTGCGCATATGCTCGCCCCGCCCTAGTGGGCTGGCTGGCAAGGGCGGGGGCCCTCTGCCTGCCAAGTAGTCCCAAATGACTGGAGCGCCCTTCTCTCATCCGGGGTGCTCTCCCTCGGCCGAGCCCAACCGGGCCAATCGCGAGGCCCACAGTAGCATGCGCAAGCGATCCTGTGGGCCTCACCTAAGGCGATATGGAGGCAAAACGCGCTGGGTTTTTAGTGGGTACACTGGATCCGCCCGGGAGCCCCACATACCCGTTCCGAACCCCCGATCGGACGGGATGCGGAATGCATTTTCCCAGCGAAAAAAAAAAAAAAAAGGTTAGGTTCCACGGACCTCCCCTTCGACGTGCTGTCACCTTGCCGTGGTGAAGGGGCTTGAGTGCCCCAATGACCCTCAGGGCTATGCCGGACAGGGCCTCCCAAACCGGACAGGCCTGAGGAGAGGGGCCGGACAAAGAACAGCACCCTGACGTGTGGCTCCGCGTGTCCCTCTGAAACCAGCAGAGGGCACAGTGTGAGACGCCAGGTCCCTCGGGACGGAGATGGAGCTCGCCCTCATGGGTGATGGTGGCTTCGGCCACCGGCGCGACGTTGTGGCTACGGCCACCGGCGGGCAACCCGTAACCTGCACTGAGCAGACCGGGGACCTTCCTCACTGAGAGGGGGTCACGTGGAGTTAACCACTATAAAAAATCCCCAATCCCAAGGTGTGACTGGCGTGCTGATGGGATGCGTGGCTGGGGGGAGCCCAGTCACAAACGTCAGAAAGGGGGGGCATACCTCCTTAAAAAATAGCAAATCATGAGTGGCCAACGTACTGTACAACTACCCCAGGAGGTCCCAATCCTTCGTGTCACCACAGAACGGGTATCTACCCGTACTGTGGTGACATGCCGCCCTTCGTATTCTGGGGGGGCACACCACTCTAGGATGCACACAAACGACTCTGGCAAACGTTCAACTGATACCGATGCTCACGAATTGGACTTGTTGCTTAGGCTACGTGGAGGAGGAGATGCGGAGGAGGCGGTGATCAACCTTTCACCGAAACGTGCACACGGCGGAGGAGACATGGTCAGCGAGGAGGCGGCGGGTACCCTGTCCTCACCCGGCCTTGCCCTGCCATCTCCTAAGCCCGTACCGGCGGAGTACCGCCCAATGCGGGACGCGCTTGGGCGCTATATACGCTACCCCGCGCCCGATACCGCAACGAGGGAGGAGGATGCGCCTGTGCTCTCAGGGCGCAGGCAGTTCGTGCGTCCTGCCACTCCAAACCGGACGAGGGTTTTTACCGGGAGGAGTGCTGGCACCCGCGGAGTGGAGGCGACCCAGTCTCCTGAGAGAGAGGAGTTCTTCTCCCCCTCAAGGTTGGACGGTCGCGACCTGTTGGGCGAGGGAGAGGCCAACACCGGCGACTCGGAGGGTTCGGCGGAGAGGTGTCCTCCAAAGGCGCAAGCGGAGCCCTCGACCTCAGGCATGGGCCGGAAGTTCTGGCACTCGAGGCCCGACAAACGACCCGCGAATGAGTTGGCGCTGTCTTCCGGCTCAGAGATCGAAGTGGAAGTCGTGCGACCCCCGATAGGCGCTGCCAAGAGAGGCAGAAGGGGCAAAGGAGGGGGGCGTAAAACCGGCCCTGGAGAGAGGACCGATCCACTTCTCCAAACACCCATTGTTTTGGTCGAGCGCATCCAGCTTAGATCGCGCTCACCTAGTGGTGATAATCCCACCCAGCGCAGCCAAACAAAAGCGCAGGAGTCGCAGGAGACGGAAGCGACTGATGGGCCCGTCATCCGGAGCCATAGTCCTCCCAATGCGGGCGCCGAGTCGGACTCAGCGTGGAGCGGTGGCTCACTGGAGGAGGGCAACCCTCGGCCAACTACCATGGCGCACGACATGGGCCTTGCCCTGGCAAAGCGGGAGCTGAACCGCCTCAGGCGGGAGGAGCTCCGTTTGAGAGCAGAAGAGGAGGCTGCCAATCTGCAACAGTCATTCCTGACACGTCCTCAGACCGGCAAGATCAGGCTGACTTTGGACCAGTCAGGCGCGGAAGACGAGCTCTCCTTAGCGTCGCTCACAAAACGAGCAGAGGACGGCTTGGCGGCCATAGCCCTGGTTGCGTCCAAATCAGGGAACTTGAAGGGTACCTTCGTAAGGACCCTCAATGGCGCCGTTGCGACTATCAAAGATGCCTTTCAGGTATTGATTGATCGCACATCCACTGAGGAGACGCGTCGACTTCAGGCACAAAACGACCGCCTGCGTGCTGAGCTAACAGAGCTTCGCGAGGAAATGGCTCAGCTAAGATCCGAAATCCGAAAGCCCTCCGAGAGGCAGCCACCGGCTTCCTCTCCACTCACAGAGACTGCAACACCTGCCGGTCCAGGTTCTACGAACGTAGATGATATGGTGCGGGCCGTAACAGTGCAGGTGGGGCTCATGCTGGATGCGAGACTGGGAGCTCTTGAGCTCGAGGGTAGGATCCTGCCTGCCCAACCAATGCGGCCCCCGTTGGCCGCCGACCGGAAAAGACAAACGGGGCAGGAGTCTGCGCCTGTTCCTAAGCCGCAAACGGTACCTTCCGGTAAGCCGAGTACCGCAACGGCTGCGAAGAGAGGACCCCCGAACTTCACGGAGGAGCCCCAAAAGGGTAAGAAGGGAAAGGGGAAAGGGAAGAAGACGAAGGCAAAGACAGTTGCCTTTGTTCCCCCGGCTACTCCTTCTGCGACGCCAACACCTCAGCCGTCACCCTCAGTACCATCTACGGATGAAGGCTGGATCGTAGTTGGCCGAAGGAAGAACAAAAAAGTGGAAAATCGCAAGTCGGCTTCCCGGCCTCTGCCTCAAAAGCAGAATCCCAAGCGACAGAAGCCGCGTAAACTACGCCCCCCTCGCTCGGCGGCAGTGGTACTGACACTACAGCCTGCCGCGGTAGAAAAAGGGGTGACGTACGCGCAAATGCTTTCAAAGGCAAAGGAAAGCGTTGACCTCAGTGGCCTTGGCATCAGCGCAATAAAATTCAAAAGGGCGGCTACCGGCGGCAGAGTGCTTGAAGTGCCGGGTATCGATAGTGGGGAAAAGGCCGACTCTCTGGCCAGACAGCTGGCTGAGAAACTTGGGCAGGATGTCCGGGTCGCCAGACCGACAAAATGCGTAGAGCTGCGCATTTCGCAAATGGATGACTCAGTGTCGTCCTCTGAGGTTGCGGCTGCTGTTGCAAAAGCTGGCGGTTGCGAGGAGGGGCAAATCAAGGCTGGGGAAATCCGGACGAATAACACCGGCCTTGGCACAATATGGGTCCGCTGCCCTGTCGCCGCAGCTAAAAAAGTAGTAGAGGCTGACCGCGGCCGGCTTCAGGTGGGCTGGGTTCGTGCCGCAGTCAAACTCCTGGACCCACGTCCCATGCGCTGTTACAAGTGCCTTGAAAAGGGACACGTAGTGGCACAATGTGCGAGTGCCACCGATCGTAGCAATCTGTGCTACCGGTGCAGCAAGCCAGGCCATCTAGCGGCTGGTTGTGTTGAAGCACCACAGTGCGTGGTTTGTGATGCTGCAGGGAAAAAGGCAGATCATAGGCTAGGCTCATGCAAAGCCCCGGGCCCGAAGACGCCGAGGTTGAAGGCTGGCACTGGCCCTCGGGCCCCATCCCAGACCACCCAGCCATCTGCATCACTGTGCGTGGGTGCGGAAGAGGGGGATCATATGGCCGTCGAATAGAATATGGCACTACGCATTTTACAAGCGAACCTCAACCACTGTGCCAGGGCCCAGGACCTCTTGTTGCAATCTCTGGCACAGTGGACAATCGGTGTTGCGGTGGTCGCGGAACCCTATTCGATTCCTCCTCGGGATGACTGGATAGGAGATGTTGATGGTCTGGTGGCACTGGTCGTGCGCACGGTGACGGGCTGTCCTCAGTTGACTGGTGCCGTAAAAGGTAGTGGTTACGTGATGGCGCAATGTGGCGAGGTTTGGTTTATGGGAGTTTACTTTTCCCCGAACCGCCCTCTAGTGGCTTTTGAGCATTTCCTAAATGTTATTGGGGCTCGAGTCAGTCAGCTTCACCCGAGTCCCGTAATCGTTGCAGGTGACTTTAACGCCAAATCCACGCTTTGGGGCTCTCCGGCTACGGATGCGAGGGGCGCAGCTCTTGCAGAGTGGTTGGTTGCGACAGGCCTCGTAGTTATTAACCAAGGCTCAGTAAACACGTGTGTGCGTCAACAGGGTGGCTCGATCGTGGACATCACTTGCGCGAGTTCCCCTCTGGCTCGTGATGTCCACGGTTGGGAAGTCCTGGAGGGAACCGAAACGTTATCTGACCACCGATACATTCGGTTCGAAATTTCCTCAGTGTCACTCGCCCGGAACAATCTCGACCGAGCTGCAAGCGGTCCAAGGTGGGCCCTCACTAAACTTGACCGGGACCTCTTAGAGGAGGCAGCAATCATAGAGGCCTGGCTGCCTACACAGGAAGGTGAATTGGTGGTCAACAGTGAAGCGGCCCGGCTCCGGGAGTCCATGACACGGATCTGTGACGCAGCGATGCCCCGGGCTAAGTGTCTGCCACCAAAACAAAGCGTGTACTGGTGGAACGTCGAAATTGCGCAGTTGCGTGAGGGCTGCATAGCCGCACGGCGCCGGTACATGCGACAGAGAAGGCGAAGGCAAACTGACGAAGACGAGGAGCGCCGTCTTTACAGTGTTTACAAGGACTGGAAACTGAAGCTCTCTGTGGCGATCGGGGAAGCGATTGAGGCGAGTCGTGCCGAATTCCTGGAGACCCTCAATGCTGACCCATGGGGAAGGCCATACAAACTCGTCCGGAACAAATTACGGCCCTGGGCGCCTCCGTTGACCCAGACGCTCCAGCCTGAATTCGTGACCCGCGTGGTTGAGTCACTCTTTCCGGACAGAGTATCCCAGGATCCGCCAGTAATGGCACCACGAACGGCGATGGTAAGGGTGGAGGACAACGTTCCGCCGGTTAGTGCTGGAGAGCTTGGTTGGGCAGTCTCACGGCTCCGTGCCAAAAACACCGCCCCAGGGCCTGACGGCATTCCGGGTCGTGCCTGGGTCTTGGCCATGGAAGCTTTGGAGCCGAGGGTGCTGCGTCTCTTGACTGCGTGCCTGGAACAGGGATGCTTCCCGAAAGAGTGGAAGTCCGGGAAGCTGGTTCTACTTCGGAAGGAAGGTCGGCCAGCCGAGTCCCCATCTGGCTATCGCCCTATAGTCCTGCTTGATGAAGCGGCTAAGCTCTTTGAGCGTATAATTGCAGCTCGCATCATCAAGCACCTGGAAGGAGAGGGGCCCGATTTAGCTGATTGTCAATTTGGCTTTCGTGGCGGCCGTTCAACAGTCGATGCTATCCAGCGGGTAAAGTCGATGGCACAGGAGGCTGTGTCCCGTGGCGAAACCGTCCTGGCGGTCTCACTTGATATTGCGAACGCTTTTAACACCCTGCCCTGGGAGGCCATAAAAGAGGCGCTTCGCTATCACCGGGTTCCCCTACACCTGCTCCGCATCGTACAAGCCTACCTCAGTGAGAGGTTTGTCACCTGGCCTGGACATCAGGAGTGGGGAAGAAAGGAGATGGCATGCGGAGTTCCACAGGGGTCGGTCCTAGGTCCACTCCTGTGGAATATTGGATACGATCGGGTGATCCGGGGAGCTCTTTTGCACGGTGTCAACATATACTGTTACGCTGATGACACGCTAGTGACGGCTCAGGGACCGAGCTACCGTGACGCAGCGATCCTGGCAACGGCAGGCGTCGCACACTGCGTTAGCAGAATTCGGCGGCTGGGTTTGGAAGTGGCTCTGACAAAGTCAGAGGCAATTTGTTTTCACGGGGCGCGAAGAGCACCTCCAGCTGGTTCGGAGATTGTGGTGGGAGGAGTCCCAATTGCTGTCAAGCCAACTCTGCTTTACCTTGGCGTTGTGCTTGACAGCAAATGGAACTTTAAAGCGCACTTTGAACGTTTGGCGCCCAGACTACTCGGTAGCGCAGCTGCGTTTGGACGCATATTGCCGAACTTGGGAGGGCCAAATGCGTCATGTCGACGCCTATATACAGGGGTGGTGCGCTCCATAGCGCTTTATGGTGCCCCAGTATGGGCGGAAGCACTCAGCGGGGACAATATTGCTCAATTGCGTCGGCCACAGAGGGCAATGGCTCAGAGAGTGATACGAGGGTACCGAACAATAAGCACGGATGCTGCGTGTGTGCTGGCGGGATCGCTACCATGGGATCTGAATGCGACGGTTCTTGCGTCACTATACTGGTGGCGCAAAGAGGCGCAAGAACATGGTAACTTTCCAGCACCTCGTGAAGTTAAGGAGCGCCAAAAGGAGCTCATGCAGCAGGCGGTACAGATGTGGGGGCAACGGTTGGAACAGCCGAGAGCCGGCACCCGCACTATAGAGGCGGTCCGCCCAGTCCTCAAGGAATGGGTGGATAGACAGTCCGGGGTTTTAACATTCCGGCTGACGCAGGTACTGTCGGGGCACGGTTGCTTCGGCAGCTACCTGCACAAAATAGCGCGAAGAGAGCCAACCCCGGAGTGTCATGAATGCGGAGCCGGCACAGACACAGCCCAGCATACCTTTGCTGAGTGTCCGGCGTGGAGCGACGAGCGGCAAGAACTGTTCGGCCGATTAGGACAAGATCTTTCACTGGAGGCTGTGGTAGAAAAGATGGTCTCGAGTGAAACGGCCTGGCGGACGGTGCTCAAATACTGCGAGCATGTCTTATCCGAGAAGGAGAAGGCGGAGCGCGAAAGGGAGATCTGGGTCGACGCCGACCCGATGCGCGCCCGCCGTGTTGGTCGCAGGCGTGCTGCGCACGATCGCCGCCTGCCTCCATAATTTTGACCTCCGGGTGGCAGACACGGGGGCATCTGCTACCCATAGGACAGAGGTCCCCGAGGCGGAGAGTGTGTCTTGTGTTCGGGCACACTCCCAAGAAAGATGTTAAAGGGACTATAATCCCCAGAGATGGGCCCAAACGGGCAACTGTTGGCGGAGTCGCGGATGTGTGCAAGAGCGTTCCCGTGGCTCCACCCTGATGCAGAAACGAAGAACACCCCAGGTTTTTAGTCAGTAGAAATCTGACATATCCACTGCGTCTCCCCCGAGGCGCAGTGTCGAATCTATGAAGATTTTCCTGGGTTAAAAAAAAAAAAAAAAAAAAGGTTCCACGGACCTCAACGGACCTGCTCGGTTGTCCGAGTGGGCGGGGAGGTGAACCCCGACGTGGCGCGTCCCCAGGTGGTGGATAGGGGAACGCCCCGGCTGCTGACGTCGAGCCGGGGTAGGACGTAGTCCCGCGAACCAAACACTGGGGGGGAAACGGGGGGGCCTCGGCCCAGGGGGGGAAAGGGGGGCTTCGGCCCGTGAGGGACTCTCCGCGCGTCCCTCTGAGTAGCAGAGGGCGCAGTGGATGAGTCGAGAGGAGGAGCCGTGTTAAGCCTCGTTCCGTCGAGGTGTTATGTGGTGTCAATCGGGTCACTGCGTTGGTCCGCGCGCAACGCAGTTCCTTGATTGACACCCTGAGGAGTGGCCGGGTAGTTAGTGGCCCTTGTGATTCCCGGGGCTATGCCGTATAGGGCCTCCCAAAACGATCAGGCCCGGGGAGAAGGGCCAGACTATCGTGGCACACGGCGGGCGGCTCCGCGTGTCCCTCTGAGTAGCAGAGGGCACAGTGTGAGCCGCAATGTCCCCGCTGGGATGGTGATGGAGCCCATTTGGGTTGGCCTGTGAAGGAGGGTGTGGCTCCGGCCACGAGGCGCGGCGGGTCCGTCTCGCGGTCTGCAGACGGACGTTGGTTTCGGCCACCGTCGGGCAACCCGCAACCCACACTGAGTGGGCCGGGGGTTTCCCTCACTGAGAGGGAAATCACGTGGAAGAAAACCACTATAAAAATCACCCCAATCCCAAGGCGTGTCTGGCGTGCTGAGGGGATGCGTGGCTGGAGGGAGTCCAGTCCCTAATGTCAGGGAGGGGCAAACCTCCTTAAACATAGCAAACATGAGTGGAAACGAAATTGTGAAACTACCCCAGGAGGTTTCAATCCTCCATGTCACCACAGGACGGGTAAGTGCCCGTGCTGTGGAGACATGCCGCCTTCCGTATTCTGGGGGGGCAAACCACTCGCGATCCGAAATCGACGACTTTGGCGAATGCATAATGGACACCGATGTACACAATGACTTGGTTCTGAGGTTGAACGGAGGAGGCAACGAGGAGGATGGCTGTCCGGCAGGGGCAGATGCGCCTACTACGCCCCCGGATAATGGGTTCCGGCCCCTACGTGATGCCCAGGGGCGCTTTGTGCGCCACGTTGGAGACGTGCCTACTGGAACGGCCTCGGACTCGGCGCACTCCCCACTCGACACAACGAAGGTGCTAAGTGAGAGGCGTAAAGCCGTCGTGCTACTGGAGAGGTTGGCAGAAAGGGTCCCTTCTCTCGGCAGGGAGGAGTTCTTCTCCCCCAGGAGAATAGACGTGGGTGACCTGCCTGGAGGCGGGGAATTTTTCTCTCCGGAGCCAACCGACGCGGAAACCGCCGAATCCGACGTTTCCATGCCTGCTCAGGCCACTCAAACGGCTGATAGGCGGAAAAGGCAGCGTAGCGGGGGGAGTGAGACGGAAGCACCAGGGAGCGACGAGACTTCCGATGCCACGGACCGAGGGAAATCTACCTCGGCACCTTCCAAGCGAGGAAGAGGCCGCCCTCTATCCAAGGCACACCACGTAGGGCTCTCCAAGGCCAAAGCCGAGCTACAGGAGCTGAAGCAGCAGGAGCTCGAGCTTCAGGCCGAAGAAGAGCTTAGGATGACGTCGCACAGACTGGCAAAGAGGCGCCTTGCCCTAAGGCCGGAACTGCTCAGAACGTCATGTGGATCAGACGATGAGGGCACCCGCACAGCCCTGGCCCTAAAGGAACAGGTGCGCGATAGTCTGGGGCTCATCACGGACGTGGCTACGAAGTCGCGAAACTTGAAGGGCACATTCCAACGTGCCCTGAAGGAGGCTGTGGCCGCGATCCGGGATGTGGTCTCCGAGCTGGGGGACCGTACTGTCTCTGATGAGACGAGGAGGTTAGCTGCCGAGAACGCACGCCTAAAGGCCGAAATGGCCGATCTCCGTAAGGAGATGGGCGAGCTGCGTGCCAGTCTCGGGCGGCGCCCCGAAGATGCACCTGAAGAGGCAAGGACGATGGAGCGCAGTATCGTGGACCAGGTAAGTGCCATGATGGAAGCAAGGATGAGCGCCTGGGAGGAAAGACTGCTCCCACAGCAGACGACCCAGGCACCTGCGCCGGCAAAGGAAGGGAGGACCGTCCAGTCAAGACCCTCGGTCACTGGAAGCTCCCCCCCTGGTCGCACCACGGCTACTACCATCTCACCGAGTGCGAAACGAAAAAAGGGGCAAAAGAAAAAGGAGTCCAAGAAGCCTCCTAAGACTCGCCCTGGCCCCGCTTCCCAATCCCAGCAGCCCCAGCCCCCAGGGCCTGCGACTGGGAATGATTGGTCGACTGTGGTCAAGTGGGGCAAGAAGAAGAAGATCCTGGTTCCGTCCACCGGCACAGAGGCGACTGGCAAGCCCCCACAGCCAGCGATACCGCAGGGAGCAAAAGGGGGGAAGGGCCAGAAGAAAATGGCAGCGCTGCGCGCCCCACGGTCAGCAGCCGTCGTCCTGACCCTCCAGGAGGGAGCGGAGGAGAGAGGCATCACCTACGGAACGGTGATTACCGAGGCCAAAGCCAAAATCTCCCTGGACGTACTCGGTATCACCGGTCTAAGGTTCCGCAGAGCGGTGACAGGGGCAGCGATCCTGGAAATCCCGGGCCCGGGCACCTCTAGCGGCGAGAAAGCGGACTCCCTTGCTGCTAAGCTGAAGGAGACGCTAAAGGAGGCCGATGTCGCCGATGACGCAGGCAGACCCGAGACATTGACGAGGAGACGCAGCTGTACAGCGCCTATAGAGAGGCGGTCAAGGCGCTGCAGCTCTCCATCTGCGAGGCGAAGGCGAGCGCCAGAGCGGAGCTTCTCGAGACTCTAAACCGAGATCCGTGGGGGAGGCCGTACAAGGCGGTCAGGGGTAAGCTACGCCCCTGGGCCCCCCCCTTGACGGAGAGTCTCGAGCCTCGACTGCTGGGGGCCGTTGTCTCCAATCTGTTCCCGAACAGACCGGAACACCGGCCTCCGGAAATGGCACCACCCCGTCAGCACGTCGGGTATGAGGGCGCGGAAGTCGAGGTGCCTCCGGTAACGGAGGCAGAGCTAGACGCGGCCGTGCTGAGGCTTAAAGCCAAAAACACGGCACCGGGGCCAGATGGGATCCCGGGACGCGTCCTGGCTCTGGCGCTGCAGGCCCTGGGGGAGAGATTTCGCGGGCTACTGGACGCCTGTCTTCAGTCCGGCCGATTTCCGACCATATGGAAAACCGGCCGGCTCGTCTTACTTAAAAAAGACGGGCGTCCCGCGGAATCTCCATCAGCCTACCGTCCAATCGTGTTGCTCGATGAGGCGGACAAGCTGTTCGAGCGTATCATCTGTTGTCGCCTCGTCGAGCACCTCCGGGAGGTGGGTCCCGACTTATCCGAACAACAGTTTGGATTCCGAGAGGGCAGGTCGACCGTGGATGCGGTCGCGCGCATTAAAGCCCTCTCGGATGAGGCGGTCGACCACGGTGGGGTGCTCCTGGCGGTATCGCTAGATATCGCCAACGCATTCAACACTCTGCCGTGGTCATGCGTTAGGGAGGCGCTGAAACACCACAAGGTGCCTCCCTACCTATGCCAGATAGTCGGGGCCTACCTCTCGGAACGGTGTGTGGAGTACCCGGTCCAGGGCGGTGGGCTGACAAGGTGGGAGATGTCGTGCGGTGTTCCACAGGGCTCGGTCTTAGGGCCGCTCCTGTGGAACATCGGGTACGACTGGGTGCTGCGGGGGGAGCTTCTCTCGGGATCGAGCGTGACCTGCTACGCAGACGACACGCTAGTCACGTCTCGGGGAACCTCGTACCGGGAGGCAGCACGCCTCGCTACCGTGACAGTAGCACTGGTGGTAAGGCGCATAACGATGCTGGGGCTGGAGGTGGCGCTACACAAGTCCGAAGCGATTTGCTTCCACGCCGCCCGGAAGGCGCCACCTGCAGGATCCAGCATCGTCGTCGGTGGCACTCGAATCGAGGTCAAGTCCGACATGAAGTATCTTGGACTTGTCCTCGATTCCCGCTGGAGCTTCCGCCAACACTTCACCCGCCTGACCCCCCGATTGATGGCAGCATCGGCCGCATTGAAGCGGCTGATGCCCAACGTCGGGGGGCCAGAGAGTGCGAGCCGCCGCCTGTATATGGGGGTGGTGCGATCGATGGCCCTGTACGGGGCCCCGATCTGGGCGGTAAACCTGGCGGCCCGCAATGTCGCCCTGCTGAGGAAGGCTCAGAGGGCGATGGCCGTCAGCGTTGTACGCGGGTACCGCACCACCTCATACGATGCGGCGTGCTTACTGGCGGGAACGCCTCCCTGGGACCTGGAGGCGGAGGCCCAAGCGTCTCTGTACCAGTGGCGAAGGGACCTCCGGCTCCAGGAGTACCATCCTGCGCCCGGGGAGGTAGAAGAGCAGAAGCTCCTCCTCCGACAGTCCATTGTCCTTCAATGGGAGGAGCGACTAGCTAGAGTCGAGGGGGGACATAGGACTGTCGAGGCGGTTCGGCCGGTCCTACGAGACTGGCTGGAGAGAGAGCGGGGTTCGCTGACCTTCCGGTTGGTGCAGGTGCTCACGGGGCATGGCTGCTTTGGGAGCTACCTGCACCGGTTCGCCAGACGGGAGGTGACGGCCGGGTGCCACCAGTGCAGCAGCGACGAGGACACGGCGCAGCATACCCTGGAGGAATGCCCAGCTTGGGCGGGGCAGCGCCGCGACCTCGTGGCAGTGGTGGGGGACGACCTCTCCTTGCCGGCCGTAGTCAAGGCTATGGTCGCCGACGAGAGGTCGTGGAAAGCGGTCCTCTCCTTCTGCGAGGATGTGATGTCGCAGAAGGAGAAGGCGGAGAGGGAGCGGGAGGCTGACCCAGCGTCGCACCCGATCCGCCGCAAGCGCGCTGGGGCCCGGAGAAGGGCGTACGCCCACCTCATCCCCCCCACCTAGCGAGGCCTGGGCAGTGGCGCGGGGGCGCCGCTGCCCGTAACATAGGCCTCGCCGAGAAGGCGCGCGTGGTGTGTCCACGCGCCTTCTGAGGAGGCAGGGGTAGAAGTTCCTCTCTACCCCTCCCAGAGACGGGCCCGCTGCGTGTGCTAGCGGCGGGCGGCGCCGGCGTGGTCGCGGTTGCGTACTTAGGGGATCCCGTGGCCACGCCCCACTGGTGGCGCGCAGGCACACCGTTGGTTTTTTAGTGGGTAGCGGCGGCTTTTTTGCCGAGTCCCACATAACCCGCATCTCCTCCCCCGAGGGTGCGGGTATGCATAAAGCATTTTTCCAACGAAAAAAAAAAAAAAAAAAAAAAAAAAAAAAAGGTTCCACGGACCTGCTCGGCTGTCCACGGACCTGCTCGGCTGTCCGAGTGGGCGGGGAGGTGAACCCCGACGTGGCGCGTCCCCAGGTGGTGGATAGGGGAACGCCCCGGCTGCTGACGTCGAGCCGGGGTAGGACATAGTCCCGCGAACCAAACACCGGGGGGGGTAGGACGTAGTCCCGCCGAGTCCCACATAACCCGCATCTCCTCCCCCGAGGGTGCGGGTATGCATAAAGCATTTTTCCAACGAAAAAAAAAAAAAAAAAAAAAGGGGAAGAGCTGAGAGGAGGAGCCGTGGGACTGTTGTCCCCGGGAGGGTTCTCCGCGCGTCCCTCTGAGTAGCAGAGGGCGCAGTGGAGGAACCACCGACGGGTCCGGCGTGCACTCGCACTGCCGTTGGACAGGCGTAGAGGGAGAGGGCACGTCCCTCTGCATCACCGTCGCTCGGAACCCTGGTAACAGGACCGAGGGCCTTGCCTTAGCTGGCTGGGTCGCGAGGAGACAACCTCTTTAAAAAATCCCTAAGTTCTGGCGTTGCGGCACATGACGTTGGGGCTCTCTTCGGGTGCCGGTTGGTGCCCTGGCTTCGTGGGTTCCGGGGGCTCTGCTTCTTGCGGGTGCTGAAGGTGGTTGGAAGAATCCCCGGTGTGTTGCAGCTGTGGGTGGCTGCCTGGATAGTGAGCCTCCTACTCCTCTCATACTGCTTACCTGCCGGGAAGGATTGTGCATTTCGATTTCTGAGAAATCGAAAACGCAAGTCCATTCCCCGGGCGGGTCGGCGGTGTTAGCGAGGCGGGAGGGTCGCACATCAGGCGTCATCCATGTCTGTGACACATCTGGGGGGGCTTTCAGCTTCTGGCGGCGTTTGCGGGGGCTGACCTCTTGAATTCGCGCGGGTCGGGACATCGGCCGGCACTGTTTCTCCGAAGAGTGGCTGGGGGGCAACCCAGTCGCTAGTGGCCAACCCTGAGGTACCGCCCGCCCCCTCAGGTGTATTAGGGTTACCCAGGTACAGGGGGCACTGCCTGGATGGACCGAATATTTCCCCCACACTCGTGGGAACAACATTTCAAGTTCAAAAGACCTAGGTTTAAGTTTAGGTATAAGCAGTGATCTAGTTTTAAGTGACGACCTGGCTAGAAAAACGGATAATGATAGAATGGTGGGTGAAGCGGGCGCTGCGACAGCTCAGCCGCAACTGCGCGTGGAGTTGACGCGGCTGGAACACTTGGACGTCAGTGCCCTTGGGGTTAGGTATGCAGACGCCGACTCCGATGCGCCTGCAAATAACGAAGGGTCCAACAACGACACGTACGACACCAAAAGTGTCTATATTAGAAACAGCCGGCTCTCCGAGTCGGACTCCTCGGCTGCCAGTGCGGGGACGGTTGCTTCTAGGGAGTCCGTCAGCTCGGTGCTCCGTAAGGGGGACACCCCTTCCGATGTTGGCAAAGTCCGTAAAGGAGAGAAGCGAAGGCGAAGGCACGGCATCGAGTCCAGCGATTCTGGCCCCGATAAGAGTCCCAAAATGGCTAAACCAGCAGAGGCAAAGAAGACAGGTTTCCAGGATTTTCTTCGTTCCCGGCCCTTACACCAAGCGGCGGAACCTGTGGTCTGGGATTTGGAAGAGGAAGGGGAAGATCGGGCAAAACCGAACCCGGAAACTCTTTCTCCAGAGGAGCTGCGTTCTCTAGCAGAGGGTGGAGCCGCCGCCATATTCGAGGTGGCTAAAAAGTCTGGTCACCTTCAGGGACCACTAGTGCGGAGGTTGAAGGAGTCTGCCAAGATGCTGATGCAGGTCGTAGACATACTTACCTCACGCTCCGAGGAGGAGGAGACGAGGCGCCTTCGCCTCGACAACGAGCGACTCCGCAGGGAAGTGGAGCTGCTGAGGAATGAACTAAGAGTTCACCGCCGCGAGTTCTCGGAGATGAGAAGAGAACTTGCGGCTACACGGCCGCTCACACAGCAGCCTCCAGCCCTAGCGCTTGACATAGAGGAGCTCAAGAGTTCCTTAGCTAATACGATGGGGACCATGCTAAATGCTCGCCTTGCGGTCATAGAAGAGCGTCTACCGCCAGCTCCTATCTGCCGCCCCCCTTTGGCGGCAGATAATAAGAAGACAACGGCACCTTGGATGGAAGCGGTCACTAAGGCCACGCAAGCGGCAAAGCCAACAAATACGGCGACACCGGCTAAAGTGCCAAAATCGAAGACGAAACCAAAAAAAAGCAGACCACCAACCGGGCCGGCTGCCAATACCACTCTGCCACCTTCCCCGAAACGGGCGAACGAACAAGTCCCGGGACCATCGTCGGCTCCCGTGACGGGTCCAGTCATTACTTCGTCCCGCAGAGAGGAATGGGTCGAGGTGGTGAAAAAGGGCAGGAAGAAAAAGCCCCCTAAACCCCCAGCAGCAGAAGCTCAGAAGACGATGGCTAAGCAAGCACCAAAACCTGGTGCCCTACCTAAGCCGAAACTGTACCCTCCTAGGACAGCAGCGGTAACCATTTCCCTCGATCCTGAGGCGGAGAAGAAAGGCGCTACATATGCCTCGGTTATTGCAACAGCGGAGGCAAGGATAAGCCTTGAAGAGATAGGGGTCACGCCAGGCTCCCTCAAAATCCGTACGTCTGCGACCGGAGCTCGCGTCATCGAGGTCCGTGGAGAGGGGCACGACACAGCAGCCGACAAACTTGCGGAGCACCTGGGGAAGACCCTGGATGGACTGGCAAGGATCTCCAGACCCGCACTGCAAGTGGATGTGCGCATTACAGGACTGGATGACGCGGCAACCCCAGAGAAGGTCTCTGCGGCAGTTGCAAAGGCTGGTGGCTGTCGAGAGGATCAGGTGAAAGTCCTGAACATTCAGCGGGGGCCATGGGGCACAGGGTCTGTGGTAGCACAGTGTCCCATCTCCACAGCAGCGGTCCTTTCAAAGGCGGGCCAAATTACGGTTGGTTGGAGCTCTGCCAGGGTCCAGGTCCTCGAAAAGCGACCCCTGCGCTGCTATAAATGCATGGGGGTGGGACACACCCGAGCCACGTGCCCGTCCCACGTCAGTCGAGACGTTCTTTGCTTCCGTTGCGGAAAGGAGGGACATAGAGCGGCCGGATGTGATGGGGCCCTGCGCTGCGCAGTATGCGCTGATGCGAGTAGGCCCTCTAATCACTACATGGGAGGCAGAAAGTGTCTGCCCCTAAGTATGAAGGGGAAATCGGTCACCAGGACCGGTAGCGACGAGGATGCCCGCGCCGAGCGACAAGAGGAAGCTGAAATGACCGTTGATGAACCAGACACGTCATAGCAGCTTCCTACAGGCGAACCTCAACCACTGCGCTGGTGCTCAAGATCTTGCTTTCCAGTCCATCGCGCAGTGGCGGGTTAATGTGGCAGTCATATGCGAGCCTTACTTTGTCCCTGCTCACCCTAACTGGGTGGGAGACATCGATGGTCTGGTGGCGGTTGTGGCAGGCAACAATGCGGGCGCACCTTTGTCACCTCTTGTGCGGAGATCGGGGGTCGTGGCGGCTGAATGGGGCGAGTACGCTATAGTTGGGGCATACTTTTCCCCTAACAAGACACTGGCGGAGTTTGAGGCGTACCTCGACTCCCTTAAAACTATAGTGGAGCGACTGGCGCCGAAACCGATCATTTTCCTAGGTGACCTAAATGCCAAATCACGCGCTTGGGGCAACCCTTCGTGTGACGGGCGCGGCAGGGCAGTTCAAGTCTGGGCCCTACAAACTGGGCTAACCCTCCTCAACAGGGGATCCACGCATACCTGCGTGCGACAGCAGGGTGGGTCTGTGGTTGACGTTTCCCTTGCCACACCAGCTGTTGCGCGCAGAGTACTCAATTGGAGGGTGGATGAGGAAACAGAGACCCTGTCCGATCACCTCTACATCCGTTTTGATGTCTCCGCGACGGGACCTCCACCTCCGCCTAGAGGTCCTAGCTGCTTCCCTCGCTGGTCTCTCGTAAAACTAGACAGGGACATTGCCAGGGAAGCTGCTATAGTGCAGCGGTGGCAGACCCCAGAGACAACAGGAGGAGCGGACGACATCAACGACGATACCATCGAAGATGTCGACGTATTGGCCAACCACGTTCGCGCCGCACTCACTGAAGTGTGCGATACGGCCATGCCAAGAGCGAAGAAGCACTCTCCACGCCGAAGCGTCTACTGGTGGTCGGAAGAAATTGCTGACCTCAGAAAGGAGGCAAATGGGGCCAGGCGAGCATACGTCCGCTGCCGTCGCCATCGTCGCCACACGAACGGCCAAGAAACGCCGCTCGAGAGACAACTGTGGAGCACCTATAAGGACAGTAAGAAGACGCTGCAAATAACCATTAGCAAGGCGAAAACATTGGCCAGGGAAGAGTTGCTAGACGATCTAAACAGGGATCCTTGGGGACGCCCGTATCGGGCAGCGCGAAAGAAGCTCTGCGCCGCAACTGTACCGCCAACTGAGTCTCTTGAACCTGCTGTTGTGGAAGAAATAGTGACGGCATTATTCCCGGAGGCCGCGGGACACTGCCCACCGGCCATGGCTCCTCCCTCCCAACTGGAGGAAGACACCATCGCGGAGGTTCCACCAATCCGTGATGGGGAGATCGCTGTGGCACTTGACCGCCTGAAAGGCAAGAAAACTGCACCGGGGCCTGATGGGGTGCCGGGGAAAGTACTCCAAATAGCGGTTGGGGAATTAGAGAGCTGGATTCGAAAAGTCTTCGACACCTGCCTACACGTCGGACGCTATCCAAATATTTGGAAGGAAGGTCGCCTGGCTCTCATTCCCAAGGAAGGCCGCCCGCCCGGACTACCTGGGGCCTACAGACCCATTGTGCTGTTGGACGAGGTAGGTAAGATGCTGGAGAAAATTCTCGCAAACCGCCTCGTCCGGCATCTGGAGGAAGTTGGACCGAACCTTGCGGAAGCCCAATATGGATTCAGGTCAGGTCGGTCCACAATAGATGCCTTGACCGCCCTGAAAGTTCAGTCCATGGAAGCTACACGAGAGGGCGATGTAGTCCTAGCGATCTCCTTAGATGTCAGGAACGCCTTCAACAGCTTGCCGTTTGAGACCATACTCGAAGCACTCCGGTTCAATAAAGTGCCGACCTATCTCCGGCGACTGTTGGAGGACTACCTCAAGGAAAGAGTGATCCTCTGGGAGGGAGCAGATGGTAGGCTCCATCAACGACGCGTAGGATGCGGCGTTCCACAGGGTTCCGTTCTGGGGCCTTTACTGTGGAATGTCGGATTCGATTGGCTGCTTCGCACCCCGCTGATCAGTGGTACGGGCGTGATCTGCTACGCCGATGATACGCTAGTTACAGCTCGGGGCCGAACATACGAGGAAGCTGCGCGTCTCGGAGAAGAAGCAGCAACAATGGTAGTGGAGCGGATCCATCTGCTGGGTCTTCAAGTTGCAGTGGAAAAGACGGAGGTGATACTTTTCCACGGCCCCCGCAAAGGTCCTCCACGAGGGGCCAGTATTACACTGCAGGGAGAAACCGTACAGGTTGGGACCAACATGAAGTATCTTGGTCTCACCCTGGACGGCAGGTGGACATTTAAGGCCCACTTCACAAAACTCACCCCAAGATTGGTTGGCGCCGCAGCGGCATTAAGCAAACTCCTCCCCAACAAAGGAGGCCCCCATGCTCTCTGCAGACGACTGTACTCGGGCATAGTCCGCAGCATGGCCCTATATGGGGCGCCCGTATGGATAGACTCTCTGTCAGCCGCAAATAAAACTCTTCTGCGCAAACCTCAGCGGGTCATCGCGCAGAGAGCGTGCAGGGCTTACCGCACCGTCTCTTGGGTGGCATCTACCCTTTTGGCAGGAGATCCCCCCTGGGAACTTCAAGCCGAGGTCCTGGCGGAAATGTACAGATACCGTGCAGACCTAAGGGCCCGGGGGGAGTTCCTGACGCACAGAGAGGTTGAGGAGATACGCAACGCGGGGCAAGCCGCATTACTGGCGAGGTGGAGGGAGGACCTGGGGGTGGCCAGTTCAGGTCAAGTAACAATAGAGGCCATCGCGCCCAACCTCGAGCGATGGGTGAATAGGAAATGGGGGGCGCCCGATTTCCATCTGGTGCAGTTCCTCACCGGACACGGCTGTTTCGGTGAGTACCTGCACCGAGTGGCGGGCAGAGAACCAACGTCCAAATGCCACGTGTGTGACGCACCAGTCGACTCACAGCATCATACCCTGGTGGAGTGCCCTGCGTGGGATCGCCAACGGCGGGACCTCGTAACCGCAGTTGGAGCAGACCTCTCACTGTCAACGATCGTGACCAAGATGCTTGACAATGAGAGTTGCTGGAAAGCGATGGCCTCCTTCTGCACAGCCGTATTGAAGCAGAAGGAGGACGCGGAACGGGACAGGGAGGAAGATCCACTCGCTGCCCCAATACGCAGACGGAGGGTGGGCCGAGCACGCCGGCGTTTTGCGCATATGCTCGCCCCGCCCTAGTGGGCTGGCTGGCAAGGGCGGGGGCCCTCTGCCTGCCAAGTAGTCCCAAATGACTGGAGCGCCCCTCTCTCATCCGGGGTGCTCTCCCTCGGCCGAGCCCAACCGGGCCAATCGCGAGGCCCACAGTAGCATGCGCAAGCGATCCTGTGGGCCTCACCTAAGGCGATATGGAGGGAAAACGCGCTGGGTTTTTAGTGGGTACACTGGATCCGCCCGGGAGCCCCACATACCCGTTCCGAACCCCCGATCGGACGGGATGCGGAATGCATTTTCCCAGCGAAAAAAAAAAAAAAAAAAAAAAAAAAAAAGGTTAGGTTAGGTTAGGTTTCCCCCCCAGGGCTCGGTCTTAGGGCCGCTCCTGTGGAACATCGGGTACGACTGGGTGCTGCGGGGGGAGCTTCTCTCGGGATCGAGCGTGACCTGCTACGCAGACGACACGCTAGTCACGTCTCGGGGAACCTCGTACCGGGAGGCAGCACGCCTCGCTACCGTGACAGTAGCACTGGTGGTAAGGCGCATAACGATGCTGGGGCTGGAGGTGGCGCTACACAAGTCCGAAGCGATTTGCTTCCACGCCGCCCGGAAGGCGCCACCTGCAGGATCCAGCATCGTCGTCGGTGGCACTCGAATCGAGGTCAAGTCCGACATGAAGTATCTTGGACTTGTCCTCGATTCCCGCTGGAGCTTCCGCCAACACTTCACCCGCCTGACCCCCCGATTGATGGCAGCATCGGCCGCATTGAAGCGGCTGATGCCCAACGTCGGGGGGCCAGAGAGTGCGAGCCGCCGCCTGTATATGGGGGTGGTGCGATCGATGGCCCTGTACGGGGCCCCGATCTGGGCGGTAAACCTGGCGGCCCGCAATGTCGCCCTGCTGAGGAAGGCTCAGAGGGCGATGGCCGTCAGCGTTGTACGCGGGTACCGCACCACCTCATACGATGCGGCGTGCTTACTGGCGGGAACGCCTCCCTGGGACCTGGAGGCGGAGGCCCAAGCGTCTCTGTACCAGTGGCGAAGGGACCTCCGGCTCCAGGAGTACCATCCTGCGCCCGGGGAGGTAGAAGAGCAGAAGCTCCTCCTCCGACAGTCCATTGTCCTTCAATGGGAGGAGCGACTAGCTAGAGTCGAGGGGGGACATAGGACTGTCGAGGCGGTTCGGCCGGTCCTACGAGACTGGCTGGAGAGAGAGCGGGGTTCGCTGACCTTCCGGTTGGTGCAGGTGCTCACGGGGCATGGCTGCTTTGGGAGCTACCTGCACCGGTTCGCCAGACGGGAGGTGACGGCCGGGTGCCACCAGTGCAGCAGCGACGAGGACACGGCGCAGCATACCCTGGAGGAATGCCCAGCTTGGGCGGGGCAGCGCCGCGACCTCGTGGCAGTGGTGGGGGACGACCTCTCCTTGCCGGCCGTAGTCAAGGCTATGGTCGCCGACGAGAGGTCGTGGAAAGCGGTCCTCTCCTTCTGCGAGGATGTGATGTCGCAGAAGGAGAAGGCGGAGAGGGAGCGGGAGGCTGACCCAGCGTCGCACCCGATCCGCCGCAAGCGCGCTGGGGCCCGGAGAAGGGCGTACGCCCACCTCATCCCCCCCACCTAGCGAGGCCTGGGCAGTGGCGCGGGGGCGCCGCTGCCCGTAACATAGGCCTCGCCGAGAAGGCGCGCGTGGTGTGTCCACGCGCCTTCTGAGGAGGCAGGGGTAGAAGTTCCTCTCTACCCCTCCCAGAGACGGGCCCGCTGCGTGTGCTAGCGGCGGGCGGCGCCGGCGTGGTCGCGGTTGCGTACTTAGGGGATCCCGTGGCCACGCCCCACTGGTGGCGCGCAGGCACACCGTTGGTTTTTTAGTGGGTAGCGGCGGCTTTTTTGCCGAGTCCCACATAACCCGCATCTCCTCCCCCGAGGGTGCGGGTATGCATAAAGCATTTTTCCAACGAAAAAAAAAAAAAAAAAAAAAAAAAAAAACAAAAAAAAAAAAAAAAAAAAAAAAAGTTTCCCCCCCACGGACCTGCTCGGTTGTCCGAGTGGGCGGGGAGGTGAACCCCGACGTGGCGCGTCCCCAGGTGGTGGATAGGGGAACGCCCCGACTACTGACGTCGAGCCGGGGTAGGACGTAGTCCCGCGAACCAAACACTGGGGGGGAAACGGGGGGCTTCGGCCCAGGGGGGGAAAGGGGGGCTTCGGCCCAGGAGGGACTCTCCGCGCGTCCCTCTGAGCAGCAGAGGGCGCAGTGGATGAGGTCGGAGGAGGAGCCGTGGGACGTTTGTCCCCGGGAGGGTTCTCCGCGCGTCCCTCTGAATAGCAGAGGGCGCAGTGGATGAACCAAGGGAGGGCGGGCCTGGCGAGCACTTACCATGCCGTCAGGCAGGCACTGGGGGGGTTTATCCTGCCCGCGCCACCGCCGGATCCGTAGCCCCGTTCCGAGTTTCGTGGTCACGTCTCGCGGCTTGGACGGGAACGGGGGTCTTGCCTTCATTGGCCGGACCGCGAGGAGACAACCTCTGAAAAAACCCTTAACCCCGGCGCTGGGGCACGTGGCGTCGAGGTTCTCCTGTGGTGTCGATCGGGGCACTGCTTTTCGCACGAACCTCTGGGTTCTCCCGCCGCGCGGGCGCTTGAGGAGGTCGAAAGGGCCCTTGACGTGTCGCGGGTATGTGTTGTTGCCTGGTCAGGGAGCCCTCTGCTTCTCTGACACTGCCTATCTGCCTGGAAGGATTGTGCATTGGGTTTCTGAGAAACCCAAACGCAGATCCATTCTCTGGGTGGGTCGGCGGTGTTAGCGTGGTAGGAGGCTCACGCATCGGGTGCCACACATATCCGTGGCGCGCCCGGGGGGCTTTCGGCCTCCAATGGTGGCTGTGGGAGGGAGACTCCAGTTCTTCGTGCGCAACGCAGGTCCCCGATCGACACCCTTAGGAGTGGCTGCGTAGGTAACGCAGCCACTAGCGGCCAACCCTGGGAGACCGCCCGCCCTCCCAGTGGTAGTAGGGTTACCCAGGTACAGGGGGCACTGCCTGGGTGGACCAGTTATTTCCCCCATACTCGTGGGAATAAAAATTAGTAATTTAAAAAAAGATAACGGACCTGGACACAAACCTGCACAACGAGTGGATTTTGTTGACACTGCGGTGGAAGCGGGCGCCCTGATGGCGCGCGCCGAAGCCAACAACCTCGGCGCGGAAGACCTAGATCTGGACGTAAGGGCTGAGGAGGAGATCTTCCGCCCTCGCATGTCCCTGGCACGATCGCCGAGAAGACGGGATGGATTCGATCAATCCGTGGGCTTCTCGGGTACACGGACTGACCAGAACTCCACTGCGATTCAGACCCCGGCGAGGGAAGCCGTCAAAACAGCAGCAGAGGTAAAACCGAATAAAAAGGGCCAGGACCCGCTCTCAACACTGCCGCAACTGCGCGTTGAGCTGACGCGGGTTGAAAATATGGACGTGAGCGCTTTTGGAGTCACCTGGAACGACCCCAAGCTGGCTAACAGACCCATTGCATACGCAAGGCAAGGCAGGGGTGTGGATCCAAAAAGTCCACAAGTCATGGCGGATTGCCACGTAGCGGCAGAGGACAACGTTGAGGCCGAATTCAACCGGAGACTACGCTGTCGGGCTTTCTACAAGAAGAAGGCATCGGTGACTCCCGATCTGGAAGAGGAAGGGGACGGAGGACAAAAAGAGGTAGATCCCGAAAACCTCTCCCCTGATGAGCTGCGGACTATGGCCGCGGATAAGGCCGCCATCATCGTTGGGGTGGCCAAAAAATCCGGACACCTACAGGGGCCGATGGTGAAGCGGCTTAAAGAGTCTGCTGCTTCACTCCTGTCTGTGGTGGACATACTTTCCTCCCGGAGGGAGGAAGAGGAGACAAAACGACTTCGTCGAGACAACGGACGGCTTCGAAAGGAGCTAGACTCACTACGGGCAGAGCTAAAGGCTCATCGCCGAGAATTTGCCGCGACGCGGACTCAGCCACTGGCCCCCGCGGTCGATCTGGAGGAACTAAAATGCTCCTTTGCCATAACGGTGGGAGCAATGCTGGACGCCCGTTTTGCGGCTATAGAAGACCGCCTTCTGCCGGAGCCTGCCCACCAACGCCTGGGCACTAACCAAGCCCCGGTAGTAATGGACAGGAAAAAAGCAGCCCCGAAGGCTCTAACGGTCCCGGCCGCAGCGCCCTCTAAGACTCCTCGTGGAACTCGGGAGAAAAGCACTCCCGCGAAGGCTAGGCCCAAAGCCACCCCTGCACCCAAGTCGGCTCCTGCTAAGAGGGCAGAAGAGCAGCTGCAGGGACCCTCTACGGCCCCGATAACAGATGCGATCATGGAAGGGGAGGGACAATGGGTGCAGGTGGCGAGAAAAGCAAAGAAGAAGAAGCCAGCAACAGGGATCCCGCCGCCAGCTCCAAGCCGGGCGTTACAGAAAAAGGCCTCAGGGAAACCAAAACTGGCCCCCCCAAAGTCGGCAGCTGTAGTCATCAGCGTGGACCCCGAGGCAGCAAAGCGAGGCGTTACATACGCCTCTATTATAGAAACGGCGGAGTCGAAAATTAACCTGCAGGGACTAGGCGTCAGCCCAGGGACGCTCAAAATCCGTGCGTCTGTGGCGGGGACACGCATCCTGGAGATAAGCGGAGAAGGGAAGGCCGCAGCTGCCGACAAGTTGGCGGAGAGCCTCCGCGGGGCCTTGGATGGTCTAGCCAAGGTCACCAGGCCAGTGATGCGTGCGGACGTGCGAATCACGGGTCTGGATGACTCAGCCACCCCAGAAAAGGTAGCCGCTGCGATAGCGAAGGCTGGAGACTGCCTGGTAGAGAACGTAAAGGTCCTCACTATTAGGAGGGGCCGAATGGGAATGGGATCGGTGGTGGCGCAATGCCCCATTAGTGTGGCAGCCGCTCTGGCAAAAGAAGGAACGGTTCAGGTTGGCTGGAGCTCGGCCAAGGTCAAAGCCCTTGAGCAGCGCTTACTACGCTGCTATAAGTGTATGGGGACGGGACACACCCGAGCTACATGCCCCTCCAGCGTATGCCGGGACAATTTGTGTTTCCGGTGCAGCAAGGAGGGACACAAGTCGGCGGCCTGCAGTAGCGAACCATACTGTGCCGTGTGCGCCGATGCGGGAAGGCCCCCCGATCACCACATGGGTGGTAGAAAATGCCTACCCCCAAACATGAAAGGGATCATAGCTCCTAGGACCGAGGCCACCACCACAGATGAGGGGGACGGCACGGAGCCACCGACGGATACCATTGAAATGTCGGAATGAACAATCCCAGACACACCAGCATTTTACAGGCGAACCTTAATCACTGCGCCGGGGCACAAGACCTGCTCATCCAATCCATGGCACAGTGGCAAGTGGATTTGGCGGTGGCCTGCGAGCCATATTATGTCCCTGCCCATCATAGCTGGGTTGGAGACCTAGACGGGACGGTGGCAATCCTGAAGGGGACAAATGCAGGTCCCCCCCTTTCTGCCCTCGAGAGGAGGCCTGGGGTCGTAGCGGTGGAATGGGGCGAGTACGCCATCATCGGGGCATACTTCTCCCCCAACCGGCCTCTGGCCGAATTTGAAACGTTCCTCGATACCATCAGAGCAACGGTAGGGAGGATGAACCCGAGGCCCATAATCCTTCTCGGTGACCTCAATGCCAAGTCGCGCGCGTGGGGCAGCCCAGCAACTGACGCCCGAGGGAAGGCCGTACAGGTCTGGAGCATACAGGCTGGTCTAGCCCTCCTAAACAGAGGGAAAGCACACACCTGTGTCCGACAGCGGGGGGGGTCCGTGGTGGACGTTTCGTTTGCCACCCCGTCTGTCGCGAGCAGGGTGCAAAATTGGAGGGTAGACGAGGACACAGAAACGTTATCAGACCACCTGTACATCCGATTCGAGGTGTCCAGTCTTACCTCCGGAGTGGCGAACCCGTTAGGAGGGCGCAGTCGGTTCCCACGTTGGACCCTGACGCAGCTTGACAGGGAGCTTGCCAAAGAGGCAGCCATAGTGCAGCGTTGGCAGGCTCCCGAGACGGCGACGGACGGGGCGGGCGTGGATGTCCTGGCCGATCAAGTCCGTGCCGCACTTACAGCGGTCTGTGACACGGCCATGCCGAGAGCTGGCCAGCCTACCCTACGCCGGCAAGTTTACTGGTGGTCACCAGGGATCTCCAACCAGAGGGCGCAGGCAAATGCAGCAAGGCGAGCGCTTGCCCGCTGCCGACGCCACCGCGGGAACGGCGAGGAGACGGCGGAGGAGGCCCACCTCCGGGGTGTCTACAGAGAGCGCAAAAAGGAGCTGCAGCTGGCTATAAGCAAGGCCAAGTCTGCGGCCAGGGAGGAGCTCCTGGTTGACCTAGATAGAGACCCCTGGGGACGCCCATACCGTATGGCGCGGAAAAAACTCACCACAGAAGTTCCGCCAACGAAGGCCCTCGAGCCACAAGCCGTGGAGCAAATAGTGGGACAACTCTTCCCTAACTCCACGGGGCACCGCCCACCGGCCATGGCACCTCCCTCCCTACAACAACCAGAGCAAGAGAACGAGCAGGAGGAGATTCCCCCAATAAGGGACGGAGAGATGGGGGTAGCCTACGCCCGCCTCAAGGGGCGACGGACTGCTCCAGGACCCGATGGCGTGCCGGGAGGGCTGCTACTCACCACGGCAAAGCAAATGGGGGACTGGATCCGGGAAGTATTCGAGGCCTGCCTCCGCGTCGGGCACTTCCCGAAGATATGGAAGATGGGCCGCCTGGTCCTCATCCCCAAGGAAGGCCGACCACCGGGATCACCTGGGGCATACAGGCCTATCGTGTTGTTGGACGAGACCGGCAAAATGCTGGAGAAGATTCTCGCAAACCGCCTCGTCCGACACCTGAAAGTTGTTGGACCGGACCTTGCAGAGGCCCAGTACGGGTTCCGGGAGGGTCGCTCGACCATTGACGCACTGCTAGCCCTTAAGGCCCAGACCACCTCTGCAGTGGAGGAGGGGAATGTGGCTCTTGCTATCTCACTGGACGTGAGGAATGCCTTCAACAGCCTGCCGTTCGAGACAATTACTGAGGCCCTCCGGTTCCATGGAGTGCCTAACTATCTCCAGCGACTGTTGAAGGATTACCTACGCGATAGAGTGGTCCAATGGGAGGGCTCCGACGGGCTGGTGCACCACCACCACGTCGAATGCGGTGTTCCACAGGGCTCTGTTTTGGGCCCTGTCCTGTGGAATATCGGATTTGATTGGCTACTGCGCTGCCCGCTCCTCCCCGGGACAAGCATCATCTGCTATGCAGATGACACACTCGTCATAGCCCGGGGAAGGACTTACCAGGATGCTGCGCGTCTAGGAACAGTGGTGGCGACCCTGGCTGTGGAGAGGATCCGCCTACTGGGCCTCGAAGTCGCCGTGGGCAAGACAGAGGTGATCCTGTTCCATGGACCGCGGAAAGGCCCCCCTCGTGGGGCGGCGATCACCCTTCTGGGAGCGAGAGTTGAGGTTGGGACAGAAATGAGGTACCTCGGTCTCAGCCTCGATGGTCGGTGGAACTTCCGGGCCCACTTTACTCGGCTCGTGCCTCGCCTGATGAGCGCAGCGATGGCCCTGGGCAAGCTTCTTCCCAACCAGGGAGGCCCTCAATCCCCATGCAGGCGCCTTTACGCGGGGATCATCCGGAGCATGGCACTGTACGGGGCACCCGTCTGGGTGGATGCCCTGACGACCCAAAACGTGACCCTTCTGCGTAGACCGCAAAGGACAACAGCCGTGAGGGCATGCAGAGGGTACCGAACGATATCGTGGGCGGCGGCTACCCTCCTGGCTAACGACCCTCCCTGGGAACTCCAGGCTGAGGCCCTCGCAGAGGTGTACGCCTATCGGGCGGAGCTGAGGGCCCGGGGGGAGATCCCATGTCCAAGGGAGGTCGAAGATTTAAGAAGTGCCGCCGGAGCCGCCCTGCTGCGGAGGTGGAAGGCGGACCTGGAAGCGGCCGCGGTTGGCCGGGTGACACTGGACGCACTTTTGCCCAGTTTCGAGCGGTGGATCAACCGAAAATGGGGCGCGTTGGACTTCCACCTGGTGCAGGTCCTCACCGGACACGGCTGTTTCGGTGAGTACCTGCACCGAGTGGCGGGCCGTGAGGAGAGTCCCCGCTGCAGCGAGTGTGCGGCCACGACAGATACGGTGCGCCATACTCTGGAGGAATGCGCAGCGTGGGGGCCGCAGCGGCAAATCCTGGCCGCTGTTGTGGGAGGGGACCTCTCGCTACCGACCGTCGTAGCAAAAATGCTCGATAACGAGAGGTCCTGGAAGGCGATGGCCTCTTTTTGCAAGTCAGTCATGACGCAAAAAGAGGCCGCGGAGCGGGAGCGGGAAGACGACCCACAAGCTCCCCCAATCCGAAGACGCAGGGTGGGCCGGGCACGTCGGCGATACGCCCATCTGAATGCCCCACCCTAAAAGACTGGTGAGCCAGGTCAGGGGACCTGGGCCTCTCACATCAGCTCGCGGGATACAACCGGGATAAGAGCCGTGTTGGCTAGTCGCGGGAGCCGCAGTAGAATGCGCAAGCGATCCTGCTGGTTCCCCTCGAAAGCGACAAGGAGGGTGACACTGGGTTTTAGTGGGTATCTCGGCTGCGCTAGCCGGGGAGTCCCACATACCCGCCCTGTGTCCCAGGGGCGGGATGCGCAACAGCATTTCCCAGTATAAAAAAAAAAAAAAAAAAAAAAAAAAAAAAAAAAAAAAAAAAAAAAGGTTAGGTTTCCCCGTGGGTAGGCCGAGGAGGAGGTGGCGGAGGCAACCCGCAAGGCGGTGAGCAGGCACCTTGCCCGCCTGTCAGAGTCCCCCTGGACACCAAGTGGCGACGAAGACGAGGACGCCCGCACTGCACTGGCTCTGATCCAGCAGGTGCTGGACAACTTGGGCGTCATCAACAAAGTCGCCACCAAGTCTAGCAACTTAAAAGGGACCTTTCAACGGGCTCTAAAGGAAGCTACACTCGGGATTCGTGAAGCTGTCGCGGAGCTAGGCAGGCGCTCGGCTTCAGACGAGACCAAGAGACTGGCCGCGGAAAATGCCCGTCTAAAGGCAGACATGACCGAACTTCGAAAGGAGATGGACGAGCTCCGAGCCAGTCTCATGGAGCCGAGGGCAGGCGCAGCTAGCCAGGGGCAGAATATCCTTGGAGGCAGCCCAACGCCACTGAACCCGGGACCAAGCGGTCCTGCGTCCTGGGATTTAGAGAGTATTGTCCGTGCTGTCACAAACCAAATGGGCCACATAATAAATGCTCGATTCGATGGCTTGGAAAAAGAAGGCCGGCTTCTGCCAGCTCAACGTCTCCGCCCGCCATTGGCCGGTGACAAGAAGAAAGCTACGGCCCCTAACACGGCACAAATTCCGTCAATACCGGGGGCACCTGCTGCTCTAAAGAAGGGTCCTCCCAACTACACGGAGGAGCCGCCAAAGCGTGGCGGTAAGGGCAAAGGAAAGGGCAAAAGGAGTGTTGCCCCACAAACACAAAAAAGCCTTGCTCGCGAGAACACAGAGGTTCCCCTGCCTCAGCCATCGCCTAGCGATCCTGCCCTCGCGAATAATAAATGGCAGGTAGCGGGTCGGAAAAAAGGAGGGAAGAACATCAAGCAAGTCAACTCCCAGCCACAACAGAGCCAGCAGAGGCAAAAGCCCCAGCGGCCCAAAAAGGCGAAGAAATTGACACCTCCACGTTCTTCAGCTGTGGTTATGACGTTGATGCCAGAGGCGAAGGAGCTGGGAGTGACGTATGCAAATGTGCTCTCCGAGGCAAAAAAGGTGGACCTGACCGGTATCGGCATCACCAAGATGAGGATCAAGCGTGCCGTCACTGGTGGCCAAGTACTGGAGGTACCTGGGACTGATAGCGATGAGAAAGCTGATCAGTTGGCCAAGGCCCTTGCGGAGAAGCTGGGTGAGCAGGCTGTCCGCATTTCAAGGCCAATCAAATGTGCGGAACTCCGTATATCGGAGCTGGATGACTCTGTGTCACCGGAACTAGTGGCAGCCGCAATCAGGAGTATCGGCGGTTGCCCCGCGGAAAGAATGAAGACTGGCGAGATCCGCCGAGGCATCCGCACCCTCGGCACACTCTGGGTGCGTTGCCCTGTTACGGCTGCCAAGAGGGTTATCCAGGGTGGGCGTCTGGACCTGGGCTGGGGCCTCTCGGCCAGAGTCACCCTATTGGAGGAGAGGCCAATGAGGTGCTACAGATGTCTCCAAATGGGGCACACCAGTGCCCAATGCACTGCGACGGAGGACCACAGCGACCTATGCTTCAGATGCGGTCAACCAGGGCATAAGAGAGCAGCTTGCTCGGAGACACCATGCTGTGTCCTGTGCTCGGCGGTGGGTAAGCCTGCGGACCATAAAATCGGGTCCAAGGCCTGCATGAATCCCCGCTATCAGAAGGTCAAGCGCGCTGGCGATGGCTCCCGAGTCCCCTCCCAGGCTGCCCCCCCCTCCACTAGTGCGGTGGCAGAGGTCGAGATGGACGTAGTGGCCACTGGAAATTTAAATGGCCCTTAAAGTTCTGCAGACGAACCTTAACCACTGTGCCAGGGCTCAGGATCTGTTATTCCAGTCTCTGGCACAGTGGGGGATTCATGTGGCGGTTGTGGCGGAGCCATACACGGTTCCATCCCGTGATGACTGGGTCGGGAACCTTGATGGGACTGTGGCTCTTGTCTCGAGAGTGGGCGCAGGCTCCCCTGCTTTTGAAGGCGTGCTGAAAGGGCAAAGTTTCGTGTCGGCAAAGTGTGGGAGTGTCACACTCGTCGGAATATACTTCTCCCCGAACCGATGTCTTGCAGACTTCGAGCGCTATCTGATAGAGGTGGGTGCTCGTGTCGCACAACTTTCTGGCCCGCTTATTGTCGCAGGGGACTTTAACGCGAAATCCACTGCGTGGGGTTCACCAGTGACAGATGTGCGCGGCGAGGTGCTGGAAGAGTGGGCAGTTGCGTCAGGACTCATCCTAGCCAACATGGGAGCAGTTCACACGTGCGTGCGGCAACAAGGCGGCTCCATTGTGGACCTGACCTTCACGAATGCCTCCCTGGCGGGGTGCCTAAATGGGTGGAAGGTAATGGTGGACGTGGAGACGCTGTCGGATCATCGTTATATCCGGTATGACGTCTCCACGGTGCCACCAGGCTCCGGCCCATGTAGCGGCCCTCCTGCCGGCAGTGGTGGTGGCCCAAAATGGGCTCTGAGCAAGCTTGACCGCGACCGGCTTTCAGAAGCGGCAATGGTTCAGGCATGGCTGCCCGTGCCGGAAGGTGAGGTTGTGGTGGAGGCGGAAGCATCCTGGTTCCGGGAAGCTATGACGCAGATTTGCGACGCAGCGATGCCCCGGGCCAAGCCTCCATCACGAAAGACCCAAGTATACTGGTGGACAGCTGAGCTTGCACTCTTGCGCAAAGGCTGCTCAGATGCGCGGCGCCACTACCAAAGACAGAGGAGACGTCGGCGGCCAGACGAGGAGGCGGAGAGGACCCTGTATGCCCTGTACAAGGCAGCCAAGGAGTCCTTTAAGATTGCCATGGGCCGGGCCATGGATGCTGCGAGAGGGGAATTCCTCGAAACCCTGAATGCGGATCCGTGGGGCAGGCCCTATAAGCTCGTGAGAGGCAAGCTGCGCTCATGGGCCCCTCCCCTCACGCAGACTCTAGAAACGGAGTTCCTCGAGGAAGTGGTGACGGCACTGTTTCCTGCTAGGGGTACTTTCAGCCCTCCTGAAATGGCGCCGAGGAATGTTGACGAGACCGAAGATGTGCCACCAGTTTCTACGGGAGAACTGGGGGCTGCAGTTCTTCGCATGCGGAACAAAAATACGGCTCCGGGGCCAGACGGACTACCTGGCCGCGTATGGGCCCTCGCAATGGCGGAGCTGGAGCCGCGTCTTATTCGCCTCTTCTCAGCGTGCCTGGAGCAGGGGTGCTTTCCTCAGGCATGGAAAACAGGAAAACTCGTCCTGCTGAAGAAGGAGGGTCGCCCGGCAGAGTCGCCATCGACTTATCGCCCAATCGTTTTGCTTGATGAGGTCGGGAAGCTATTTGAGCGCATTATAGCTTCCCGCCTCATCAATCACATGCGAACAGTGGGGCCAGACTTGGCTGAAAACCAATTCGGGTTCAGGACCGGCCATTCCACGGTGGACGCCATCTTGTGCGTCCAAACCCTGGCCCAAGAATCTGTTTCCCAAGGTGAGGTCGTTTTAGCAGTGTCATTAGACATTCGCAACGCCTTTAATACCATGCCTTGGGAAACAATAAACGAGGCTATGCGCTACCATGGTGTACCTCCTCATTTAGCCCGTATCATCAGGGCCTATCTGAGTGAACGGTTCGTGGAGTGGCCTGGGCAGCGCACGTGGGGCCGGAGACGGATGGAGTGCGGCGTGCCTCAGGGGTCGGTTCTGGGGCCACTTCTGTGGAATGTGGGATATGACTGGGTCTTGCGGGGGGAAAACCCTCGTGGAGTTGACGTACTCTGCTACGCTGACGACACGTTGGTGATGGCCAAGGGACCCAGTTATCGTGATGCGGCCATTCTGGCTACGGCGGGTGTTGCCCAAGTTGTAAACCGCATAAGACGACTGGGGCTGGAGGTTGCTCTCCAAAAATCAGAAGCCATCTGCTTCTACGGGCGTCGGAAAGCACCTCCAACGGGTGCCCAAATTACTGTCAGCGGAGTCCCAATTGCTGTCAAGCCTACTCTACAATATCTTGGAGTTGTGCTTGACAGCAAATGGAATTTCAAAGCCCATTTCGAGCGTCTGGCCCCAAAACTATTGAGCGTTGCTGGGGCCCTCGGCCGCTTACTTAAAAATTTAGGAGGGCCCAATGCCCCATGCCGCCGCTTATACACGGGAGTAGTGCGCTCCATAGCCCTTTACGGTGCACCCGTCTGGGCTGGTGCCATCGCCAGACAGTGTACAGCCCACTTACGAAGGTCACAGAGGGCGATGGCACTGAGAATGGTTCGTGGATACCGCACTGTATCCACCGATGCTGCGTGCGTCATGGCCGGATCCCTACCCTGGGACCTGGAGGCTAAAGTCCTGGCAGAACTTTTCTTCTGGCGAGCAGCGGCATGGGAGCGGGATCACTGGCCGGCTCCTTCCGAGATTGAGGCTCGACGCACTAACCTCATAAATGACGCGATGGGAGTCTGGGCGCTCCGTCTAGAACGGCCAGCAGCTGGCTCCCGTACCATAGAAGCCATCCGCCCGGTCCTTAAAGAGTGGGTGGAAAGGCAACACGGGGTCCTGACCTTCCGTTTGACACAGATCCTGTCGGGACACGGTTGTTTCGGCCAGTATCTGTGGAAGATCGTGGGTCGGGAACCAACCCCTGAATGCCACGAATGCGGCGGCGACCGAGATACGGCTCAGCACACTTTAGAAGTGTGCCCGGCATGGAGCGCGCAGCGGACAGCGCTCGTGTCTGTGATAGGGGCGGATCTGTCCTTGCCGGCAGTGGTTGCTGCCATGGTGAGGCAAGACACGGCGTGGCAGGCGATGCTCTCTTTCTGCGAGGAAGTGATGACGCAGAAAGAGAGCAACGAGCGCGAAAGGGAGATTGCGGCGGAAGTGCACTCCATTCGCCGGCGAAGAGTGGGGAGAAGGCGCGCCGCGCATGAGCGCAACCTTCCACCCTAAACAGGGTAGCGGGCGGCAGAGATGGAGGGTTTCTGTCGCACCTAGCTTGGTCCCTCGAGTGGGAAGCGCGTGGAAGCCAAGCAAAGCGCGTTTCAGCGAAGTTAGCCGGGGGAGAAGTGTGATCTCTCCCCCGTTATTATTCTAGTCAATAAAGCTGCTGGTGGGTTCGCGGAGAATACGCAAGTGGTCCCGTGTTCCCACCTAAAGTCAGCGAGGCGGCCAACGTCAGTTTTTAGCAGGTATTACGGGCAATATACACCCGCCGAGTCCTGCATAACCCGGTCTCCCTCTACAAGACCGGGTATGCGTAAAAGCATTTTCTGACGATAAAAAAAAAAAAAAAAAAAAAAAAAAAAAAAAGGTTTCCCCGTGGGTGGAGAAGCGGTCCAGGTGAAGGCCCACATCAAATATTTGGGCCTCCACCTGGACCGCAGGTGGAATTTCGAGGAGCACTTCCGCCAGCTTGCTCCCCGAATTGTCGCGGCAGCGTCAGCGCTTGGCAGGCTGTTGCCCAACGTGGGGGGGCCCAATGCGACATGCCGCCGCCTGTACGCGGGGGTAACCCGCAGCATGGCCCTATATGGTGCGCCGATCTGGGCCGATCGGCTCAATGCCGCCAATAGGGCCCAACTCAGAAGGCCGCAAAGAGTGGTGGCCATCCGTGTAGTAAGGGCCTACTGCACGGTGGCGTGGGCGGCGGCGTGTGCCTTGGCGGGCACCGCGCCCTGGGAGTTGGATGCTCAGGTGCTCGCGGAGGCGCACAGGGAGCGGGTAAGGCGCAGGGTCCTAAACGAGATCCCCACCCCCGAAGAGCTGAGGGAGGAGCGTAGCCAAGCGCAACGGCGAATGAGGGACCGGTGGAAAAACGACCTGGAGGACTCCCCCTATGGACTCCGCACCATAGGGGCACTCCTCCCGTCGTTTGACCACTGGCTGGAGAGGGCGCACGGGAGCGTTGGCTTCAGGATGGCGCAGGTAATGACCGGACACGGGTGCTTCGGTCATTACCTGCACAGAATCGGGCGGGAGGCCAGCTCGGCCTGCCACGAGTGCGGCGACCCAGACGATACCGCCCAGCACACCCTAGAGGTGTGCGATCGCTGGGTCGAGGAACGCCGTAATTTGGTCGGCGCCCTCGGAGTGGGTGATCTCTCGCTCCACAACGTCGTGGCGGCCATGCTGAGGAGCGAGAGATCCTGGGAGGCAATGGCCTCTTTCTGCGAGTCCGTCATCGCACAGAAGGAGGCCTCGGAACGGGAGCGCGAAGAGAGGGCAGATGCGCTCCCGATCCGGCGCAACGTGTGGGGAGGAGGCGAGCCCAATTTGCTGCTCGCCAAATCCCCTAGTGGAGTTCGTGGGTGAGGGGCCCACAACTACAGACTCCACACGGCTGGGGGAGGGATCCTAGCGTCTTCCCTCCCTCCTTTGGCGCGGGAGCCCTTGGGCAGGCCGGGGGGTGTCGTGGTAGAATGCTCGCGACCCCATGGCACCCCCCCTAACGGCAGTGACGACATATCGTGGTAGGTTTTAGTCGGTGCGAGTCCGACATAACCCGTCCTCACCCCCTGAGAGGACGGGTATGCATAAGGCATTTCCCCCACGTAAAAAAAAAAAAAAAAAAAAAAGGTTAGGTTAGGTTAGGTTAGGTTAGGTTAGGCCTGTGGAGGTCGCCTCGTCGAGCACCTCCAGGAGGTGGGTCCCGACTTATCCGAACATCAGTTTGGATTCCGAGAGGGCAGGTCGACCGTGGATGCGGTCGCGCGCATTAAAGCCCTCTCGGATGAGGCGGTCGACCACGGTGGGGTGCTCCTGGCGGTATCGCTAGATATCGCCAACGCATTCAACACTCTGCCGTGGTCATGCGTTAGGGAGGCGCTGAAACACCACAAGGTGCCTCCCTACCTATGCCAGATAGTCGGGGCCTACCTCTCGGAACGGTGTGTGGAGTACCCGGTCCAGGGCGGTGGGCTGACAAGGTGGGAGATGTCGTGCGGTGTTCCACAGGGCTCGGTCTTAGGGCCGCTCCTGTGGAACATCGGGTACGACTGGGTGCTGCGGGGGGAGCTTCTCTCGGGATCGAGCGTGACCTGCTACGCAGACGACACGCTAGTCACGTCTCGGGGAACCTCGTACCGGGAGGCAGCACGCCTCGCTACCGTGACAGTAGCACTGGTGGTAAGGCGCATAACGATGCTGGGGCTGGAGGTGGCGCTACACAAGTCCGAAGCGATTTGCTTCCACGCCGCCCGGAAGGCGCCACCTGCAGGATCCAGCATCGTCGTCGGTGGCACTCGAATCGAGGTCAAGTCCGACATGAAGTATCTTGGACTTGTCCTCGATTCCCGCTGGAGCTTCCGCCAACACTTCACCCGCCTGACCCCCCGATTGATGGCAGCATCGGCCGCATTGAAGCGGCTGATGCCCAACGTCGGGGGGCCAGAGAGTGCGAGCCGCCGCCTGTATATGGGGGTGGTGCGATCGATGGCCCTGTACGGGGCCCCGATCTGGGCGGTAAACCTGGCGGCCCGCAATGTCGCCCTGCTGAGGAAGGCTCAGAGGGCGATGGCCGTCAGCGTTGTACGCGGGTACCGCACCACCTCATACGATGCGGCGTGCTTACTGGCGGGAACGCCTCCCTGGGACCTGGAGGCGGAGGCCCAAGCGTCTCTGTACCAGTGGCGAAGGGACCTCCGGCTCCAGGAGTACCATCCTGCGCCCGGGGAGGTAGAAGAGCAGAAGCTCCTCCTCCGACAGTCCATTGTCCTTCAATGGGAGGAGCGACTAGCTAGAGTCGAGGGGGGACATAGGACTGTCGAGGCGGTTCGGCCGGTCCTACGAGACTGGCTGGAGAGAGAGCGGGGTTCGCTGACCTTCCGGTTGGTGCAGGTGCTCACGGGGCATGGCTGCTTTGGGAGCTACCTGCACCGGTTCGCCAGACGGGAGGTGACGGCCGGGTGCCACCAGTGCAGCAGCGACGAGGACACGGCGCAGCATACCCTGGAGGAATGCCCAGCTTGGGCGGGGCAGCGCCGCGACCTCGTGGCAGTGGTGGGGGACGACCTCTCCTTGCCGGCCGTAGTCAAGGCTATGGTCGCCGACGAGAGGTCGTGGAAAGCGGTCCTCTCCTTCTGCGAGGATGTGATGTCGCAGAAGGAGAAGGCGGAGAGGGAGCGGGAGGCTGACCCAGCGTCGCACCCGATCCGCCGCAAGCGCGCTGGGGCCCGGAGAAGGGCGTACGCCCACCTCATCCCCCCCACCTAGCGAGGCCTGGGCAGTGGCGCGGGGGCGCCGCTGCCCGTAACATAGGCCTCGCCGAGAAGGCGCGCGTGGTGTGTCCACGCGCCTTCTGAGGAGGCAGGGGTAGAAGTTCCTCTCTACCCCTCCCAGAGACGGGCCCGCTGCGTGTGCTAGCGGCGGGCGGCGCCGGCGTGGTCGCGGTTGCGTACTTAGGGGATCCCGTGGCCACGCCCCACTGGTGGCGCGCAGGCACACCGTTGGTTTTTTAGTGGGTAGCGGCGGCTTTTTTGCCGAGTCCCACATAACCCGCATCTCCTCCCCCGAGGGTGCGGGTATGCATAAAGCATTTTTCCAACGAAAAAAAAAAAAAAAAAAAAAAAAAAAAAAAGGCCTGTGGAGGTCGAGGAAGAGGCAGTCAGGTTCCGGGACGCCATGTCACAAGTTTGTGACGCAGGCATGTCCCGAGCCAAGCCTCGGCCTCCGAAGCGACAAGTGTACTGGTGGTCTCGTGATATCGAAGAACTTCGATCCCGCTGCGGCAGGGCGAGACGCCAGTACACACGGTCGCGCCGACGCAGGCAGACCCGAGACATTGACGAGGAGACGCAGCTGTACAGCGCCTATAGAGAGGCGGTCAAGGCGCTGCAGCTCTCCATCTGCGAGGCGAAGGCGAGCGCCAGAGCGGAGCTTCTCGAGACTCTAAACCGAGATCCATGGGGGAGGCCGTACAAGGCGGTCAGGGGTAAGCTACGCCCCTGGGCCCCCCCCTTGACGGAGAGTCTCGAGCCTCGACTGCTGGGGGCCGTTGTCTCCAATCTGTTCCCGAACAGACCGGAACACCGGCCTCCGGAAATGGCACCACCCCGTCAGCACGTCGGGTATGAGGGCGCGGAAGTCGAGGTGCCTCCGGTAACGGAGGCAGAGCTAGACGCGGCCGTGCTGAGGCTTAAAGCCAAAAACACGGCACCGGGGCCAGATGGGATCCCGGGACGCGTCCTGGCTCTGGCGCTGCAGGCCCTGGGGGAGAGATTTCGCGGGCTACTGGACGCCTGTCTTCAGTCCGGCCGATTTCCGACCATATGGAAAACCGGCCGGCTCGTCTTACTTAAAAAAGACGGGCGTCCCGCGGAATCTCCATCAGCCTACCGTCCAATCGTGTTGCTCGATGAGGCGGACAAGCTGTTCGAGCGTATCATCTGTTGTCGCCTCGTCGAGCACCTCCGGGAGGTGGGTCCCGACTTATCCGAACATCAGTTTGGATTCCGAGAGGGCAGGTCGACCGTGGATGCGGTCGCGCGCATTAAAGCCCTCTCGGATGAGGCGGTCGACCACGGTGGGGTGCTCCTGGCGGTATCGCTAGATATCGCCAACGCATTCAACACTCTGCCGTGGTCATGCGTTAGGGAGGCGCTGAAACACCACAAGGTGCCTCCCTACCTATGCCAGATAGTCGGGGCCTACCTCTCGGAACGGTGTGTGGAGTACCCGGTCCAGGGCGGTGGGCTGACAAGGTGGGAGATGTCGTGCGGTGTTCCACAGGGGTCGGTCCTTGGACCACTCCTGTGGAACATCGGATACGACTGGGTGCTCCGCGGTACCAACCTGCGGGGCGTCGGCGTAATCTGCTACGCTGACGACACTCTCGTCACCGCAAACGGGAGCACCCACAGACAAGCCGTGCTCCTTGCCACAGCGGGGGTTGCCCACGTGGTGAGCCGTATTAGGGCCCTGGGGCTCGAAGTGGCCCTAAACAAGTCGGAGGCCCTCTTCTTCCATGGGCCTCGAAACGCGCCGCCTCCCGGTATGGCGATCGTCATAGGGGGCACCTCCATCGCCATCGAGTCGACGCTGCGATACCTAGGTATTGTCCTCGATGGGCGATGGAGCTTCACGGAGCATTTCTCCCGCAAAGCGCCAAAGCTGGTGGCCGCAGCCGGAGCACTCGGGGGGCTACTCCCGAATATCGGAGGGCCGGGCAGCACATGCCGCCGCCTGTACCAGGGGGTTGTACGCTCTATGGCGATGTACGGGGCTCCCATATGGGCGGAGGCCCTGAACGCTCGGAACGTGGCCCAGTTGCGCAGACCCCAACGGGTAATAGCGACCAGGGCCATCCGAGCGTACAGGACGGTCTCGTTTGAAGCGGCAACCCTGCTGGCAGGTAGCCCGCCGTGGGACCTCGAAGCCGAGGTCCTTGCGGCGGTATACTGGCAAGTAGCAGCAGTGCGAGCGGAGGGCAATCGTCCACTTCCGGAGGAGATCAAGCTCTGGAGGGACGAGGCCAGGGGTGATCTCCTCAGCAAGTGGGACGAAAGGCTGCAGGCCCCAAGCGCGAGCCGGGAGGTGGTAGGCGCCATACGTCCGGTCCTCAGGGACTGGCTGGGCCGCGATTTCGGCGAGACGACTTTCCACCTGACACAGATACTCACCGGGCACGGATGCTTCGGCAAATACCTGTGTCAGGTGGCCCGCCGCGAGGACACCACAGTGTGCAAACACTGCACGGGTGGAGATGAGGACACGGCGCAGCACACCCGCGCCGCGTGCCCCGCATGGCAAGGACCGCGATCACAACTGATCGCGGCCATCGGGGCGGACCTCTCACTGCCAGTCATTGTTAGGGAAATGACACGCAGCAGGGACGCGTGGGAGGCGGTGGTTGCATTCTGCAACGCCGTCATGTCCCAAAAGGAGGCGGCGGAGAGGGAGCGAGAGGATGACCCCCTCGCACCACCCACTCGCCGAAGGAGAGTAGGGCGAAGGCGGGCCGCCTATGACCGCCAAATACCGCCCTAACCGGGACCTCGGGCAGCTGATCGGGAGATTGGTTGCCCGACGAGAAAGCGTCCCGAGGTGGAAAGGAGGCCTTGGGTGAGGTCCCCTGTAGGCGAGAGGGAGTGGGCTCAGAAGCCCGCAGAGCCGGGCCCAAAAAGGGCAAGACGCCGCAAGTGGGTGCCGCGGTAAGCGCCAAGCGTCCCCGTAGCCCCACACCAGGCGGAGAGAGGTCAGACCGAGGGGTTTTAGTGGGTAGACTGGAGACCAGGAGTCCCACATACCCGTCCTTATTACAACACCTCAAGGACGGGATGCGTAACGCATTTCCCCTCGTAAAAAAAAAAAAAAAAAAAAAAAAAAAAAAAAAAAAAAAAAAAAAAAAAAAAAAAAAAAAAAAAAAAAAGGTTAGGTTAGGTTAGGTTAGGTTAGGTTCCCCCCCGAGGGTGTCCACCTTGTCGTGGTGGGGGGGCTCAGTACCTGCGTTGTGCGCGCGGGGAAGCCAAGAGACACCAGGGAGGGGGCCTACGGGCCAAGACGGGCGGGGGAGACAGGTGCTGGTTGGTGTCTTCGGCCTGCGTGGGTCCTGGGGGCTCTGACCTTGTGGTTGTTGGAGGATGTCGGAAGGACTCTCGACGTGTCGTAGCTGTGGGTGGCTGCCTGGCTAGTGAGCCTCCTGCTCCTCTGATACTGCCTACCTGCCAGGAAGGATTGTGCATTTCGATTTCTGAGAAATCGAAAACGCAAATCCATTCCCCAGGCGGGTCGGCTGTATTAGCGAGGCGGGAGGATCACATATCAGGTGTCATGCATGTCTGTGACACGTCAGGGGGGTTCCCGGCTTCTGACGGCGTCTGCGGGGGCCGAGTTTCTGGGATTCGCGTGGGACGGGACATCCGTCGGCACCTGGGGAGGGAACCCACGGGGTAGGGGCTTTTGTCCTCCCGTGGTTGGGTGAGGGGTAGGGGCGTTTGTCCTCCCGTGGCAGGCCGAGGGGTAGGGGCGTTTGTCCTCCCTTGGCGTGTAGAGGGTGTCATGGGGTAGGGGCGTTTGTCCTCCCGTGGCAGGCCGAGGGGTAGGGGCGTTTGTCCTCCCTTGGCGTGGAGAGGGGGTCGTGGGGTAGGGGCGTTTGTCCTCCCACGGCCGGCTGGGGGGTAGGGGCGTTTGTCCTCCCTCAGCCAGGAGGCTGGGACCGAAGCACCGTGTGTCGGTGGCGGTCCTAGCTTCCAGAGGGTCCCTCAGCGTGTCTCTGCAGCAGCAGAGTTCACGGCTGTATATGGGACGTGGAGAGGGGGTCGTGGGGTAGGGGCGTTTGTCCTCCCACGGCCGGCTGAGGGGTAGGGGCTTTTGTCCTCCCTCAGCAAGGAGGGTGGGACCGAAGCACCGTGTGTCGGTGGCGGTCCCCGCTTCCTGGGGGCTTGGGGAAGTAGGTGAGGGTAAGGCACACTGCTATGCTACAGTGCGTCTTTCGGTGAGGGTTCGTCTTAGGGCGAAAGTGCCGGTGGTGTCGTGGTGACATGTTCGCGATCCCATGGCATCACCGCTACGGCACGGGTTGGCAGCATCCCAGAGTTTTAGTGGGTAGGCTAGTCCTTCGCGGACTAGAGAGCCCCACATAACCAATGCGTAATGTCTGACTCTACCCCCGAGGGTCTCATATTACGTAGTGGTATGCAATTCAATGCATTTCTCTGGGTCAAAAAAAAAAAAAAAAAAAAAAAAAAGGTTAGGTTAGGTTAGGTTAGGTTAGGTTAGGTTAGGTTAGGTTAGGTTAGGTTAGGTTAGGTTAGGTTAGGTTAGGTTAGGTTAGGTTAGGTTAGGATATATATATATATATTCGAGATTCCCGGCGGCGAGAGTGGCGAAAAGGCCGACGCCCTTGCCCAAAAACTCAGGGAGGTGATGGATCCCGCCGTGGTCCGGATCTCCAGGCCCACTAGATGTGCGGAGATGCGCATCTCGGGCCTGGATGACTCGGTGACATCTCCGGAGGTGGTCGCGGCGGTTGCACGAGAGGGCGGTTGCGCGGCGGAAGACGTCAAGGCTGGCGAAGTGACGCTCGGCCCCTCGGGACTGGGCACTGTGTGGCTGCGATGCCCTATTGCGGCTGCAAAAAAGGTGGCTCAGGCCGGACGTCTCCGCGTGGGGTGGGTGTCGGCGCAGGTGACGTTGCTCGACGCCCGGCCCATACGATGCTTCCGATGCATGGAAGTGGGGCACGTGCGCGCCGCGTGCAAGTCTGAGGTAGACCGCAGCCTCCTTTGCTATCGGTGCAGCGGGTCGGGCCATATCGCCCGCGATTGCAACGCTGCCGCACACTGCGCGCTGTGCGCGGAGGCGGGCGCCCCCGCGGGCCACAGGGTGGGAAGCGTTTCATGCAACCCACCCAAAAGAAAGAGGACTGCTGCCGACAGGTCCGAAGCCACATCGCAGCCTAGTCACCCACCTGAACCCAGGGTCGAGGAGGATCGGATGGCCACTGACTAGTAATGGCCACCCAATACCTACAGGCGAACATAAACCACTCCGCCAGAGCTCAGGACCTTCTGCTCCAGAGCATGGCGGAGTGGTTGATACAAATCGCAGTCGTGGCCGAGCCGTACTCGGTCCCCTCCAGGGAAAACTGGGTGGGGGATAGAGACGGACTGGTGGCAGTGGTCACGCAGCCGCAAGCAGGATCCGCGCCCCACCGAGACGTCACCAAGGGGCGTGGTTTTGTGTCGACACACCTGGGGGACACAATGGTCGTTGGGACCTATTTTTCGCCAAACAGGAGCCTCACCGAGTTCGAGTCCTTTCTTGACGAGGTGGGTTCCCTGTTTGGCGAAAATCGCCCTGTGCAGCTGCTGGTCGCTGGAGACTTCAACGCTAAGTCCACGGCGTGGGGATCTCCAGCGACTGACGCGCGAGGGCAGGCGCTGGAGGAATGGGCGGTCGAAGTGGGGCTGCTGATCCTCAACAGGGGGTCAACGAACACGTGCGTGCGACAGCGGGGAGGCTCAATTGTGGACATAACATTGGCCAGCCCCGCCCTCGCACGACGTGTTTCAGGCTGGAAAGTGATGACGGACGTGGAGACGCTCTCGGACCATCGCTACATCCGTTTCGAGGTCTCCACGTTCCCCCTCACCCCAAGGAGCGAGAACCGACCCCCTGCAGGGGAAGGGCCGCGGTGGCGGCTGGGGCAACTGGACAGGGAGATGGCCCAAGAGGCAGTCCTGGTGGAGTCGTGGCAGGTCGGAGCTGGGCCCATAGGCGACATCGATGTCGAGACGGAGCAGCAGGTTGCCGCCACGCACCGGATTTGCGATGCCGCTATGCCCCGCGCGAGGCCAGCCCCGCCTCGTCGTCGCGTGTACTGGTGGCGCGAGGAGATCCGCGTCTCACGGAGCGAGTGCACGGCGGCGCGCCGCCAGTACACCAGGAGCAGGCGGAGAAGGATGCGCGACCCCGTCAGGGAGGAGGCGCTTTACGCTGCCTACCGAGAAAAATGCCACCAGCTCCAGGCGGACATTGCACGGGCGAAGGAGGCCGCGTGGAAGGAGTGGCTGGAGACGCTGGACTTACACCCATGGGGGCGCCCTTACAAAACTGTAAGGGCAAAACTCCGGCCATGGGCCCCCCCGCTGACCAGTAGTCTCGAGCCTCTCCTCCTAGAGCGGGTCCTCTCCGGCCTGTTCCCCGAAAGAGAGGCATGGCGTCCACCGGCGATGGGTGGAAACCCGGCGAGAGGCGAGGACGTAGTGCCTCCTGTGACAGAGGCAGAGCTTGGGGCCGCAATAGCCAGGCTCAAACTAAAAAACGGCGCCCCCGGACCCGATGGCGTGCCTGGGCGCATCGTGGTGCTCGCGCTTGCGGCAGAAGAGCTGGAGGAGAGGGTGAGGACCCTCTTTAGCGCATGCCTCGACCGAGGTCAGTTCCCGCGAAGCTGGAAGACGGGTAAGCTCGTCCTCCTCCAGAAGGACGGGCGCCCAGCAGAGTCGCCGTCGGCCTACCGCCCCATCGTCCTGCTTGACGAGATGGGCAAGCTTTTCGAACGGGTTATCGCTGCCCGTCTCGTCAAGCACCTCGAGGAGGTAGGACCCGACCTACACGACTGCCAGTACGGCTTCCGGCGGGAAAGGTCGACGATAGACGCGATTGCGCAACTGAGGGTCCTCGCCGAGGAGGCTGTCTCGCAGGGCGGAGTGATGTTGGCCGTGTCGCTTGACATAGCGAATGCCTTCAACACCCTGCCCTTTGAGACAGTCAAGGCAGCGCTGCAGTACCACGGAGTGCCCCAGTACCTGCAGAATATAGTAGGGGATTACTTCCGGGACCGGGCCATTACTTATCCGACCCAAAACGGATGGGGAAATCGGAGGGTCACATGCGGTGTTCCACAGGGGTCGGTCCTCGGACCACTCCTGTGGAACATCGGATACGACTGGGTGCTCCGCGGTACCAACCTGCGGGGCGTCGGCGTACTCTGCTACGCCGACGACACTCTCGTCACCGCAACCGGGAGCACCCATAGACAAGCCGTGCTCCTTGGCACAGCGGGGGTTGCCCACGTGGTGAGCCGTATTAGGGCCTTGGGGCTCGAGGTGGCCTTAAACAAGTCGGAGGCCCTCTTCTTCCATGGGCCTCGAAACGCACCGCCTCCCGGCCTGGCGATCGTCATAGGGGGCACCTCCATCGCCATCGAGTCGACGCTGCGATACCTAGGTATTGTCCTCGATGGGCGATGGAGCTTCACAGAGCACTTCTCCCGCAAGGCGCCAAAGCTGGTGGCTGCAGCCGGAGCACTCGGGGGGCTGCTCCCGAATATCGGAGGGCCGGGCAGCACATGCCGCCGCCTGTACCAGGGGGTTGTACGCTCTATGGCGATGTACGGGGCTCCCATATGGGCGGAGGCCCTGAACGCTCGGAACGTGGCCCAGTTGCGCAGACCCCAACGGGTGATAGCGACCAGGGCCATCCGAGCGTACAGGACGGTCTCGTTTGAAGCGGCAACCCTGCTGGCAGGTAGCCCGCCGTGGGACCTCGAAGCCGAGGTCCTTGCGGCGGTATACTGGCAAGTAGCAGCAGTGCGAGCGGAGGGCAATCGTCCACTTCCGGAGGAGATCAAGCTCTGGAGGGACGAGGCCAGGGGTGATCTCCTCAGGAAGTGGGACGAAAGGCTGCAGGCCCCAAGCGCAAGCCGGGAGGTGGTGGGCGCCATACGTCCGGTCCTCAGGGACTGGCTGGGCCGCGATTTCGGCGAGACGACTTTCCACCTGACACAGATACTCACCGGGCACGGATGCTTCGGCAAATACCTGTGTCAGGTGGCCCGCCGCGAGGACACCACAGTGTGCAAACACTGCACGGGTGGAGATGAGGACACGGCGCAGCACACCCGCTCCGTGTGCCCCGCATGGCAAGCACCGCGATCACAACTGATCGCGGCCATCGGGGCGGACCTCTCACTGCCAGTCATTGTCAGGGAAATGACACGCAGCAGGGACGCGTGGGAGGCGGTGGTTGCATTCTGCAACGCCGTCATGTCCCAAAAGGAGGCGGCGGAGAGGGAGCGAGAGGATGACCCGCTCGCACTACCTACCCGCCGAAGGAGAGTAGGGCGAAGGCGGGCCGCCTATGACCGCCAAATACCGCCCTAACCGGGACCTCGGGCAACTGATCGGGAGATTGGTTGCCCGACGAGAATGCGTCCCGAGGTGGAAAGGTGGCCTTGGGTGAGGTCCCCTGTAGGCGAGAGGGAGTGGGCTCAGAAGCCCGCAGAGCCGGGCCCAAAAAGGGCAAGACGCCGCAAATGGGTGCCGCGGTAAGCGCCAAGCGTCCCCGTAGCCCCACACCAGGCGGAGAGAGGTCAGACCGAGGGGTTTTAGTGGGTAGACTGGAGACCAGGAGTCCCACATACCCGTCCTTTATTACAACACCTCAAGGACGGGATGCGTAACGCATTTCCCCTCGTAAAAAAAAAAAAAAAAAAAAAAAAAAAAAAAAAAAAAAAAAAAAAAAAAAAAAAAAAAAAGGTTAGGTTAGGTTAGGTTAGGTTAGGTTAGGTTAGGTTAGGTTAGGCAAAAAGAAGAGGAAGAAGGCAGCAGTGGACAAGGCAAAGGCGCCCCAGCCAATACCGCAGCGGGTAAAGCCTACAGCCCGAAAACTTCGGCCTCCCCGCTCAACAGCTGTAGTGCTGACCTTACAGCCGGACGCCATTGAAAAAGGCGTCAATTACGCCCAGGTGCTCTCCAAGGCAAAGGAGACGGTAAACCTGGAGAAGCTCGGCATCACCTCCCTGAAAATTAAGCGGGCAGCCACCGGCGGCAGGGTGCTGAAAATCCCAGGTGCAGCCAGTGGCGAGAAGGCGGACTCGCTGGCCGAAGCGCTAGCCGAGAAGCTGGGGAGTGATGTTGTCCGAGTCTCCAGGCCAGTGAAGTGTGCGGAGCTGCGACTCACAGAACTCGACGACTCAGTGTCTCCTAGCGAGGTGGTCGCTTCGGTCGCGAAGGTCGGTGGCTGTGCAGAGGGCCAGATCAAGGCTGGAGAGGTCAGACAGGATGCCTCCGGCCTCGGCACGATCTGGCTCCGCTGCCCAGTCATAGCAGCCAAGAAGGTGGTGGAAGCCGACCGCGGGCGACTTCAGGTAGGTTGGGTCCGGGCCGCAGTAAAGCTGCTAGATCAGCGTCCCATGCGGTGCTACAAATGCCTCGAAAAGGGGCACGTGAGGGCAAATTGTCCCAACGACGCTGATCTCAGCGACGCCTGCTACCGCTGCGGCAAACCCGGCCACAAAGCGGCTGAGTGCTCGGAGGCGCCACACTGCGCCAAGTGCGACAAGGAGGAGAAGAAGGCCGACCATATGCTTGGCTCCAAGGCGTGCCTAGCCTCTGCCCCGGAAAAGGCGAAGATGAGGGCTGAAGGCCGGGCCCCATCCCAGCCCAAGAAGTCCCCAGACATCCCTATGGAGACGCAGGAGGTGAACCCAGCGCCCATCGAGTAAGGTAGATGGCTATACGGGTGCTTCAGACGAACATCAACCACTGCGCCAGGGCCCAGGATCTCTTGTTCCAATCCCTGGCGCAGTGGATGATCGGCGTTGCCGTGGTGGCCGAGCCTTACTCCATCCCTCCCCGTAATGACTTCGTGGGTGACAAGGACGGATCAGTGGCACTGGTGGTGAGAGCGACGGCGGGTGTTCCCCCGCCTACCGCTGTGACAAGAGGGAAGGGGTATGTGGCAGCGCTATGCGGAGAAATATGGTTCATCGCAACCTATTTCTCCCCAAACCGCTGCCTGACCGACTTCGAGCAGTTCCTGGGCGAGGTAGGGGTGCTAGTCGGGCAGCTTCTTCCGCGCCCCGTGATCGTTGCAGGAGACTTTAATGCGAAGTCCACAGCCTGGGGTTCTCCTGCGACAGATGCGAAGGGAGCCACCCTCGAGGAATGGGCTGTTGCGGCGGGTCTGGCCGTGCTAAACGAGGGAACGGCACACACGTGCGTGCGACAACAGGGTGGTTCCATCGTGGACATCACGTTCGCGAGCGCCACCCTGGCGCGCCGCGTCCAGGGTTGGGAGGTCATGGTGGGGGTGGAGACGCTGTCTGACCACCGGTACATACGGTTCGACGTCACCACCCTCACGGCGGCCTCTTACAGCCCAAGCCGGATGGGCCCGGTCGGGGGTGGCCCAAGATGGGCTGTCACCAAACTCGACCAGGAACTGCTCCAAGAGGCGGCGATCGTGGAGGCCTGGCTGCCCATACCGGCGGGAGCGACGGTGGTAGAGGCGGAAGCACCCTGGTTCCGAGGGGCCATGACGCGCGTGTGTGACGCGGCAATGCCCCGGGCCAAGCCCCTGCCGCCGAAACCGAGCGTGTACTGGTGGTCCGCCGAGCTCGCGCAGCTGCGTGAGGGTTGTATAGCCGCGCGACGCCAGTACATGCGCCAGAGGCGAAGAAGGAGGCCCAACGAGGACGAGATCCGCCGCTCCTACGAGGCGTACAAAGACTCCAGGGCAGGTTTTAAGACGGCCATAGGGAAGGCAATCGAGGCGAGTCGTGCCGAATTTCTGGAGACCCTCAATGCCGACCCGTGGGGCAGGCCATATAAACTTGTCCGGAGTAAGCTACACGCATGGGCGCCACCGCTGACCCAATCGCTTGAGCCGGACCTCGTGGACCGAGTGGTCGCAACGCTCTTCCCCGAGCGGGGCCCGCACACACCACCTGCCATGGCGCCTTCAAGGGCGGAAGCTGTCGAGGAGGCAGAGGTCCCGCCTGTTACTCCCGGCGAGCTCTGCGCAGCGGTCCACCGGCTCAGGGCCAAGAACACGGCCCCCGGGCCCGATGGCATACCGGGTCGTGCTTGGGTCCTGGCCATGGACGCTCTGGGGCCAAGGCTGCTGCGGCTGATGACTGCATGCCTGGAGCAGGGCTGCTTCCCCAACGAATGGAGGACCGGGAAACTGGTCCTCCTTCGCAAAGACGGGCGACCCGCGGACTCGCCAGCCGGATACCGGCCTATAGTCCTGCTCGATGAGGTGGGCAAGCTCTTTGAGCGGATAATTGCCGCTCGCCTCATCGAGCACATGGAGCGCACAGGGCCGAATCTGGCTGACCAGCAGTTCGGCTTTCGGGGGGGGCGGTCGACGGTGGATGCGGTGCTTCGGGTGAAGGCAATAGCGGATGAGGCTGTTTCCCAGGGTGAGGTCGTCTTGGCGGTGTCGCTAGACATCTCCAACGCCTTCAACACCTTGCCCTGGGAAGTCATCAACGAGGCTCTGCGCTTTCTCGGTGTACCTGTCCACCTGGCGCGCATTGTAGCCGCCTACCTGGAGGGAAGGGCGATAGTCTGGCCAAGGCGACGGGACTGGGGCCGGAGGCATATGTCATGCGGAGTTCCACAGGGGTCGGTGCTAGGACCACTCCTGTGGAACATAGGTTACGACTGGGTTCTACGGGGGGAAAACTTGCGTGGAGTCGGGGTCACGTGTTACGCCGACGACACGCTCGTGACGGCCAGAGGACCCAACTACCGTGACGCAGCCATTCTGGCGACGGCGGGAGTCGCCCACTGCGTGGTCCGCATTCGCCGTTTAGGGCTAGAGGTGGCACTCGCAAAGTGCGAGGCCATCTGCTTCTACGGCCCGCGGAAAGCGCCTCCAGCTGGCGCCCAAATCATTGTGGGAGGAGTCCCAATTGCTGTCAAGCCGACACTTCGGTACCTTGGTGTCGTGCTTGACAGCAAATGGAACTTCAAGGCACATTTCGAGCGCCTCGCGCCAAAACTACTGCGCACTGCGGCGGCCTTTGGGCGCATACTGCCCAACCTGGGGGGGCCCAACACAATCTGCCGCCGCCTTTACACTGGCGTGGTGCGCTCGATGGCGCTCTACGGTGCCCCAGTATGGGCGGATGCCCTCAGCAGCCACAACATCGCTCAATTGCGGAGACCGCAGAGAGCAATGGCGCTGAGGGTAATCCGAGGGTACCGCACTGTGGGCGTGGAGGCCGCATGTGCGCTGGCTGGGTGCCTGCCCTGGGACCTGGACGCGTTGGCCCACGCGGCACTGTTCCGCTGGCGTGCGGAGGCACGAGCCCGGAACGACCCACCGACGCCACCGGAGGTGGAAAAGCGGCGCGAAGAGCTCATGAGCGAGGCAATGCAGATGTGGGTGCACCGGCTGGAACGGCCGAGGGCCGGCTCCCGCACCATAGAGGCAGTTCGCCCAGTCCTCCACGACTGGGTCGAAAGGCGCTCCGGGGTTCTCTCCTTCCGACTGACGCAGGTGCTGTCGGGGCATGGCTGCTTCGGCAGCTACCTGCACAAGGTCGCCCAGAGAGAACCGACACCGGAGTGCCACGCGTGTGGAGCTGGCGTAGACTCGGCCCAGCACACGCTGGCCGAGTGTCCGGCATGGGAGGCGGAGCGGCGGGAGCTGATGGCCCAGGTGGGGCCAGACCTCTCGCTGTCGGCGGTGGTGCGGGCCATGGTGGCCTGCGAGGAAGGGTGGGAGGCTCTGCTCTCGTTTAGCGAGCACGTCCTCAAGGAGAAAGAGGCGGCGGAGCGCGAGCGGGAAGCCCAGGCCGAGGCAGACCCGATGCGCCGTCGCCGCACAGGACGCAGACGTGCCGCTCACGAGCGGAACCTGCCACCCTAACGATAGCCAGCGGGCGAGGAACGCACGAGAACGCCCTCGCCCAAAACGCTGGCTCTCGAGTCGTTGAGCGCGACCTATGTTGGGAAGCGCTCCAAGGAGAGGTTTGGTCGGGTACCGACCAGGCGACGGATCCCGATCCGGGATGGCCGCTGCGGGGCCGCGGACGTATTGCGCGAGCTTCCCCGGGACCCCGCACACGAAGCGGCGAGAGGACACCATGGGGTTTAGTGGGTAGGGGGGCCTCTTTACAGCCTCGAGTCCCACATAACCGACCGGGTTGCACACCACCTCAAACCCGGCGGTATGCGTAAACGCATTCCCCATGTAAAAAAAAAAAAAAAAAAAAAAAAAAAAAAAAAAAAAAAAAAAAAAAAAAAAAAAAAAAAAGGTTAGGTTAGGTTAGGTTAGGTTAGGTTAGGTTAGGTTAGGTTAGGTTAGGTTAGGTTAGGTTAGGTTAGGTTAGGTTAGGTTAGGTTAGGTTAGGTTCCACGGACCTGCTCGGTTGTCCGAGTGGGCGGGGAGGTGAACCCCGACGTGGCGCGTCCCCAGGTGGTGGATAGGGGAACGCCCCGGCTGCTGACGTCGAGCCGGGGTAGGACATAGTCCCGCGAACCAAACACCGGGGGGGAAACGGGGGGGCTACGGCCCGGGAGGGACTCTCCGCGCGTCCCTCTGAATAGCAGAGGGCGCAGTGGATGAGTCGAGAGGAGGAGCCGTGCTAAGCCTCGTTCTGTCGAGGTCTTAGGTGGTGTCAATCGGGTCACTGCATTGGTCCGCGCGCAACGCAGTTCCTTGATTGACACCCTGAGGAGTGGCCGAGTAGTTAGTGGCCCTTGTGATTCCCGGGGCTATGCCGTATAGGGCCTCCCATAACGATCAGGCCCGGGGAGAAGGGCCAGACTATCGTGGCACACGGCGGGCGGCTCCGCGTGTCCCTCTGAGTAGCAGAGGGCACAGTGTGAGCCGCAATGTCCCTGCTGGGATGGTGGTTGAGCCCATTTGGGTTGGACTGTGAAGGAGGGTGTGGCTCCGGCCACGAGGCGCGGCGGGTTCGTCTCGCGGTCTGCAGACGGACGTTGGTTTCGGCCACCGCCGGGCAACCCGTAACCCACACTGAGTGGGCCGGGGGTTTCCCTCACTGAGAGGGAAATCACGTGGAAGAAAACCACTATAAAAATCACCCCAATCCCAAGGCGTGTCTGGCGTGCTGAGGGGATGCGTGGCTGGAGGGAGTCCAGTCCCTAATGTCAGGGAGGGGCAAACCTCCTTAAACATAGCAAACATGAGTGGAAACGAAATTGTAAAACTACCCCAGGAGGTTTCAATCCTCCATGTCACCACAGGACGGGTAAGTGCCCGTGCTGTGGAGACATGCCGCCTTCCGTATTCTGGGGGGGCAAACCACTCGCGATCCGAAATCGACGACTTTGGCGAATGCATAATGGACACCGATGTACACAATGACTTGGTTTTGAGGTTGAACGGAGGGGGCAACGAGGAGGATGGCTGTCCGGCAGGGGCAGATGCGTCTACTACGCCCCCAAATAATGGGTTCCGGCCCCTACGTGATGCCCAGGGGCGCTTTGTGCGCCACGTTGGAGACGTGCCCACTGGAACGGCCTCGGACTCGTCGCACTCCCCACTCGACACAACGAAGGTGCTTAGTGAGAGGCGTAAAGCCGTCGTGGTATTGGAGAGGTTGACAGAAAGGGTCCCTTCTCTCGGCAGGGAGGAGTTCTTCTCCCCCAGGAGAATAGACGCGGGTGACCTGCCTGGAGGCGGGGAATTTTTCTCTCCAGAGCCAACCGACGTGGAAACTGCCGAATCCGACGTTTCCATGCCTGCTCAGGCCACTCAAACGGCTGATAGGCGGAAAAGGCAGCGTAGCGGGGGGAGTGAGACGGAAGCACCAGGGAGCGACGAGACTTCCGATGCCACGGAGCGAGGGAAATCTACCTCGGCACCTTCCAAGCGAGGAAGAGGCCGCCCTCTATCCAAGGCACACCACGTAGGGCTCTCCAAGGCCAAAGCCGAGCTACAGGAGCTGAAGCAGCAGGAGCTCGAGCTTCAGGCCGAAGAAGAGCTGAGGATGACGTCGCACAGACTGGCAAAGAGGCGCCTGGCCCTTAGGCCGGAACTCCTGAGAACGCCATGTGGATCTGACGATGAGGGCACCCGCACAGCCCTGGCCCTAAAGGAACAGGTGCGCGATAGTCTGGGGCTCATCACGGACGTGGCTACGAAGTCGCGAAACTTGAAGGGCACATTCCAACGTGCCCTGAAGGAGGCTGTGGCCGCGATCCGGGATGTGGTCTCCGAGCTGGGGGACCGTACTGTCTCTGATGAGACGAGGAGGTTAGCTGCCGAGAACGCACGCCTAAAGGCCGAAATGGCCGATCTCCGTAAGGAGATGGGCGAGCTGCGTGCCAGTCTCGGGCGGCGCCCCGAAGATGCACCTGAAGAGGCAAGGACGATGGAGCGCAGTATCGTGGACCAGGTAAGTGCCATGATGGAAGCAAGGATGAGCGCCTGGGAGGAAAGACTGCTCCCACAGCAGACGACCCAGGCACCTGCGCCGGCAAAGGAAGGGAGGACCGTCCAGTCAAGACCCTCGGTCACTGGAAGCTCCCCCCCTGGTCGCACCACGGCTACTACCATCTCACCGAGTGCGAAACGAAAAAAGGGGCAAAAGAAAAAGGAGTCCAAGAAGCCTCCTAAGACTCGCCCTGGCCCCGCTTCCCAATCCCAGCAGCCTCAGCCCCCAGGGCCTGCGACTGGGAATGATTGGTCGACTGTGGTCAAGTGGGGCAAGAAGAAGAAGATCCTGGTTCCGTCCACCGGCACAGAGGTGACTGGCAAGCCCCCACAGCCAGCGATACCGCAGGGAGCAAAAGGGGGGAAGGGCCAGAAGAAAATGGCAGCGCTGCGCGCCCCACGGTCAGCAGCCGTCGTCCTGACCCTCCAGGAGGGAGCGGAGGAGAGAGGCATCACCTACGGAACGGTGATTACCGAGGCCAAAGCCAAAATCTCCCTGGACGTACTCGGTATCACCGGTCTAAGGTTCCGCAGAGCGGTGACAGGGGCAGCGATCCTGGAAATCCCGGGCCCGGGCACCTCTAGCGGCGAGAAAGCGGACTCCCTTGCTGCTAAGCTGAAGGAGACGCTAAAGGAGGCCGATGTCCGTATCTCCAGGCCGGTAAAGTGCGCGGAGATGCGTATTTCTGGCCTGGATGACTCGGTCACAGAAGGCGAACTCGCCGCTGCTGTGGCGCAATGTGGAGGCTGTGACCTAGAGGCGGTGAAAGTTGGCCGGATCTCCCGCACGCCAACAGGCCTGGGTACGGCGTGGGTTCGCTGCCCCGTAGCAGCCGCCAAGAAAGTGGCTGAGGGGCGGCTACTGGTTGGCTGGGCTTCGGCGCAGGTAAAACTGTTGGAGGCCCGCCCTCTGAGGTGCTACCGATGCCTGATGCCTGGCCATGTCAGGAAGGGGTGCACATCGGAAATTGACCGCAGTGACCAATGCTACCGCTGCGGTCAAACCGGCCACCTGGCCAGAGACTGCATGGCCACGCCTCACTGCTCTCTGTGCGCAGCAGCGGGCAAACCTGCAGACCATAGCGCCGGCAGTGGCAACTGCACGACGGGGGCCAAAGCCCCGAAACGTGTGCCTTGGAAGATGGCCGGCAGACCAGACACCCCTAGAGCGTCATCGCTTCCGGCTGCACAAGAGGGCCCGACTGACACTGCGCCAACATGACGCCTGTTAGTCGGGTCCTCCAGGCGAACATCAACCACTGCGCCGGGGCTCAAGATCTCCTCCTGCAGTCCATGGCGCAGTGGTCGATAGATGCTGCCGTGGTCGCCGAGCCATACTATGTCCCTCCTAGGGATAACTGGGCTGCGGATCTGGACGGATTGGTGGCCATCATTTTAAAAGTGGGGGCAGAAGGCACATTGCCCCCCTACATCGTGTCGAGGGGTCAAGGCTACGTGGCGGTCCTCTGGGGAGAAATAACCTTGATCGGGGTATACTTCTCCCCCAACAGAAGTGTCCCCGAGTTTGAAGCCTTCCTTGGCCAGCTAGGGGCCCTCATTGGGCAGACCCTACCGCGCCCGGTGGTTGTCGCGGGCGACCTAAATGCCAAATCCATGGCTTGGGGCTGTCCCGCGACCGACACTCGTGGAGACCTTCTCGAGGAGTGGGCGACGATGACCGGCCTGTCGGTGTTGAACCGAGGGTCGGCCAGCACCTGCGTGCGCTGGCAGGGGGAGTCCATCGTGGACGTAACGTTCGCGACCTCTGCCCTTGCGCCGCGTGTCCAAGACTGGAGAGTCCTGGAGAAGGTGGAGACATTATCAGACCATATGTATATCCGGTTTGATGTCTCCACCTCCTCCGAAGTCACATTGGACACGGATCGTCGTCCGAATGGCCGTGCTGCGACCCCGTCCCCCAGATGGGCCTTAAGCAGCCTGGATCGAGAAGCAGTGGAGATAGCGTCCCTCGTCCAGGCCTGGACAACATCTTCCGGGCCTGTGGAGGTCGAGGAAGAGGCAGTCAGGTTCCGGGACGCCATGTCACAAGTTTGTGACGCAGGCATGTCCCGAGCCAAGCCTCGGCCTCCGAAGCGACAAGTGTACTGGTGGTCTCGTGATATCGAAGAACTTCGATCCCGCTGCGGCAGGGCGAGACGCCAGTACACACGGTCGCACCGACGCAGGCGGACCCGAGACATTGACGAGGAGACGCAGCTGTACAGCGCCTATAGAGAGGCGGTCAAGGCGCTGCAGCTCTCCATCTGCGAGGCGAAGGCGAGCGCCAGAGCGGAGCTTCTCGAGACTCTAAACCGAGATCCATGGGGGAGGCCGTACAAGGCGGTCAGGGGTAAGCTACGCCCCTGGGCCCCCCCCTTGACGGAGAGTCTCGAGCCTCGACTGCTGGGGGCCGTTGTCTCCAATCTGTTCCCGAACAGACCGGAACACCGGCCTCCGGAAATGGCACCACCCCGTCAGCACGTCGGGTATGAGGGCGCGGAAGTCGAGGTGCCTCCGGTAACGGAGGCAGAGCTAGACGCGGCCGTGCTGAGGCTTAAAGCCAAAAACACGGCACCGGGGCCAGATGGGATCCCGGGACGCGTCCTGGCTCTGGCGCTGCAGGCCCTGGGGGAGAGATTCCGCGGGCTACTGGACGCCTGTCTTCAGTCCGGCCGATTTCCGACCATATGGAAAACCGGCCGGCTCGTCCTACTTAAAAAAGACGGGCGTCCCGCGGAATCTCCATCAGCCTACCGTCCAATCGTGCTGCTCGATGAGGCGGACAAGCTGTTCGAGCGTATCATCTGTTGTCGCCTCGTCGAGCACCTCCGGGAGGTGGGTCCCGACTTATCCGAACATCAGTTTGGATTCCGAGAGGGCAGGTCGACCGTGGATGCGGTCGCGCGCATTAAAGCCCTCTCGGATGAGGCGGTCGACCGCGGTGGGGTGCTCCTGGCGGTATCGCTAGATATCGCCAACGCATTCAACACTCTGCCGTGGTCATGCGTTAGGGAGGCGCTGAAACACCACAAGGTGCCTCCCTACCTATGCCAAATAGTCGGGGCCTACCTCTCGGAACGGTGTGTGGAGTACCCGGTCCAGGACGGTGGGCTGACAAGGTGGGAGATGTCGTGCGGTGTTCCACAGGGCTCGGTCTTAGGGCCGCTCCTGTGGAACATCGGGTACGACTGGGTGCTGCGGGGGGAGCTTCTCTCGGGATCGAGCGTGACCTGCTACGCAGACGACACGCTAGTCACGTCCCGGGGGACCTCGTACCGGGAGGCAGCACGCCTCGCTACAGTGACAGTAGCACTGGTGGTAAGGCGCATAACGATGCTGGGGCTGGAGGTGGCGCTACACAAGTCCGAAGCGATTTGCTTCCACGCCGCCCGGAAGGCGCCACCTGCAGGATCCAGCATCGTCGTCGGTGGCACTCGAATCGAGGTCAAGTCCGACATGAAGTATCTTGGACTTGTCCTCGATTCCCGCTGGAGCTTCCGCCAACACTTCACCCGCCTGACCCCCCGATTGATGGCAGCATCGGCCGCATTGAAGCGGCTGATGCCCAACGTCGGGGGGCCAGAGAGTGCGAGCCGCCGCCTGTATATGGGGGTGGTGCGATCGATGGCCCTGTACGGGGCCCCGATCTGGGCGGTAAACCTGGCGGCCCGCAATGTCGCCCTGCTGAGGAAGGCTCAGAGGGCGATGGCCGTCAGCGTTGTACGCGGGTACCGCACCACCGCATACGATGCGGCGTGCTTACTGGCGGGAACGCCTCCCTGGGACCTGGAGGCGGAGGCCCAAGCGTCTCTGTACCAGTGGCGAAGGGACCTCCGGCTTCAGGAGTACCATCCTGCGCCCGGGGAGGTAGAAGAGCAGAAGCTCCTCCTCCGACAGTCCATTGTCCTTCAATGGGAGGAGCGACTAGCTAGAGTCGAGGGGGGACATAGGACTGTCGAGGCGGTTCGGCCGGTCCTACGAGACTGGCTGGAGAGAGAGCGGGGTTCGCTGACCTTCCGGTTGGTGCAGATGCTCACGGGGCATGGCTGCTTTGGGAGCTACCTGCACCGGTTCGCCAGACGGGAGGTGACGGCCGGGTGCCACCAGTGCAGCAGCGACGAGGACACGGCGCAGCACACCTTGGAGGAATGCCCAGCTTGGGCGGGGCAGCGCCGCGACCTCGTGGCAGTGGTAGGGGACGACCTCTCCTTGCCGGCCGTAGTCAAGGCTATGGTCGCCGACGAGAGGTCGTGGAAAGCGGTCCTCTCCTTCTGCGAGGATGTGATGTCGCAGAAGGAGAATGCGGAGAGGGAGCGGGAGGCTGACCCAGCATCGCACCCGATCCGCCGCAAGCGCGCGGGGGCCCGGAGAAGGGCGTACGCCCACCTCATCCCCCCCACCTAGCGAGGCCTGGGCAGTGGCGCGGGGGCGTCGCTGCCCGTAACATAAGCCTCGCCGAGAAGGCGCGCGTGGTGTGTCCACGCGCCTTCTGAGGAGGCAGGGGTAGAAGTTCCTCTCTACCCCTCCCAGAGAAGGGCCCGCTGCGTGTGCTAGCGGCGGGCGGCGCCGGCGTGGTCGCGGTTGCGTACTTAGGAGATCCCGTGGCCACGCCCCACTGGTGGCGCGCAGACACAACGTTGGTTTTTTAGTGGGTAGCGGCGGCTTTTTTGCCGAGTCCCACATAACCCGCATCTCCTCCCCCGAGGGTGCGGGTATGCATAAAGCATTTTTCCAACGGAAAAAAAAAAAAAAAAAAAAAAAAAGGTTAGGTTAGGTTAGGTTAGGTTAGGTTAGGTTAGGTTAGGTTAGGTTAGGTTAGGTTAGGTTAGGTTAGGTTAGGTTAGGTTAGGTTAGGTTCCCCTTCGAAGTGCTGTCACCTTGCCGTGGTGAAGGGGCTTGCGTGCCCCAATGACCCTCAGGGCTATGCCGGACAGGGCCTCCCAAACCGGACAGGCCTGAGGAGAGGGGCCAGACAAAGAACAGCACCCCGACGTGTGGCTCCGCGTGTCCCTCTGAAACCAGCAGAGGGCACAGTGTGAGACGCCAGGTCCCTCGGGACGGAGCTGGAGCTCGGCCTCACGGGCGATAGTGGCTTCGGCCACCGGCGCGACGTTGTGGCTACGGCCACCGGCGGGCAACCCGTAACCTGCACTGAGCAGACCGGGGACCTTCCTCACTGAGAGGCGGGTCACGTGGAGTAAACCACTATAAAAATCCCCAATCCTAAGGTGTGACTGGCGTGCCGATGGGATGCATGGCTGGGGGGAGCCCAGTCCCCAACGTCAGAGAGGGGGGGCATACCTCCTTTAAACAATAGCAAATATGAGTGGCCTAAAACGTAAGAAACTACCCCAGGAGGTTCCAATCCTCCGTGTCACCACAGAACGGGCAAGTGCCCGCGCTGTGGAGACACGCCGCCCTTCGTATTCTGGGGGGGCACACCACTCTGGACCGGAAAGCAAAGACGACTATGGCAAACGTTTAATGGACACCGATGCGCATGGATTGGCTCTAAGGCTACGCGGAGGAGGGGACAGGGAGGACGAGAAGGCAGCTGCTGCGCCACCCTCTCCAACCTTCCGAACGGTGGAGAACGAGGAGGAAATTTTCCGCCCTCACATGTCCCTCGCGAGGTCACCGCTGCGAGGGGTCGGCCAGGATAGTCCATGCATAGACCTGGACTCCGCCGCGATCCAGATCCCGGCGAGGAAGGAGGGCGGCGGACAAGCGCGCGGCCGCCATGGCCGTTTCGTGCGGCGCAGCAAGACGACAGAGGAGCCTATGAAGGTCGCGAAGGTCCTTCTCACACGGCTGGATGAGGGGATCCTGGCGCGTGGGGATTCCGCACAGGATACTGACGACAGTATGCACACGGTGCGGTCCTCCTTCTCGTCGCCGGCGACCTCCCCAAGTCGCCAGAAGAAGGACCTGCCGGTGGAGAGGGCTGGCCCGGGGGGGAAGGGAAAGGCGCGCTCGCGGACGCAGACTCCCTTTAAGTCTGGAGAGGTAGCAGGGGGGCGCGAATCACCGAGCTCCCCAACGCAGCATAGTGATAAGGAGGAGGCACTGGGGCAAAGGGATGAAGGCGCAAAGGCGTACCCGACCAACGCGGAAAAGGAGCTAGTTCCTCCCGGCACGGATAGCCCTGCAATAAGCGGTCGCATGTGGCGGAACCCCCGTAAGAGGCCACGGTTCCACGCCAATTCCCAGTCGGGATCCAGCGGGGATGATGGAGACGAGTCCTGCCCGTCCGCCACAAGCGAAGGCTCGTCTCAGACATCAAAAGGACGAGGACGAGGTCGGCCCCCTTCTACGGGGAAGTATGTGGGCCTGGCCAAAGCGAAAGAGGCCTACAAACGGGCCATGCATGAAGAGATGCGCCTCGAGGCGGAGAGAGACGTGCAGGAGATGCAAATCAGAACCCGGCAAGGGTACTCCAAGTGCACTCCTTCTCCGCCTGCGCTGAATCCCGAGGAAGCCGCTGCCAACATCGAACTTGGGCAGCAGGTCGCAGACAGTGTGGCTATCATTGAAAAAGTAGCGGCCACCTCCAAAAACTTGAAGGGCGGGTACATCCGGTGCCTAAAAGATGCCGCGTCCGCTATATCGGATGCGTTTGCCGTACTCAGCAAACGCACCGTTTCCGAGGAAACGGCGCGGCTTCAAGCTGACAACAGCCGGCTAAGATCCGAAATGGCCGGCTTACGAGAGGAGATGGTCGAGATCAAGGCCCAACTGGAGGGGCTGCGGAAGCAGGGGAATCCTGAGCCCCCCCCAACCCGACGTAACGAGGAGGAGCGGCCCCCTGCGCTGCCCTCTCCCAGCGAACGGATAGGCGGTTGCCCGAATGCCACCCCTTCTATCCCTTTAACAGAGGAGATCTGTCGAGTGGTCATGGCCCAGGTCGGGACGTATCTGGACGCCCGCATGGCCGCAATCAGCGACAGACTCCTCCCGGAGAAGAGGGCGCGGCCTCCGCTGGCAAACCGAGACAAAACTGGGGGAGCAGAGCCGGAGTCTGGCGTGGCCCCCGCTTCCGCTTCCGCTTCCGTAGGTGGAGCGTCCTACGCGGGCGCTGTGAAGCGGTCAAAAAGACGAAAAGGCAAGGGAGTTTCTTCCGGGAGGGTCCCAGCCCCGGGAGAGTCGGGTCGGGAAGCAACAGCGCCTGCGCCTGCGCCTGCAGCGTTGGAAGAGCCCTGGACGACGGTAAAGGGCAAAAAAACAACAAGGAAGAAGCAGAGGGACGGCCCTACAAGCCAGGCAGCCCCAAAAAAGAAGGCCCGGAGGCTGCGCCTCCCCCGGTCAACGGCGGTAGTGTTTACGCTAGTGGAGCCCAAGGCAGACACTAGCGAAAGAGATAGCTACGCGTCCATCATCGGGGAGGCCAAAAAGCGGGTAGACCTCGATGCGCTGGGGATCTCGGGTGTTCGGGTCCGACGTACCGCGACGAATGCCCGTATATTCGAGATTCCCGGCGGCGAGAGTGGCGAAAAGGCCGACGCCCTTGCCCAAAAACTCAGGGAGGTGATGGATCCCGCCGTGGTCCGGATCTCCAGGCCCACTAGATGTGCGGAGATGCGCATCTCGGGCCTGGATGACTCGGTGACATCTCCGGAGGTGGTCGCGGCGGTTGCACGAGAGGGCGGTTGCGCGGCGGAAGACGTCAAGGCTGGCGAAGTGACGCTTGGCCCCTCGGGACTGGGCACTGTGTGGCTGCGATGCCCTATTGCGGCTGCAAAAAAGGTGGCTCAGGCCGGACGTCTCCGCGTGGGGTGGGTGTCGGCGCAGGTGACGTTGCTCGACGCCCGGCCCATACGATGCTTCCGATGCATGGAAGTGGGGCACGTGCGCGCCGCGTGCAAGTCTGAGGTAGACCGCAGCCTCCTTTGCTATCGGTGCAGCGGGTCGGGCCATATCGCCCGCGATTGCAACGCTGCCGCACATTGCGCGCTGTGCGCGGAGGCGGGCGCCCCCGCGGGCCACAGGGTGGGAAGCGTTTCATGCAACCCACCCAAAAGAAAGAGGACTGCTGCCGACAGGTCCGAAGCCACATCGCAGCCTAGTCACCCACCTGAACCCAGGGTCGAGGAGGATCGGATGGCCACTGACTAGTAATGGCCACCCAATACCTACAGGCGAACATAAACCACTCCGCCAGAGCTCAGGACCTTCTGCTCCAGAGCATGGCGGAGTGGTTGATACAAATCGCAGTCGTGGCCGAGCCGTACTCAGTCCCCTCCAGGGAAAACTGGGTGGGGGATAGAGACGGACTGGTGGCAGTGGTCACGCAGCCGCAAGCAGGATCCGCGCCCCACCGAGACGTCACCAAGGGGCGTGGTTTTGTGTCGACACACCTGGGGGACACAATGGTCGTTGGGACCTATTTTTCGCCAAACAGGAGCCTCACCGAGTTCGAGTCCTTTCTTGACGAGGTGGGTTCCCTGTTTGGCGAAAATCGCCCTGTGCAGCTGCTGGTCGCTGGAGACTTCAACGCTAAGTCCACGGCGTGGGGATCTCCAGCGACTGACGCGCGAGGGCAGGCGCTGGAGGAATGGGCGGTCGAAGTGGGGCTGCTGATCCTCAACAGGGGGTCAACGAACACGTGCGTGCGACAGCGGGGAGGCTCAATTGTGGACATAACATTGGCCAGCCCCGCCCTCGCACGACGTGTTTCAGGCTGGAAAGTGATGACGGACGTGGAGACGCTCTCGGACCATCGCTACATCCGTTTCGAGGTCTCCACGTTCCCCCTCACCCCAAGGAGCGAGAACCGACCCCCTGCAGGGGAAGGGCCGCGGTGGCGGCTGGGGCAACTGGACAGGGAGATGGCCCAAGAGGCAGTCCTGGTGGAGTCGTGGCAGGTCGGAGCTGGGCCCATAGGCGACATCGATGTCGAGACGGAGCAGCAGGTTGCCGCCACGCACCGGATTTGCGATGCCGCTATGCCCCGCGCGAGGCCAGCCCCGCCTCGTCGTCGCGTGTACTGGTGGCGCGAGGAGATCCGCGTCTCACGGAGCGAGTGCACGGCGGCGCGCCGCCAGTACACCAGGAGCAGGCGGAGAAGGATGCGCGACCCCGTCAGGGAGGAGGCGCTTTACGCTGCCTACCGAGAAAAATGCCACCAGCTCCAGGCGGACATTGCACGGGCGAAGGAGGCCGCGTGGAAGGAGTGGCTGGAGACGCTGGACTTACACCCATGGGGGCGCCCTTACAAAACTGTAAGGGCAAAACTCCGGCCATGGGCCCCCCCGCTGACCAGTAGTCTCGAGCCCCTCCTCCTAGAGCGGGTCCTCTCCGGCCTGTTCCCCGAGAGAGAGGCATGGCGTCCACCGGCGATGGGTGGAAACCCGGCGAGAAGCGAGGACGTAGTGCCTCCTGTGACAGAGGCAGAGCTTGGGGCCGCAATAGCCAGGCTCAAACTGAAAAACGGCGCTCCCGGACCCGATGGCGTGCCTGGGCGCATCGTGGTGCTCGCGCTTGCGGCAGAAGAGCTGGAGGAGAGGGTGAGGACCCTCTTTAGCGCATGTCTCGACCGAGGTCAGTTCCCGCGAAGCTGGAAGACGGGTAAGCTCGTCCTCCTTCAGAAGGACGGGCGCCCGGCAGAGTCGCCGTCGGCCTACCGCCCCATCGTCCTGCTTGACGAGATGGGCAAGCTTTTCGAACGGGTTATCGCTGCCCGTCTCGTCAAGCACCTCGAGGAGGTAGGACCCGACCTGCACGACTGCCAGTACGGCTTCCGGCGGGAAAGGTCGACGATAGACGCAATTGCGCAACTGAGGGTCCTCGCCGAGGAGGCTGTCTCGCAGGGCGGAGTGATGTTGGCCGTGTCGCTTGACATAGCGAATGCCTTCAACACCCTGCCCTTTGAGACAGTCAAGGCAGCGCTGCAGTACCACGGAGTGCCCCGGTACCTGCAGAACATAGTAGGGGACTACTTCCGGGACCGGGCCATCATCTATCCGGTCCAAAACGGATGGGGAAATCGGAGGGTCACATGCGGTGTTCCACAGGGGTCGGTTCTTGGACCACTCCTGTGGAACATCGGATACGACTGGGTGCTCCGCGGTACCAACCTGCGGGGCGTCGGCGTAATCTGCTACGCTGACGACACTCTCGTCACCGCAAACGGGAGCACCCACAGACAAGCCGTGCTCCTTGCCACAGCGGGGGTTGCCCACGTGGTGAGCCGTATTAGGGCCCTGGGGCTCGAAGTGGCCCTAAACAAGTCGGAGGCCCTCTTCTTCCATGGGCCTCGAAACGCGCCGCCTCCCGGTATGGCGATCGTCATAGGGGGCACCTCCATCGCCATCGAGTCGACGCTGCGATACCTAGGTATTGTCCTCGATGGGCGATGGAGCTTCACGGAGCATTTCTCCCGCAAAGCGCCAAAGCTGGTGGCCGCAGCCGGAGCACTCGGGGGGCTACTCCCGAATATCGGAGGGCCGGGCAGCACATGCCGCCGCCTGTACCAGGGGGTTGTACGCTCTATGGCGATGTACGGGGCTCCCATATGGGCGGAGGCCCTGAACGCTCGGAACGTGGCCCAGTTGCGCAGACCCCAACGGGTAATAGCGACCAGGGCCATCCGAGCGTACAGGACGGTCTCGTTTGAAGCGGCAACCCTGCTGGCAGGTAGCCCGCCGTGGGACCTCGAAGCCGAGGTCCTTGCGGCGGTATACTGGCAAGTAGCAGCAGTGCGAGCGGAGGGCAATCGTCCACTTCCGGAGGAGATCAAGCTCTGGAGGGACGAAGCCAGGGGTGATCTCCTCAGGAAGTGGGATGAAAGGCTGCAGGCCCCAAGCGCAAGCCGGGAGGTGGTGGGCGCCATACGTCCGGTCCTCAGGGACTGGCTGGGCCGCGATTTCGGCGAGACGACTTTCCACCTGACACAGATACTCACCGGGCACGGATGCTTCGGCAAATACCTGTGTCAGGTGGCCCGCCGCGAGGACACCACAGTGTGCAAACACTGCACGGGTGGAGATGAGGACACGGCGCAGCACACCCGCGCCGTGTGCCCCGCATGGCAAGTACCGCGATCACAACTGATCGCGGCCATCGGGGCGGACCTCTCGCTGCCAGTCATGGTCGGGGTAATGACACGCAGCAGGGACGCGTGGGAGGCGGTGGTTGCATTCTGCAACGCCGTCATGTCCCAAAAGGAGGCGGCGGAGAGGGAGCGAGAGGACGACCCCCTCGCACCACCCACTCGCCGAAGGAGAGTAGGGCGAAGGCGGGCCGCCTATGACCGCCGCCAAATACCGCCCTAACCGGGACCTCGGGCAGCTGATCGGGAGATTGGTTGCCCGACGAGAAAGCGTCCCGAGGTGGAAAGGTGGCCTTGGGTGAGGTCCCCTGTAGGCGAGAGGGAGCGGGCTCAGAAGCCCGCAGAGCCGGGCCCAAAAAGGGCAAGACGCCGCACGTGGGTGCCGCGGTAAGCGCCAAGCGTCCCCGTAGCCCCACACCAGGCGGAGCGAGGTCAGACCGAGGGGTTTTAGTGGGTAGACTGGAGACCAGGAGTCCCACATACCCGTCCTTATTGCAACACCTCAAGGACGGGATGCGTAACGCATTTCCCCTCGTAAAAAAAAAAAAAAAAAAAAAAAAAAAAAAAAAAAAAAAAAAAAAAAAAGGTTAGGTTAGGTTAGGTTAGGTTAGGTTAGGTTAGGTTAGGTTAGGTTAGGTTAGGTTAGGTTAGGTTAGGTTAGGTTAGGTTAGGTTAGGTTAGGTTAGGTTAGGTTAGGTTAGGTTAGGTTAGGTTAGGTTAGGTTAGGTTAGGTTAGGTACCCCTTCGTAGTGCTGTCACCTTGCCGTGGTGAAGGGGCTTGCGTGCCCCAATGACCCTCAGGGCTATGCCGGACAGGGCCTCCCAAACCGGACAGGCCTGAGGAGAGGGGCCAGACAAAGAACAGCACCCCGACGTGTGGCTCCGCGTGTCCCTCTGAAACCAGCAGAGGGACACGCAGGACACTTCGGCCCAGGGGGGGGGTAGGGGGGCTTCGGCCCGGGAGGGACTCTCCGCGCGTCCCTCTGAGTAGCAGAGGGCGCAGTGGACGAGCTGTGAGGAGGAGTGGTGGGACGGTTGTCCCCGGGAGGGTTCTCCGCGCGTCCCTCTGAGTAGCAGAGGGCGCAGTGGAGGAACCAAGGGAGGGCGGGCCCGGCGAGCACTAACCATGCCGTCGGGCAGGCGCCGGGGGGCTTATCCTGCCCGCGCCACCGCCGGACCCGTAACCCCGTTTCGAGTGTCGTGGTCACGTCTCGCGGCTTGGAACGGGAACGGAGGTCTTGCCTTCATTGGCCGGACCGCGAGGAGACAACCTCTATAAAAAATCCCCAATTCCCGACGCTGCGGTACATGGCGTCGGGAAACTCGACGGAGGGGGTCAGCAGGACCGGGCTTTTGCGCGCGTAGCCTGGGCAGGGTTCGTCCACCCTGACACTTAGAGTCTGCCCGAGTGGCCCCTCGTGTGCTGCGGATGTGAGCAGCCTCTGGACCGGCGAACCTTCCACCCGCCAGGCACTGCTCTTTGAACTGGGGTAGATTGCGTCCTCCCATTTCATGAGCAAATGGAGGGCGCGTATAATCTCCCTAGTTCGGGATCAGTGTCGGGGGAGTGGGGGAATCGTTGTCCTGGAGGTTGCACAGATCCTGGGCACAGCGAGGGTTCCACTTGGGTGGGCTTGTGTTTGGGCGGGGGGTCTTGCCTGGTCTGGGTGTGCCAGGGCCCGTGCCTGTTGTCACCCTCTGAGAGTGGCTGGAGGGTAATCCAGCCGCTAGTGGCCAACCATGGGAGACTGCCCGACCTCCCAGTGGTATTAGGGTTACCCAGGTACAGGGGGCACTGCCTGGGTGGACTGCTCTTCCCCCACACTCGTGGGATCAAAATTAGAAAGTTTAAAAAGGATAACGGACAAGGACCTGATAACGCTCAAAGATTGGATTTAGTTGATACAGCGGTGGAAGCGGGCGCCCTGATGGCGCGCGCCGAAGCCTACAACCCTGGCGCGGACAGAAGGCTGGACGCAAGGGACGAGGAGGAGATTTTCCGCCCTCAGAGGTCCCTAGCACGGTCACCGAGGAGAGGGGATGGAGTCGATCTCGCTCAAAAACATCCCGCTGTCTTGCTAGAGCGTGGATGTGTCGAGAGATATCTCGAGGAGCGGAAGAAGGCTGCGTCGGTGTCGGACGCCAGTATAGAGACGGTGAGGAACAGCAGATCAAGATCGCCACCAGAATTGGGCGGTCGGGTCGGGGCCGGGGGGGCAGTCTGCCCTGACCCGGATTCACGAGAGAAAGCTGGAAACGGAAACGAGGGGACGTCGGGCGGCAAAAGGCCGCGCTACGTCTTAAGCTCTGACGGCGACGACGAGGAGTCAGCCCCGAGTAAAGGGGCCAAAATAAGCTCTTCCCGCAGAGGTCGCCCACTCATAACAAGGGGTGGCGCTAGAGAGGGGCACCAAACCGGTATAGCCGCGGCAAAAGCTCAGCTTAAAGCCCTAGAAGTGGAAGAAGCGGCGGCAGAAGATACCTCCCGCCGCGGTGCGGCCGCCGAGACACACAAAAAGAAGAAGAAGAGGTCTCACCTCGGATCAGGAGAAAGTAGTCCAAGGTCCGTGACAGGATACGTGGACTACTTTGAGGTGGTCCGGAAGGCAGCCACAACGGTGCTGGACGAGGCAAAAAAGTCCGGTCACCTCAGCGGAAAAGTGTGGGGCCGCATGAATCAGGCGTGTCGTGACATTATAGTCGCGGCGGACATCCTGGAGGACAGACCTGAGGAGGACGAAGTGCGCGCCCTAAAGGCCGATAACAAGCGCATGAGGGAACAACTGGAACAGCTCCGAAAGGAAACCAAGGCGCTTAGGACGGCCTTCTCTGAGAGAAACGCGCACCCAGCACTGGACACTCCAGCAGACCTGGCCACATCGCTAGCTGACCTAAAAGAAGACCTGAAGCGGGATCTCACCCTATCCTTGGGTGAGATGATAAACGTCCGGGTTGGGGAGGTGAGGAAGCTGCTTCCGCAGGAGCCGACCCTCCGCCCACCGTTAGCGGCAGACAGTCGTCTTTCGGCCAGTCAATTAGTGCCAGCTACGAAGCAAGGCTCAACCAGAGCGCCGGCTGTCAAGGATCCCAGGCCCACTCCCGCTCCCAGGGCGCGGAATCTGGCTCCTGCGCCGAAGACACGCACAGCTGTGGCCAGGCAAGTCCCTTCTTCTTCTGCGGGTTCGACGCGTCGAACCGGGAAGAGGTCGACCACACAAGTCGCAGAACAGGTGGCTCCTGCACAAAAGCCACAGATCACGGGGGAGCCGGCCAGCGCACAGCCGGATGGAAACCAGCCTGCGTCCCCTGCTCCGAACACCTGGAGTCAGGTGGTTAAAAAGAGCAAAAAGAAGGCTACCCCACTTCCTGCGCCGCTCCCAAAGGCGAAGCGACTTACCGCCCCAAAATCAACGGCGATTGTGATTACGCTCAAACCAGGGGCAGAGACTGACTACAAGTCGGTCATGGGGGCGGTCACAACCATCAAGTTGGCGGAACTGGGCCTGGGGCCCGTTAAAGTGAGGAGCACAGCTGCTGGAGCCCGCTTGATTGAGGTCCCTGGGGCAGACAGCGGCCCTATGGCGGATACCCTAGCCGGCAAGATGCGGAGCCTTGTCGGCGAAGTGGCCAACATTCACCGACCGTTTAAAACTGCCGATATCCGAATCTCCGGATTTGATGAGACAGTAACACCGGAAGCCGTCCAGGCGGCTATAGCAGAAAAAGGATGCTGCCCACCGGAACAGGTCCGCATGGGAAGGATCCGCATGGCGCCGACGAACTACACTGGGTCCGTTATCGCGGTCTGCCCAGTAACAGCAGCCAATACCGTCATCGCTGCTGGACGGTTATTGCTAGGGTGGACCTCCGCTAGAGTGGAGGCCCTCGACCCACGGCCCATGAGGTGCTACAGGTGCATGGGTACGGGGCATACCAGAGCGCTTTGCCCCTCACCTGTAGACAGGAGTGGTCTCTGTTACCGGTGCGGTAAACCTGGCCACACAAGCAGGGAGTGCGAGGCAGACAAGCCGTGGTGCGCGGTATGCCACCACGCCAAACGCTCAGCCGGACATGTAATGGGGGGACCGTCTTGCACCCCACCACACACAAAGGGAAGGCCTGCTCCCTCAGGAGCACCGACAACTGCCAGGCCCGAAGAAGCCTCGAAGGAAAAAGAGAGGTCCACGGCTACCCCTAGTTTATCGAGGCAACCAAATGAGACGGACGGACAAGCAATGGGAACCGATGCCAGCACAGCCATCACGGTACAATGAGGTATTGCAGTGCAATGTTAACCACTGCGCCCGTGCACAAGACCTAGCAATGCAGCACACGGTGGAATGGGGCGTCGGTGCCACGGTCGTGTCGGAGCCCTATTTCGTCCCTCCTCTACCAAACTGGGTAGGGGATACAAATGGGCTGGCTGCCATAATGGTACCATCAATGGGGGACCAACCTCCACTCTCTAAGATCGAGAGCGGCCCGGGCTTCGCAGCGGCCAAATGGGGAGATATCGTATTAATTGCGGCCTACTTCTCCCCGAATAGGCCGCTGTTCGCCTTCGAGCAATTCCTGGAGAGGCTTGGGAGAGTGGTGCGGAGGGCCGATCCGGCCCCGGTTATGGTGCTGGGGGACCTCAACGCCAAATGTTTGCAGTGGGGGTCCCCGACCACGGACCCGAGAGGAGAAGCCCTCTGGGACTGGTCCGTGCAGCTGGGGCTTGAGGTCCTAAACCGGGGCAACGCCAATACCTGTGTGCGCCGGCAGGGTGGATCCATAGTGGACGTGTCATTCGCGACCCCTGCCGTAGCGAATCGCATTTCTGGTTGGCGGGTCCTGGGGGATGTGGAGACCCTCTCCGACCATTTGTATATTAGGATGAGGGTCTCCAAACAACTGCCGGCCCAACTGGCTGCGCGTGGATGCCGAGGAGGACGCTTTCCCCGATGGTGCCTTGGCAGCTTCGACAAAGACCGAGCGGAGGAGGCGGCAATGGTGGAGGTTTGGCGCGCCCCCCCACCGGACCGATCCGAATGTGTGGAGGAGAGGGCTACCCGGTTCCGCAAGTCGCTCACTACGGTGTGCGACGCCGCAATGCAGCGAGCGGGACGGCAGCCTACTCGAAAACGGGTACACTGGTGGACGGAGGAGATTGCGGCCCTCCGTCTCACCAGTAACAGAGCCCGCCGAGACTACACCCGTTGTAGGCGGCGCCGCCACACACCGGAGGAGGAGGAGCTCCTACACAGGACCCTCAAGGCAGCCAAGGAGGCCCTGTCCTTGGCCATCGCCAAGGCGAAGGATGCTGCGCACGAGGTGTTCCTGTCCACACTCGACAGGGACCCATGGGGGCGGCCGTACAAGCAAGTACGAAATAAGATGCGCCACGCCCCCGCAATGGACACCCTGGAGCCAGAACTCCTCCAACGAGTGGTGGAGGGGCTTTTTCCGCCTGCGCTGGACTTTGTTCCTCCACGGATGAGGGGCCCGGAGGAGGAACCTGCGGAACCAGACCCAGCGCCCCCAGTAACGGACGGTGAAATATTGAAGGCGGTCCACCGGCTGAAGGAGTGCAAGAAGGCCCCGGGCCCGGACGGAGTCCACGGGCGGGCTATACCTGTGGCGATGAAGCACCTTGGGAATCGTCTGAGGGACCTTTTTGACGACTGCTTGGAGACCGGGCGATTCCCTAGGTGCTGGAAGGAGGGGAGGCTCTGCCTCCTCCGGAAGGAGACTCGACCGGTGGACTCCCCTTCCGGATGGAGGCCAATTGTCCTGCTGGATGAGACCGGGAAGATGCTAGAGCGGATCATCGCTTCCCGGATCATCCGGCACCTTGAGGACACAGGCCCGAACATCTCGGACCACCAATTCGGGTTCAGGGCCGGGCGGTCCACACTGGACGCGTTAGGGGACCTGCGAGCCTTCACCGAGGACGCGGCGGGACGTGGCGAGGGAACTGTGGCGGTGTCCTTGGACATCGCCAATGCGTTTGGCACCCTCCCGTACTCGGTGATAGGGGAGGCACTCAAATACCATAAAGTGCCCCCCTACCTCAGGAAGATCGTGGAGCACTACCTGTCTGACCGGGTAGTGCTCTATACAGAGCGAGGAGGGCAGATGAGAGAGAGACAGATGGCCTGCGGTGTTCCCCAAGGTTCCGTGCTTGGACCCTTGCTGTGGAACATCGGGTTCGACTGGGCCATCCGAGGCGCATTGCTCCCCCGGATGACAGTCATCTGCTACGCAGATGACACGTTGGTGGTCGTCCGGGGCACCGAACTGAGGGAGGTGCTGCGGAGGGCGGCGGTTGCGGCGGACCTAATGGTCACCCGCATTCAACTGCTGGGCCTAAAAGTGTCTCTCCCGAAGACCGAGGCCATCATTTTCGGGGGGAGAGGCTGGAGGCCACCGCCCGGCGCTACCATCCCGGTGAGCGGCGAAGCGATCCAGGTGAGGCCGCACATAAAATACCTGGGCCTCGTCCTGGACCGACGATGGAACTTCGGGGAGCACTTCAAGCAGCTGGCTCCCCGAATAGTGGCTGCAGCATCTGCCCTGGGTCGACTGCTGCCCAATGTTGGAGGACCGTCCGACGCGTGCCGCCGCCTGTATGCGGGCGTAGCCCGCAGTATGGCTCTTTACGGGCCCCCAATATGGGCGGACCGACTGGGGGCGACAAACAAGGCCCTACTACGAAGGCCACAAAGAATTGTGGCCATACGAATTGTTAGGGCCTACGTGACGGTGGCGTGGGCAGCAGCGTGTGCCTTAGCTGGTACCCCGCCATGGGAGATAGACGCCCAAAGACTGGCCGAGGCACATAGGGAGCGGGTGAGGAATAGAGCCCTCAATGAGTTCCCCGCTCCCGAGGAGGCGACGGCAGCCCGCCGCATGGCGGAAAGGCGGATGAGGGACCGCTGGAGAAGTGACCTGGAGGGCTCCCCCTATGGAGTCCGCACCATAGGGGCACTCCTCCCGTCCTTCTCCAGCTGGCTCGAGAGGAGGCACGGCCGGGTGGGATATAGGCTGGCGCAGGTAATGACCGGGCATGGCTGCTTTGGTCATTACCTGCACAAAATAGGGAGGGAGCCCAGCCCGGCCTGCCACGAGTGTGGCGAGCCAGACGACACGGCCGAACACACCTTCGCGGTGTGCTGTCGATGGGCTGAGGAGCGCAGGGCCATGATGGCCGTCATAGGAGTGGTGGACCTCTCGCTGCATGGCGTCGTGGCAGCCATGCTTGACAGCGAAGGAAAATGGGAGGCTGTGGCCTCTTTCTGCGAAGTAATTATGTCGCAGAAAGAGGCCTCGGAACGGGAGCGTGAGGAGAGAGCAGAGGCGCACCCGCTCCGGCGCAGACGGTTGGGGAGAAGGCGCAGACAGTACGCCGCTCGCCTCCTCCCCCAGTAGGATCAGCGGGTTAGGGGCCCACAAGCTGTCTGGGGGGAGAGTCTGACGCACTCTCCCCTCCCTTGGCGAGGGTTCCCCGGCAAGTTGCCGGGGCGGCCGGGGGGTGTCGTGGTAGAATGCTCGCGACCCCATGGCACTCCCCTAACGGCAGTGACGACATATCGTGGTAGGTTTTAGTCGGTGCGAGTCCGACATAACCCGTCCTCACCCCCTGAGAGGACGGGTATGCATAAGGCATTTCCCCCACGTAAAAAAAAAAAAAAAAAAAAAAAAAAGGTTAGGTTAGGTTAGGTTAGGTTAGGTTAGGTTAGGTTAGGTTAGGTTAGGTTAGGTTAGGTTAGGTTAGGTTAGGTTAGGTTAGGTTAGGTTCCCCTTCGTAGTGCTGTCACCTTGCCGTGGTGAAGGGGCTTGCGTGCCCCAATGACCCTCAGGGCTATGCCGGACAGGGCCTCCCAAACCGGACAGGCCTGAGGAGAGGGGCCAGACAAAGAACAGCACCCCGACGTGTGGCTCCGCGTGTCCCTCTGAAACCAGCAGAGGGCACAGTGTGAGACGCCAGGTCCCTCGGGACGGAGCTGGAGCTCGGCCTCACGGGCGATAGTGGCTTCGGCCACCGGCGCGACGTTGTGGCTACGGCCACCGGCGGGCAACCCGTAACCTGCACTGAGCAGACCGGGGACCTTCCTCACTGAGAGGCGGGTCACGTGGAGTAAACCACTATAAAAATCCCCAATCCTAAGGTGTGACTGGCGTGCCGATGGGATGCATGGCTGGGGGGAGCCCAGTCCCCAACGTCAGAGAGGGGGGGCATACCTCCTTTAAACAATAGCAAATATGAGTGGCCTAAAACGTAAGAAACTACCCCAGGAGGTTCCAATCCTCCGTGTCACCACAGAACGGGCAAGTGCCCGCGCTGTGGAGACACGCCGCCCTTCGTATTCTGGGGGGGCACACCACTCTGGACCAGAAAGCAAATACGACTATGGCAAACGTTTAATGGACACCGATGCGCATGGATTGGCTCTAAGGCTACGCGGAGGAGGGGATAGGGAGGACGAGAAGGCAGCTGCTGCGCCACCCTCTCCAACCTTCCCAACGGTGGAGAACGAGGAGGAAATTTTCCGCCCTCACATGTCCCTCGCGAGGTCACCGCTGCGAGGGGTCGCCCTGGATGGGAGCCCACACATAGACCTGGACTCCGCCGCGATCCAGATCCCGGCGAGGAAGAAGGGCGGCGGACAAGCGCGCGGCCGCCATGGCCGTTTCGTGCGGCGCAGCAAGACGACAGAGGAGCCTATGAAGGTCGCGAAGGTCCTTCTCACACGGCTGGATGAGGGGATCCTGGCGCGTGGGGATTCCGCACAGGATACTGACGACAGTATGCACACGGTGCGGTCCTCCTTCTCGTCGCCGGCGACCTCCCCAAGTCGCCAGAAGAAGGACCTGCCGGTGGAGAGGGCTGGCCCGGGGGGGAAGGGAAAGGCGCGCTCGCGGACGCAGACTCCCTTTAAGTTTGGAGAGGTAGCAGGGGGGCGCGAATCACCGAGCTCCCCAACGCAGCATAGTGATAAGGAGGAGGCACTGGGGCAGAGGGATGAAGGCGCAAAGGCGTACCCGACCAACGCGGAAAAGGAGCTAGCTCCTCCCGGCACGGATAGCCCTGCAATAAGCGGTCGCATGTGGCGGAACCCCCGTAAGAGGCCACGGTTCCACGCCAATTCCCAGTCGGGATCCAGCGGGGACGATGGAGATGAGTCCTGTCCGTCCGCCACAAGCGAAGGCTCGTCGCAGGCATCCAAAGGACGAGGACGAGGCCGGCCCCCTTCTACGGGGAAGTATGTGGGCCTGGCCAAGGCGAAAGAGGCCTACAAGCGAGCCATGGACGAGGAGATTCGCCTCGAGGCGGAGAGAGACGTGCAGGAGATGCAAATCAGAACCCGGCAAGGGTACTCCAAGTGCACTCCTTCTCCGCCTGCGCTGAATCCCGAGGAGGCCGCTGCCAACATCGAACTTGGGCAGCAGGTCGCAGACAGTGTGGCTATCATTGAAAAAGTAGCGGCCACCTCCAAAAACTTGAAGGGCGGGTACATCCGGTGCCTAAAAGATGCCGCGTCCGCTATATCGGATGCGTTTGCCGTACTCAGCAAACGCACCGTTTCCGAGGAAACGGCGCGGCTTCAAGCTGACAACAGCCGGCTAAGGTCAGAAATGGCCGGCTTACGAGAGGAAATGGCCGAAATCAAGGCCCAACTGGAGGGGCTGCGGAAGCAGGGAAATCCTGAACCCCCCCCAACCCGACGTAACGAGAAGGAGCGGCCCCCCGCGCTGCCCTCTACCAGCGCACGGACAGACGGTCGTGCCAATGCCACCCCTTCTATCCCTTTAACAGAGGAGATTTGTCGAGTGGTCATGGCCCAGGTCGGGACGTATCTGGACGCCCGCATGGCCGTAATCAGCGACAGACTCCTCCCGGAGAAGAGGGCGCGGCCTCCGCTGGCAAACCGGGACAAAACTGGGGGAGCAGAGCCGGAGTCTATCGTGGCCCCCGCTTCCGCTTCCGCTTCCGTAGGTGGAGCGTCCTACGCGGGTGCTGTGAAGCGAAAAAGTCGGAAAGGCAAGAGAGCTTCTTCCGGGAGGGTCCCAGCCCCGGGAGAGTCGGCCCCGGAAGCAACAGCGCCTGCGCCTGCGCCTGCAGCGTTGGGAGAGCCCTGGAGGACAGTGAAGGGCAAAACAAGAAGGAAGCAGAGGGACGGCCCTACAATCCAGGCAGCCCCAAAAAAGAAGGCCCAGAGGCTGCGCCTCCCCCGGTCAACGGCAGTAGTTTTCACGCTAGTGGAGCCCAAGGCGGACACTAGCGAAAGAGACAACTACGCGGCCATCATCGGGGAGGCCAAAAAACGGGTAGATCTCGATGCGCTTGGGATCTCGGGTGTTCGGGTCCGACGTACCGCGACTAATGGCCGCATTTTCGAGATTCCCGGCGGTGAGAGTGGCGAAAAGGCCGACGCCCTTGCCCAAAAACTAAGGGAGGTGATGGATCCCGCCGTGGTCCGGATCTCCAGGCCCACTAAATGTGCGGAGATGCGCATCTCGGGCCTGGATGACTCGGTGACATCTCCGGAGGTGGTCGCGGCGGTTGCACGAGAGGGCGGTTGCGCGGCGGAGGACGTCAAGGCTGGCAAAGTGACGCTCGGCTCCTCGGGACTGGGCACTGTGTGGCTGCGATGTCCTATCTCGGCTGCAAAAAAGGTGGCTCAGGCCGGACGTCTCCGCGTGGGGTGGGTGTCGGCGCAGGTGCAGTTGCTCGACGCCCGGCCCATACGATGCTTCCGATGCCTGGAAGTGGGGCACATGCGCGCCGCGTGCAAGTCCAAGGTAGACCGCAGCCTCCTTTGTTATCGTTGCAGCGAGTCGGGCCATATCGCCCGCGATTGTAACGCTGCCGCACACTGCGCGCTGTGCGCGGAGGCGGGTGCCCCCGCGGGCCACAGGGTGGGAAGCGTTTCATGCAACCCACCCAAAAGAAAGAGGACTGCTGCCGACAGGTCCGAAGCCACATCGCAGCCTAGTCACCCACCTGAACCCAGGGTCGAGGAGGATCGGATGGCCACTGACTAGAAATGGCCACCCAATACCTACAGGCGAACATAAACCACTCCGCCAGAGCTCAGGACCTTCTGCTCCAGAGCATGGCGGAGTGGTTGATACAAATCGCAGTCGTGGCCGAGCCGTACTCGGTCCCCTCCAGGGAAAACTGGGTGGGGGATAGAGACGGACTGGTGGCAGTGGTCACGCAGCCGCAAGCGGGATCCGCGCCCCACCGAGACGTCACCAAGGGGCGTGGTTTTGTGTCGACACACCTGGGGGACACAATGGTCGTTGGGACCTATTTTTCGCCAAACAGGAGCCTCACCGAGTTCGAGTCCTTTCTTGACGAGGTGGGTTCCCTGTTTGGCGAAAATTTCCCTGTGCAGCTGCTGGTCGCTGGAGATTTCAATGCTAAGTCCACGGCGTGGGGATCTCCAGCGACTGACGCGCGAGGGCAGGCACTGGAGGAATGGGCGGTCGAAGTGGGGCTGCAGATCCTCAACAGGGGGTCAACGAACACGTGCGTGCGACAGCGGGGAGGCTCAATTGTGGACATAACATTGGCCAGCCCCGCCCTCGCACGACGTGTCTCAGGCTGGAAAGTGAGGACGGACGTGGAGACGCTCTCGGACCATCGATACATCCGTTTCGAGGTCTCCACGTTCCCCCTCACCCCAAGGAGCGTGAACCGACCCCCTGCAGGGGAAGGTCCGCGGTGGCGGCTGGGGCAACTGGACAGGGAGATGGCCCAAGAGGCAGTCCTAGTGGAGTCGTGGCAGGTCGGAGCTGGGCCCATAGGCGACATTGATGTCGAGACGGAGCAGCAGGTTGCCGCCACGCACCGGATTTGCGATGCCGCTATGCCCCGCGCGAGGCCAACCCCGCCTCGTCGTCGCGTGTACTGGTGGCGCGATGAGATCCGCATCTCACGGAGCGAGTGCACGGCGGCGCGCCGCCAGTACACCAGGAGCAGGCGAAGAAGGGTGCGCGACCCAGCCAGGGAGGAGGCGCTATACGCTGCCTACCGGGAAAAATGCCACCAGCTCCAGGCGGACATCGCACGGGCGAAGGAGGCCGCGTGGAAAGAGTGGCTGGAGACGCTGGACTTGCACCCATGGGGGCGCCCTTACAAAACTGTAAGGGCAAAACTCCGGCCATGGGCCCCCCCGCTGACCAGTAGTCTCGAGCCTCTCCTCCTAGAGCGGGTCCTCTCCGGCCTGTTCCCCGAAAGAGAGGCATGGCGTCCACCGGCGATGGGTGGAAACCCGGCGAGAGGCGAGGACGTAGTGCCTCCTGTGACAGAGGCAGAGCTTGGGGCCGCAATAGCCAGGCTCAAACTAAAAAACGGCGCCCCCGGTCCCGATGGCGTGCCTGGGCGCATCGTGGTGCTCGCGCTTGCGGCAGAAGAGCTGGAGGAGAGGGTGAGGACCCTCTTTAGCGCATGTCTCGACCGAGGTCAGTTCCCGCGAAGCTGGAAGACGGGTAAGCTCGTCCTCCTTCAGAAGGACGGGCGCCCGGCAGAGTCGCCGTCGGCCTACCGCCCCATCGTCCTGCTTGACGAGATGGGCAAGCTTTTCGAACGGGTTATCGCTGCCCGTCTCGTCAAGCACCTCGAGGAGGTAGGACCCGACCTACACGACTGCCAGTATGGCTTCCGGCGGGAAAGGTCGACGATAGACGCGATTGCGCAACTGAGGGTCCTCGCCGAGGAGGCTGTCTCGCAGGGTGGAGTGATGTTGGCCGTCTCGCTTGACATAGCGAATGCCTTCAACACCCTGCCCTTCGAGACTGTCAAGGCAGCGCTGCAGTACCACGGAGTGCCCCGGTACCTGCAGACAATAGTGGAAGACTACTTCCGGGACCGGGCCATCATCTACCCGGCCCAAAACGGATGGGGAAATCGGAGGGTCACATGCGGTGTTCCACAGGGGTCGGTCCTTGGACCACTCCTGTGGAACATCGGATACGACTGGGTGCTCCGCGGTACCAACCTGCGGGGCGTCGGCGTACTCTGCTACGCCGACGACACTCTCGTCACCGCAACCGGGAGCACCCATAGACAAGCCGTGCTCCTTGGCACAGCGGGGGTTGCCCACGTGGTGAGCCGTATTAGGGCCCTGGGGCTCGAGGTGGCCCTAAACAAGTCGGAGGCCCTCTTCTTCCATGGGCCTCGAAACGCGCCGCCTCCCGGTCTGGCGATTGTCATAGGGGGCACCTCCATCGCCATCGAGTCGACGATGCGATACCTAGGTATTGTCCTCGATGGGCGATGGAGTTTCACAGAGCACTTCGCCCGCAAGGCGCCAAAGCTGGTGGCCGCAGCCGGAGCACTCGGGAGGCTGCTCCCGAATATCGGAGGGCCGGGCAGCACATGCCGCCGCCTGTACCAGGGGGTTGTGCGCTCTATGGCGATGTACGGGGCTCCCATATGGGCGGAGGCCCTGAACGCTCGGAACGTGGCCCAGTTGCGCAGACCCCAACGGGTAATAGCGACCAGGGCCATCCGAGCGTACAGGACGGTCTCGTTCGAAGCGGCAACCCTACTGGCCGGTAGCCCGCCGTGGGACCTCGAAGCCGAGGTCCTTGCGGCGGTATACTGGCACGTAGCAGCAGTGCGAGCGGAGGGCAATCGTCCATTTCCGGAGGAGATCAAGCTCTGGAGGGACGAGGCCAGGGGTGATCTCCTCAGGAAGTGGGACGAAAGGCTGCAGGCCCCAAGCGCGAGCCGGGAGGTGGTAGGCGCCATACGTCCGGTCCTCAGGGACTGGCTGGGCCGCGATTTCGGCGAGACGACTTTCCACCTGACACAGATACTCACCGGGCACGGATGCTTCGGCAAATACCTGTGTCAGGTGGCCCGCCGCGAGGACACCACAGTGTGCAAACACTGCACGGGTGGAGAGGAGGACACGGCGCAGCACACCCGCGCCGTGTGCCCCGCATGGCAAGCACCGCGATCACAACTGATCGCGGCCATCGGGGCGGACCTCTCGCTGCCAGTCATTGTCAGGGAAATGACACGCAGCAGGGACGCGTGGGAAGCGGTGGTTGCATTCTGCAACGCCGTCATGTCCCAAAAGGAGGCGGCGGAGAGGGAGCGAGAGGATGACCCCCTCGCACCACCCACTCGCCGAAGGAGAGTAGGGCGAAGGCGGGCCGCTTATGACCGCCAAATACCGCCCTAACCGGGACCTCGGGCAACTGATCGGGAGATTGGTTGCCCGACGAGAATGCGTCCCGAGGTGGAAAGGTGGCCTTGGGTGAGGTCCCCTGTAGACGAGAGGGAGTGGGCTCAGAAGCCCGCAGAGCCGGGCCCAAAAAGGGCAAGACGCCGCAAATGGGTGCCGCGGTAAGCGCCAAGCGTCCCCGTAGCCCCACACCAGGCGGAGCGAGGTCAGACCGAGGGGTTTTAGTGGGTAGACTGGAGACCAGGAGTCCCACATACCCGTCCTTATTGCAACACCTCAAGGACGGGATGCGTAACGCATTTCCCCTCGTTTAAAAAAAAGGTTAGGTTAGGTTAGGTTAGGTTAGGTTAGGTTAGGTTAGGTTAGGTTAGGTTAGGTTAGGTTAGGTTAGGTTAGGTTAGGTTAGGTTAGGTTAGGTTAGGTTAGGTTAGGTTAGGTTAGGTTAGGTTAGGTTAGGTTAGGTTAGGTTAGGTTAGGTTAGGTTAGGTTAGGTTAGGTTAGGTTAGGTTAGGTTAGGTTAGGTTAGGTTAGGTTAGGTTAGGTTAGGTTAGGTTAGGTTAGGTTAGGTTAGGTTAGGTTTTTTTTTTTTTTTTTTTTTTTTTTTTTTTTTTTTTTTTTTTTTTTTTTTTTTTTTTTTTTTGTCCTCCAACATGATCGGAGCCTATTTTAACAGGTTATCTTGCATACCAGTTCTCGCTTGTTTGCCTCTCGCACTATCATGCTTCATACTTATCTTTCTTTCATTCATCTTCTTTCATTGCTTTATCTGGGTGGGACTCCCAGCTAATTGCCTATTCTGTTTAGCTTTCTTTGTATATTCTTTATTTATTCATTTCGGGTTTCATGCAAACAGGGATTTTAAATAAATTAGAACACCAGTACACAATGAATTGTAGGCGGGTCGGGTTTTCATTACATTACTTTTAGATTTTTACTGTTTTACATTGATTGTATTCTTATACACCTATTTTATGAATATGTTTATTTTAATATACTAATTATACTATATAAACATAACTTTCTTATGCTGATTTATTTCTTTTTATCACTATTTCGACAATTTTTACACAGTATTTTAGGAACTCGTTTCTATTTTCTCCTGACACTAATTCCCTTAACACCTCGGGCGTTAATATTGTCGCCGTTCTTTGTTCAAAGTCAAAGCGTTCTCCAGCATGAATCGGACATTCCAGTAGTACGTGTTCCACAGTTTCGTGTTTCGCTGGGTCGCATAAGCACGATGGGCTCTCTTTACACCTAAAGCGATTTAGGTATTCCGAGAAGCCCCCGTGCCCGGTCATGATTTGCGTTGTAATATTGCCGGGTTGCATTTTACGAACTGTCCTGTACGCCGCCACTGCATCTGGGAAAAATAGCTTAGTAGTGGAAGCGGTTTCGCCAGACCTATATCTCTGATTCCATTCGTCAAGCGTTGCCATACGAATGCTTCGCCTGACGTATGCAATCGGACACTGGTCATAATCAGGTTTCCGTTTGGAGTCTGCAGCGGCTCTTTTTGCCAGTTCATCGGCTCTCTCGTTTCCTTCTAGCCCCGCGTGTGCTTTAATCCAGTGCAAAACTAATATTTTGCCATGGAGAGATATGGTCTTTATATTTTCTCTAGCTTCCACTGCAAGGGGATGAAGGCAACCGTGGTTCTGGATGGTCTGGAGAGCTGCCATGGAGTCGCTGTAAACTCCAAACGTTTTCGCTGTGTGCTTCGCCGCTTCCCTAGTTGCTACGCACAGTGCCAGGAGCTCCGCCTGATATACGGTGCAAAATTTTGGTAGAGCTAGTTTACGCGTCTTTGTCTCCACTTCTCCCCTCCAAATGGACAATGACGCCCCGACTCCACCTCCAATTTTGCTACCGTCTGTGAATATCCTGATGTCATATTCACTGTGCCTGTCGACATCTTCTTGGTTGGTTAGGCGTATTACGTTGATGTCGTCACGCTCGGCAGGATGGGGCATTTGTGTTGCTGGTACCATTCTCTCCACCTCCCAGCTGCCCAGGGCGGGCACGGGTACTCCCTTCTTAGCTTCATATAGAGCGGCTGCCTCTCGAACTCGGAGGTCAAGAGGGAGTAGCCCTGCCAGCACCAGGGCAGAGTTAAGTGAAACTGTGCGGTAGGCCTTACATATTTTTTGTGCTATCCCGCGCTGCACTGTTCCGAGCTGTTTGATAATTCCCAGTTTGTTGGCTGCTGGTGCCCATACACTGGCAGCGTACAGGATAATTGGCTCGACTGTGGCAACGTATATCGTCTTAATGACCTCCGGATGAAGTCCCCAGCTGGTTTTTGCTGCTCTGGCCAGTCGTTTGTGTATCCCTATTGCCTTTCTGCAGACATTCGCGACGTGGGTGTTAAAAGTCAATTTGTCATCGACGGTCACTCCCAGCATCTTGATGTCCCTGGACATGGTGATATCCGTCCCGCCCATGTTCAGACGTGGTGTGTCGTATTTTAATTTCTTTGTGATAACCATTCCTATCGTTTTATGAGGAGCGAATTTGAGCTTGTTGTTCACACCCCACCTCTGAACATGTTCAAGCGCGGCGTTTGCCTGCCTCTCGACATCAAGTGCTGTCTTCCCGTCGAAGATCAGTACGACATCGTCTGCGAATGCCTGGCACCATACGTGTTTTTCCTCTAGGGTTCTGAGGAGCGGATCCAGCAGCAGGTTCCATAATATTGGACCACCAATTGAGCCCTGAACACACCCTTTGTTGGTATTCGTTCCGTGTTCTTCACCCAGGTATCTCACTTTAACCTTTCGGTCTTTAAGGTAGCTGTCAAAGACCTTTCTTAAGTCAAGTGGGCAACTTTCTTCAGCTAGGCGGACTCTAATTGCCGGCCACCATGCGCTGTCGAAGGCTCCCTCTATATCCAATGATACAACGGTAACAATTTTCTTTTCCTGTAATTTCTCTTTTATGTGTTGTATCATGGTATAGAGGGAGTCCTCGGTACTTCTCTGTGGCATGAATCCAAACTGCCGGGTGCTTATTTTCGGCACCAAGTAATATTTTAATCGAGCAACCAGGAGTTTTTCATAAATTTTTCCGAGGATGGGGAGCAGTCCGATTGGTCTATACGACTTCGGGTTTGTATAGTCCTCTTTTCCTGGTTTTCTTAACACCACTACCGTTGCTTCTTTCCAGGCTAGGGGGAAATGGTGAAGTTTGAGGCACTTGTTAAGAAGCGCCAGGAATATTTCTGGTTCACTTTGGATTACGTGGCTACATATATCTGCAGTGAATCCATCTGCCCCCGGTGCTTTCTTGGGGTTGAAGGACTCCGTTGCCCACCTTAGTTCTGCCATTGTAAACAAAGGCTCGCAAGCATCATGTTGCTCCCCTATGTTTACATTGTCAGCTTCAGATCTGACATTGCGATGGTACTCGTTGTCGTTGTCGGCTGCGTCCTTTGGATAGAAGGTCTCTGCCAACAACTTCACCGAGTCTGTCGCGCTCAGTGTCTCTCCTCCTTTCTCTAGTGGCAAGTCTTCCTCCCTCTTTGTGACCCTTCCGATGATTCTATAGATACCTTCCCACATTCCTTCCCTGTCCTGTTTCCTACAAAATTCTTTCCAACTCTCTACTTGGGCTTTGGCTGCTCGTAACTCATATTCTTCTTTCTTTTCCAGATATTCCTCGACGACCTTCAATCTTCGTGTCGGGGCAGCGCAGCGTATTCGACGTTTTCTGGTGGCGACTTCCCGCTTCAACAAGCTGAGCTCCTCGGACCACCACGGCAAGGTAAGTTTCTCAATATTTTTCTTTTTTGGGATAGTTATGTCGCTCGTTTCTATTATAGTTTCCGTTAGGCTATTGACTGCTATTTCAATTTCTCCTACTGTGTTAATTTGGTCTATATTGGTTTTTGTTAGGTTTCTTTCAGGTAACAATTGCTTCATTTTCTCATGAAATGTTGTCCAATTGGCCTTTTTTGTATTGTAAATTCTAGTCGTTCTATGGATTTTAATTCCTGGAGATTTTTGTAGAAAGGTGTTAAAGAGAATACTGTTGTGATCCGAGCTTGTGAGTCCTTCATCGATTTTCCAGTCGTCCACCAGGTCCATTATGCCGGTAGAGCAGGCTGTTATGTCTACATGACTGCTGTAGCGCACTCCACCCCTTATTGTGTCGAAAGTCGGAACGGTACCTCTGTTCATAATGTGAAGATCGAGTTCATTGAGTGTTGTCAGTGTGCTTGTGCCCCTATGGTCAATTTCTAGGCTGCCCCACCAGGTGCTTTTTGCGTTTGCATCTCCTCCAATTATTAGGTGACTAGGGTCTACTTTGCGCTTGATTTTTGTCAGGTGTTCCAGATATGGTTCTATGGGCTCGTCCGGTTCGAAGTAGAATGAGACAATTGTGATCTCCCAAGCGCTAGTACTTATCCCCACCACTGTGATGTTGTTTGTGGTGAGTTTAGGGTACTGTGTGATGTTTAAGTCATTGCTGAAGACAGCTATTGCTGATTTCACAGTCCCTTCTTTAGCACCAGCATTTTGAAAGATTCGAACGCCCGCGTAACTTCTCATTTCTCTCGCGCCCCCGACGTAGGGTTCCTGTATTAGAGCTAGTGCTATTTTACGTTTAGATGCTTCCAACAGGATCTCGTTGGTTGCGAGTCTTTTCCTCTGGAGGTTTGCTTGCACCATTAGGTAGGGGGTTTGATTGCCGTGGGTGCCTTTAGCAATAAGCTACGGTTGATCGAGCTATATCATCCCATTTTCGCCGGACCGGGCAAGTCTGGTTAAATGCGTTGTGTTCCGTGTCCTCGAGTTTGGCTTTAGTGCAGTTCCTACATTTGGGTGGTACTCTGGCTAGCCATTCGGCACATGCCGTTCTCAGGTGCGGTCCACCGCAGTGGCTGCATAGGTCCTCTGGTTCGTGGCAGTACCTTTTTCCGTGGCCAAAGCCAAGGCAGCGTGTACATTGGACCAATGGAGATTGGTCCTCCACTTTGATCCGCTGCAGGTCGATGTGCACGCTCCCTGCGTTTATTGCTCTTTGCCATATTATCGGTGAGACGCTGATGACAACGTGCCCAGTGTGTGGGTTTCTTGCTTTCTTCCTAAATCTTACGGTCATTCTATTTTCTTCTTCATTGAGGTTGCTGAAAACATCCCTGTTCTGGTTTTTGAAGGCCGCAAGAATGTCCTCGTCGGTATTGACCGAGAGGACGTCCCTTAGAAGCAATAGCGGGTCTTTGTTTTGGACTTCTTCTACATGGAGTTCAACTCCTTCCTTGCCGAGCTTGTCCTTGAGTTTATCTCTCTCAGCCTTGGTCCCAAATCCCATGATAATTTTTCTGTCTTTTGCCTTTCGTACTTTTTCCACTTTAATCCATCCTTCTTTGGCATCTATTGCCTTTCTCAATCTTTCCAGTACCGCGTCGCCGGTCTCCATCTCGTCTTTAGAGGTGACGACAACTGAATGCAGTGTTTGCCGCTCTACGGTTGGCTTCCGATTGGCTACGGAAGGCGGGGCTGCTGTCACACTAGCGTAGGTTGTTGCCGTTGTTGTCACCTTTTCCATCGTTTCTCTTTGTTTTTTCATCTCCTCCTTTAGTTCACCCATCATCCTATTGTTTTCTACCAATAATTTTGTGTTGACCCTAATTTCCTCCACATAACTTTGTTGGTCCAGTTCCTGATCGAGTGTGAATGTGGAGTTGGGCGTTTTGGTTATTTTAGGCTCTTCCGTATCGTTCCTTACCTTCTTCTTTTTAACTTCCAGCTCGGCCTCTTTTACCAATTGATATAAACGATCTAGGACTCCTGCTACTTCCGTCTTTATTTCCGTCTTTATGTTCCTGGAGTTGTTAAGGTGCAGTTTGCCTTTAACTAGGCATGCCTTTGCTTCCGTTGTTCTATCATGGTATTGTGTCTTGGTTGATGACGCGGGCTTCTGTTCTGCAGGGCCAGCCTGCTTCGTTGTTGCTGCCGATTTCGGAGTTGTTTTGATTATGGCGGCTTCATATTCTCCAGTCCTGCGTTTTACGCTGTTTTGGTCAGTTTTATTTTTGATAGGCGCTTCTTCTGGCGCCTTCTTTACTGGAGTCCTTGCCGCATGCATGTTGGAGGGATTGTCAGGTGTAAGGGATTACAGTTTAAAATTGTAGAAGTTGTAAAATACTGTGTATCGCTGTCTTACACTTACTTAATATACTAATGAATTGAGTCGCAGACTCAGTCGATTTTAATCTTATGTTTACAAGGGTGCTTTGCACCTTAGGTCTAATATATATAATTTAACAATTTTAATTCCAATAGAGTCGTAGACTCTACTTATTTTGGCGTCAAGTGTGGGAAAGGGGGTAAAATAAAACAAAATATTTGTAATGAAATTAAATACCTATAGCAATTTCAGCGTAGAGTCGAAAATCGAGAAAAACTAATATTTTATTCCGTTGTAGAGCCAAAAACTCGGTCGCTACTATATTCCAGAGCCGTTATATACGTTCTTATTTAATGCCGACCACCTCTGGGGCAAGATATGACTTTTTTGCGCGAAGAAAATTTTTTTGACTCTACCTAGAGTCGATATTCGGTGTTCAATAGATAGCTCTCCCCGAGCCCTCTTCAACGATACCAAACACGACGTGGTTCCTCCAACGGGTCTCGGTGTAACGGCGATCGAAAATATCCGGTACCTCGCTCAAGATGGCGGTCAAAATCCGGTACTTAGCCGTATCTCAAGTACTACAGGGCCGATTTACCCGTGCTTAGGCTCGTTTTAAAGGTCTCGACGAGCTCCACCGTTTAGTACCGTTTTTGAGTTTTAAAAATTTTGACTCTCCAAAGTGGTCAAATGTGGCTAAAAATGGTAGCGATAAGTCCGCTGCCAGTCCCTAAGAAAACCCCGACTCTCTACGACTTACCGTTCGGGAGATATTTAAACTTTAATTTTTCCAAGATGGCGGCGCAGCTGTCAAACTTAGACTTTGACAGGTGATATCTCCGCTTTGCGTGGTCGCAGAGAGACCAGGTTTCCGATGCTAGGGTTGATGTTGATCTTGCCCGTCCAATGGGGCTGTTTTTGGAAAGTCAAAATTTTTTGTCTCTTTTTTGAAAAATACCTATATACCTATAATGATGTTGAGCCCTCCTTGCCAATAACAAAAACCGCAGGTTTCTCCGACCTCCGGTTGCGGAGATCTAGGTCTTTGAAAAAATCCAAAATGGCCGCCGAACTGTCAAAGTCAAACTTTGAAGGCGGATATCTCGGCAACCAGTGATCGCAGGAAGCTCGGACTTTCACGTAAGTGTCTATGTTAATCTTAACTATACAATAAGGCTGGTTTCAGCCGTCAATTATTTTTGGTGAGATTTTCGCTTGAAACCACTTACAATCGATGGCTCTTAAAATAAGCTACTACCTTGCGAAAACCCCGCCTTTCTAAGTCCAACGGATGCAGAGATATTGTCAGTTGAAATTCCGGTACTTAAAAAACAAAATGGCGGAAAACCGGTACTTCGCCAATTTTGACGCTAGGCGACCCGCGCTTGGGGTTCGGGGACTCAAAGAAGGTATTCTAAAGCTAATAAAATTAATAAAAAACAATAATATCTGCTAGTTTTTGAAGAGGGGGCTAAAAACACTAATAATTCAATAACTCTGCAACCGCTTAACCTAAAATTACACAAAAATTTGCACAAATACCAGAAAATCTACTGCTATACTATGCAGTAATAATCAAATTTAATTCCAAACAAAAAAGTTGAAAAAGCGGTATTTTTCGAAAAAATTGGTAAAATCAATTTTATTTAATATCTACTTGGGTAAAGTCCTTGAAATTTTGAAGACACGTACACAAAGTTAGCGCGCAGCAGATTCTTGAAGAAAAATGGGGGGGTCTGCCTGAAGTTTTCGAGTTATTAAGCACCAAACTTTGAACTTTAAAAAGTCAATAACTTAGAAACGGAGTGTCTTAAAATTCCGAAAAAGGTACCGTATGAGTCCTGGCAATAGGGCGTTTTATGCTGCGTCCTTAAATCCAGCCGCACGCTGCTGGATCTTCAATCTTGAAAACACGTGGAACTTGTTTTTTTGCCGTTTTCTCCGAGACCGCTGATCCGCGGGTCCCTTAAGTGGGCTCGTGTCGTAGAGCTCAGCGGGGCGCTTCCGGCGGTATATCGCACGAAAGAAACGGAATCACCGTTTAAGCAGTGTTGCACTCCAAAGTTTTGAAATCCTCAAAAAAGGCACTTTTTGTCACTTTCTCGCTGCACTGTAAACGTGCGGCTATTTTTGACACTGTATTCGGATGCGCGGCACTGTCCCGCAACTTTTGGTGTATCACTTGTCAGAATCCGATAAGAAAAACCCACTTTTTCGAATTTTTTACTGCGGAGCGTTGCAAAAACGTGGCGTTCAGGGCGGCGGATGGAACGCAACTGGTTAGGTTAGGTTAGGTTAGGTTAGGTTAGGTTAGGTTAGGTTAGGTTAGGTTAGGTTAGGTTAGGTTAGGTTAGGTTAGGTTAGGTTAGGTTAGGTTAGGTTAGGTTAGGTTAGGTTAGGTTAGGTTAGGTTAGGTTAGGTTAGGTTAGGTTAGGTTAGGTTAGGTTAGGTTAGGTTAGGTTAGGTTAGGTTAGGTTAGGTTAGGTTAGGTTAGGTTAGGTTAGGTTAGGTTAGGTTAGGTTAGGTTAGGTTAGGTTAGGTTAGGTTAGGTTAGGTTAGGTTAGGTTAGGTTAGGTTAGGTTAGGTTAGGTTAGGTTAGGTTAGGTTAGGTTAGGTTAGGTTAGGTTAGGTTAGGTTAGGTTAGGTTCCCCCCCCGACGGTGTCCACCTTGTCGTGGTGGGGGGGCTCAGTAACTGCGGTTGGGCGCCGCAGCGAAGCCAAGAGACACCAGGGGAGGGGCCTACGGGCCAAGACGGGAGAGGAGGAGACCGAGAGGGAGGACCGGCGGGGCATTACTCGGGTGGGCGCCTCGGCGTTTGTGCTTCACACAATTACTGCGGTATTGTGGGGGAGGGACACCCCCGTCGGTGGAGGAGACCGAGAGGGAGGACTGGCGGGGCATTACTCGGGTGGGCGCCTCGGCGTTTGTGCTTCACACAATTACTGCGGTATTGTGGGGGAGGGACACCCCCGCCAGTGGAGGAGACCGAGGAGGAGGCTGACGGGATCATGACTCGGGTGGGCATTTCGGTGCTTGTGCTGTGACTGCACTCCCGTCGGCACTTGGGGAGGGAACCCACGGGGTAGGGGCTTTTGTCCTCCCGTGGTTCGGCGAGGGTGTCACGGGGTAGGGGCGTTTGTCCTCCCGTGGCAGGTTGAGGGGGTAGGGGCATTTGTCCTCCCGTAGTGGGTGGAGGGGGTAGGGGCTTTTGTCCTCCCCTCGTATGGAGAGGGTGCCATGGGGTAGGGGCGTTTGTCCTCCCGTGGCATAGCGAGGGGGTAGGGGCGTTTGTCCTCCCGTAGCGGGTGGAGGGGGTAGGGGCTTTTGTCCTCCCCTCGTATGGAGAGGGGGCCATGGGGTAGGGGCGTTTGTCCTCCCGTGGCATAGTGAGGGGGTAGGGGCGTTTGTCCTCCCACGGAGGGTCGAGGGGGTAGGGGCTTTTGTCCTCCCTTCGCATGGAGAGGGGGTCATGGGGTAGGGGCTTTTGTCCTCCCGTGGCCAGGAGGCTGGGACCGAAGCACCGTGTGTCGGTGGCGGTCCTGGCTTCCAGAGGGCCCCTCAGCGTGGCTCTGTAGCAACAGTCCACGTCTGAATATGGGGCGGGTGTAGTGGTGGCGTAGCTGGAGGGGACGTGTTCCCTGAAGGCATCCCCACTACACGCAGGACCTGAGAGGGCGATCACGGGGTCGTTCGCCGCTCTCCCGGCGTGGAGGTCCTCGGTGAGGGTACGTCGGATGCGTGAGGTGTCGCCCCGCATGCGTCTGACGCGGTGGGGCTTTTTGGCCTTCCACCAGGGAGGGGACGGCTTCGGCTGTCAGCGGCAGGGGGTGTTCGCGGTGACATGTTCGCGATCCCGTGTCACCCCTACCATTGCCGCGAGTGGGCATACCATGGAGTTTTAGTCGGTAGGCTACTGCTTCTCAGTAGAGTCCGACATACCCACGCTCTTCCCCGTAGAGCGGGGATCCAATGAGGATTTCTCCATGTAAAAAAAAAAAAAAAAAAAAAAAAAAAGGTTAGGTTAGGTTAGGTTAGGTTAGGTTAGGTTAGGTTAGGTTAGGTTAGGTTAGGTTAGGTTAGGTTAGGTTAGGTTAGGTTAGGTTAGGTTAGGTTAGGTTAGGTTAGGTTAGGTTAGGTTAGGTTAGGTTAGGTTAGGTTAGGTTAGGTTAGGTTAGGTTAGGTTAGGTTAGGTTAGGTTAGGTTAGGTTAGGTTAGGTTAGGTTAGGTTAGGTTAGGTTAGGTTAGGTTAGGTTAGGTTAGGTTAGGTTAGGTTAGGTTAGGTTAGGTTAGGTTAGGTTAGGTTAGGTTAGGTTAGGTTAGGTTAGGTTAGGTTAGGTTAGGTTAGGTTAGGTTAGGTTAGGTTAGGTTAGGTTAGGTTAGGTTAGGTTAGGTTAGGTTAGGTTCCCCCCCGACGGTGTCCACCTTGTCGTGGTGGGGGGGCTCAGTAACTGCGGTTGGGTGCCGCAGCGAAGCCAAGAGACACCTGGGGAGGGGCCTTCGGGCCAAGACGGGAGAGGAGGAGACCGAGGAGGAGACCGGCGGAGCATGACTCGGGTGGGCGCCTCGGCGTTTGTGCTCACCACAATCAATGAGGGATTGTGGTGTAGAATACACCTCCGTCGGTGGAGGAGACCGAGAGGGAGGGCTGGCGGGACATTACTCGGGTGGGCACCTCGGTGCTTGTGCAACTGCACTCCCGTCGGCGTTTGGTGAGGGAACCCACGGGGTAGGGGCTTTTGTCCTCCCGTGGTTCGGCGTGGGTGTCACGGGGTAGGGGCGTTTGTCCTCCCGTGGCAGGTAGAGGGGGGTAGGGGCATTTGTCCTCCCGTAGCGGGTGGAGGGGGTAGGGGCTTTTGTCCTC